>CM056574.1:133125210-133773067 GCA_029721435.1 Gymnothorax reevesii | reverse complement strand
AAGCTGTTGTCGTACGCCGTTCGCTGCAAGAACCTGACCGTTTCCAACGCTCGCACAGTCCTGCTCACCCCAGAGATCTACGTCAGTCAGAATGTGTACGAGCAGCTGCTGGACCTGCTGCTGGAGGGAGTCAGTGGAGCTCGTAAGTTCTCAGATTCACTTACTCTCCTGGTGCCTGTGTTCACTCACATTCAGTTAAGGGTGCTACTTTAGATGCACAGACCCCTCCCCCAGAGGGACCTTAAATGTAATTATGAAGTTAATCAGGTCTAAATGGACTGAGCTTTTTTCTGATTATCCATAGTCATATAATGGCTGTGCAATTGTGTTCAAAAAAAGAGTAGTACATCAATAACCTGATGAACCACAATTATTACTAGTAGTGATAATTCTGCATGGTAAATAATGTACTTGTAGATTTTGCAGTGTAAAAGAATAACTACAGACCCAACTGTCATGACATGCATGCCACTTGTTTTGAATAATTGACTCATTCATGGAAAGGGGAATGTCCGAAATGATGGCAGTGTCGAGTTAAATCGGAGAATTCATTCATTCTGTGAAGAAACGGGTGTCATTTAATTGTCCTTTATTAAGCAAGAAAAGAAGCAAATGTTTCACACATTGTTATAAAATATATCACCTTCTGAATTGCAAAATCAAGTGGGCTGTTCCAAACATTGTTCGGAGGCGGAGGAATAACGTAATTTGATTAAAACGTTTATTGGAGAGGGGAAAACATACAAAGATGTTCAGCAAATTATAGGACGCTCAGCAAAAATGGTCTCAAATGTTTAAAAATGGCAACAAAAACCTGAAGGACGCGGAAGGAAACGAGCAACTACTGTTAAAATGGATTAAAGAATAGTCAGAATGGCAAAGATTCAGCCAATCATCGCCTCCAGAAAACTCAAAGATGATATAACAGTACTTGTAAGTGCACCATAAAATTGTTCATTTTCGGGTGGAGTGGTTGTTGACAGGATGTCAGACGACCCCCTCGGTCCTGAATTCAAGCGACACTACACAGCGAAGACGGTGAAGCATGGTGGCGCAAAAATCCTGGAATGGGGATGCTTTTCATATTATGGTGTGGGGCCTATTTATCTTATACCAAGGATTATGGATCAGATTGAATACAACAAAATACTTAAAGAGATTTTGTTGCCTTATGCCAAAGAGAAATGCCCCTGAAATGAGTGTTTCAACAAGACAATGACCCTGAACACATGAGTAAGTGAGCAACATCTTGGATCCAGATGAACAGGATTGAGGTAGTGGAGTGGCGAGCTCAATCCCCTGACTTCAACCCCATTGAAAACTTGATCAAATTTGTTAATGCTTTGATTTGGTATTGAAAGTTTAATGTTTTCACTACGTTTGAAATATGGAACTGAAGGCTAGTAACCAGTATTTGCACTTTATTCATAGTTTTTTTTTTTTTTTTTGAGAACAACTGTAAGTCAAATTCACAAGTGTTGACTTAGCACTGCTGCCTCACAGCAAGAAGGTCATGGGTCCGAATCTGGCCTGGGGCCTTTCTGTGTGAAACATACCGTGTCTGTGTGCGTTTCCTCTGTGTACTTTGGTTCCCTCCCACAGTCCAAATGCATGTCCGGCTAATTGGAGATGCTCAACTGCCCATAGGTATTAATCTGAGAGCAAATGGTGTGTGTGCCCTACGATGGATTGGCGAGCTGTCCAGGGTGGGTCCCTGACTATCAGCCAGAGTCAGCTGGGACAGGCTCCAGCTCACCCGAGACCCGAGTGAGGAAGAAGCAGTGTAGATGGATGGATTAATTTGTTCTCACATCTATCCTTTGTCAAGCACTTTTCTTATGCAAGGCACTTTGAATTACTTCTGTGTATGAATTGTCCTGTGCAAATAAACTTGCTTCGGCTTGCCTTGCCTTTGTCTGTGTCAACTCTGTTTACTGCAGGGATGAGGAACCCTACTCCGGGAGCCATAGCCCTGTATGTTTTAGATGTCTGTCTGTGTTCGAACACCCCTGATTCAGATATTTGTGTCTCATTTAGGGCTTGATGATGAGAGATGCTTGACGATGATACAGTCATTGTAATTGGGTATGTTGGAGAAGAGACAGAGAAAACATGCTGGAGCAGGGTTGTCCACCCTAGTTTACTGTTACCTGTACTTGGGCAGCTTTGTGAGTAATGTCCCCATCTCTCCTTCTTCTGTGCGTCAGAGCTGGATGAAGTGGTGGAGTTTGTGGAGGAGGTGATCGCCGCCCTGGTGGCTGATCAGGAAGTGCGCACCTTTGGGGAGGTGATGGTTCCAGTGCTGGAGATTCTGCACGGCCGTATGAAGGACCTGGACCTCTGTCAGCTCCTGCTGTACACCTACCTGGAAATCCTGCTGTACTTCACCCATCAGAAGGACATAGCCAAGGTCTGGTTTTACCCTTCATAACACACATCTCACTGCTTTTGAAGCAGTCAGCATGGACTTCATATGACTGAGAAAGGGGCTCTTTCCCACCCTTCCAGGTGTTTGTGGAGTACATTCAACCAAAGGACCCAAACAGTGGCCTCCAGTACCAGAAGACCCTGCTGGGAACAGCCTTGAGCGTCTCTTGTCTTCTGAAGACCCCTGGTGTGGTGGAGACTCACGGCTTCTTCCTCAACCCTTCCCGCTCCAGTCCGCAGGAGATGAAGGTGCAGGAGTCCAATATTCACCAGGTGAGGGGGCTGTGAATTGCGTGACCGAGACATGGGTCAGAAGCAGAGTTTGATGTCTGCATGGATGTGAACACCTGTGAGTGGAAGGAAAGTTATTTAAGAGTCCTAAAGCCCAATGCCTATCGGCGGTGAAGCGAAGCCTCGTGTCAAACTGCGAAAGTTTTTAAATGCCCACTGGAAGTGTCAGTAACATCAGTATTGACGAATGACAACAGGACCGAGAAGCAGGCCATGGGTGTCACTCTTAAAATATTTAACAAGACAACTTTTAATTTTGAAAACACCTACCGATAACACTTTTCAGTGATGGCAAAGTGCAACATTCGCATTACTGTGCACTACATGTTGCATATAAGCATAATTTTCCTCCTAAATTTAGCAGTCTAGTAAATTAAGATTATGATTTACTTCACCTCACCCAGCAGTGAGTTATCTAGTTGGCTAACTTTGCAGTGTTAAGTTCTTACCATCGTACCTTGAGTTGGTCTAACTGGATCGCTTGATTACCTAAATGCCCGCAAAATTACTGATTTCCGGTCAAAACGGCAACTTGGTTAAAAAGTGGTTATATCGGTTTCATCTGCTGCATGTGAGGTTTCCGCTAAATGTGTGCCACCAATCATGACAAGGCGAAATAGTTAAATAGCCTGAAAGACAAATGCGTTTCTATTGAGTTGACTGTCAAGAAATGGAACAGGGGCAAAAAATGAAAAACTCATGCGTGACACACGCCACAAGTGGGCGTTGCTCCATTGAAGTGAATGGAACCTAATTTTTGATGCGCGTCACACGCCGCCAGTGGGCGTTGGGCTTAAGCCTGCGCTCTAGAGCAACACTGCTGTCAAGTTCCTGTGGTTACGGATTACATCCTATGTATTAGAATGTTCTGGAAAGGTTGTGATCTGATGTAAAGCTTCCATCACAAAGCCCCTTGTTCATGAGCTGGTTTATCCCTCCTGTGGCAGTTTATGGGACAGTACCATGAGAAGCTGTACCAGATCCTGAGGAACCTCCTGCAGCAGTCGGGAGATACGCGCCACCTCCTGCTCACCTGGCTGGGCGGCTGCCTGCAAGCCAACGCCGGCCGCGCCAAAATCTGGGCCAACCAGATGCCCGAGATCTTCATGCAGACGTACGCCTCGGACGCCCTCTTCCTCAACCTGGGAGCTGCGCTGCTCAAGCTCTGCCAGCCCTTCTGTCGGCCCCGTTCCCCCAAACTGCTGACCTTTAACCCCACATACTGCGCTCTGAAGGACCTGAGCGAGGAAGAGCGGCGAAACCGAAATGTGCACGCCCGAGGTGAGCCTTCTCCAAATCCGCCCGCGCATGACCCACTTCCTCATAACTGCAGTATCACTCAGCTGAGCACTTCAGGTTACTTCTCACTGGGGGACATTGTGAGGGTTCTGTGTATTCAGTGTAATACAGTGTTATTGGTTATTGTGATGAATTTGTGCATTAATGGTAGATGTTTGGCTCTCTCTAAGGTTTGGATAAAGAGACGAGCCTGATTCCTGCTCCTCCTCAGCATGATGTAGAGTTTGCACAGTCGTACAGCCTCCTCACCGAGAACCTGACTCTTACCCAGCTCACTCTGCACCTGGGCTTCCACAGGTAACTCACTCACTCATCCACTCGCTCACTTTTTCTCTCTCTCACACGCTTACATCTTTATCCTGCTCATGCATGCACTCACTCATTCACTCACTCACTTTTTCTCACTCACTCACTCACACGCTCACCTGTCTATTCTGCTCATGCACGCACTCACTCACTCACTCATCACCCACTCGCTCATATTCTCTGTCACTCACACACACACACACACACACACACACACACACAGTCAGACAGCACCACCCTTGCCCTGCTAACCCTGTTGTTTGGCTTCCTCAGGAAGTGCACATCCTCCCAGCGACTCGCTCAGTATAGCTCTGGCCAGTGTGTTTGTGCATCAGACTGCATGAGCCTCTGTCTCCTCCTGTGTGCCTCAGGCTCCATGATCAGATGGTGAAGATGAATCAGTCTCTGCACAGGCTGCAGGGCTCCTGGCGGGAGGCGGGTCACACCGGGGGCCCCGCTGTGGAGCAGCTTCGCGAGCAGTTCGAGCGCCTCATGACCGTCTACCTGTCCACCAAAGCGGCTGCAACCCAGCCCGGCATGCTGCAGGGCTGCCTCAACCTCCAGGCCTCTACTGCCGCCCTGCTGGTGCAGTTCAGCCTCAACAACCAGGGGCCGGAGCACGCGCCGCTGACCTTTCCCCTCCCAGCCCTGCAGCACAGCCAGCTCTGCTACATGCCAGGTACCCCACATCTATTCCAACCCTGAATTTTTATTATCCCTCCGGCATATAATGTCATATAAAGTCACTGGTGCAGTTATCTGTCCGTTTGTCTGTCCGTCCGTCTGTCTGTGAATATTTCGATTCTGGAGAATACTTTGATAAGCATTCAATATTTTTTAGCAAAACTTAATCAATTATTTGCCTGCAGCCATACCACTATTTGATCTGCTCCAGCCGTGTGGCTGAAGCTAAGCAGGTGTGGGCTTGGTCAGTACTTGGATGGGAGACCACCTAGGAAAACAAGTTGCTGTGGGAAGAGATGTTGGTTGCCAGTTCCTACTGGTGGAATAAACCCCAATGCCCCAGTGCAGTGATGGGGACACTGTACTGAAGGAGACGCCATCTTTCGGATGAGACGTTAAACTGAGGTCCTGACTCACTGTGGTCATTAAAAGATCCTATGACACTCTTTGATAAGAGTTGGGGGTTTCCCGGTGTCATGACTTAAGTCCCAATCTGGCTCTTTCAGCCTGTTACCTAATCATCCCCTGATCTAATTGGCTGTGCAAATTGCCCTCTCCCTCCCCTCCTCCACCCCCAGGACTCCCTTGAAAAAGAGATTTCAATCTCAACGGGACTTTGTATTTTTTCACTGCAAAAAAATTAAAGTGGTGATGAATTTACTTATTTTTAAGACTTGAAACACTTACTGTGAAAAATGGTGGTAGAAATAAGTGTTTTGAGTCTTAAAATAAGCAAATTCATCTTACCTAGTATTTTTATCTTTAATTTTTTGCAGTGTTTCTGGTTTCCATGGAAACATTTTGAACTTAGAATTTTAGGGGGTATGGTTTGTTTCCGGAGCAGGTGGCATTTACATTCTTTCAATATGTGGGGCCGGGGGGATACGCCATCTCCTGATGGCTCTTGTTTCAAACTGCTGGAGTTTGTTGATGACGTCTGTTCTTATGCCAGAAGTTGAAACTAATCAGCTGGCCGAGCTTATGGGTGCAGCAAACACAAGGCAGGAGTTTAACGTTTTTGATTTCTCCTCTGTTATTCATCCCCAGAATGCAGCCTAACTGTTTAGCCCGCTGCAAACCGACTTGCTTTGACTCAGGAGTAAGATGCTGTGGCACGTGGTGCCCTTGACTCGTGTGGCGTCTAACCCTCGCTTCTCTACATTATGCAGTCACATCACCAATCACTCAAGTCCTTTACCATCAGAGGATCACATAGTCAGCATGCAATTAAGCCCGTACAGCTACATGCACCTGGCCGACCTGAATTGGTTGCTAGAGAGTTAAGAACGAGGACATTTTTACTGGCTTAACCCCGATTATCCGCGGCGAGGCTGCGCCAATTGTTGTCTCGCCTATGCCGACCGATGCCCACAGCTGGCATTGATGTGGCTGAGATTCAAACACCTGACCCAAGGCCCTCAAGACTTTGACTTTTTGACCCTTGGACTTGAGACCTCTGATACATGTACACCACTATGTCCCCCTACTCGCCCCTGCTCAAATCTGCTAATTCACCGCTGCTCCGTGGATCTGCTCAGAAATGACATTACATTGAATGGGTGTATTGCAGCTGATATTTTGAGGATAAGAAATGTTTTGTTTTCCTTGTTTCAGTGATGACTATTATTTTTGTGTTTCCCAGAGTTCTTTGCTGAGAACATGGGAGATTTCTTCATTTTCCTGCGGCGGTTTGCTGATGAGGTGTTGGAGTCCTCGGCTGATAGTCTGGAGCAAGTCCTGAACTTTATCACTGTGTTCATGGGAAATGTAGACAGGTCAGTAAACCAAGGCCTGGTCACTCCCCACCTGACCCAAAATGCTGTCACAGCATTGCTGTATCATGTTGTGGGCAATGTCATTATATTGGGGGGAAAAAAAAAACATTGTAAACATTGTACTGAATTTTTTTCAGTCACTGAAATGCAGTGAAGGTGAATGGATGAAGACTGAGGCCAGATTCCTACCTACTGCTTGTATCTGTACAAATGAAATGCGCTTCTGATTTGAACATTTACAGGATGAAGAACCCTCATTTGCGGGCCAAGCTAGCTGAGGTACTGGAAGCTGTGATGCCCCACCTGGAGCCTGTGTCTTCTGGTTTAGGCCAGCCAGTCATGTTCCAGCGGCACAGGGTCTTCTGCTCATATGCCCATGCTCCTCAACTGGCTGAGGCTCTAATCACTGTGTTTGTGGACATCGAGTTCACAGGTAATCAGGTGTAGTGAAGTTTATTTCTAACGCACGTCTGAAATCACCTTGTATTCGTCCAAAGTCCTGTACAAAGAAAGTCACAACTTTGGAAATGGATATATTTATACAGTCTGTAAACAGTGGGCTCCAAAATTGCTGGAACACCTCATTGGCAATTCAGACAATATTCTAAAAAATATATTTATCAAGAAACTCTAAATAACATGATAAATACTGTAGAATATTAATGTTCCAATGGAACCAACCAAAACCATTTACTGATTTTTATAATTATAAATTAATTATAGCTAATTTTAAATATTAATTAATTAATTTCCTCCAAAGCAATGTTTCACAATTAATGGCGCTCGTAAAGATTATTGCAAATTAACATGTATCAAAATCAAATCGGGTATTAAATTCCTTTTATTTAAGATTTATGGAAGTGTCAAGGAACTATATTGGGCCATTACATCGCTTACTGTTTCACTGGAGTTTAAAAATGAGGAAACACGCAATATCCCTTTATCATTCAACACCATTCAGGGGTCTTCAGGGTAAAGTGTAGAAATAACCATAATAATATAAAAACATACTCAACATGATTTTAACCTCTAAAATGTAGTATTTTGATAAAAATTTACATGGTTGCCATTGAAACGGCACTTTGATGACAAATCTAAAAATATTTTGTGGCACTGATATTTCAATAACCCATAATCAAATTTTACTCAAATTAGTCTCATGAAAGGTTTAAGATAGTTCTATGAAATGACAAAGGATTTTTCTTTTTGGAACATTTATGAATTTTTAATTAGCTCTGTTATGTAACCATAAGGCAAATCACTATCACCAACTTGCTTAATTTTCAAAATTAACCCCCTTGGGAACGCGCATATCTAAAAAATCCTGTGTCATTTCATAGATCTCCAACAGATACAACTTCAGTCCAAATTTTAAGTCAATCAGATGAATATGAATGATTTTATGAATGCCACAAGGTTGAAAATCAGTCAAAATTGTGATTTTCGGTAATTTGCATTTAAAGTCACAAGTAAGAAGGCAATCAGAGATGGCAAACTTCACCCCATTCACGCAAATATTGGCAAGTGCAGAAACAGAAACAAACACGCAGAGCCACTAGATGGCAGACTTCACCCATTCACGCAAATATTGGCAAGTGCAGAAACACAAACAAACAAACAAACACACACTAAAAAGAGTACCTCACTCCCACTCCATGGGGTGAAATAACAATTGAGGCAGAGGAAAAACATAGATTCTTGGTGTTTACTGGCATCTCACTGCATTCCTTTATTTATTTTATATGAAAATCAAAAATATTGAAATTTTTGGGGGAAAAAAATAGAATTTTTTATCCTGAAAACCCCTTAAGAAAACAAAATAACAATCAGTTCAAAAGAGGCAGATGGTCATAGACTTTCATAAACCTGGTAATGGCTACTAGATTCGCAAACGACTGATTATGCCACTGAGCACCATCAGAGCGATTACAAAAAAATTCCATAGATATGGAACTGTTGAAAACCCCAAAAGTAGAGGACAAAACAGAATTTTTCCCGCCAGGATACTGAAAAGTATGGTGAGAGAATCACTGTGAAGGAACTTCATGCCTCGGTGGCATCTTGGGGTCACCAGGTATCAAAAAGCACCATCAGGTGCCACCTCCACAACCACAGGCTCTTTGGGAGGGTTACCAGAAGAAGCCTTTCCTGAGTGGAAGACACAGAAGTATGAGCACAGATATTTATGTTGAGGATCTGTGCACTGAATCTGTCCCGTGTGATTTTCTCTCTCTCTCTCTCTCTCTCGTGTCCCAGGGGATCCCCACCAGTTTGAGCAAAAGTTCAACTACCGGCGGCCCATGTACCCAATTCTGAAATACATGTGGGGGAAGGACAGCTACAGGGAGAGCATTAAGGTATTAAGTGCCTTCAGATTACTCCAGCATCATCCTGCATTCTATACCTCTGTACATGATGTAGAGTGTGTGCTACATTCCACATTATACATCCACAGAACTGGTTTTCATACTGTTTAGCCAATCCTGTGGCAGTTTCAGATACAGTTCAGGAGCTTCAGCTAATACTCCCATCAAACAGGTTAGTTTGAGTGTTTCTGAAATTTCTGATCTTCAGGCAATTTCATGCACAAAAGTGTCTGGAGTTTATGCAAAATGTTATGGAAATCAAAAACATCCTGTGAGCAATACAAGATTAAAATGCCTGGTGAGATTTTTTTTTTTCTTTTTCGAAGTTCACTTTACCTAATAAGTACTCTGGCTTCACACACGACATGATGTGATATCCATAGTCTGAAGTGATTACGCTGAGGAGGTGTGCGATTACAGTGATTAAGTAGTGATGTAATGGTGTTTTACATTACTGAAGCAGCCCTCTGAATATGTGATGGTGTTTTATTGCAATGATGAATCGGCAAGACAATGCTGTTTACGATGGCAATGAAATGCCGATGGAGTGTTGCAGTGATGAGACAGTGTTGAATTGCTGTTTTACATTGTCACAGCGTTTGGCTGAGGATGCAGCGGAGAACCTGGAGGCCATGAATCCTCCTCTCTTCCTGAGATTTCTTAACCTGCTGATGAATGATGCCATCTTCCTGCTGGACGAGGCCATACAGGTGAGGAAACGTGCGGGGAGGATAACTTGGGACTTAATTCCATCTTAATCATTATTAATTGTGATTTTCTGTGAGGTGCCGTATTATGGTGGTTTTTTTTTTTTTACGTTTTTTATTGGAACTGAAGAATGGCTTGTTTCACAAAGCAGGATCACTGAGCTTGCTGGATTATTGCACTGATTAAACCTGGGACCCAAAACTGAAACGGACTGAAGTATAAAGAGCTTTTCAGGCTAAACAGCCTGGCCAATACCAGTCACCTTTTACATTTGAATAAGCAAATAAGCCATTATTGGATCATTATTGCAATAATGCAGTATGTCTCAACAGGCAGCTGTTCTTGCACCCCTGACTGATGCAATGTGCAGCCTCTCATTTCTTAGAGTGACATAATGAAAGACGTATCCCATGGTTGTGGGAAAAAGCTATTGCTGTTTCAGGAGGTGCAAATTATTGAATTAAGTAAAAAAAACTGCTAAGGAGAATGCTGAAATCACTGGAATGGGCTTGAAAACTTTCCAGCGCTAAAATTAGCTTAGTAGCCAACTCTGGCACATTTACTCACCGATGTTTATTTGAAGTGTTGGTTAAAGGGACAATGTCAGCCTGGGCGCATGAGTGCAATGAAGCGGAGCATCTTGAAAACATTGGTACAACTATTTCAAGTTCATTGGAGATTTTGTGTAAGCGTTTTTCAATCTGTTTATATCGCGTTCATCCTTGAAGTTTGATGAAATTTTTACCAAAAAAGCTATCTTTATTGATGGTAGAGCCTGTCCGTAGTATCAGTTTGTCATGGATCGTTTTTTTTTTTTTTGCGTTATTATTGCTTTTAAGTTAGCCTATGTTGATTGGATCTATGACAGATGCATGTCAGACTAAATGTTGTGACAAACAGGTTCTGCTAACATTTAAGACAGCTGCTTGATAGAATTCCCCAAACTTCTCAAGGATGCACGCGATGCAAACAGATTGAAACTCCACCATGAATTTACAGGTTTACCTTACTTTGCACTTTCAGTGTGTTTCCTCCCAAAGAAATATGGATGGATGGCATAATTTGTTCTTTGTGGGTATTGGCAAAGATAAATGCAGTTACTCTAGCAATTTCGCGTTTGCAGGCCGTCTTCTGTATTTAAAACGGCGACGAAGGTATGCTTTACACACGTACTAATAAGCTTGGGGTTCGTATTTCTGCTCCCCTGATATCGCACTGCATGTATGAAAGTGTTTATCGACCGGACTCTACTACGCATGTGCCCCGGCTGACATAGTCCCTTTAATTTGCACTGTCTCTGGTAAGTAAATAAATGAATAAAATAAAATAAAGATCTCCGTAAAAAACTTAATAAATCTCTGGATGGAAATGAATGTTGTGACGTTGCCGAAGGTTGTCAAATGAAACCAAGACAAATACACTCTGTAGTCTGAGCTATAGGTGGTCAAACCAAGTATTCAAGTGTGTGACTTTTATTTTTTGGCCAAACAATGCATTTCTTTTTGCGGGTTTCCAGTAAACTTGGCTATCCTGCTTTGTGTAAAGCCCGGTAGCTTGTTTGGCTCCTTAACTGAAACCATTTTGAATTGGTTCACCTCCCCCAGTGGTTATGCTGAATTGGTAAAACTACGTGAGAAGATGGTCTGTGCTTTACAGGATCTAACCTGGCCATCCTGAGCGTGAGGTCTCTTGTAATTGTAGTTTTTGCATGATCTTGAGCTCAGGAAATCTATTATCAGGGTGCCAGGACATGGACTACATTTGGCATCAGGTGGATGTGTGAAGGTTTTCTCTTGTCCCTGGCAGTACCTCAGTAAGATTAAGCTCCTGCAACTGGAGAGGGACCGCGGAGAGTGGGAGGGGCTTTCACCCGACGCCCGGCGTGAGAAGGAGTCCAGCCTGCAGATGTTCGGCCAGCTGGGACGCTTCCACAACATCATGTCTAACGAGACGATTGGCACTCTGGCCTTCCTCACATCCGGTGAATGATACTCTGTGGGCGTGAAACTGTGGAACCAATGGGGTTTTACTATCTGTTTGATAGATACACCGAAGTCTCATCTGTGGCAATAAACTTTGTTTTCATCAGTAGCTGAAATAAATAGGAAAATTTATCTTGGCTATCCTCAACGATGGTATTCTTTGCCAAGCTTAATCCTATCACACACTCCAAAAGGCACATTTACACACGACTGAAAGACCTCTGCATTTTGTTCATCCAAGATTGGAGGGATATGAGGTTTTGGTGGAATTCTTAAATTTGTATCTGACAGAATTTGTACTTGGAACTATTTTTTAAAATTATTATTAACTGAAACATTTTTCAATATTTCACCATTTCAGAGATTAAAGGGCTGTTTGTCCACCCCTTCCTTGCTGAGAGGATAATCTCCATGCTGAACTACTTCTTGCAGCATCTAGTCGGGCCCAAGATGGGTGCTTTGAAAGTGAAGGACTTCAGCGAGTTTGATTTTAAGCCTCAGCAGCTGGTTTCAGACATCTGCACCATCTACCTCCACCTGGGGTAGGTCTAATTTTGTCCATGCCTCCAGTTTCTTGTTGTCAAGGATATCGGTACGATAAATGTCATGGCCTCGCGGCTTTCTTGTGATAAGTCAAGGAACATGATTACTGAGTTAGCAGGCTATCTGCACTGCGTTCTTTGTTATTTTTTCACTGTCACTCATCTGTTCGGTTTCCAGGGATGAGGAGAATTTCTGTGCCACTGTCCCCAAAGATGGCCGCTCCTATTCGCCCACCCTGTTCTCCCAGACGGTGCGTGTGCTGAAGAAGATCAACAAGCCAGGAGACATGATTGTCTCCTTCAGTCTCCTGGCAGACAAGATTAAGGTGAGGGCAGTTTACCATTTACTCCTGCACTGTGCCTCCCATTGTTGCCTGGTTCTTTCTGATATAGTCTCTGCACAAGTTGTTATTTTCCTCTTTTATTATCTGCTGGGATGTAATATTTATTTGCCAGTCTCACTCTCAGTCTTGGTAGTTGCTGATTTACACTGTTTTCTGGTGTCACTTAAAGGAGCTATATGTAAGTTTGTGGTTAAAACTGGTAGTGCAATCACATTCAAAGTAGTGCAGAGCACAGTGTCCCATCCTCCACTCCACCAGGCGAGAGGTTGCCAGCTATGTTGCTGGATCCAGCAAGAACGTGGACCACACGGAGCTACCATGGCTATGTTTCAATATCACCAATGATTTGCTCTCACAGGTTGTGTTCAGTTCAGTTCAGATTAGATCGAGACTAATGAACAACTTTAGCAATGGTCATATTAGTCAACTTGCTCGTCACTTTTCTGTGTGGATAGCCCACTAAAGTCCATACTGTAAAATGCATAAAGAATGACTCATTTGACCGATGTACTGTCTCAATTACATTTCATATTGCCATAATGGCTGTGCTAATGTTGGAAAGGTTTCCACAGCGTCTCAGCATAAAGCCAGAGAAACAGGCTAATAATGCATTGCTAATGTCAGCAATGAAGAGCCACTGTTTTTATTTCTCAAACAATTTGTTACCTCGTCAATACGATGACCCACCTGCATACGCACTAACGTACCATGAACGAACATGCATTACGTTATTCGACTGTGGAGAATATTTGAAATGTCTGTGCCTACATTAAGTAGAATTAAGTTAGCCAAACTTAACTGAATCTTACCCGCCCAGGAGAAAATTGGCAACTTTGGCGTTGGTCTTCAAATTCTTCTCTGCATTCAGCCGTCTCCATCTTTCAAAGGCATGTCTTATACAGATGCTAAATTAGTTTCTTTGTCACGACGTATTTCGGAATCATAACGAGGCCTTTTAGTTTTAGTAACGTCAGACATTTGCGCTCCGAAACGCTGGTAGCTGCAGCTCAGTGGTAACTGGCAACCTGGATGCCGAAATGCTACTGACCTTGTGATTGGGAGATAGGTGGAGCGCGGCGCAAAACACAAAAATGTCAACATAAACATTAGTTGTGGGCTGCAACTTTGCTTTTGTAATGAGAATATTCTGGCTGGACTACTGTTGTCACTGATATAAGTATTTGAAATCAACATCATTTCTTTATCTCTGGTGACATATCAGGGCCATTTCATAATTAATCAACATACATTTCTTACATATTGCTCCTTTAAAGATGATATGGATTGTTGTACAGATGTCAGTCTTGGTCGTGTGCTGTTTTCTGGTCTCAGCATTTGTTGATCCGCAGAGGTTTCTAGGCTCAGTCTTTGTTGCTGCACCTTTGTTTTCACTCTCCATGTTTGTTGATGCAAATTGTTTTCCAGTCTCAGTCCTATTTGATGCATTTTCCAGTCTCAGTCCTGATTGATGTGTTTTCCAGTCTCAGTCCTGATTGATGCATCTTCCAGTCTCAGTCCTGATTGATGTTTTCCAGTCTCCGTCCTGATTGATGCGTCTTCCAGTCTCAGTCCTGATTGATGCATCTTCCAGTCTCAGTCCTGATTGATGTGTTTCCCAGTCTCAGTCCTGCTTGATGCATCTTCCAGTCTCAGTCCTGATTGATGTGTTTTCCAGTCTCAGTCCTGATTGATGCGTCTTCCAGTCTCAGTCCTGATTGATGTGTGTTCCAGTCTCAGTCCTGATTGATGCATCTTCCAGTCTCAGTCCTGATTGATGCATCTTCCAGTCTCAGTCCTGATTGATGTGTTTTCCAGTCTCAGTCCTGCTTGATGCATCTTCCAGTCTCAGTCCTGATTGATGTGTTTTCCAGTCCCAGTCCTGATTGATGCGTCTTCCAGTCTCAGTCCTGATTGATGTGTGTTCCAGTCTCAGTCCTGATTGATGCATCTTCCAGTCTCAGTCCTGATTGATGTGTTTTCCAGTCTCAGTCCTGATTGATGCGTTTTCCAGTCTCCGTCCTGATTGATGCGTCTTCCAGTCTCAGTCCTGATTGATGCATCTTCCAGTCTCAGTCCTGATTGATGCATCTTCCAGTCTCAGTCCTGATTGATGTGTTTTCCAGTCTCAGTCCTGATTGATGTGTTTTCCAGTCTCAGTTCTGATTGATGCGTCTTCCAGTCTCAGTCCTGATTGATGCGTCTTCCAGTCTCAGTCCTGATTGATGTGTGTTCCAGTCTCAGTCCGGATTGATGTGATTTCCAGTCTCAGTCCTGATTGATGCATCTTCCACTCTCAGTCTTGATTGACGTTCATTGTTCCTCTGCGCAGTCCCTGGCAGACCAGCAGCAGCAGGAGGAGGAGACGTACGCGGACGCTCCGGACGAGTTCCTGGACCCCATCATGTCCACTCTAATGCTGGACCCTGTACTGCTGCCTTCCTCGCATGTCACTGTTGACCGCTCCACCATCGCACGCCACCTTCTCAGGTATCCATTCCTTCTGCTGTTCCACACGTCACTTCCATGCTCCGGTCCTTTCTCACAAGTCACCGTTGATATGCTTCTCCACCAGTGCATGTTATCTGCTGGGATCCCTAGAAGTGTGTTTGGATATTGTGCAAGCAGACTCTATTTGCGGCGAGATTTGAAGCCTGTTCCCTTTCTTTTCTGCAGCGATCAGACCGATCCCTTTAACCGCAGCCCGCTCACCATGGACCAGATCCGGCCCAATGAGGATCTAAAGCAGCAGATTTTGCAGTGGTTGGCCGAGCGTAAACAAGAGCGGCTACAAATGGGACCCAGTGGATAGACGATGGCTGCATACCACTGCCGCTTCACACTGCTCCATCTCTCCTTGTAGTGCTCACGCCGCACCTCCCCGTGCCACCTTCTATGGTTACATACCACCCCGTAATACCCTATTATATCCCAGCACCTCTCTGTCGACCTGGAAAGAATCACTTCTGTCTACTCTGACGACATTTCCACAACCTCATTCTCCAGCAGAGGTGGGTCGGCCATCTGGGAGAGACGGTCCTTCAAGGTTTCGCTGTGTAAGGCGGAAGGGTACCAGACACGGGCGACACAATTATAATTACTGTACAGGACAGTAGTGCGAGGACAGAGCGGATTCTTCTTAATGTTTTTGTACAATATACTCTTTGCCTGAATGCCTCCCTCTCTCTCATTCGCTCTCTCTCCTAATACATGCAAGTGCATACTCATGCGCACAAACACACACTCAAATACTAAGTTATCTTATGTTGGGGGGGGGGAAAAGTGGCTAATATCAAAAATGAAGTGATGACTTCTGATTTTCCAGTTTGCTGTGAGAGTGCCAAAAATGTTTCTGAGGTACAGATGTGTACTGACAGGAAGCTCCAGGATTATTATTAGTTTGATTCATAGTTTAACTATACAGGAAGGGATGTATTTTCCATTCCAATTTTTTTTCCCCACATAAAGTTGCAGAATTCTTTTTCTGCTGATTGCGAGGAAATCATCGGTGCTTTCCTTGTTCCTGCCCATGTGATGTTTTTGAAATATTGTCTTGGCAATCACGGACAAGTCTTTGGTGTACATACAGACTGTAAATTTCAATCAGCCACAACATTCAAACCACTTGCCTTAATTGTTATGTAGGTCCCCCTCGCGCCACCAAAACAACTTCGCCACCTCAAGGCATAGACTCCCCAAGACCGATTAAGGTGTCGTGTGGTATCTAACAGCTCGACTTTTGCAGAAGATCCTTTCAGTCATGTAAGTTGGGAGGTGGGGCCTCCATGGGTCAGATCTGTTTTTCTGGCACATCCACAGGTGCTCGATCGGATTGCGAGTTCTGGAATTTGGAGGCCAAATTTAAGTGAACAACTTTTAACTTTTGTCATGTTTCTAAACTATTCCTGAACAATTCATGCAGTGCGGCGGGCGCATTATCTTGTTGAAAGAGGCCACTGCCATTTGGGAATACTGCAGCTAGAAATGGGGGCATACGGTCCATGACAATTTTTAGTTGCAGTACCTGACAAAAATTTGGATATACCCACATTTTTTTGATGGTATATGTTTAAGACATGAGCAGCCTTTGTTTTGCAAAAAATGTTTAATTCGTAAATGCATGAAACTAACCATCAATTGTTGTCATATTTGCAGAGCATTCTCACTTTTATTTCTTTTTTTTTTTTAAACAAGGGCAGTCATGCGATTAATGAATTTGCAGCTGGGAAGCGGTCTAACTTCCCGAAGACGTGCTGCACTTGGGGTGTGCTTTCCATCAACCTTTTCGCCCCCAATATGTCCCAAAACTGCTTCAGTTTAATTCGGCTGTTGGAAAATATAAGGAGTTTATTTGTCTGTTTACTTTGCAAAATGTGGCTTCTGTGAGAATTCCTAAATTTTGGACACTATTCAAACAAGTAAATTTATTCTCTTTTCACTTCTGACTGTTTTCCTTTTACAAGATTCCATTTGAGATTATACAGAGAAGTTAAGCTGTTTAAATTTCTCTCAGAACAGAATGCTGTGACATTGGCAAAGTGTGTCCAAACTCTTGACTGGTACTGTAGGTGGTACATGTCACAGTAATGTCCACATCAGTGCCAAGCCCAGCAAAACATTGATCTGAGCATGATGCTTATGATGCCCATTGATGCTTACATGCCCAATGAAGGTGGTGTCTGCAATAGATGGGTCAGCATGGGCACTATGACTGGTCTGTGGCTATGCAGCCCCATACGCAGCAAGGTTCGATGCACGCTCTGACGCCTTTCCGTCATTGCTGGCATGAGCTTTTTCAGCAATTTATGCCATTGTAACACATCTGCGGGATCGGACTAGACCGGCTAACCTTCACTGCCCGTGCTCATCTTTGAGCCTTGGGCAATCATGACCGTGCTGTGTGTCATCAGTTGTCCTCCCTTGGACTACTTTTGGTAGGCGCTAACTACTGCATGCTGAGAACACCCTCATTGTCATTTTGGAGATGATCTGACCCGGTCTTCTGGCCATGACAATATGGCTATAGTCAAACTCGCTCCAGTCCTTACACATGCCCATTTTCCCCACGTCCAACACCTCAACTTCAAGGACAGGCGGTTCACTTGCTGCCTAGAGTATCCCAACGGTTGAGAGGTGCCTTTGCAAAGAGAGAATCAGTGTTACTTACTACACCTATCATTGGTTTGAATTTTGAGGGCAATCTGTGTCTATAAGCACAGTCAATACAGAAACATAAGATGAGATCTTCGCCAAATCATCGCGACCGGTTTCCTGCAGTCAGCTTCTAAGAGAAGGAAACATCCCTTCGTCAAACGTGATTTAACATCCATTTCTCATTATAAGTTATGCATTTATCACAAAGGACATTTTCTGAAATATGTCAGTCATTACTAATTTTATGTACTATAGTGTACATACACTAGAGGATATACAGTATTGAAATTTTTGTATTTTGAAGTGATGACTGACATATTTTGTGACAATGCCCAACTTCCTGGTTAAAATGTGTGGTTTTTTCCTGTAATTTATGTATATTAAAGATATTAAAATCATTTTCTTTTCATAGTTCCAGTAATATCCTGTTAGTTTTGAGAACATGATTAAACATCTAAATTATGACTTAAAAGATAATTTTTAATTGATGCAGAAAAGTGCGGCCAAACAGTTTGTGTGAAGCCACGGACTTATCACCATAGGAAATTAATTTCTATCATGGGCTGAAAAAACTGTGACATTGACAGCTGATTTCCTTTCAATAGGTTTTTTTTCATTATTTTTTTTTTTTTATCTCTGGTCAAAGCAAGACTGAACCTGTAAGTGTTAAGGTCTGTTGTAAAGTTGTGCTCTCTGGTAAAGGTCTAGCAAAGAACCGCTTTCCCCAGTCACATTTTGGTCAAAATGATTTGTAAAATAGGACAAACTAAAATGAGAAAACGTACTTTTTATATGCTTAAGAGGGATTTTCTGTTATGATAACTCTACTGTAAGCCTCTGTAACAGGTTGTAAATTAAGAATTTCAGGAGAAGCATTTAGGTCCTTGTCAGATTGATTATTGTAATATCACCTGCAAAGATCTTTCCTTCAATCAAAATGAAAGGAATAATTTGCTTTTATTTTTGAAATTGTCACTCTGTGCTGCTTTTGAGTTCTGTATTTTTTGTAGTTGACTTCTGATTGGATTGTGCTATCCATTTCAGTACATCTCACTTTTATACCAGTGTTCTGTTGATCTGGTCTGTGTTTACTGTTGTCCATTTGCTTTTTTCTAAATGTCTCGGCCCCCCCCCCCCCCCAAGAAATGACATTAATGTGAATTATGCGTATGAAGGTGTTAAGTGATCATGAAAGCCTAGAGAGGAAAATGTAGCAGAGTTTTTGGAAAACTTAAGGTCTAGTAGTAAAAGTAATCCTTTTTTTCTGAAATCCTAAGATCTTAACTGGTCAGTTAATTTTAACTGACAGCAGCGGGTCATTTTATTCTTAAATAGACAGCATCTTTTCCATTTTCAGTGTGATGAGAGATGACCAGTGAGTGGATTACCAATATTTCAGATGTTAAACTATGTACAGTCGGGAGAAAATGTGCTTTAGTTTGGTTGAATGTGTTGGTTCAGCCAGATTCACCAGTAATGCTGCCCACAGCCTTTGGCATGTTTGTGTATATTGACTGAACAGATCAGAGGCTGCTGTAGGCATCAGTCACAAGTGGTGAAAGTACTGCTAAATGCATTAATTTACTTGTATAAGAAAAGGAATATATAGGCATTCTCAAAGCAAGCCTGTAAAAATAAATTGTACAAAAATCAGTCTACATAATGTGCGTATTAGAAAAAGTTTATTAAACCTCATAGTGTTTGCCTCAAATGTATTTTTTTTCTGTCATTTTCTTGACTTGGTGTGGTGCAGTGACTGGCTGTTTGCAAACACTCAAAGCCAGACCATTGTTGAGCAACCAATGGCTAAAGAGCCTGGAGGTGTTGCTTTGTGTAATATAATCTTTGCTTTACAGTGTCCGTAAACAAAGGATTGGACTTTTCATTTCAAGCAGGCATCTAGCCTATAACCAAGCTCTCATCAGAGTCTGAATTATATCCCAGCCAGTAAGAATGATGTGCTGTACATGGGCTGTGATTAACTCCATAAAACTTGCGGGCCGCTTTATGGGTCTGTCGAATGCAGCTGCAGAATTCAAACCTGTGGAACTTCAGTTCTATTTTCATTTCTAGTGGAGATCCCAAGGTCTCCAACAATCCCAAATATGTTTTGCTTAATTATGGGGAAATTTGTATAGAATGATGCCTACAATCAGTAGGCCTACAATGATGGCCATTGAAAAAAAAAAACATGGTATTCTGTGTATGAATATTTATATATTATTTCTCCTGGTATAAGTGTAATGAAGATACTGCAGGTCAATGACACATACATACTCTGTATGAAACCAGAGTCATCGGAAGATGACATATTTCCCTGGCCACCGTGATCAACTCTCAGAAATCCAAGGATATCAAAAGGCCCCAGTCTAGGACCTGATCACGCAAGCAAGTTTTGTTTTTTTTTAAATGTTGAACAGTATTAGAGCTCAGCTTCAGAAATGAAATGTCCACGGATGGACAGGCGACCACACTGATGACTGTATCCTCTGCATTATATGCCAGGGGGATAAAATGAAGCCTTTTTTGACTTAGATTTTCCCTTAAATAGATTCAGTGCCAAAAATGGGACTAAGGGGTTACTTAAAGCCATACTGGCATGGGCATTTTATTTACTCCAGGGTACTCGCACAGGAGCACTACGCTGTAAAAAAAAAAAAAAAAAAAGACAACTGGTTCTCAGCATTGTGTGAAATGCTGTGCAGTTCTCTTGTACATTGGTGAAAAAATGGCACAAAACAGCCTTGTATGAGCACTGAGCGACTTGGTTTAAGCAATTACATTGGAAGACGTTTGAAACCCTCTGACTCCACACATTCTACAATGAGAAGCTGCTTGTGTTGAACAAGGTGAACTGGAGTCCACAGATGTCAGATAAAGAGAAGCTGGCATAGTTGTAATGCCCCGCTAAGATGAATGGCGTCAGTAAGCATGGGAAATCATCACAAGGATACACACATAAAGTCTGCAAATCCTGAAGAAATGTGAGTTTTTCCTCATGAAGGAAAGTTTCAACTAGTGCATATGGGGAACGTAACTTCTCATAAACAGAATGACTACTTGGAATCAGGGAAGCTGCTCTTTGTCAAATAGCTTCAGAAACTAGGCTAACTACAATGGGCAGGCAATTCTAGACCTGGTTGATTCCATTGTTCACACTGTGAATGGTGACTGCACAATGAAAATCTGAAAACTTCATACTTGTTTTGCCGGTAAGGCTTCTTGAACTGAACTCATAAACACTAAGCCCCACATGGTCCAGTCAGCCACGTGCTTGCGTCCATCCCTTGAACAGTACAGAGAAAGGGAAAATGAGCAAGAATAAGTAGCTAAGGGGATCCGGAATTATTGCTCTGGCCCAGAGAGGGGCACAGAAAATTGTAGGAATAAGGAAAGCGTGCTGGATTAAAATGATGTTTAAACGCCCAATTTCGGCAAGTATTGCCCCAAGGTATACCCCGTAACATGGATGCGTCATACCTTACTCGCGTTCTTTTTATAGTTGTTTGTTGAAAATACAGGATTCGGGCTGCGTCCATACTACCCCCAGATCTTGGGGCAAGCAGTTAGAGAGTAAAATGGCGCACAGCTGTCGGTGGCGATTCCCTGCCCGGCCCGGTGGAAATAGCATCTCGGGCAGCTGGAGAAGAGCGGGACGGGTCCGGGTCACTGCTGCTCTCCGAACTGTTTCTGATACTCTCCGGAACACAAACGGGATTGTATTGGGCTTCGATGCTGCGGTGCAAGTGTCCGCTGCTATCGGCAACAACCTGCAGAAATTTCGGGCTATTTTAGGGGATACGAGTGGTTCCAGCAGCGGGGAGGTAAGAACTGGTTGCTAGCTGAGGGACAACATATCGCATTATCCTGCATCGGGAGTTTGATATGGGCTCGACCCTGCAGCAGTATCTTTTCTGATGCTCAAATGGAGCTATTGATGTAGCTAACGTGAGGGGTAACTTGCCTAACTAGTCAACTTTATTGTCTGAATAGCGAATTGGCTAACTGGACTTAGCCGTGTCTGCACCCCTTTCTTTTATCTCAGTCAGTCGCCCTTTACTGCGTTAACGTTATTTGCTTATTTGATCGCGCAATAAGCCAGGATGTGTTTTATATAAATTCATTTTAGTTCTGTCGGTTGGTATATTTCTTGTCCAGACTGGCTTGGTTCAATTCCGTTTTGACTTGTGAACGTGTATAAGGTGAACAGCAGGTCAGTTGTTGCCTAGCTATGTGCTTTCAACTGAAATACTAAGAGGTAATTTAACCCTGGGCACTTTGCCAACAAATTGATACATGTCTACCTGATCAGGAAGAAATTATTTATTACGTTTATAAGTGCATCAATTTAACATTTGCACACAAAGCAGATTTCTTACTAGTTGTAATTGGGTGAAACGCAGGCTCACAACGTTATGGTGTTGTCAAGGTTTTGCCTGGGTTTTAATAAGCTGTATGTTGGAAGTATCAAATGCACAAACTCTGTACAAACAAACTAAACACAAGTTATTGCTCGCCAGCAAAGCGAAAACGTATGAACCGTAGCGCTTTGTGGTCGCCGTGTGTGGTCCTTGCGGCATTGGGACGGATGCACTGTTCAAAAACAAAACACGTCAACTAGGATTCCAAGCTCATGGATTCTGAGGCTTATGAATCACAGTTTTTGTATCTAGTATTATTCACGATAAGTATTCGTGGTAAACATATATTGCTTACATGCATTAAGGGCGGACTTAGGATGGTAATTTGTTTTAAACTGCATGCTTGAATACTAAAAACGAGCTTTGAATCCATGGGTTGTTTTATTTGGTGTAAGTTTGTGCGTTATTGCTATTTATTTAATGTCACGATCGTGTGAAATTCCTCACGTGTATTTTGCCTCCAGCTAATTTAAATGATACGCATATATTGTGTTTCCATCATGTTTTATGGCTGGAAATTGCACGGTACAAATAGCATGATGTAGTAAATATCATACGTAACACGCCAACACCCCTCGTTTCAGCGGCACGCCTACTTCCATCTTTCACTACTACTACGGCTACGGGCTAACGTGATGCATTGCAAAATGGGAGGTGGACATGTTTTTTCCACAATGACAAAGGTAGTGCGTAGTAGCAAAGCCAGTTTAGTTGTGCCATTATTTATGTCAAATTTCATCTCGATTCGAGGAAACAAGAGCCGCATACACGAAATAGAGGGAACAGTTAACAATCATAACACACACCTGCTTGAATCCAGAAAGCAAAATCCATGCGCTCCTTGACAGACCTGACTGCAGGGGGGTGTGTTATTGTAAACTCGGCTTCTCCCTTTTCATCACTCCACGTGATTACAAGGCAGTGGAGCGCGATCGCGCTGCCGTTTTCCCTATCAACTAAAACTGGAAGTGATATTGTTGTGGACTATTTTACTTATACAATAATTTAAAGCTGTGAAGCTTGTAATTAATCGAAAATATAATAACCCGCACTTATTATTTGACGAGATGCTGAAACAAGGCGGGGCTGTTGGTCCACTCCCACCACAGCACAAGAGCGCGTGTCCTGTCCATTTTGTTTTAGTGTTTATATATTTCGAGCTGCGCAATTGCGTAGTGTTATGAACACAATCTATTCTCCCCGTAGTGCGCGGAGAGTTATTTGCGACTGCAGCGGGACATGACACACATCTTGAGGTTCAGAAATCAAATCGTGTGACCGCAAGGGTGCATGCACAATATAAATTGATTTTAATAAAGAAATGGATTCAACTTGAATTTAGGCTTATATTTTCTTCAGATCTGTAAGGAATTTGCCGTGCCTTAGAACAAAAAAGCCTGACGTTTTTACTGAGTGTGATATTGTCATGGGAGAATATTGCTACCACTTTGCACTTGGGCAAAATAAAATGCTGTCTATAAACTAAAGGTAAAAAAAATACTGTAACCAATAATGTAATTGAACATGGATGTAGAAAAATCTGATTAAATTTGGAGTTAAAGTCAGTTTGTTCGTCTTATCCATGCTGTCATGCTGGGTATTCCTCTTGAAACCAGAGCAAATAGAGCTGCCTTTATTAACCTTACTTTCGGTAAATAACACCAGTTGAACATTATTGATATGGCTTTAATTTCTGTAGAAAAAGCAGAAGCTGCATTACGAGACAATTTTCTTATGCTTAAGTTGACCGATCACCAAACCCGGGGTGAAAATGGGGCAAGAAAACGTGTGCTTTGCCTTACAAATTTTTTGACAAATCTGGTTTTTGCAAGAAGGCACTGTTTCGATGTGATGCAAACACTGTGTTGTCAGAGCTTGTAGCTTCTTGTCTTTTCGGTGGCTTAGACATGGGTGTTGAGGGAGAGGTTTAGAAACCACTGCAGCGTAATTGTCAGAGAACTGGGCTTGTGTCTACAAAATCATGCTTTTGGAATCATTCCATTGGTGGAGCACCGCAGATTTGGCAATTAGTGAGTGTATTTCACTCAATTTGGTCTTTCAGCTCCAGGAACCGAGGGCGTGGTCTTTCCACTTCTCTTGTTGAGGGATCTGGTCGCTTCCGAGGAGCATCAACGGATGCTACTGTGGGCTTGCCAAATACCGTTGGAACTATCTGTGAATGAGAACTTGCCTTATGATTACAGAGTTTGGCGGGTGACTGCGCTGTCCAGTAAAATGCCTCAAGCTGTTCCTTCCCCAAGCAGTAGTCGCTTACCGTAAAGAGGCTAGTCCTTCTGTTCTCCAGTCTCTTAACTGTAGCACAACACCACTAATGGTAGCAATCTAGTTAATGAAAAGTCTTTGGCAGCTCAAACTGCAAGGTCAGATAATCACATGAATTGTAGTGTACAATGGCAACTGCATGGTAAAAAATTTATTTATTTTTTTTTGTATATGGCAGTTGAATCTGCTTTTTTCTTGTGGTGAAAGGTGGGAAAACAAGGAAATTAAATTGCAAGTTCTACAATGACATTTTTATTTACCTATTTTCTATTCATCTGTTTTTTCATGTTTCGCTTCTGGAGATTTTTTTTTTATATTAACTGCAGAGATTACAGTTGTTTTTTTGCCTCCTTTAGGAAGAGGAATTTTGTGGATTTGACACAACTGATGCACTCCGAAGAAAACCAAGCTCACCGACATGCCCTGCTGGTACGTTTCCAAAATAGCAGGTGGTCACTCGTATCGATTTGAATTAATCTAAAAACTTTACCAATTCTGCTTTTTTATCTTGCCAGTATTCCCAATATGTACTGATGATTTTTTTTTTGTTGGTAATTTTAAGTTTTCATGTTAAAATTCAACAGAATATACTTGTTCCTCTTTATTAGTTATGTAAGAATGTTTTTGTCTTTTTTTAGCAAAGGCTCCTCTTGAGAAAAGACCCAGAGGACGGCCCCGTCGGATCCCAACAGTTCCTCAAATCACTCCTAACGAAAAGCCCCAGGAGGTGAACCCTTCCCCAGAGCATCCTTTGGGGAAGGTAGATTGGTCTCCAGACAGGTTTGTGGTTTCCAGAGGGAAGAGGAGAGGCCGTCCCCCTAGGTCTGCTCAGAGGGCTAATGCAGGGACAGGGGAGAACCCCGGTAGGGAGCAGCAGGTCACAGGGGGGTCGGTTTGCAACCGAAATGTTCCTGAGGGTCTGATGGAAGGGCAGTGGGGCGCCCCCAGGGCTCGGCGTTTCCATAGGACCAAAGTGAAGCTGAAGTCTGGGCTCAGGGCGGCTGGGAGGAGAGGGGTGGCGATCCCGGTGGCACCGAGACGGAGACGGGGGAGACCGCCCTCTGCGGAGCGCCTCCGAGCGGGGCTTCTCTTTGCCCCTGGCCACTCGGGTCCCCACTCTGGTGTCGGGGATTTAGACCCTTCCGCTCCTCAGCATTTCAAACTCAGGTCAACACAAACCACAGACACCAGCACAGACTCGTCCCCCAACAGCACCCCCGCACCCACTGCGCTGAAGAGGGTCCTGGGGATCCGACAGAGCCCGCGGCAAATCAAGCCCGGTCGCATTATCCCGCCGTCCCGCCGCAGCGATGCCGCCATCGCCAAGCAGCTGCTGCTGCGCGCCAAGAAAGGAGTGGCGGGGAGGGGGTGCCCAGGCGGGGCTGGCCGGGACAGAGTCATGAGGAGGCGTTGGACTCAGCTGAAGAATATTCGGCAGTTTCGAATGCCTGTGGTCAGCACCATCTCCATGCGTGTCATCAAGACCCCGAAACGCTTCATCGAGGATGAGGGCGGGTTCAGGGGCCCTCCGCCCCACGCCAAAATGGCGCGATTGGATGCTGCGCCCTCTGCTTCCCTAACTACCTCCCCTGCCTCGGGCCTGTCTGAGGCCCCGACTCCTATAGCCTCCGTCCCTCCCCTGCCCTCGGCCCCCACTGTCTCCTCACTCAGTGGCACGGTATCCCAGAATTCCTCCCGCTCCAGCAGTCCCAGCATCGACTCCTCCAGCGAGGCCCAGTCCCCACCGCCTCCACCACATTCCCCGCCCCCCAGCTCCAAGCGGGGCCGGACCGTAACTTTTGGGCGGGGCAGGAGGGGTAAGAGGAAATGTCTCATCAGTCCGGCCACTGGCCTCATGCGATCGTCCTCTTCCCAGCACGCCTCTCTAGCCCCTCCTCCCCTCCTCGCTCCCCCTCACCCCCTGCGGTCCACATCTCCCACCTCTGCCGTTGGCGAGCGTCATCCCCACCTCCACCACCACCACCATCCAGCCTGGGTCCTGCCCCACCCCATGGCCACCTTCCTGCCTCCCCCGCCTGTGCTCTCCCCCCTGCAGGACCAGCAGCGCTCCATCTTGCGCCAGCCCACATTCCGCTGGACCTCCGCCCTCAGCCAACGCCAGTGCTTCTCCTCCGCCAAGTATGCCAAGGAGGGGCTCATTCGCAAGCCAGTATTTGACAACTTCCAGCCTCCCCCGCTGACTGCCCGAGACGTCGGACTCTTGCCCCCGTGTGCCGGAGTGGGGCCGGGAGTGAGCTACACTGCTTCGAGCAGGAGCACTGCGATTGGAGGATTCTTCCCGCCACTACCCGCCCACCACCCGCTACAACCCTCCTCTCGCTTTGGGGTCCCACTTCACAAGCTCCGCCCCCCACTGCACAAGTCACGCCCTCTACTCCGAGCACCCCGCTTCACTCCCAGCGAGGCGCATTCCCGCATCTTTGAGTCTGTAACCGTCCCCAAGCCCAGGGCACCCTCGGTTTCTGAGCCAAGAGCTTCTCTTATTGGCCAAGGATCACGCCGCGGCAGGAGGGGTCAGGCCCGGTCTGCCTCACATTCCATGACTACCCGAAGCAGCCAATCAGGAGCTCAGTCGGGGAAAGGCTCCTTGCAACCAGGGAACTCTGTTGTTGGCTCCCTCCCCACACGTGCCTTACCCCATGCGTCGTTTGGCGCCTTTACAGCAAGGCCAACCAGCCTTTCAGCTGAATCCACCGTTCACAGGCCTGCATCATCATCTTCCTCGTCGCTCCTCATGTTTGCGTCCAGCCTTCAGGCAGCTGGTCAAGAGCTGGGGATGGGAGGGCAGGAGAAAGTGTCTTCATCTCCCCAGGAAGACCAGGCCAAGGAGAAAGGCGTCGAGGAGCGACTCGAAGACGAAAACAAAATGGTGGTAGAGAAAGAGAGTGAAGGGAGTGGGATGGCGGGAGCTGCGGGGTGCGTATCAGGGATGCCGCCCTGTGCCCCTGCTGCGGAGGGGACTGTCACGGAAGAGGCTGCTCCGTGTTCCACCCCTGAAAACGGCTCTGCTGACACCACAGAAGACGCGTCCACCACGGGGCCTGGACTCAAGGCTTTTGGCAGCACCTCTCCAGAAGGCCCCACTCTCAGGCTGCAGTTTTCCAAAAATGGTCAGGTTACAGACAGCACTGAAGATGAGGAGGACGAAGAGGAGGGCATGAGTCTCCCATCCCGGCAGCCCCCTGTACCGACTCATAACCCTGCTCTGGCCCAGGAGGGCAGGCAACAGGTTGTTGGCCTGGCAAAAAAGGCCAAAGCTCCACTTGGTAAGATGGAGAAGAGCAGAGTACTGAAGCCCACTGAGACGCCGAAAGCACAGGTGAGTGCGCTGGTGGGACAAGCGAATATGTTGGCGTCGTCGAAAAAATTGGAGGGCTTTCCCAAAAATGTACTGAAAGTAGTTTTCAACTTAGAGTTCCATTCTAATAATTGCTCTGAGAAAACATGTTTTTTTGGTCATCTAATATAACTCACGCTGACATAACAATCATTTATGGGTGCCCAGCTCTAGAAATGTGTGGAAAAAAGTTTTTCCCATCATAATACCATGATTACTTCTAAACATGCATTGAACTTAATTTATACTTACAAAAGTAGTTTTTTGTTTGTTTGTTTTTTTTCCCAAAAACTGCCATCTATGAATTGTGGCCAGTGCATTTGTGAAGTCTTACCAAGTACTTCAAAGCTGTGGCTGGTTGAATAGTACTCTGGGTGAATCTATTATGTTGATTGTGGGAGCACAGGACTTTCCTGACACCCCAGGCCGGGGGCCTCGCATTAAGCACGTTTGTCGCCGTGCCGCTGTGGCGTTGGGCCGAAACCGCGCCATTTTCCCCGATGACCTGCCCACCCTGAGTGCCTTGCCCTGGGAGGAGAGGGAGAATATTCTGTCTTCCATGGGGAGTGATGGTGAGAACTCATTTTTGCACTCTCTGATCCCCATCCTCACCATTTATGGCCAAGATCCACCAATTTATGTTTGTACAAACTACACTATAAAGTGTGTTCAATTGAAACATAGCTAGTCCTTTAGCGGTCGTGCATGTGCCACAACTCCTTGAAGACTTGCCAAAACTGCTCAAAGTCTCCTTAAATTTGCCAGTAAACTGCTTAAATTTGGGAAAATGAATAAATCAGCTTTGTCACTCCCTGCTTTTGGCAATGCTTACTGTTCGTGTGCAGTTTCAGACTGATTGGCCAACCCACTGTGGAGAACAATGGATTCAGATAGACAAATTAACAGTTTTCTTATTTGATATATATGCAGTCATTGGGTCTCATTCATGAAACGTGAGCAGAACGAATTTGTGTGTAAACTGTTCGCAGACGGAAATTTAGGTGCATCTCCGCATTCATCAATATTTTAGTTGCTTCGATCTTTTCGTAACTACTAACAAAATCTACACATGCTGCTGACCACGCGTAGTGCTTGTGTAAATTTAAGAATGCACATAAATAATGCTTGTCAGTATTTACAATTTTAATTCATATTGCGCTCTGTTATGTACACAATAAGCAGATGCCTTTGAAACGCGTGATATAGCCTAAACATGACAAATGATTAAAAATATAACACATTTAGTTAAATTAGTTGGCAATTGGCAGTTTTAAGACCCAGATTAGGTTCATGATTGCGAATTATCCGTGTGAATCGACTCAATAGATTTCGTTCTTTCTACATGTTGGCTGATGAAAATAAAAAAATAAAAGGGGAGGCATATCGCTGTCTCCGTCAGGTATAATTCCTGACAGAGAGGTCTCCCCTGTTATGCCAGCGATGCGCTCGTCTGCAGTTGATAGTTCATGGTGCAGAAAAACAGGTTTCATCAGGAATGTCACTTGCGACCTTTTGTTATTCATGGGATGGGTTGTGACTGAGCCTCCTCCTCCTGTGGCTGATGTATTTTTTGTGTGCGCTAATGCGTTTCTTTACCTCCAGTTTCATGTCAGACCATTTGCTCTTCACCTCCGACATGGTTCTTTGGACTACAGAGACAACATTAACGGCATCTGTCACCTCCCTCCTGGCCTTCTCTTTGCCTGTCCCTGTCACACCACTGCTAACAGATGAAAATAAAATGTTTTTTCTTAACTCCACCCAAAATTATTTCTATCTCCGCTTCAGAACAATTATTTTTTCTTTCGCTCTCTTTCTTTGTTTATGCCATGACTGACAGGTCGACTGGATGCATCTACACCTCCATATATGGTGGTCATTGGCAATTCATGGGCGGGGAATTATGCTAATAGCTGATTACCGGGAGCGCGCTGTCACTGTACGATTATACACGCGTCTTTACGATCAGATCTGAGTTTCCTGGGTGTTCATGAATCCGGAGTAGTTTTTAGTAGCGTAGGCTTTTATGTGCAAATCTACGCACAAATTCACTAACATTTCATGAATGAGACCCACTTTCTTTTAAAATTTCCAGGTGAGTGGCTAAAAGCTCACCTTGGAATTAAAGGCGAGCTTGTTTTACAGTGACCGTCAGCTATGAATGATGTGATTAAAAAACTTATACGGCATGTTTTGTCAAAGATGCTTGTATTATGTCATAATATAGGGTACTACTGTGAGCACTTCACTGCTTTTGCTCAGACCACTGCAGGTAATTTGTCTAGCTAAGGATCTTAATACCCATAGGAAATTTAAAATATATTTGGATTTTATCATTCTATTTTCTGAAGTAGAAAATCACAAAATATTTTAAATTACTGTTTGCTCAGCAAATGCAATTTTTACCCCGCCCAACCCGAAGGGTGAGGGAAGGGGAATTGTTTTCGGTTTGGTTTCTTTCTGTATTTGTTTGTTAACACTCTAGTGGGAAAAGTAATGGCCATATTCACTCCAAATTCTGTATAGGGATTGCCATTGACCCAAAATAAATCTGTATTGAATTTCGTACGAGTAGGTGAAAGAGTGTGCGAGGGGCGGGGTTTGTTGTGCCTGGCACCACTTCTTTAATTTTGAATCAAGTCCTCTCACCTCTTCAAAGTCGGTCTAATATATCAAAAATTGACATTAATGCTAAACGTAAGACCTAAAGACCTGCAGGCTGTGAAAAGGCCTGAATATTTTCCCAAACTGATGTGTTCACTGATAGCTGTTGTTTGTTGTTGTGTTTTGCAGTCACCCGTCCGCTCTGTTTTCACCCCTCTCTCACCTCCTGTTGGATAGATAAATCCTCTGTGGCTGGGTCGGAGGAGGCGGAGCCCCCTGCCCTCCCGGGGCGGCCTGTGATGAGGCCCCGGATGGTGCCGGACTCTCCAGCAAGGACTGGCCGGCGCTCTCGTCGTTGCGGGCAGTGCGCTGGCTGCCAGGTCCCAGATGACTGCGGCGTCTGCGCCAACTGCCTGGACAAGCCCAAATTCGGTGGGCGCAACATTAAGAAGCAGTGCTGCAAGTGAGTCCCTCGCACCGGCTCTGAAACGCTGCACCAGGGCTGTCCAACCCTGCTCCTGGAGAGCATCTCATCCTGTAGGTTTCGACTCCAACCCTAATTCAACACACCTGATTCAGCTCATTTGCAGCTCATCAAGACCTCTAACTTGGAAAGCAGGTGTGGTTTGCTTTGGTTGGAGTGATACCTTCAAGATGGTAGCTCTCCAGGAACAGGGTTTGGCAGCCCTGCTCTACACCTAAAACACTCCTGGCGGGGTCTGAGTATGTACGTCTAATAGGGCAAGCATTTTGTCAATAACAGGCTTTGTTTTTGGCTTTGAAACTGTCCAACAATGAACTGAAATGAAACTGTGGAAATGAGAATATGATGTCACCATTCCACTTTAATTTGAGGAAATTTGGAGCTACAGTATATTTAGTGATCTTTCAGGAATTGCAGCCATTGTGAACATAATGACCGGTGTGTTCCATCACTCAGGGAGAGAAAATGCCAGAATCTGCAGTGGATGCCAGCAAAGATGTTCCTCCAAAAGCCGGAGAAAGGTGCGTGATGTTTTTATGGAGCCTGGAGAAACTCTCTGTTCTACTATCTGATGGGATTGGTGGGTGGAATTTATGTATTTCTCTTTTATTTTCTTCAGCTAAGAAAGATAGGAAAGAAAAACACTTGACGGAAAGGAAGGACGGCCATCAGCCAGTGAAGTCTCCCCCATCTGAGGGCAATCCTAAACCACTCCCACTTACCTTAAAGGAGGAGCCGTCTCATGGTGAAACCCCGCCCTCAAAACACAGGGAGGAGCAGGATAACCTGCAGCCCCCCTCCTCTTCCAGCCCAACTGTGGCCCCGGAAGATGAGCAGCGCGTACCCCCTCTCCAGCAGCCCCCCCCACCTCAAACCCAGACTCTCCAGAAAGCGACTGTCGCCGGCCTTTCTCCCAGTAAACCTAAAGAGAGGCAGTCAAACTCGAATGCAACCCCAGCCGAAACAGGTCAGAGCTTCCTGCTGTGCGTGTGTGTGAGGGGCATGTATAGAGTCCTGGAGGGACCTTTCCTGTTACTTAATCTTCTAGCACACTCTGGACTGCATATTTTTGTGTGCTTCCCTAAATTGATATGGTGGTGTGTTGGTTCAGGTTTTCTTTGTGATCTTCGCAATATCATGCATGCTTTAGTCTGCTGTTACTGGAGGTTTGAATTTGATACAGGGTTCCCAGTTGGAAGATTATACTTGCTGTTGAAAAATAATCATGCATTACTCCGTTAACCAAGAGCTGTATCGTCAGTATTTCCATTGAAATGGACACTTGTTTCTCGAATTCTTTCAGCTTCTGAAGTAAAGCCGATGAGGAAATTGACTCCTGGATTTCCACTCCCTGAGAAACTCAAAGCTAAAGAGAAGGTAAATTGGACAGCAAGTGCTCCATTGCTAGAGGTTTCTGCAAGAAAACGATTGTACGTTTATAAGTGTTTGACTATTTGTGTTGGTTTAATTGTATTACCAACAACACTAGAAGGATTAGTGATCTGGAGGTGTTTACGACATTAAGTCTTTATGGTTTTTTTTTTTTTTTTTTTAGTTGAACAATTCCAAAATTCTTTGGGGAAAAGAAACAACTCCACTGATTGCAGTTGAATGAGTACGTTCTGATGCTCGATCGATCAGTTCTAGTACTGGGGAAGCTGGATTATTTGTCATAACCAAGCTAAGCAAAAATTCCAGCTACATAGAATCTGATTGGCTTACAATTTCAGTTTGTTATAATCTGATTGGCTTAAGTGTGGCTCAGGGCGGAAGTGGTACCAGAACTTGAAAAGAAAAAATAAGCAGCGTTTTACCTCCACCAAGGAGGTTACGTTTTTGCCGCCATTGGTTTGTCTGTCTATCTGTTTGTGTACAAGAATCCAAAAAAAAATGAACAGATACCTCTGAAAGTTTGTGGGTGTGTTGCTATTGCACCAGAGATGGACCCTGTTGATTTATTGACCTCGATCAGTCAAACAATATGGCCATCACAGCAGCCATCTCAAAGTCCTATGTTACAGATATCTTAAATTTCTTATGAGCCATGTTCACGCAGCAAGATTTCGACTGTGCTGCCTTGGCGGAGGTTTGCACTCTCGGAATACCTCTAATTTATATATGCAAAACTAACATGTAACACCTTTCATGTCTACATCATATCCTTCTTAAATATGCACGCAATGTGCATTTTAATTGTAGGTTATGGTTTGCCTGAGATGGGCATAGGCCTACTTTCATTGCTCATTTCGATATATCATTGAACCATAATGTTAAATAGAAAATTTGGAGCTTGGCAGTATGTAGTTTTAAGTTGCAGACTATCCAGAGAACTAGAATGAATTGGCAAAAAAAGTTTCGCTTACCCATTTCTACAACGAACATGACATAGGCTACACGTGAAGACGGTAAATCAGCATACCTACTTAATATTCTTTCTGCGCATTAATAACGTGTTTTATGTGTTTGATAGGTAAACATTAAGGCTGAGTTGCCTTATGTCAGCCATCATAATGAGAACCAAGTTATTCATAAGCTACTTATTTTGAATTTGTTTTTATAGGTGCATCTCCATTACATTGCGAGTAATTCAACTGCAACCTCAGGTTTATAACCGTTGAGAGAATAGCCACTGCCTTAACGCAAACTTGGAGTTGAAGCCCGCTGGTCCCCCAAAAAAGAGCGATGTTTATGTCACTGAAGCCAGTCTGACGAGCTGAATCCATGAGAGAAATTTAAAGCCAACTAGCCTAATAACATTTGTATTTTTTGCAAATAGGCTATCATTTATTTGTATAATGTGATTACACCATTTAAAACTTCGCATAACAGAAAATATACCAGTCATGTATGGCATTTTTAGCACAATTTATTTGTTCATCAATGTGACGGCCCTTTAAAACAGTAGGGTACGTTTCTGATAGAGAACCATTAATGTTCACTCCGATTTGTTATTAAGTTGTGATTTGAGGCATTATGTGTGAATTTGCTTTATCCTATTTATATCTTTGGTAAATTTCTCTGTAATTAATCATATATTGAGTTATTCCATAAAAAAATCAAGTGCCTCCCACCTGACCCCCTTGGAGTCTGTAGATTTTTCTTGTACAATTACTTCAGTATATTTAATGAATCCTTGCAGAATTTTACTTCGATCTCGTGAAAATGTATGAGTTGCAGGCTCTAAAAGTACTTGGGGGTTCTTCGAAATTTTGTGCATTCTGACATGCATCATGTATGAGAGGTAACTTAATTAAATTTTCAGAGCTGAAGACATTGGAGCAGTGTTAAAAACTGCTATTAAATCAATTGTATGCCCATTCTCGGTGTCACAATCTTAAACCAAAATCTGGATTTTCCTGAAGATTTTTTCTGTTACCAACTTCAAAATTAAATATCATGGGAACTATGGAAATTTCCATAGCAACACTAATTTAATAACCTATGATATAGTGTAGTTAAAAAGTATTGGAACCATGGATGCGTCATGGGGTTTAATGAAATTCACCTAAGAAAAGTTGAAAAAGTGCGTGTTAGGAAAATGTAGGCTGATGATCAAATCAAGTTACGGTAGATGAAAGATCTCGTTTTGATCTAAATTTTGAGACCAGGCTCATCTTCTAGCCATGATTCCTTCTGTGTCAAATAATTTTCACTCTCACCTGTGTTGAGCTCCACCAGTGCTGCTACAAGATTGTGGAAAACTGTTAGTTGATGGTTTTTGACTTCACCCTAAGAGCTGCTTACCAGTGTATCATTAGACTAACGCCACCGCCAGTAGTTTTGCTGAACAATTGAAACCCAAGTAGCCAAATTCCCTCTTGTGCAGTTGAGTATGTAATCTTGTCTTATTGTTTTTAGCAATATTGTTACACTAAACATTCAAAGCAAAATGAAGATATCAGTATCTTTTTAGCATTAAATATACGAAGGGAAATGTATATGTATATGCACTATACATTTTGAATAAATGTCTGTTATGGTTAAAACTATTGGCACATTGAATTTTGGTGATGGCCCATACATTTGAAAATGGCCCATTGATGATTCATGACATGGTCCATTGGCCCACGGGCTTTGCTGTCCTTCCCAACCGCAGCATAACTAGTTAGATTTCTGCCCCTGGAGTTTCTTATTAGGCTAAGCAAGCATGACAACTGTCATTAAATTCACACTTCTGTTTTCAATCAATGGGAGAGCTTTGTTATTGTTAGTATTACTACTATGATTCCCCACCACGAAGTGGATCGGGGGATACTGAAATGGTGCTCGTCCGTCCGGGTTCAGTGGGGACAGGTTTTCCCCAGAAACTATTGCACTTACATGAATGAAATTTTGAATGTGGCCAGTACTGATGACCCTACTGAACGAGTTCAACAACTGATTCCAAGAAATTCATTTTTACAGAGTTATGGCCCTTTACTCTGTTCATGGACTTAAGTGTATGGGTGTTGCAATGGGGACAAGTTCTCTCAGCAACAATTGCACCTACGTGGATTACATTCTGTGGGTGACCAGTACTAATGATCCTATTGAATGAGTTCAACAGTTGATTCTGAGATATTTATTATTACGGAATTATGGTCCTCATTTCTGTTCTTCGACATGGTGTATAGGATTTGCAATGGGGACAAGTTTTCTTGGCAACTATTGCACCTTCATGGATGAAATTTTGTGTGTGGCCAGTACTAATGACCCTATTGCATGAGTTCGACAATTGTTTCCGAGAAATTTTTCTTAGAGTTTTGGCCCTTGACTCTGAACTTGGTGTATGGATGTTTAATGGGGACAAGTTTTCCCCATTCCCCAGTGACCATTCTTACCGTGGCGGGGGATATTGGTGACAATGTTGCCTTGATATTATCAGTTATTGAAATCAGACTGACTCTTTTTTTCCAGTTGTTGCTAACTGGCCTGGTCTTGGGGCCTCTCCTCCCTATTGTGCACAGGAGAAGCAGTCCCCTCCAGGCAGGTCTTTAAACTCGCCGAGCACTCCCTCGACTGGGGGCACCGCTGCTCCCAAAACGCCCGGCGATGGAGTGCGCAGCCTGCGGGGGGGCCACAGTGAGGCCTGCGACGTGGAGAAGGTGTGGGCGGCGGGCGGCCTCAGCATCTTCACCTCCGCGCCCATCAAACCCATCACGCTCTGCCTGCTGTGCGCCAGCAGCGGGAACGTGGAAGTAAGCCCTGCCTTAAGTCAGCGCGTAGTAACCCCTGTTTAGTCATTGTCAGATGATAAGTAAGAGACAGGACGTTTGAGGGTTTTATTGACTGCAGTTGACATGGTGTTGTATCCAGTTTTGGGTGTACTGAAGCACTGGATACGCTATAGTGGTAGAAAAATTAAGATCATCATTTAGCTGAATAGCACAGTCTTGTCAATGTTTGGAATTGATTGCCTGGTCGTATAGTGGAGACAGGAAGTCTACCATTTTTATAGACTGCAGTTGACATGGTGTTGCATCCAGTTTTGGGTGTACTGAAGCACTGGATACGCTATAGTGGAAGAAAAATGAAGAACATCATTCAGCTGAATAGCACAGTCTTGTCATTGTTTGGAATTGATTGCCTGGTCGTATAGTGGAGGCAGGAAGTCTGTAGTTTTTGTAGACTACATTTGAGATGGTGTTGCATCCAGTTTTGGAAATACTGACACATTGTCACAGTATGAAAATGGAGAGCATCATTAGGCTGAATGGCATGATCTTGTCATTGTAATGGTATACCTGGAAATTATGAATTTATCTTCCTTTATATAATTATGTGCACCGTGATAAACCTGGTGTGCAGATTAAGGTTGGACAGGCAGGAGTATTGCTTACCATGAATTGCCATTGATTACTACACGGGGACGGTGCCACAGCTTTTTTCTCTGGTTAAAGATGACATTGTGTTGTGCAGTTTGTGTTCTGCCAGGTATGCTGTGAGCCCTTCCACCTATTCTGCCTGACGGAGACAGAGCGCCCCCCGCAGGAGCAAAGGGAGAATTGGTGCTGTCGTCGCTGCCGTTTCTGTCAGGCATGCAGCCAACAGAACCATAAGAGCAAGGTAACTACGTTTGGAACTATTCTGCCCGCTGTCGGCTCATTGCAACCTAAAGCAACCTACAGCTTTTTTACAGTTCAGTGCCTCCTTTTTGATTTCTTCTGGTTTTTTTTTTCTTTCTTTTTTTTTTATTTTTTTTTGCTAATTTTCATATTTAAAATTTTAAGATCATTAAGATTTATAAACACCGCCCGGCAAAAAAAAGGTTGCACAATCGAATATTTAATTATTTTACTGGATATAGGTGGTTAGTTCTCCGTAATAACCTAAATATGAAATTGGAAGTCTTACTGAACACCTAAAGTAGCTTACACCTCCTCCCTTGTGGATAGTCAATATTGGGTGTAGGGGTGTTACGATACTGAATCGGTTTTTTTAAAGCATAGTAACACCACCTGCCACCATGGGGCGAACATCCGAGCTTTCCCTTTTCCTTTATTAACCCCATGCTGTCCTGAACGAAAGTGCCAAACATCAAAGGGCATGGGAAATGCTTCCAGAAAAAACTTGACTGACATCAGTATTTTCCAGCTACCTGCTGAGAGGAGCCAAGCAAATGAAAACAAAATTGTCATCCTATTAACCAATTAAGCAACTCTTAGAAACGTATACCTGTTCCCGTTTACTTTGCTTGATTAAAAATCAAATGGTGGATTCTTTTACTCTTTAAGTTGAGTGAGTAGAGCTGTGTATTAAGACAACATGTTTCATTGCTGCATTTTGAAATTTGAATAGGCATAGAACAGCACTGCTTGAACACAATTGCCATTGCCACGCATTTCGTGCGACTGTGATAATTTATATCTCACATTCACGTTTCATCGCCTTTTCAGAATGTTTTCCACTTTGTGTATTTTTTAGATGCTTAAACTCTAGGGCGATCTTATAACAAATCTAGCTAAATGGCTATGGCTAACTGGCTAAATTTCTTGATTGTTATTTAGGCCAAGTACACAGGAGCAGATTTAAAGACGGGCGGAGTACCTGCAATTAGTGAAATCTAAGCTCAGGCTTCTTCCCGATGATATTGTAAATCATTTTAAACTGCTTCAAGTGTGTATGTTTCAAGAAATTACGCGCGACTGCCTGCACACCCCTTGACAGCAAGTTTTCTCAACACACTTTAGAAAAATCCTCGTTCAACATCGCCACATCACAACTCAGCATTTCATCTCTCACTGTGCTATTTTTAGGAGATCTATAATGATACAAATAAAGAGATTTATTTTCAGATCCCCCTGGATTTCAAGCGTCTAAAATATACTCAAGGTGGAGAACATTCAAGTGGATGAAACGTGAATGTGAGCTATAAATGATCACAATCACATGAAATGGCCAAATAGGCCTTTTTGCAAATCTATGCCCATTTAACTTTCAGAATGCGGCAATCAAACATGCTGTCTTAACCCCTTTCTGCAGATGTAGACGCTCGCGTCTATAGACCTGCAAATTTAAGCACTTAGTGACAGTGCTTGACCACGAGATGGCACCCCCGGATCAGCTATTGAATTTTCCCAAGCAGGCAGAGCTGAAACGCGATTTAGAGTATGGAGAACTCCTCCAATCCCTGTTTTTCAGGAGTTGCATGAATTAAACTCCTCAGCTAAGCCTGATGTGCAAACTGGTCAATATCCTTGCCCATAGTATCGATCCAGTAGTTTCAAAAAATTATAACTTGCGACAGAAAAAAACTTTGTAGCAACCATTTTAGCTACAGTGAGCCGACAGTATTCCAATTTGTGGTTAAAAAAATACGTTTTGTGAAGCAAAAAATGCGACATTATATTGATTCTCTCACATTCTACTGTCAATTACAGTCATCATGCACAAAATATGCGTAGTTCCCTTCCATGGATTGACGCGTAGATTCCTCCATTGACAAATTCAGCGCTCCCTTCTATCCACCCAAGTACTGGTGTCGATAGCCAGTAACTCAATTATGTACTCAGATTCATCTGCGTAACTCTACAGTTATAGTTCACGCCCTCGTGAAGCTTCCCCGGTAACGATGTATTGATAGACTCGTTTCTTATCCAATTCCAGAGTGTTTAAACTTTCCTCTATAACTGAAATACATTGATCGGACAATAAGAATAGGATACAAAGCTAAGTGTAAAAGTAAGGTCGGTTGTATTCTTCGTATGTTGGCCATGGTTGCGCAGCTGAAAATGATGCGATATCAAAGAAACAAAGACACACGAAACCGGCCTGAAGTGTTCAGTTTCATTTACGAGATAAATGTTGTATGGACGCGGTCAATGGGAATTATTCCGAATGAAACAGGACTGGAGGGTTCCTTCTACCCGATACATCTGTCTCTGGTGGAGGGCATCAATGAAGAAAACAGGTTATACTTCTACTCTGTTTGCATTTTGCTCTAATATGGCTTTTTGCTCTAGAATTTATACCGCGTTTAAAGACATCGAAAGCCGAGGTTTTCGTTTCTCCAAATGCATGCATCCCACGCATGTCGGTAGATCCCTTGGTACGTTCATTACACCATTCTGTTGAATATGGAAACATATGTTGTTTGATTTTTCCTCAAAGTGAAATTTCTGTTCTGATAAAATAAGGTGTATTTCAGAATTCAGATATTACTGAGTTAGTGAGTTTTTACCCTTACAAGGTGCAAGGTTATGAGCTTGGATGTGAGAGCGGTTATCTTATCATTGCAGGGCGAATGTTATAGCTGTTTAATCAGCACTTTATTTAATGCTTGGGGGACTTTGAAGAAAAATGGACAATATTGTTAACTTTATTGTGGAGAAAAGGCATGTTTTGTGTTTGGAGAGGTTACTGGTAACCAATGATGTTCAACTGCACTGATATTGATAAATTCATGCTAAACTCAACCAGAAAATCATTAGTTCATGCTGAATTTCATGCCCCAAAAGTTAATTTGTGTTAAATATATGATTAATGTTTGATTTGACTGAACCATTTTGATGGATCTCAGACTTTGGGGAGACACCTGGATAGCTGTCTAATTTGGCTCATAGCAAGCGGGTAATCTAGATTGTAATGTTCAAGATGAATTGTACTTGTGGTCAAGAATTTTATGATTCCCGAAATGTATAGTTTTAAGCCCCAGCAGTTTTTCAATTGTCAGTATTATTTTCTTTGCTAATTCAAAGTTGAATTTTCATGAAGATTTTTTCTGTTTGCCCCTTTTCTCGACCAAAATCATAAAAATAAACTGAAATACGATGGGAGTCTAAATGCTTCACGTGTCTAGACTCAATTGAGCCAAAGTTTTTCTGCCTGTAAAGCTGCAATCTTGAATTATAAAGCCTTAAATCAAGTAACACCTAAATGGCCAGATTTGGCTTCTGCGCAAAGGGGTTAATAAACAGCCCTACTCATTCAGCAAAGTAAAAAAGCGAATCGCCTGTTTGATTGCTAATTGAGCAAAGTAAACAGGGACAAGATTAGAGTAACCTAATTACTTAGAAGGAGACGATTCTGTGGTCCTTTACTTGGTTCCGTGCAGTATGTCGCTGAAACAGTCAAGTTTTTTTTTCCGGAAGCATTTCTCACCCTTTGATGTTTGGCACTTTCTTTCAAGACTGCATCGGGTTTAATAAAGGAAAAGGGAAAACTCGGATGTTCGCCCCATGGCGGTCCTATGCCTTAAAAAACATCGATTCAGAATCGTTACACCCCTAATTGGGTGCTTTAACACTATTTAGCCTAGTGTCTAAATCAAATCAAATGGTATTGTTAAACAATAGCTAGTATAGCCATGGGTAAAGATAGCCAATGTAATGTTACTCTTGCTGTGGCAGAGTCTTGGAGCATCCTTTTGTGTGATGAGGAACCGCATGTGAAAATACAAGCATATGGAACAATCACTCTTGTATTTTCTTTAGAGAATTCTCCTTTCTCGCATAATACATACAGTTTTACTCTGGCCTTACCTGTGCCCCTGCTACCATTTCATTCAGCAGCAGTTACTGGATTGTGTCAAGTGTGGATACAGCTATCACCCTGAGTGTGTGGGACCGAAGCATCCTCGCAGACCCTCCAAGAAGAACAGAGTGTGGGTCAGTACTTGCATTCACATTACTGTTATTTACCTGATGCTTTTGTTCAAAGAGACTGTTGGTTAATTTGACGAAGCAGGGGCTAGTCTCCCCCCTGCATCAAGGTGGGGTTAATGGCCTAATTTAATGGCCCAACAGCTACACTGATCTTATTGTTGGTGCACCCGAGCTTGAATCACTAACCCTCATATGCCCTAGGCTAGAGGCAGGGAACCCTACTTCGACTGAGCCATAGTCTTTCTGCTCTATCACACATGATTCAAATGGTTGTAGCTAATCAAGGGCTTGATAAATGGGCTTGAATCAGGAGTGTTCGAGAGAAGAGACATTTGAAGAATGCTGCCCCCCCCCCCAAATCCCCCCTGTCATCCTGTACTGGAGCTCCCTCCTCCCTCCTCCCTGGGCCATGGGTAGTAAATGTGCCTAATAATAATTTTATCAGTCGCTTATTGATCCTCCTCTATCCAGATTTGCCCCCGATGTGTGTGCTGCAAGAGCTGTGGTTGTACCTCTCCAGGGAAAGCTGCTGATGCCCAGTGGTCACATGACTTTTCCATGTGCCGAGATTGCGCTAAGCTCTTTGTAAAAGGTGTGTAGAGAGGGATTTTGCCATTGGTGGTGGTGGTGGTGGTGGGGGGGGGGGGGTGAATGTGTGCTTTCGTAGTCTGTCTTGGAGAGTTTGGTGTCTTCATTATTGTATTTTGCTGGTTTTTTTAAGGTAACTTCTGCCCGCTCTGTGACAAGTGCTATGACGATGACGACTACGAGAGTAAAATGATGCAGTGTAGCAGGTGTGCACACTGGGTACATGCTAGGTGTGAGAACCTCACAGGTCAGTGCTGTCCCCAGCTTTTTATTGGTTCTTACGTTTGTTTGATGCATTTTGCCAGTTTTGTTTTCCTCTGAGATTATAACTCATCGTTTCAACGATTGTGCTCTTATTGTCTATCAGTTGTTTACTTCTCAGTGGGTTGCACCTAAAGCACGCTGTTATTTCTTAGCGAGCGTCATGCATAAATTAAACTATCTGGCCCTTTTTCCATCTCTGTTTCTAGATGAGAGGTATGAGATTCTGTCAAAACTGCCTGAGAGTGTTGTATACACCTGCACTAGCTGCACGCAGCGCTCCCCTGCAGAGTGGAGGACTGCACTCGAGAACGAGTTCCAGAGCTCAGTACGCAGGGTACTGACCTCATTGCTCAACTCCCGTACTGCCGCACACCTCCTGCACTGCACAACAGTGAGTTTCCTCCACGCTCTGGTGGTTAATATGCGGTTTTGCACGAAGAATGATGATGCGCCTTAGTTCCATGTTTCCACTCCAGAAGCCCAGCTTTAAGCCTCTCAGTCAAAATCAATTTGTCATGCCCGTGAGAACTGCCTGGTAAAATAAAGTACATGTGCCCTCTTTATGAAATATGCGTTGAATTAATTGATTGGAGCATGCACTGATGGGCATTTTATTCTGTGGACTTCTCATAAATTTGCTGATCGTTTGCAAATAATTTGAATGGAAATTAACAGAAGCCTGATAGAGGTTTTCAGTGGCATTGATGCTCGTAAACGGTGACGGTGACCATTTATTTAGGCTGTAATGAAGCTGCCAGTCAGAGTCAACCCCTTGACCTCAGAGTCGGAGGAGAGTTGGCCATTGCACCGCTCCGCAGATGGTCCTGACCTTCCTCTGATATTGGAAGCAATTCCCTCGACTAAGTCTCCCCCCGATCTGGAGTCTGTGAAAAAGAAGGTGGAGGCTGGTGGCTATAGTTCTGTTGTGAGTTACCTTGTCTCTACTACACACCTCACTGTTACGTTTGTGATCAGTGTACTAAATGCAATGCTAGAGGACCACAGAGCAGCTCATAAGTTGGGATGTTTTTATTATTTATTTATCTATTTTTGTTTAGCTGGATTTCAGTGATGACATTGTGAAAATAATCCAGACTGCCATCAACTTGGATGGAGGGCAACCTGAAAACAAGAAGGCTAACAGCATGGTGAAGGCTTTCTTTTGCCGGGTCAGTATCAAGGAATCTTCTTTGTGCTTTACTCCAACAAATGGAAAAAGTGGGAGATCATCTCAGATACCAACTGAGAAATGGACTTCTCTGGCTGAAATGTTTCCTGTGGTATCCGTTAGAGTTGTATGTGTTGGTGGTTAAATGGGGAAAAATGCAAAGTAAAATCTTCCGGTCTGTTGAGTGAAAGTGTCTGTGATCTGTATGGTGTGTGTTGTACACACAAGTCTTGCTAGCGCAAATATTTATGGAATGGTTTATGTGAATTGTGCTGTTTTTAGTGTAATGAATGCAGAGTCTTGTGTAATTGGTGTACTGTGTTGAATTCGAATGTTGTACATAGAGTGGTTTGCATCGCATGAGGTGTTAAGGTGACCTTATATTCTCCTTGGTTGCAGCAAATGGAGCGGGTCTTTCCCTGGTTCCAGGTGAAGGAGTCAAGGTTTTGGCAGAGGCAAAAAGTCTCATCAAGGTGAGTTCCTGCATGGTTACTCCTTTAATATTCCAAAAGAATCAAGAGGAACGGGCTGTCCTCCAACTTTCAAGTATATGGTGCTTAATCCAAAAGAAATTTGTAACCAAATATCAGTCTATATTGTGCACAGGTGGTCACAATGATTTTAGCACACTGAGGAAGGCTTGTTAGCCTAAACGTGTCCGTTTTATTTCTTTTCATAAGATTAAAATATATATTAGCAAGTGCTGTCCAAGATCTTCTATTACTCCTTTAATCCTCTATGTTGGGAATGTTATAATGTACTGCCCGGGGGGAATTTCCCTGCCCTTGTGGGAGTTCTTCTCTCATAGTGGCTTGTTTAACCTGAAAACAAAATCATTTTCCCCTTTATACAATGTATCTTTATCAATATGTTTGCCGTATGTAGCACTGCTGCCTCACAGCAAGAAGGTTGTGGGGTTGAATCTGGCTTGAGGCCTTTCTGTGTGGGGTTTGAATGTTCTCCCAGTGTTTGCATGGGTTTCCTCCCACATTCTAAAGACCTGCATATCAGGCTAATTAGAGACTCTAAAATGCCCGTGGGCGTGAGTGTCGGTGAATGGTGTGTGCACCTTGCGATGGATTGGAGAGCTTTCCAGGGTGGGTCCCAGCCTTTTGCCCTTAGTCAGCTGGGACAGGCTCCAGCTCACCTAGTGAGGAAGACGTAGTAGAGATAATGGATGGATGGATGTTTATCTTTATGCTTCACGCCCTTTATTAATGTTCATTGTGCCCTGAGTGCGTGCTTTTGTTCTGATCTTGAGCAGTTCATTCATCTGTATTGAGATCTGTTGTAACAGGTGGGTCTGTGATGGAAAGGTAGTGCCGCAGTGGTGTCAGTGCTGTCACCTTGCTGTCCCTCTCTGTAGTAGCGAGTTACTGCCGGATGCTGTTCTGCCTCCCTCTCTGGACCATAACTATGCCCAGTGTCAGGAACGGGATGGGACCCCTGTTCCTGAGCCGTCTCAGCTCATGAAGAAGATCATACCTGCCCCTCGACCCCAAAATCATGGGGAGTCGGACCCTCAAACCACTGCAGTCCCTCCTCAGCCCAAGCACTTGCAAGGTGACCCTGATTAATATGGGGTTCTGTTATAGTCATTGTAAACTGCATTATGAATTTGAATGCTTTTTAGTGTTCCCAAAGTCATACAGACTTGTTTCACTGTTCAAGTGTACGATTCTTGTACGGTATTTTTCTTTTTTTTCTTTTTCGGGGGGAGTTTAGAATTTGCGCGAGAGGATGGAGCCAAAGTAATCCCACCCTCTGGTTTGAGTGACAGCCGGCAGTGTGCACTATGCCTGAAGTTTGGAGATGACAACGCAAATGTGAGCAGAACTGCCTAAACTTCATGAATTGATTGGGTTGAGTCTATCAGTAGGATGTTCATAGGTCTATTCTTGCTCCTGTTAAGCTGGCTTGATGTCCAGACTTACTGCTGTTGTAGTCAAACTTAATATACTGGAGAGAAATTGCTAAGGCTTTATTCGCAATCTGAAGGACCTGCAATGCAGAGGAATGTGTCAGTAAATATGAAATCATGTGAAACTTTGGTAATGTGAGGTACTTATGAAACTTAAACTACCTTATTTTGCCTTGTATGATGTGCATTCTAGGATGGAGGAAGGCTTCTTTACATTGGGCAGAACGAGTGGGCTCATGTGAACTGTGCATTGTGGTCAGTGGAGGTATTTGAGGATGACGGCGGCACCCTGAAGAATGTTCACACGGCAGTTGCACGTGGGACGCAGATGGTAAGTGAAGGGGTGCTCCTGTAATGGTTGGGAGTATTGCACTGACTGGACAGAAGTGCTTTACAGGAAGGGTTTAGTTGTGAAAGTAGCTTTAGCAGTTGATACTCCTGCTTCAATAGGTGGGTAACAAAAACGCGTTTGAAATTTATATGTACACGTGTGCTTGTTTGTTCTCCAGCACTGTGAGTCATGCAAGAGGTTGGGGGCGACGGTCTGCTGCTGTGTATCCGGCTGCAGCAGGAAGTTTCACTTCATGTGCGCGCGGGAGCAGCGTTGCGTGTTCCTGGAAGACAAGAGGGTGTACTGCTCAAGTCACCACAACCTCATCAAAGGCGAGGTAAAGGCCTGTCTTTGTAGCCTTCAGCCTGTCACAGCCTGATGGTTCCTCCTAAACCATATATGCACAATATCCAGGATTACAACTATAGTGGCACTCAAACTAGTGGACATTAGTACAACTGGGGGAGAAATGTTGATGAATTCTGAAACTGGGAATCTCCTTCGCTTATTGTCCCCTGCCGCGCGGAACGCGCGAAACGGTGGGACATTGTATTCACGACCATCTGTCCGTCCATCCCGAATCCTTGTCAGCGAGATATCTCTAGAACGAATTGACGGATTTTCTTCAAGTATGATGTCAACATGTATCAGGGTGATACCCCGGCGCCAGTCGATTTTGGTGACCTTTGCGTCACTCTCAAGGTCACACCGAGAGATTGCTCATTTTGACACGATTTCACATTTTGTGATGGGGGACAAAGACAAGTTAGTGGCAAATACTTCTTGAAATTAAATTTGCAATTAACTATTTGCTCCTGCAGGACTCCAAAGCGATTGGAAATGATGATAATGCCCTCATTATGTAATGAGGCCTTATTGGCTACCTATATTTTTACAGGTTGTAGCAGAATCGGGCTTTGATGTGGCTCGGAGGATCCTTGTGGATTTTGAAGGGATAAACCTACGGAAGAAGTTTCTGAGTGGTGTGGATCCAGAAACCGTTAAGATTATGATCGGTGTGTATGTTCACAACATTTCTTTTGCTGGGCTTTCCAACCCACTTTGCCTAGCTGTTCCCCCAGAGATAGAGCTGTGTTTCTGTGTCTGTATCACTGCAGGTTCCATGACAGTTGACTGCTTAGGAACTCTGACAGAGTTGTCAGATTTTGAACACCATCTGTTTCCCATTGGATACCAGTAAGTGAATCTCTTAACTTTGCAAGACATCCTTCTAAATGTGGAGTTTTCTTGAATGTGATATTTAAGGTCATTTTGATGCCTGATAACTGTTTGAACCTGGTATTTATTGCTAAAATTCTCCAGGAACAGTTGCTCCAGGCCATTTAGGTGTAGAAGCACCTGAGTTAATATATTGATATATCTCCAGATGTTCAAGAGTGTACTGGAGCACTGTAGATGCCCGCAGGCGGTGTGTGTACACCTTCAGGATCCTGACTTATGGCCCTCTGTTGGCGGGATCTGTCTCAGGTGGGAATCATTTTATTTATGTACTGCATACATTTACAAATTTCACCCATAATCATCAAAATCAAGTTGATCATCAATTTAGTTGCAAAGCTGCTTTCTTCAGAGTGGTTTCTACTCTGTTAGCTACTGATCAGCATCTTTAAATGAATGCAGTTTTTGATGCTAAAATTCAAACAAGTAATGTACAATTTTAGTGAATAGTACAGGAACCTGTGATGTGGTGCATTTTTACATATTAAGTAGGATGCAACTTCAACTTTACTAGCAACACCAGTTGATTTTTGTGACCCTTTGGTAATTTTCTTTTCTTTTGTCCCCCGCTGCTGCGGAGCAGGGATATAGTATTCAGCTCTGTCCATTCGTTCGTCCGTCCCGTTAGTGATAACACAATGTCTCAAGAACCAGTGGACCAATTTTGCTCATATTTAGCAGCAACATGTACTTGGGAGGGGGGAGAGGGGGGGGGTCCTGCGACACCAGTTGATTTTGGTGACCTTGAGGTCATTTTCAATTTTTTTTTGTCCCCCGCAGCCACAAAGCGCTGGGGATATAGTATTCAACTCTGTCCATACGTCCATCCATCCGTACGTATGTATGTCCATCCCGTTGGTGTTAGCGCGATATCTCAAGAACCAGTGGACATGCGGCGGGGGAGACAGTCCCATCAGTGACAATTACTTGATTAAATCCTGAATCATATTGTTCTTGATTTTGTTGCAGAAATGGCACTTTCTTCCCCGGTGGATCCTTTAAAATCCCTCTGCATTCCCACCAAAAAACTGAAGGCTCAAATGCAGAATGGAGAACACAGCCTGGGCCAGATCCCTTCATCTCCAGGTAACCTTTCCCATTCTGTTTCAGATCAGATTTTTCAATTTCTCTGTTCATGCAGATATTATTGTACACTGTATGCAGTTGGATATACCTGGGAGAAAAATGTGTACATCTATATGTCCTTGTGAGTTTCATTTATATCTCGTTTTCTACAAGGGAATAAATCATTGTGTGCAGGTATATCTGTTTGAGAATATCTACATATGATTTTTAAGTGCTTGTGCATGTATGATCTGATGAATTTATCCTATGGAAGATGTGATTTATTCTGCAGGCCAGGCTGATTCTCATCATGGAATTGTAAAGGTGGATGACGACACTCCAAGCACTGGACTACATTGCAGCACCTCCTCCCCCTCTCCATATCTTCTGAAACAGGGAGTCACCTCCACTGCTCAAAGTGGCATGTCGAGACAACAGGGGTCCTTCTCTCCTCTTCCTCTTCAAATCACTCCCCAAGATCCAGGGGTGAGAGAGACCAAAGAGAAGAGCGACTCTTCCATGGAAACTCAGGGTGGTGAGACAATATCTTTAATCATGGAAACCTGGAGGAACCGACATGAGGGAGCGGTGCCGAAGAGAGATTATAGCAGAAGGAGACATGTTGCTAAGATCCCCGGGGTAGAGCAAGTTGTGGCAAGCTCAACTCCTAAGGCGCCTGCTACATTGCCTCCAAGTTCTGTGGTGCTGCCAGGGCTGTTGAGGAGTGGCAGCTGTAAGCTGGAGAAGGCAGAGCAGCATGGCAGAGGGACAGAGCGGCTTTGCCTAATGACCCCACATTCTACCGCATCCCAACACAGGAGTAACTTTGGGAAAGATTCCAGTCAGTGCAACTCAGAGCAGCTTACAAATAGAAACTCTGTGAAGAATGATGGCATAAAGAATAATGAGAAGGACAATAGTCGGAGGAACTCCGTTAAGGACGCTTGGAGGGGTAACTCTGTTAAGGATGCTGTTCGAAGAAACCTGGATAAAGATACTTCTTGTAGCTATTCAGAGACTGATTTTAGAAGAAGCAACTTGGGAAAAGACACAGATAGAAACTCTAAGACTATCAGTAGGCACAACTCCGAGAAGGACACTGGTAGGGGTATCTTGGGGAAGGATGCTGGTCGGAGAAACTCAGTGAAGGATGCTAGTGGAAGCATCTCTGACAAGGAGACTTCCAGAGCCAATGCAATTCAGGATGTTAGTAGGAACCTCTCAGAGAAGGAGTCAGTTAGGGTTGACTCTGTGAAGGATGCTAGTCGGGGTAATTTGGTGAAGCATGCTAATAGGAACATTATGGAGATGGAGTTAAGTAGGGCTAATTCAGAGAAGGATGCACGTAGGAATATCAAGGACTCTAATAGGGATAACAAAATGAAGGATTACAATAGGAGGGACTCGAAAGATGCTAACAAGAGCAACTCCGAGAAGGACACTACAAAGAAAAACTTAGTGAAGGATCCTAATAGGAACATCTCTGTGAAGGAGAAAACTAAAAGTCACTCAATGAAGGATCCTGGTGGTAACTTCCCAGAGAAAGACATTACTCAGGGTAAGGCTGTAAAGAATGCTAGTCAAAACCACTCTGAGAAGGTTGCTGGTAGGGGTGACTTTTTGAAGAATTCTAATGGAAGCAACTTTGAGAAGGAGTCTAGTCGATGCATCTCATCGAAGGATTCTAGTAGGAGTAATTTTGTGAAGGATGCTGGTAGGGGTAATTCAATTAAAGATGGTAGAAGTAAATCAGTGGAGCATGCTAGTAGGAGCAGCATAGTTAAGGGTGCCAGTTGTAGCAGTTCAGTGAAAGATTCAATTAGGAGTTACTCAGTGAATGATACTAACAGGAACTCTCTGAAGGACACCAGTAAGCATAATTCTATAAAAGAGGCTAAAAGGAATAACTCTGCAAGGGGTGCTAGTCAATGTGGTGCAGTTAAGGGTAGCAGTTCTTGTAACTCTGGGAAGGATCAAAGTAAATCTGTAAAGGATAATGGTCTCAGTAACTTGGTAAAATATACTAATAGGAGTTTCTCACTTAAGGATAGCAGTAGGATTATCTCAGTGAAAGATGCTAGTCAGAGTACCCCTGTGAAGGAAAATAGTATGAGTAAGTTGGCAAAGGATGCTGGCATTAATGATTTAATGAAGGATTTTAGTCTGTGTAACCCAGTGAAAGATATGTCCAGAAGTAACATGGAGAAGGATACAATTAGGAGTCACATAGGAAAGGTGAGGAATCCAAACTTGGCCCCGGCTATGGAAAGTGCCAAGAAACCAGGGCCTCAGCCACTGCAGCAGAAGACTACTATAAAGATGTCTCATGGGAGTCTGGTCAGGCAAGCTTTAAAAGCATCCAGCAAGCCTCCTTGGCCCCTGGAAGCCTCGCCTTTGGATGCTGCCTGGCAGGGCTCAGAGGACCCATCACAAACAGTCGCCAATAGAATGTCCAAGACGAGGGAGAGGAGCTCCAAAGTGGGAGCCAAGAGTGGTGTGGAGGTGACGATGAGAGATGAACCTTTGAACAAGGAGGTAGTCCCACAGAAAGGTGAAGTCTTCAGGTACAGTGTGGAGCCAGCAGTTGGAGAACCAGAGAAAATGAGATCAGCAAGCATCAGAACCAAAACATCTGGGACACGGGGAAAGGAAAAGCATTCAGACCAAGGTGGGTCTTCCAGTTGTGAGCAGGGAAATCATACTACTGTAGAGGAACTAAAACGAAGGTCTGAAGGACTTGAGGTATCACAGGTTGACGCACCCACATTAGGTAAGGAATTGTCCCAAAGGGAAAGGAGGAAGTTGGATCTGATGAAAACAGCACATCAGAGAACTGACACAAATGAACTGCACACTATCAGCACCTCCTGTTCCACAGTTACCTCTCCATCTTGCTCCTTTGCTCCAGCTCAGGGTCTCCATTCAAGGTCCTCCAATCTGCTGGTCTTCTCCTCTGCATCCAGCAGTCCAGGTAGTTCAGAGTCTGAGTCTGAGCATCACCTCCTTGCTGAGAACTCTGGGGATGATAAAGATGCCCCTGAGGAAGGTGAAGAGAATGATAGTACCACAGATGAGAATCAAGATGACAGTGATGAATCTGGCTCGGCAAAGCGCCGTTACCCTCGGCGCAGTGCTCGCGCACGCTCCAACATGTTCTTTGGCCTCACGCCTTTTTATGGAGTACGTTCTTATGGAGAAGAAGATACGCCCTTTCTTAGCCATGGTGAAGGCTGTGAGCAGAAACCGACAGAAGGAATAAGTAGCAAGCTGTGTCCAGAAGGGCAAGTGGGTGGTTCAAATAATGTGAGCTCCTCATCAGAGGAGACTGAAGAAGATGAAGAGGGACAATGCCAAAAAAAAGATGCTGTCTATTATAACTTCACCCGCACTATCCTTAATCCTGGCGCCAAACAGTCTGTGGGCCGGATGCCAGAGATCCACAGCTTCCAGAAGAAAGAACTAAGAGCTAAGGAGACAAAAAGAGAAGAGGCGGGAGGTTCAGGCAAGAGCAAGTCAAGGATCAGCCAACTGGATGGTGTTGACGATGGCTCTGAAAGTGATGCAAGTTTGAATGCTGCTGGCATGAACACCAAATCCAGCACATCTACCTCAAAAAAAAGCGCTCGAAAGAGGAAATCCAGAGAAAGTCAGGTGGAACCAGACCGGCCAGAAAAACTTGACGAAAGCGGCAGCAGTGGCAGTGGAAACAGTGGTGGCCGTGGAAATGTTGGAAACCGTAGCCGCGGTAAAAAGAATCAAAAGGACCGCACTCTCTCACCAGGCTGTGGCAAGTCACAGGGACAGGGTCCACTGGAAGCTCAGCTCTCACTTAGCACGGACCTCCTGAAATCTGACTCTGACAACACAAACAGTGATGACTGTGGGAACATCTTGCCCTCGGACATCATGGAATTCGTGCTTAATACCCCATCTATGCAGGCCTTGGACCAGCAGCCCGAGTCCTCATCTTCTCAACTGCTGTCCTTAGATGAGGGATTTAGTCTTGATGGAAACAGGGGTAAAGATATGAGCCTTTTTGAAGATTTCTCTCAGCAGCTGCCCAGCACTGAATCAGCTGAAAGGGGAGCCTCTGTGTCCAGTGATGAGCCATTCCTTCCTCTGGAGCTGCCCTCTGACCTGTCTGTGCTTACCACCCGTAGCTCCTCAGCAAACAACCAAAACCCTCAGCCTAACCCCTCAGAGGCTAGCAGCCACCCCATCATATCCCTCTCTACTAATGACTCCCTCGGGGAGAAAGCAAACAACAAGCAGCCCAGCGGGAACATAGTTAGCAGTGAAAACCAGCAAGGTGAAAGTGGAGATCCACCAGTTGTAGAGGGTCACATTACCCCGAGTAACATTGACTCTAATCTTATCACAAGTCCCTCTGCTGGTGAAGTGATAGAATTGGGAAACCGTGATGTGATTGGGACCTCTGGAACATCTGGGTTGCAAGGTCTTCAGAAACAGAAGTATTTAGCTGTTCCAGCAGGTAGTTCTGGCTCAGCCCAGGTAGTTGGTACCGCAGTTCATCCAACGCATTTGAAGCCAGGCACTGAAAATGTCATTGTTGTCAATCAGCACTTACAACCTCTCTATGTCCTGCAGACATGCCCCGGTGTCACCCAGAAAATTCAGATTGCTCCCTCAGTCACTACAGCTTCAGTTATTGATACCAGGTCCCCCCTCATCAGCAATATGTCTGGAGGATTAGCTCTTCCTGCTAGCCTTCACTCTAGGGTACCAGCATCTCAGTCCATGTTTCCCCCCAGGAGTCAAGGGCCAATACCAATATCTCACCACCCTCAAATCCACAGTTTCACTAGTAATGCCCACACTGGGCGCCAGCCTTTGGCCAGCACGTCATCAAGTCTACTCATTGGGGTTCATCCTAGTGACCCTCAGATACTTGTCTCTGAGGCTGGGCAGCACCCTGGTCTTGCCCCCAATTCTACTGTTGTTTCCTGCAGCACATCCATGAATCCTGCAAATAACCAGAAGCGCCCCATCTCCCGTCTCCAGCCACGCAGAGGCAGGAAGTTAGCTCGAGGCCAGCGCCAGCCTTCTAACATGACTCTAATCAACTTATCCCCCATGCAGATTACTACTGGAATTTCAGCACAACCTGAGCTTGTAGACCTGGGCACCCTGACTCCAGCTGTCACTACTGCACACCGTAAAGTCCCCAACATCATCAAGCGTCCTAAATCAGGGGTTATATACTTTGAGCCCTCAACTTTGTTACCCCATGGAGTGTCGGTTTCTAATGCATCACCTGTTGTTCTTGGACATGAACCCTCAGCACAGCTGCTGCCCTGCACTGTGCCTGGACTGAACCCTAATCAGCCTGTGCTGAATGTGCTGTCTGTTCCGGCAGGAGGCAACAGCAGCCTCCTGAGCACTTCTACTCTTGGTGCACCCATCAGTGGCTTGCTCCTTAAAGCTAGCCAGCAGACTGTGGGTCTCCCTGATCACCAGATGATCCTGCCGCCTGGAGCCCCCGTGATCCCCCAACTGAGCAACAGCACCCAGACCCCCATTGCCAGCAGTATTTGTGTGCTACCTCCCACTCCACTGCCTCCTCATCAGGCACTAGGCATTTCTGCAGCTCAGCAAGGGGTTCCGGAGCCGCAGTATTGTCCATCCAAAGCGCCACATCCTCCTGATCAGAGCACAACAGCCCAAAGCTCTGTATTGCTGAGAGCAGATGGGTTCTCATCCCAGGTCTCACAAACTACTGACATCTCTTGGACCACAGACCAGCTAACCTGCAAAACCACAGCCACTCCAGGGGAAATTCTGCTCTCTGCGCAGGGGAAGGTGAAAGGGAAAAGGTCTCTGCAAAGTTCTGATGAAGCAGGAGGCAAGAAGCACAAAGCCTGGCACACAAATCACTTTGGTGAGCAGCTGGGGGAGCATAACCAAGACGGGAGCTCCTCTGCAACATCTGGGTCAGTCAGAGCTGATGGCTACTTATTAATTGATGCATGTTCACATAAAGACAAATTTAGATTCATGGATAATTACTTTTTTTACATTACTTAATAATAAGTAATGACACTGTGGTTGGTAATGCATTGAAATGTGATATGAAACAAAACTCTGGAGAAGACGTATTTTGTTTTTTGTTTGGGCTCAGTGGGTACAGAGTGGGGACAGTCTTGAGACAAAATTAAAAATCTTGGAACACTGGACATTGCTTGAAACAGCGTGGTTATATTTTCTCGAATGAAGATGACCACTGCCTTCACAAACTAACTTTCGATCCCACTTGTAATTTGAAGTGTTTTCCTTGAATAGATGGAAATCAATAGGCAAGGGATATGATAATAATTGTTCTGTGTTGTTGCAGTTGCAAGGAAGTTGGCTCCCTCAATATTGTGGATGCTGAAAAACCTAAGGGAAGAGATGCTGATAGGTGAGGTAGACTCTTGATAAAGTATTACTTTCAATTTGCAGCTTGACTTTAATAAAATTTTCAGGGCTCATATAGCACTATTCTTCATACTGTTTCCCCTAAAGTAATGGCTGAACTTCGTCTCTTTTAATTGCAGTAGTTCTGAGATGCTACAGAACAACCCTAAGGCCACAGGTGAGCAAGGTATTAAACTGACTATACTGATACTGACTATGTGATGGACAACTAAAAGCTTTGTTAATAATCCAATATCTCATTATCCCCCGCCAACCGAAGTTGGGGGGGGGGATATTGTAATGGGCTCCGTCCGTCCGTGTGTCCATCTGTGTGTGCGTGCGTCCGTCCCACTTGGTTTCCGGAGCAGAACTCAAAAACTACTGAACCTAGCTCAACGAAACTTTGTGTGGAATAATCACCATGCCTAGATGTGCCTTTTAGGGTTTGCACCTTTCTCAGAATTTCATTTTTGCCCGTTTCCATGGAAACGCAACTTCAAATCAGCATAGAAATTGTTTCCGGAGCAGAACTCAAAAACTACTGAACCTAGCTCAACGAAACTTTATATGTGGAACAATCAACATGCCTAGATGTGCCTTTTAGGGTTTGCACCTTTCTCAGAATACAATAGTAGGCGGGGGATATACCCGACTCTGTCTGCTTGTTTTTATTGCTTCCACAAATTTTTATTCCACCCTTGTGAACCTGCTGACAGACTCATGTGGCCCACCCTAATTTTTTCAGCTCTGGACCTTCGGAAGGGAGAAGGAGCCAAAAAAGCAAGTGGCAAACGAAGGCTGCTGTTTGAAATTTGCAGCGATGATGGCTTCCAGGTCCGCTGTGAAACCATTGAAGGTAAAGTAGGAACCCTCCCTTTTTCTTTCAACTTGTCACAAGTCTCATAGTCTCACTCAGGTCTGACACTCAGTGACATGTTACAATCTAACATGCTATCATGCTGTCCTACACTCTGTTCCATTTTTCTGTGTCCCTCATAGTCTGAAAAAGCAAGAAATGCCTAAACTTATTAAAATATTGGTATATTCATTAAGTGCTTCGTGGTACTATTATATGTTTATGCTTATGAACTTATGTGTCCACAGAAGCCTGGAAGTCCCTGACCGATAAAGTCCAGGAGGCACGCTTGCAAGCTAATCTTAAGGAGCTTTGCTTTCATGGTGAGATTGAAGGCAGGAATGTGCTTACAAAACTGGGTCCAATAAGCTTAAGAATGTACTAAATGTGTTCCATTCCCTCTGTATGGGTGCAGGTGCATACGGGCTGCAGATGTTGGGATTGGTACATCATGCTGTCATCTACTTCATTGAGCAGCTGCGTGGAGCTCGGCTCTGCCGCAACTACCGCTTTCGCTTCCACAAGCCAGAGGGAATGGGTGATCCACCCGTCAACCCCCATGGCTCCGCCCGTGCTGAACAGCATTACAGGTATGGCCTCCTTCTTCGACCCTTCCTCACATAGTTAAAGCCTCTATTTTGTCTTGACTTGGCATTCTTTCGCAATGTCCCCTCTATCACACTGTAAATTTGGCTCATTCACTCAGGAAGTCGTTGGTTGACATGTTCAACTTCTTGGCATCCAAACACCGTCATCCTCCGCCATACCAGCATCCGGGGGAGGAGGAGGTGCTTCCAAAGTCTGCTCGGTGGGTCTAACGGTCACCTTGTCTTGGTGTTACTGACAGATACCTCCATCGCCTTGCTTACTGTGGAGGTTTCTGCTTTATAGGCATGGCTCCAGTGTGGATGTGCCTTTACCAACAAGGCTCAGGCGGTTAAAGATGATGTCCAAGAAAGCCTTAGGGGTCTACAGGTAAGGCACCTTCATAGGATAAGACAATAAGGGTCTCTGGCTGTGACTCCCGAGCAGCCTCAATAATGGCCTGTTGGACTGAGTGCAGCCACTGACCATTTTGTCAATGCTTGACAGATCAGCCATCCATGGCCGAGGATTATTTTGCCGGAGAAACATTGAAGCAGGAGAGATGGTGATTGAGTACTCAGGAACTGTCATTCGCTCAATACTCGCTGAAAAACGTCAGAGGAATTATGAGGAAAAGGTGAGAAACATGGAAAAATTGCTGTAGCCGTCATCTACACACAGGTCTGTCGTTTTCAGTCACATTAAACTTTCATGCACCTGTCACAATAGGTAAAGCCACCTGCTTATTTGTTAAGCCACTGCATGCTTGTTATGGTGTGGGGGATGCCATTATTATACCCCCCGCAACAAAGTTTGGGGGGGGGGGGGTATACTGGATTTGCTTTGTCTGTCTGTGTGTGCGTGCGTGCGTCTGTGCGTCCGGACCTAGATCTCATAACCTACTCATCTGATTTTGAAAATTTTTTCTCTTGCTGGAAGGTCTATTGACTGTGGTACTGCCCGTCTACTTGTTGTTGCGGGGGGTATCCTGTAAGCCATGCTTACAGACTAAATCTAGTTTGAACTCCTTTCAAGTGCTTCAGTGGAATAGAACATACTTTACTGAATCATGCTGAAAGTAAAACTGTCCTCCGAGTATTTTCTTTGTGAACACAGGTACAATGGCAGCAGTAATAATGCTGGTCTTGTCCTACAGGGAATTGGTAGTTACATGTTTCGTATTGATGACTATGAAGTAGTGGATGCCACCATGCATGGCAATGCGGCTCGCTTTATCAACCATTCCTGCGAGCCTAACTGCTTCTGCCGCGTCATCAACATCCAGGGCCACAAACGCATCATCATCTTCGCCCTGCGAAACATCTACAGGGGCGAAGAGATCACCTATGACTACAAGTTCCCTATTGAGGGGCCAGGCCACAAGTTACCCTGCAGCTGCGGGGCTAAGACGTGCCGCAAATTTCTCAACTGAACCCCTGGCTTCACTGCGTACAAACGCAAGGCCTCTCATCTGGTTCCTGCAGTTGTCTCATCACGCAGTAAAGAAAAGGTACCCAACCATTTCCTCTCCTGTAGTGTATCAGAAGGGGCTTTAAATAGAGTTCACAAGGTAACGAAACCAATATGCCCTCATCTGTGTGGGTAGATGGTGGTGTTCATACTGTGAGAGGCCTTTGCGTCACGAGGGGACTTCCAAGGGGCAAATTTATTTGCAACCAAAATGGGAATTTTTATTTATTTATTTTTTTTTTTCCATATTTTCACCGAAGTGCGATTTGAAGCCAGGAAGCAAGTTACTTTTCTTTCAGCAGAAAAGAACGAACCAGCCTTTCCCCTTTGAAGCATCTCGCTGTTTGAATGTATTCAGATCACTGCCCCAAACATCTGATCTGGGGTCAGCCCTCAGCACAACAAACCCTAATCCTATGCTGAATAATAAATGTGAATAAATCTGAAACTGATCATGTATCCGCACATAAAAGAGTACGCGCATAGTTACCCTAACTGAGTTTTGCTGAGTTTAGTTCAAAATAAGAATTGTGTGACTGAAACATTGTAAATATTAATTTGTAATTTTAAATAAGTCTTTAGAAGTCTGATGGAGCAGCAGTCTCAGACTTGTTAGAATGTGTTCGTTCTCTTTTAAGCTCATAGTGATCTTTATAGTGATATTGATGTATGTAATTAAACTGTGTAAAAGTCCTTAATAGATGATAATAGTTTTAAAATGGGGCAGTGGGTAAAAATCACATTCTGACCACTGGCTGATTGCAGACCTGAACAATTTTGGTTATTCAGGAGTACACACTTTTTCTTTGTTACTCAGTTTTCATTGTCTGCTTTAATGCTTGTATTTATACTGTGTATTTGGTGTAAACAGACCATATCTGAGCCAGATGCATTACTCGTTTTTGCATTTGAAAAAACTGCTTTACACCATGGCATACATGTCTGAATAGAAATGAGCTCCATAATGTTTGGAACTGACATTTTTTTTAATTTCCCTGTGTGAATAGACTGCACATGTTCAGTATTTATTAATTTGGTATTTTATATATTTTGTTTGCATTATTTAAAAATTAAAGGAAATGTATGCCCATATCCGAGAACCCAATATTTGGGGAACCATAATAATGTTAAATGTTACGTAAAAGAAAGAGCTCGTGCTTTGTATCCTGTAGGATGTTCTTCGCATGCACAGACTTCTAGAAGTGTGCAGACCCCACCCGGTATTGTCATTTTATTTTTATTCTTCAGCCTAGTTAATGTAAGTTGATTGAGATTCTGGTTTGTTGAATGAATTTACTGATTAGGTTTATGCATTGAAAAACTACATTGTTATTTAAGTGGCATCATTGTCTTGTTATGGGACCAAGTGCCATGCATTTGTGTGGTCTTAAGGAGAGAAGATGCTTCCATACCTTTTTGACTGTGTTACTGCCATCAGTACATATGTTATCTCTGAGAACATTAATTCAGGAAAAAAATTGTTGTTTTCCCCCAGATATTTTGGAGCTCACTGTATATTTATTTCTGTGCCATATTTACTTATTGTTCTTGTCGGTAACCGGGAGCCTTTTGTAAAATTGGCTTGATTTTTCTCACCTTGCTTGTATAGGGAAGCAGATGTGTCAGGAGACTTTACCTCAACTTGGAAAATGATGAGCATGTATTTCATTAGTACTCTCTTTCTTTTTTTTTGGGGACTGGAGTTGTATTGTACGTCTTACTGTTTGTCTGTGTTTCTATGGATAAAGCAAAAATCATGTTTTATTTTTTAAATGTAAGTAATATGTATATTTTTCTATAGGCGGGACAGAAAAGCACTTGCCTGTGAAGAACACTTCATGGTTTTATATTTTTTTAAATGAAACAGTATTTATTTTACCTTTTTTGTAGAAATTCAGACCACGTCCATGTGATTGCTTGGTCCTGGGGGATTTTATATGTTGTACTTTTGTAGCCTCAGTATTGGTTTCTATTCCAAAGAATAAAACTGTCAACCAGGTGCTCATACTCTATTAGTCTGAGCTCATCAGGGCATCTTCAACCCACAGCTTTATTACTTAAAGGAAACATATCAGAATAAAAGTGTTAGCTTAAGGTTGCAGGATATGCTCACGTGCCTGATTTCTCTCAATATTCAGAATCCCTCATTGGCATGTGACAGGAAATGCATTCATACTCTGTGTGCAGCAGCATCTGTGGTCAAAACGCTTGCTACAAACACAACTTATAGTGTTTTTTTTTTTTTAATAGAATTATATTTTTTCATTAAAATGTGCTTTACAATCCCAGTGTATAACTTGCAGTTATAGGCACTCTAGTGAAATTGGGAAGGGGCTCAGCTGTTTAGTAATGCACAGCAAAGTCTTTAAACCTCTATCCTTTGCATGTCTGGGTTTTTGCTATGCTTAGTACTGTCGAGTGCATTTATGTTCATTTTCTGCTTCAGGAGTAGTGACGGATAATCCTGCCTGATATAGGGCACTGCGGTGTTGATTTGTATCTCCGCGTCTCACAGCTCAGACCTTCCTGGTCAGTTCCCACCTTAATTATGGTCCAGCACTTGCACTGTTTTTTTCATAATTCTTTTAATTTGGTTGCAGACTGTGGAACAAGGTCCTGTTCATCGGTTGCATGCTGGTGTTTCTACATGTTAAAATGATGACCTCTCACTGTCAGACAGGGACAGCAGCAGACTGATCTGACCACAAACATCTGGCTGATCTGACCTCTTGTATTGAATGCTTATTCAGTTATGAAGGATTGCACTGTATCAAATTTTTCTTTTTAAAATGGAGCACTGAGTTTATAGTCCATAAGATTCCTTGGGGTTATAACATGACAGTATTCAATGTGAAAACGGGTTTAGTTTCTCCGTACATGGCACATTTTTTGAAAAACTTTAAGTTCTCACAAATGAAACATTTTTTGGTTTGAAAATTTTTATAGCCTAAACTTGTCGCACTGCCTTTATATGAGATTTTGCTCTTCTAGCAATACATGCACTTGACGTTTTCTGTCTCTGTCTTAATTCCCCTTGAGAGGTCTGTAGTCAGATACTGCTTGTGTCGCTAACCGTACAAAGGCATTCCTCCTGTGTATTGATGAGCCCGTTGCTCTCAGGTCTTGTATGCTTCTCATATAATGGTTTATGTTCAAATGGATCACAATGCTTGCCATAAGCCTTGTAATGCAAGCATGATTAGGAACATGAAATTAGTGAGAACATGGGGAAAATCATGAAAGAAGATCTTTATCATACTCTGATATTTTTGCTGAAATGATCTGCCAATGACAGTAGTGCACTGGGCATTTATGATTGGGTTATTTTAGCCCCCGGACAAAGCCGGCCGGGTATTATGGATTCACGCCTCGTCTCCGCGGCGTCCGCATCCGTAGACACTTTCTTGTAGATGCTTAACAGGCTGTAATTTTTTTACCAATTTCTTTCATATTTGGTTAGGACATGTGTTGTGCTTCACTTATGACAGCTATTGATTTTTGGTTGCCATGGCGACAGTAGTGGCTGAATAATATGCAAATCAGTGGCAAAACAGAAATTTCCTTGCGGATGCAGTACAGGCTGCAGTTTTTCACCGATTACTTTCATATTTGGTATGGATATGTTTTACACTTCAATTAAGACACCTATCGTTTTTTTGGTTGCCATGGCGACCGCATTGACCACACAATATGCAAATCAGTGACAAAACATAGCGATTCCCTTGTGGACGCAGTACAGGCTGCAATTTCTGACCGATTACTTACATATTTGGTATGGACATGTGATATACTTCACTTATAACACCCATCGATTTTGGTTGCCTTGGTGACAGTATTGGCCGAATAATGCACAAAAAACGGGAGAAGCGGGCTTTCGGGGGCTACATCCATGCGGTCACGGCCGCCGGACTGTCTAGTTTTAATTTGCATTTTTTAAAGACGGTTGTTGCTAGTATTGTTCTGTGGTAACACTTAATCCAGGCAAATTATTGAGGACTTGTGTTAAATTGCTTGCATCACAAGTAAGCCCAGTTCTTGTAGGAAATTTGGAATCTGATGGATTGGGATCAGTGACATACTGGTGGACGTATCTTGTTAATTTTCACATTTTTAATTTGGTGATGTATATGAAGGTTTTGAGTATTTGTCTCTGTGTGCATGCTGTGTATATAATGTGGTTGTCAACATCCTTTTGACGTCATGCTCGTTCTTTGTTGAAGTGGGGGATGCCTCTGTGCTGTACATTTTGTAGCGGGGAAACCTGGCCTGCTAAGTACTCATCTTTGCACATGTCTACTGTTTTGCTTCTCTCTGTTTTCTTGTAATGTAATGAACAGTTAAATTGACTGGAATAACAGTATTAATTTTGGGAAAAATTTAATAGTGGAAAACGTCTCATTGATGTCACTGGTTACAGTTTCTCAAATAAGTTGTCTTCATTATTGTTCTTTTGCTACAAGGGGACTGGTTTAAGGGAGACTCATTGGAGAAGCTTAACTGCATTATGTGAAGAGATTCCAGTGGCCTTTTCTCAATGTTTTTGCATTGACAACTTTTAATTTTGCCTTTCCCTGAAATTTATTACAATGCTGAAAATAGCTGTGCTTGTGACTCCATTTCTTGTCAGGAAAAAAAAAAAAAAACCACTGAACCACATTAATTTCCCGATGTACTGAAACTACTTTAAGACTGAATGTAAGATTTAAAAGGCTTGTACATAATTGTATAAAGAACTGTTTTTGTCATTTTATTTAAGTGATTGAGTAATAAACGTTGTCTGTTTTAAACTTGTGGCAGTAGTTTTGTAAAGCCAATGAAATATTGTGGGATGAGTATCATGCCTATTTCAAAACTGCAAAAAAATTGCTGCTTAAAAAAAGTTGCAAAAGGTTGAAACAAATTTCAAGGCTTGAAGTGTTAGTGAAAAGTTTTTGCAAGATCAAGGGGTTTGAAGGCTTGCGTAGTGTTTTGATATTTAAAAAATATATTAACGTTTTCCTTGCAAACGTTAGTTGGTATTTGAGTTTTTTTTTCCTTGCAAGTGTTGCCCTTCACCGCATGTTTCTTCCACAAATTTTCAGATGTTCAAATTTGCCAGTGTTCTCCCAGTGCATTTACTTGGTTTTCCAGTATTGAAACCTTGCAAATGATGATCAGAAAATGGGTGCAGATTCTGGCAAAGAAGTGTTGAAATGTTGAAACTTGAGCTTCAAAAGGTTGAATCTTCGTTTGGAAGAGCGGATGTGCATTTGCACTTGCATTGTGGGCTGTTTTTTCAACACCCACTTTTCAGAGAATCACCCACACACTTGCATGTTTGCAAATCACGATTTTTTGAGGGCTTGTTGCGCAGACTTTAAACTCTGAAAATCGCAATTTGTAACTGAAACCATTGAAGCAATGGTCAGAAAAAAGGCCAGGATTAGTCTTCCTCTATTTAGTTTAATATCTGTTGACATTCATTTCAGTGAATTTACGCCACCTACTGAGTGCAGTGTTTAAAAATCACATACTTACATCCATGGTTTATAAGAAAAAAATGCAAGATAAGTTAGTGTTGCCGAGATTAATGCCTCAGTTGGCAGCAATGTTTTTAACCAATTGATGCCGTGTGTAGTTTCTTATTTCTTTAACAACCAAGTCGAAGGACCCAGCCCATGGTTGTGGAAAAGATGTCACTGTGTTTTAGGTGCGGCGATTTAATGGCCCGCATCAACCAAAGAAAGCAACCAATACAAAAATCTCTTCAATTGGATTAAAGCTGCATGTCAGTATTTCATTAAAAATTAGGTTGAAATGACAAATTTTGACCATTGTATGTCACAGAAATGTTTAATTGAAGGATTCTTTGAGCGCCTAACTTTTTGTATTTTGTGTTATAAAAACTGAAACTGGTCTTATCAGGGTCACCTAGCACACAATTTGCCGATCACAGCGACTTTAGAGACGAGGGTTGTCCTCGGTCTCTCTATGTCTTTCTTTCAGCAGCTTGCACCCAGAAGTTGTGTCAAAAGCTACGGCAACAATACAAAACTAAACAACTTATCGCTCAGAGCCGTGTTTACTCACGAACAATCGCTGGGCTTGAGTCCCTGATCCGTCTATGCAAGCTGGCTCATGAGAGTAGTGTTTAAAGCTGCAGTTGGTAACTTTGAGGAGAGTGAGGACTTGGCATTACATTTTGAAAAAATGCAACTTTCAGATCCCTCTCCACTGCACTCCTGCCCAAAGACCCTTCCCCAAAAGGCTGCCGTGCACACGAGCTGTTATGCATGCGACTAAGTTGCCGAGGCTAGACATTACTGTAGTGAACAGTCAACACTGCTGGCCAACAAAAGAGCAGGAATAAATCATGTCAACATGAAAAGTAATCTACAGCGGTATGTATTCAGTAAAAACCCAGCACATGCTTATTTCAGTAAGCTACCCGTTTTTTTTTTTTTTTTTTTTGAGTACAGAAACTTGTGAATTCAGCTGAATGGCCAGTAAACCATATATGACAGCATTTAGCTGTGAGAGCACAGGAACATTACGCACATTTATGAGGACAACAACACAACCGATGAGACTGCCAGGTCACTTCATAAAGATTATTTTCTGCCACTTTCTAATAAAACGACGCCAGTAGCGTTAGCTCTAGCATTGGAAACAAGCTAACGTTACCTCGACTGCAACATCACAGTAACATCACATGCACTGGAGTACTGTAACAATTACAAAACACTGGCTATTCTAACAGTGACTATGCTCATAAGCAATGTTCACTCGCTTATTTGGAGAGCGAAACTGAATTGATACCGGTTAGGGCTGGGGTTAGTACCAGCTGTGCATGTCAGCGATGCTAACTCGCTTATTTGCAGAGCATTGCAGAGCAAAAATGAACCTACAAATAAAGCAGGGGTTTACCTGTCAAGCAGAAAAGTTGCCAACTCTGCGTTGGTTTTTAATCCTTCCAGATCATGGAGTTCCCTCCACCTCCGAAAAGCCACTCCGATGTTCGCTCTGGTTTTATCTCGGGCTTTGTCTAATTCTTTTTGTGCTTTTTTTCTTCTGGCTTCCTCTTCTTACTTGTCTTAGCCGTGTGTGCTGTTGTCGGTAACAGAGGCATCGGTATTTTTTTCCCCCGCTGATGGCTGTTGTTGCGCCATTCGTTTCTCTAAGCTCCTGAACCCTCTCTCGGAGATTTAAGCTTGAGGGAGCACTGGCATGAACTGAGGAGGAAGCAGGAGGAAGCTGTCCGCAGCTCATGCATGTGCACTGTTTGACGGATGTCAGACACGATTCTGGCTCTAATTGGTTCTTTTTAGTCGGACCGAACGGTGCTTTTAAATTGCAGTAGGAGCAGTGGGTGGGTTTAAAGGAGTCTTTTTTAATTAGAGTACTAGTTTTATGTAATACTGCCTGTACACAGTGACAGTTTTAGCAAAAATGACAAAAAGTTACATTTATTCGACTTACCCGACTGCAGCTTTAACAGGGCAGCAGTGAATGCTGCCGTGCCCGCTGGCCCGTATTATTTTCACTGATGGTCGTTGGCATAATGGGGAATAAGAACTGTGCTGTTTAGCATCTAAACCATCTAGACACTGACTTGAGTTTATTTGATATACAATAAGGATGCAATCAATTACGCTACATATATCTTTTACTTAAAAAGAAACAGATAGCGAGATGACAGAGTGACGGCGACATGGAAAAAAAAAGTTACCATACTATCAAGAATTTTTTATGTAACTTTGTAAGCATGGTTCGACGAATAATGGAATCTCATAACTCGCACATGTAGCGTGACTCTTTCCTTACACCGTCCTTTGTGCAAACTACTCAAGAGTCGCACAGTCTCAACTTTTTCACAGTCGACAGGTGCGAACTTGCCAGTTGATCACTGTGATCAACACTACTCATACAGTAGTTGTTATCAGCAATACAACGTGGTTTCACTATTCACTCACCCTGACGATTCCTATTCACTGTTTCGCACATGTGGCCCTCAGGTTGGCAACATCTTCACAAGCTTTTTGTCCTGCCACAGCAGGACCAGCATCAGTTCGTTTGGCTGTCACCATGTGATCACAGTGAAAATGAACAAAACAAAATTTAAAAACTGAAAGCAATGGAATGTATGCACGTTACTTCTTATATCACCCAAGACCAATCATAATGTCCCACGAACTGATTGCCTGTGTTTAGACACGAAGCAAAAAGCATTCATGATGACAGTTCTGCGTATTTAGATGCAAAGCGAGCAACGTGATAAGACGCGGCTCCAGGACTCGAGCCGGTCGGCAGTAATACAAGTATAAGCGTTTCCGGGCAAGTTGGATAAGCCAACTGATGAGAGATCGGGTGGGTTTGTGTTGCGGTAATGTAGATATAAGCCTAAAATGGCATATAGTCAAAAATAAGCCAAAAAAAGGAGGACCAAGAGGAGAAGGACTAAAACCCATAAAAAAGATCGGATGGGATTCAACATCGGAGAGGCAGCTCTAAGATGGCGACAGCTGTGGGTGTATAAGGGGCTCAAGAATGATGCTGAGATGGTCCTTTACCTTGTCAACATGTAAGTGCTAATGACTGCCTAACAACAAATCTGTTAAATCGTGATATCTAACCAAGCCAGCTAAATTAAGCAAACTCTAGTAAAAATCGGCAAGTCAACATTGCCATAGCCCATCTGTAGTTAGCCAAGTAAGCATGAAAACTAATACCCAGGAACAGAGCTAGTGCATAGCTAGCTATCTCTTTCTGCTTTCTACAGTTCTGCTCCTGTTGCAGTTTCTACAAACTAGCCTTTCAGCTATTCATTCAGCGTTTTTTTCCTGCTATTCTGGGAATATTTCAAATTAAATAAGTCTGCTGTTCAGCGTAAAACGTACTTGTGGAGCTGCGCGGTAGAGAGGCGAAGTCCCTCCCATTCCAGCGATACCCGTGGGACCTTATTTCTGGAAGAAAAAAAAACTGTGCACTAGTCAATGGCTAGAGACCATTGGCCATTTCTCATACCCCAATTTTTCCAGTTTTTTTTATTGAAAATTATGCAGTTCCAGTCCAATGAATAGCTTGAAATGGTACAAAGGTAAGTGGTGAACTGCCAGAACTAATTTTTTCAAGTTTATTGTACGCTGTTGAGTAGGTGAAAGGATGGATTCCTCAGTGTAAGGCATCAACTGTCAAACATGGAGGAAACGTGATTGTCTGGAGCCGTTTTGCTGGATCCAGGGTCGGTGACTTGTACAGGGTAAAAGGCAACATGAACCAAAATGGCTACCATAGCATTCTGTAGCGCCATGCAGTGCCCTCTGGCATGCGCCTAGTTGGTCAGGGATTCATCCTACAGCAAGATGATGATCCAAAACATAAGTCCAACCTCTGCCAGATCTACCTTAAGAAAAAGATGGTAAGCTTGAAAACATGGAGTGGCAGCACAGTCTCCTGACTTAAACCCCATCGAGATGGTTTGGGATGAACTGGACAGAGTGAAAGCAAAGCGACCGACAAGTGCCACACATTTATGGGACCTTCTGCAACAGAGTTGGGAAGAGCTTTCTGAAGAATATTTGATTTCCACTGAAGAAAGAATGCCACAAGTGTGTTCAGCTGTTATATCTGCCAAAGGCGGCTACTTTGAGTCAAAAGTTTAGAATTCAGTTAAATTTATAAATTGATTCCATGATTTCTTTTTTAACTTCAATTGCCTATTTGTTCTCTCATGTCTATGCTTTTATTTCAGAGTACAATGAGACATTAAACAGCTTAATTTTCAATAAAAAAAATTGAGGTGTTGTAAAACTTTTGACTGGTAGTGTATATGATGTTTGTTGATTTTAAAAGATACTGCTAATTTCTTGACTAGCATTATGTTGTAAAGATTGTGAGGTATGTTTGTATGTGGGACTGCTCAGTGAACTAAATCTTTCATCTAGCACTATAAGTCACCCGTGCCAACGAGGCCATCTGTTTGGCGCACTTAAAAATTTTAGGTAGTTGCCTTGATTGGCTATGTTGGAAGCTATAGCTATTTGGAAAGAGAGGTGGCTAGTTGATTCCCAAAGAGCTAGCATACAGGACTGGCTCTGAAAGGTTTTGTTGAGCATTAAACGACTGTAATGCCAGTGGGCTAATGTTATAACATAGCTAAACATCAAGAAGTATTTATTATTTAAGGCAGTTAGTTGCGGGGCAAATTTAACAGAAATCTGTAAAAATTGTATAATTTAACACTAAAACAGACTGCAGAACAGTGTGCAAATCCATTCTTGTACAGTGCTGTGAAAAGTATTTGCCCCCTTCCTGCTTTTTTTTTTTTGCATATTAGTCACATTAAATGTTTCAAATCATCAAACAAAGGAGATTTTGCACTGTATAGGCAAATTTGCCCACTGCCTAATTTGAACATTCTTCTGGTTATATGTACCTACTTGTGGGACTGTACAGAAAATACATTTGAAATTAAAAGGGGTTGGCGACTTGTCCGGGCTTGGTGTCATCTAAGATGGATGGTAACTGGTGCTGGAGAATGCTGGTTCAGGAAGCAAAAGTCCTCACTGATGCTTTATTCCAACCATCAAGATTTGCTTCAACCATGAGGAAGAATTAGTCAGCGCAACTGCCTGATTTTATGGTAAGGAGAAAAACATGCTATATGATTTTCACTCTCCGACCCATGGATGTTCCACCTCTGACAGTAACACGATGGAAGCGTGTTTTGTAGTCTGACAGGTCAATGTGCCAAGGGATAATTTTTTGGGTGGGGGGTAAACAGCCACTTGGTTCTCTGGACCAAAAATGTCAAAGACCACCCAGGCTGTAATTAGTTTCAGGTTCAAAAGTAAGCATCTGTTATGGTATGCCAGTGTACATGGCACGGATGACTTGCATATTTGCGAGGGCATCATTAATACCTGAAAGGTGCTTGGGAATTTTTGAGCAACACATGCTGCAATCTAGATGTCATCTGTTCCATGCATATTCCAGCAAGACAATTCCAAACCTTTATCTGCTCAGATTACAAATGCATGGCTTTGTAAGCAGAGTACGGGAGCTAGATTAGCCTACCTGCAGTCCTGATAAGTCTCCAATTGTGAATGTATTGGAAATTATTTAGAGGAATAGGGGTAATTCACTGAACGAGGCTTGACCAGCCAGGGGCTTCATTGCCCAACGCTTAATGAGTGTGAACAAAATACTGTTTATGATTATGTTTCACAATGGTTGGTGGTCAACTGTGCCTACTTCTTAGCCTCTATTGCAATCATCATATGGTGTATTTCTAATTAGGAATTAAATTCATGTTTTAATATCAAATAATATGTCATTGTGCCGTTTCCAATATAATGAAGGGCAAATGGACTTTTTAAATCAGTCCTTTTTTATTTTAATTGCATTTTCCATGATGTGCCTACGTTTTTTGAAATTTGGGTTGTAATATCTCCAATAGGCTGAGTTTGACAACTAAAATTACAAAAACTATGAAATACACATTCTGGATCTGGACAACTGAACCTGACTTTTTAGTATTTTTAATCACCCAAGTGTCTTCCTAAAAAAAAAAAAAAAACACTGTAAATTTACTGAGGTAGGTTTTTTAATCAGGAAAAAAACTGGATGCTCACCTTTTCTTTTCTTTCTTTTAATCTTTATCTCCCCTCTGTATGGCCTGTTTGATCTCCACAGACCAGAAATCCCTTGATACTGTGTGGAAGAGTGTAATTAGCTGGCTGTCTGAGCCCCCACAGTAAAGTCAAGATCAGCATGTTTAGAAAAATGGCCTTTCTGCCTCCCACGGTGCAGTTAGCTCTCATAAAAGATTTTTACTGCTCTAATTGGCCCCAGATTTAGAGGTCTGTAGCAACCACGGTTTGTCATTGTACAGTGAAGGGAGCTTAAATCACACTAACTTGGCTTGGTCCTGGTGCATATTCAAGTGATCTGAGGCAACGCAAACATCTCCTAATTGCATCAACAAGAATCAAGGCATCTTTTAAACTAGCCCAGTCATAGGGTCAAGTGACTTCTACAAGTCCATGTGTCAGTGTATGCAGCAATAGCCTCAGTTCCATTCTTCAGATCCAGTGATACACATTTCTCATTTTGAATGAACTGTAAGGTCTGGTTTTATCAAACAATTAGTTGCTTGGCCATATAAATCCCTAGACCTGGATTAAATAAAAACTGCAGTGGGTTATATCATGTTGATTAGGGCAGTTCATTGGAAATGGGGAAAAAAAAAACAAAACCTTCAAATAATTAGGGTACATGTGCAAAGGTGTAGTTTCTGGAAACGAATACACAAGATTCCACTTAAAAAAAAAAAATATATATATATATATATATATATATATATATATATATATGACCTCAGGAGTTAAAGATGGAGTTACAACCATGAAGTTTGCATTTCATCTAAAATGTTTTCTTAGCAGAGGAAAAACAATATTTTCCTTAAGTACTTCATTACACTAGACTCTTGTTTTCAGCTGCTCAAGAAGCAATTTGCACAATGATTCCATAGACGAGACAACACAAAAAATGTAACTCCTGGAAAAGTTTTAGCAAAGCCTTTTATCGTGTTTGTTTTATTTACATTTTCTAGGTTTAGGCCCCGAACAAAACTGAGATGGTAAGGAGTGTGTTGTGATAAGTCATACAGGTATAGTGTGTATGTCAGTGTAACAGTGGTAGGGGAGGTCTGAGTCATAGGCTCCATACCCCACACTGCTAACAATCCTAAACTCTAAATTGCTACCTTTATCAAGATAAGCCCACATGACCCATTTCACATGAAGGGCTTTTGGTTTTTGTTCGCAAATTTGTTTAATTTACAAGCTCTTCTCCTCCCCCTTTCCCACATCCCTCTCTTACTCCTTCCTTCCCTCCTCCTCCTGCTGTTGGGTTTCCCTGCTATGTCCTCTTTAGACGGGGAACTCTCACTTTCTCCACGCCTTTGAACAAGGAAGATAATGCCATATTGCCTCTGTGACTGAACTCAGCTACTCTTCTTAAACTACCCTGTGTTTGAGTGGTAAGTGTTTTTGTGAAAGCTACTTGACTTTATTTCTAGTTTGTTGCTGAAGTGTTCAGAGTGTTAAGACTAACTGCTTTAGAGCATTTTAGCAAGGGACAAAAAGGTGATATTAAAGTCCTTGCCTATTTATGTGAAACCAATGCCTATTTAGTTCCTGTGTCATTTTCGCTGAGAGGCACTTGAAGTTTCATTACCTGACAGCTGGTCTGTAAAATGAGTGAACTGAGTTTGTGCTTCTTAGCGGGAGGTGTGCATGTGCTGCAACAGGGAGAGCTGCCACAGTCTTTGTTTCAAGTGGTAGCTTTTTTTTTATTTTGTATCCAGAATTTCTTTGGAAGAATGGAGAGAAATGCTAGACCCCTGTAAAGCACCAAAATCTAAACAAGATCATGACACTGCATACTGTTAATTTGTGGTTCTTAAACTTTTGATGATTTTTATGTCGGATATGATTCCCATGTGTAGGAAATTCAGACTACACTGAAACAACTATTTAGCTTAATAGGAATTTAATAGGGATTGACCCCAACCACTCTGCCTTTGAATGCATTTATCATGTTCCTATCCAAGTATTCTAAGTTGTCCAGAAAGGGCATGAGAGTATTTGTGAGAAAAATCGGCGTACTAAGGAAATGCCTCTTTAAAATGTAATCAGTCAGTGAATGAACTGCTGCTGATTTTGGAATGCTTACTTTTTGGTCAAGCTGTGTAGCTTTCTCAGTGAGCCAATCAATGTTGTGTTGGTTCAATTCAGGAATTTAGAATCCAAATATACATTGTAGTTAAGGTTATGGTGGGTAACATTATTCAGATATTCCTAGGAATGGGTTTTTTATGAAATAATATTTCCCTCATATTCTGCCAAAGTCCAAGCTGCCATCAAATGAGCACAACTGCAGAAATACCGAGCACATTATGGAGCAAAACGCCCAAGAATCACCGATGGTGATGCCAGCAGCACTAAAGCAGTGAGAGAGCGTCTGAGTGAGGAGCAGGAGGCTGTTTCCTCTTGTCTGGATCATGCTGACACATGGTTCAAGCTCTATAGGAATGAATTAAAACATCCGGAGTTCATAGAGTCATGTGACGCATGGTATCTATTATGAACCGTCCTCATTCCCTGTCCTGGGTGGGTATGAGTCTTTGTCCAGCGCAAAATTCTAAAGTAGTTTCTTTTGTCATAGTTCTGCCAGTGAGATGACTGTTACAGTGAGTAAAATCATGTGCCCCCACACCATTTCTGACCACTCCCAAAGACTATGTCCGAGCCTTCATATGCCAGAGCCATTCTGTGAAAATTAAATTGTTTTTCGTGAGAAAAAAAATGTGGCGGTGCAGGGACACTACCTACAGTTAACATTAACTGTTCATGCTGCTTTCCAATCAACCCGGTGTTCGCTTATATTTCACATCTCTGCGAATAGGACTAGAGCAGGCAGGCAAGTTCCTGATAAACTGAAGGAATTACTCTTGCCCTCTTAACCCCTCTACCCCTGGGCAATACTGTAGCCTATTCTCATCTCCATACACTTCCTGTACTTTAGCAGTCAGGATCTGATTATATGCTTCAGTGCTGCCTGCCTTGTCATATGCTGTTACACCATTCATGAGTCTCTGATGATATTTGTTCACTATACAGAGCATGTGTTCATATCCTCCAATGACCCAGTGTTTGGTGTCTCCACAGATCCCGCAATGAATGCATACCATTCCTCTGTCGTCTTCCTTCTGCTGATGAATTTGTCCAATCAGCTTGAGGATAACAAGATTCCTAACTCCTGCCCCGGACAGCCCGGTATTCCCGGGACTCCTGGGCTGCACGGAAGTGCTGGTCAGCCTGGGAGGGATGGGCGAGATGGGAGAGACGGTGCACCAGGAGAGAAGGGTGAAAAGGGGGAGAGAGGAGAACCAGGTATTATCACTTCCATTATCGTCTTCAGGAAACGTTATCTAAATGCGAGCTGACTCTGAATTTCAACAGCTCAGCTGAGACTATATTGATGAAATCCTATATTTAGTCCATTAATACAAAGGCTAAGCAAAGACTAATAGAAGACCAATCTAAAATCCTACTCAGCCCACATGTTACATGTTTGCAATAATGGGCAAAATCTAAAATAAGACAAAGAGAAATGTTAAAAAAGCTAAAATTCATATTAGACTCTACAATGCAATGGCAGTATGGAAGCTAAAGTCACTTCAACTTTTCAATGATAGAGCAGTGCTAAAAGTGCTTAAATCACATTTTCATACTGTGAGAAATGGATGAAAAAACATCTTTAATTGTAACCTACAAAAAGTACTTAAGTCCATTTTTAAATTATCTTAAAATGGGCATTTTGTGACTTAAGCACTTTTTCCACTGTAGTCCTCAATCAGCAAAATTTATGGATGTATTGTATTATATATTCAGACTCTTTTTTTCTTAAAATAGACATTTTGTGACTCAGGACTTTTAGCACCAGGGTCTTCAATTTTTTTTCCCAGACGCCTCTTTCTGTCAAGTCAATGGCGAGCCGTCAGCCTTTGCTGGGCTGGCATTGAATGTCAAGTAATAAAAATACATTATTTTGATTATACAAATGTGTAAGTAGATATTTTAACACTAGTCCTGCAAGTTGCCAATATATGGAGGACCCACACTCGTTTCCCTGTGTGCTTATCGTCGATATATTGTTCCCTAGTAGCTATTTCCCTGCATGTTGGGCCCAGAAGCAGGACTAGGGATAACACAATCTGCTTTCATCAGAAATAATATAGGCCTTCTGCTCCTATAGGGATGTCCGGTGAGAGGGGTCTAACTGGTGACCCAGGAGATCCTGGAGCGAAAGGGCAGCAGGGGACGCCTGGTCAGTGTGCCGTCGCCCCAAAATCTGCCTTCAGCGCAAAGATGTCAGAGGGGCGTAGCGTGCCCACCATGGGCGAGGCTGTGTGCTTCGATAAAGTGCTGCTGAATGAACAGGGGGACTATAATGCGGAGACGGGGCGTTTCACCTGCAGAGTGCCGGGGGTGTACTACTTCACAGTCCACGCCACCGTCTACCGCAGCAGCCTGCAGTTTGACCTGATGAAGAACGGCCACACAGCAGCCTCTTACTTCCAGTTTTATGGGAACTGGCCCAAGCCAGCTTCCCTGGCCGGGGGCTCCCTGCTGCATCTAGTGCCAGGGGACACAGTGTGGGTGCAGATGGCCTTGAGCGAATACAGCGGCCTCTATTCCAGTCCAAAAACTGACAGCACTTTCACCGGATTCCTCATTTACTCAGACTGGAAGAACTCTGCTGTCTTTGCTGAACGAGCTGAGGCTATTGGGCATGTCTGAAGTTTATGATAATAAAAACTAAAAAAAAAAAACTAAATACACAGACTGGTTTATATTCCTTTTATACACTCAGCATATGAAGAAAATGATTATTGTGAAAGAAAGGAAAAGCATGAGTAAATAATTGGCTGATAATGAAATTAATTTCTCAGGATGGAGGGGTCAATATACACTGCACAAAAAAATAAAGGGAACACTCAAACAACACAGTGTAACTCCAAGTCAATCACACTTCTATGAAATCCAACTGTCCACTTAGGAAACAACACTGATTGACAATCAATTTCACATGCTGTTGTGCAAATGGAACAGACAACGGGTGGAAAATATAGGCAATTAGCAAGACACCCCCAATAAAGGAGTGGTTCTGCAGGTGGTGACCACAGACCACTTCTCTGTTCCTATGCTTTCTGGCTGTTGTTTTGGTCACTTTTGAATGGTGTGCAGGACGTTTGGCATTTGAGAGAGAACACCAATACAGGCAAATTCGCCACTGGTGCCCTGCGCTCTTCACAGATGAAAGCAGGTTCACACTGAGCACGTGACAGATGTGACAGAGTCTGGAGACGCCGTGGAGAAAGTTCTGCTGCCTGCAACATCCTCCAGCATGACCGGTTTGGCAGTGGGTCAGTAATGGTGTGGGGCGGCATTTCTTTGGGGGGCCGCACAGCCCTCCATGTGCTCGTCAGAGGTAGCCTGACTGTCATTGGGTACCGAGATGAGATCCTCAGACCCCTTGTGAGACCATATGCTGGTGCGGTTTGTCCTGGGTTCCTCCTAATGCAAGACAATGCTAGACCTCATGTGGCTGGAGTGTGTCAGCAGTTCCTGCAAGACAAAGCCATTGACTCTATGGACTGGCCCGCCCGTTCCCCAGACCTGAATCCAATTGAGCACATCTGGGACATCATGTCTCGCTCCATCCAGCAACACTACGTTGCACCACAGACTGGCCAGGAGTTGGCGGGTGCTTTAGGCCAGGTCTGGGAGGAGATCCCTCAGGAGACCATCCGTCACCTCATCAGGAGCATGCCCAGGTGTTGTAGGGAGGTCATACAGGCACATGGAGGCCACACACACTACTGAGCCTCATTTTGACTTGTTTTTTTTTAAGGACATTACATCAAAGTTGGATCAGCCTGTAGTGTGTGTGTGTGTGTGTGTGTGTGTGTGTGTGTGTGTGTGTGTGTGTATGTGTGTGTGTTTTTGTGTGTGTGTGGGTGGTGTTTTTATTTATTTATTTTTTTTTTTCCACATTAATTTTGAGTGTGACTCCAAATCCAGACCTCCATGGGTTAATAAATTTGATTTCCATTGATAATTTTTGTATGATTTTGTCAGCACATTCAAGTATATAAAGAAGTATTTAATAAGAATATTTCATTCAGATCTAGGATGTGTTATTTTAGTGTTCTTCTTCTTATTATTATTATTATTATTATTTATATATATATATATATATATATATATAATTTTTTTTTTTTTTTTTTTTTTTTTTTTAATATCTATTTATTATTTTTTTTTTTTTTTTTGAGCAGTGTATATTTTTTCTGACGACATGGGCCCCAGAATTATTAGCAGCCCTGACTGGAAATGTGCTTTTAAAAAAAAAAAAAAAAAAACACTATTATAATAAAGACAAACTAAAAAAATGTAAATGCCAACTGGTGATTAACGCAGCGCTTCAAAAATTTTTAGTGGAGCCAGCTAAAATTATTTTGGAGTCTTTTTCCTGTACTGTTTGACAAGGTTAAGGGAGGCATTTTAATGGATTTTTAGACCATTCCTCTATGCAGATCCTTTCAAGGTCCATTACACTCCTGAGCTTGCTCTTATCTGCTGACCACTGCTGTTCACCCCTCAGTTTTTAAATCATATTGAGGTCTGGTGACTGAACTGACTGCTGCAGAACATGAATTTGATGATCCAGAGCCGATTTTTTTTTTTTTTTTTTTTTTTTTGAGATGTTTCAGGTCATTGCCTTTCTGGAAAGTCAACCTACAGCCAAGTCTCAACCTTCTGGCTGAAGCAATCACAATGTCAGGCAAATCTGCCTGATACTTGGTGGAATCCATTAAGCCATTGAACTTAACCAGTTCTCCTGCACCTTTGAAATTACAAAAGCCCCGAACATCTCTCATCTTCCACCATACTTCACAATGGATATGAGGAGCCTTTCCTTGTATGCATCTCCATTTCAATGCCAAATATACCGATCCTGTATCCAAGGAAACTTTCCATTTTTGGTCTCAACCAATCACAGGATGCAAAAAAAGTATTTTTCGGTTATTTTTTTTAAATAGTTTTTTTTTTTAAGTTTTTCAGTGTATTGTCTGAACTTTCCAGCGAGACGATGACCAAAGTTCTGGGACAAGATGTTCTGCAATGGCCATCTCAGTTGCACGACTTCAGTGCAGTCACCATGACCTGTGGGCTGAACTTCAGAGCATAGTTAATAAGTGCCAGCCCAAGACTGTGACTGAGCTTGAAAGGATCTGCATAAACAAATGTCCAAAATCCCTCCAAATGTGTCCCTTAACTTTGTCAAGAAAGTACAGGAAAAAACTTCATACAGTCACGCTTGCCAGAGGAGGTTACACCTAGAACTAAATCAGGAGAGCCATTGTTTCTAAACCTTTAATTTGCAAAAATTGATTCTTTAGTAAATTAACTAATAATTTTGGTTTGTTTTATTGAAATATCAATGAAACATTTCAGTAAAAATTTCTCACAGCATTCTGAGTTTATCTCAATAAATTTATCACTACAATGTTGTTGTTTTTTTTTCTTTTAAATGTAGTCACTTTATTGAAATAATGGCCTAAGTCATTTTTTCAAGTTTTTTGGAAAACATTATCAAGAGATGATTTAGGCCAAAAACTCATTTTCGTCAAAAAATGACTTAGGCCATTATTTTAATGGGGTGACGATGTATTTTAGTGCATTTCCAATCAGGGGTGCCAATAATTCTGGAGTCCACTGTGACATAGTTCAGTTCTTTTCATTGTGACAGTTCTAATAGATTGCTTCAAATTATATTCCCTGATCATCAAAGTGCTTTTGTTGTATGTAAATATAGTGTTATGCCCTGATAACGTTCAATATATAGAGGATCTTACGTCAGTGGGCGTCATATGAAAGTTATGGAACGAACTTAGTAAATATTGCGTAAAACAAGCTCAAAATTTACTCATTGAGTTTCAGAACTTTATGACATGACCCAGGGTATACGATTCTGTTCTTCACATAACTGAATTGTGTAATTTCATGGAAAACAAATGTAATTTCCAATAGTGTCCATTTTATGTTACTATTGATCTAACTCCATTGCTTTGCTAACATAGCCAGTCTCTGTGCCACAGACACATGCTGCTGCACTGGCAACAGTTTGTATATTCAGTTAACTCAGTAGCTAGCTAACAAACTAATGTTACATAATGGTTATGAAAATGTACTGCATACACGCTAGCTGGCTAGCCAAGTAACGTGAACTTTATGTGAGTGGCACTTAGCCAACTTGCAATAATGCTGAGCCATGCCAATTTCACCAATGTTACACTCGGCATTCAGTTTGGCTTAATATTAACAGCGTGACATAACGTGGAGTAATAAAGTCCCCCCCCCCAACACACACACACACACTCTCAGCCAATGACATTTTCACAAAAAATTTATTACTTAACAATAGAATCAAAAATATGTCATGTCTACGGGAAAAGTACTGCAGTCATGTAATAATTAGCAGTATCATATCTTCACAGATGGTGGATTTATACACTGGGCATTGTCATTGTGCTGACACACAAAGTTGTATTATGTCTTTTCAAATTTAGCCATTAATGATATACTAACATGCTCTAAATGAGAAATAACATGATATAGGGATACTTCCTCATAGTGTATGAGTTACTCAAGGCTGAATTCCCCATATACCTATCAATAATGATCCACTGTTATAGAGCAATGTGCAAGGAAAAAGAGATAACAACTATACTGACCAGCATTAAAAGCGCACCACCTTAATCTCATGGCCAAGATACAAATTATGTATGTTTATGACGTGTGTTATTAAAAAAAAGTGTCTGATGCCTTCTGACTGGAGGGTGCAAAATTAGGTATTTGACAGGCCATTGCAGGCTGAAAAATCTAAAATCAAGATGTTTGTAACCACAGCAAAATCCAATGAAATCATTTTGGTTCTCTTCACACAATCTGGTCTTTCAAAATGTGACAAGTGAAAAACCACCCTGTCAGTTGTTAAACATTAGCATTAAATGACTAATGAGGTGTGAATTTGATGAAAAAGAGTTGGAACATACCCTTAGAAAGTTGTGTTCTTGCATGCGTGTCCCTGCTGTCACTAGGTGGCAGTATTGTCATTATTCCATCACTGGGAAAATTGCCCAAAAGTTTTGGGGGCATCTGTGCCATGTCTGATTGTCCACAGTTTATAAGCTATGGGGTAAATGAAAGAATCAAGGTCAGTCCAAATCAGTCCATCTGGGTGACACAAGTGTATGATCACAAGCGATCAATTGATTGATTGATTGAAAACTTTATCGAACAATTTTCATGAGGATAAAAACACAACAAAGCCCAAGGGCGTGTTTCCATTGTAGTCCATTAAGTGATCTTGATTTTCAGTATGAATACAGATCGTGAAAGCGAGGCCTCACGATCCTTCTGACTTTTTGGATTTTAAGCAGGAGGTGTCAGAAAAGTTACCATGGGGATAGCTGGCTTGTGGCGGCCAAGCGTTCATTGCGATGTCGCTTTTAGATCCTTCGATGTGGGGAACATGAGCAGGGATTAGACCGTCGTGAGACAGGTTAGTTTTACTCTACTGATGATGTGTTGTTGCAATAGTAATCCTGCTCAGTACGAGAGGAACCGCAGGTTCAGACATTTGGTGTATGCGCTTGACTGAGGAGCTAATGGTGCAAAGCTACCACCCGTGGGATTATGACTGAATGGCTAAACCTAATAACTCAAACACCTCGCCAATGCGATGTTAAGGAAAACCAAGTGTTCGATTCCACAGTCAGAAGTCAAATGGAAGTCGTAGAGGTGGGATGTAACAACTTCATTTGAGCCAATTTTCACCCGACATCACTGTTGATGTCCTCAGCAATGAGGACAACACAATCAGATTGATGTCTCTATTGATCAAACTGGACACAGACCAAATGATTTAGGTTTCGATTTCTTGCCTCTAGTTTGGAGTAACCTTTTGCCTTTTACCATCTTGTCAGGAGGCTTAATACACTTTGATAGCAATTACACATCACAAACATGCATGATTTGTATTTTGGCTTTGAACTTAGAATGGAGCATTTTCGATGCTGCTCAGTATATTATGAGTACCTAAGTAATTAACTCAATAAAATCACTATTTGATGAATTTCACCATGAACATTGTTGGATAAATTTAATTTTACATGGCACAAAATGACATGAGCCACATTTTGGTGCTCTTATGCTGTTGTGGTGACACTCCTGAAGCACTTAGATGCAGCTGCACACAGTCAATTCTAAGACGTTTTGGCAGTGGGTTTTGTTTGAGGATTCATGTAAACTCTGATAGAAAGCCCAGAGCAGCTCTAAGATGTTTCCAGCTGTGTTTTAATGCTTCTTCTGCTAGCTTGTCTGGGGGTACTTACAGCTGATCTCAAAAGGGTCAAATTTGATCAAATATTGTAATTGTGGTGAACTGGTGGTCAGATGGTTGACAAGCTGAATGCAGTATGGGCTTATCAGCGGAAAGTCCCGAAAACGCTGTTAAAACTATCTTGACCAACGTAGATTGGTTTCAGCCGAAATTTTTAGCAGGGCTGGTTTATCTTCAAAGAAAATATCACAGTGATTTCTTCATTATGAGTTCATGTATTTACACATTTAGCCAATGCACATCTGAGGCACGTTAATTTAGAATATAGCTTGTCTTGTTTGTTATATTGTTTTATTACGGAAACACTATTTAGAAGCACACATTCTCCAAGGAACAAATTTAACTTCCATTACATCATCAGACATGGACTTTCTCTCGAGACTGGATGGCAGGTCTGGTGTGGGAATGGTATTCTCTCTGGGCAGCCAGGGCAAGTGGAATATCACTGTAACAGCTCGGGATGTTTTCTTTGAGACGAAAATTGTCCTCTCCATCGAAGTGGAACCAAACTCCTCATTTCCTGTGGAAAGATGACACAGCAGAGCAATTTTCTCATGCCAGGTATATCTATGAAATGATGTAATGTTTCCTTGCTGGGAGGAGAGGAGCAACTCCATTCAATAAATTGGATTTGATTTTGGACGGACTAATGAGACTGACTTAAATTGTGAAATGCTCGTTTAGTAAATCTATGCACATGCTGTAATTCTAGGGTCGGTGACTACTGCGGTCTTGTCAAAAGGTGTAGTTCAGCATAGTGATCGCAGGAGGCAGGAGTGGTTTCTGTCTGCCTCAGCTCCTTCATGACAAATGGCAGGAACACGCGTGAATGACATTCAGATATATACCACAAGGGGGTGCCAGAGGCCAACTACTCCACCAGTGTTTCGACATAGTCCGCTTATTTTGGGAACAGTGGCAGTTCATCGTGGCTATAAATTGTCCAGATTGTAGAATCCAAGAGTAAACAGGAGAGGGTTGATGGAAATTATTTTCATGTTGCCATGTGTAGAAATGGCCCAGGTGATGTCGCCAATGATCTATTTAAGCCCACAATAGAAAAAACCTATGCCCTTTATTCAATTGTCCAAATACAGGGTGACCCAAAAAACGTTTACACTCAGTTGACTGCTTGTTTAAAAGCCATTGAAGCATATCTAAATAGGATTTCATGTTTCCGTGATTCATGAAAGTCTCTCAATGCAGCTGGTAATCTCCTCTCTACAATTCATATGCTTCTGTTGAAAATGAAGAAAACTTTAGCTGTACCTGAATTGCTGCGTGCCGGTCTGACACCCACTGAGATTGCAGCAAAGCTGGGAATTTCCAGATGTGCAGTCTACAAAATTAAAAAGAAGCTGAAAGATACTGGAACAGCCTCACTAAAACCTGGGTCTGGTCGTCCCTGATCTGTGCGGACCAAAAACTTTATTGACAAGGTCAAACAGCGCATCAAGACAAATCCTGTGAGGTCCATGAGAAAGATGGCACGTGAGCTTGATGTGAGCTGCTCATCAATGCAACGGCTCATCAAGAATGATCTGAACATGAAGTCCAGGGCCAGAGTAAAGGTTCCACTGCTTACTGAGGATCAACAAGAAAGTCGGGTCAGTCGGTCCAAGGTGTTGTTGAAAGATGTCAAGCATGCTGCAGCAGGTCGTGCGATCTTGTTCTCAGATGAAAAGATTTTTACTGTGGATGCAATCCTCAACCGCAGAAATGACCGATGGATTGGAGGTGATCCTTCATGGTTTTTGGCCTCATCTCATCAGATAGAAAGAAGATGCCTCCAGTGTTCATTCCTTCAGGAGTGCGCATCAACACGGACAAATATCTGGATATTCTGAATGATAAAGTCAAGCCATGGATCCTTGCCAACTACCTGGATGGGAATTATGTGTTCCAGCAGGACGGTGCACCAGCACACACCTCCAAAAGGACTCAGGAATGGTTGGATGCCAACTTGCAGGCATTCTGGTCCAAGGATATGTGGCCACTCCAGAGTCCAGATCTTAATCCCCTGGATTATAGCATATGGGCAACTGTGGAGGACAGTGCCTGTAAGAAGCCACACCCTTCTGGGGCAGCCTTGGAGAGGTCCATTGTTAGATCTTGGGAAAAGATGACATTATCCTACATAAAGAAGACGTGTCAAGCATTCCACAGGCGCCTGGAGGCTGTTGTGACACTTAAGGGGGGACACATTAAAAAGTAGAATCTACTGTACATGCTCTTTACAATAATGTATAATTTGTGATTAAATTCTAATTCTAAGCTGAATAAACATGGTATTAAAGTTGTATTATGGCAGTGTAAACTTTTTTTTGGGTCACCCTGTAGAAGTAAGCTCGCATCAGCTGGCATTTTCATATTTCAATGTGATGTTTTCATTTAATATTATCCTGAGGATTCCCAGAGCCTTTCTTAGTGGGCCAGTTAATCAGTTCTTCTGCTTGTGATTGCATGGGGCAGTTCAGAAATTCCAGGCCCCAGTTTTCGTCTTATAGTATCTGCACCAAAGCACTATGAGAATTCCCCCGATTAGTAACTCTTCCCACACCCACTCCAAAGCAGGCAGTCTGAACACAGACCTCATCATGCATCTGTGTTACTGAGGGGTCAATGGGGACATTCTAAGCATAGAAGACAGCAGATCAAAATCTCTCATTTAAAAAAAAAAAAAAAAGTCAGATTTTTGGGGGGAAAAATAGATGGAAAGAAGTTCAGAATTGTTGTGCATTTCCCACAGTTCTCTTTGCTAGGGTTCACTGGTCCGAGGTCATCTCCCAGGGGGCAGGTTTCCCCCTTTTTACCCGCGATTCCCTCGGCTCAGGGGCTTTGTGTGGTTTTGTATATCTAGTTGTGGTCCAGGAGGATTCAGTAGGAACAAATAAATAATCCAGGCACCCTATAAGTGAGCTGCCAGACACAGTACAGCTGAGAGATCCCTCTATCATGTTGCTTTGTCCAATTTTTCTTGGGGGTGGGTCACTAATTTCCCAGCCATTTCATCATTATGCTATATTTGAAAATGGCTGCCTAGATTTGCCTCATGCACTTAATCGACTCTGTCTGAATATGTTTTCTATCAGATTACTTCCATCAATGAGCTACTTTCTGATATTTGAAAAAAAAAAACCAAACCAAGAAGATGGCAGCAAGATTTTCACTACAAGTTGAAAGTACTTTTCTATGAAATGTTCTTCCTTTTCCTTTTTTTTTAACTGTAACAAGTTCAAGACTCAGACGTCAGGCTCAATGCAGACTTGGGTATTTAAATTTTTAGTATGGCAAAAAATTTATACACAAAATTTTCCATTTCAGGGAGGCAGATGGAAATGGAGCATGGAGATGCTTTCGTAATGTTGTCCTCAGGCAATTCCATTTTACATAATATTTTTAATCACAGTATATTAAAATGCATTTGAAATTCTTTCTTCCAGTTATCAAGTATGAAACAATGTCAGCAGAAACCTAATAAACTGCTGCCTTTCCTTGCTGCTGGGGTAACCGTTCCTCCCCCTTTCGTATTACGCTTCTATTTTGACCACTCCCTTTAGTAATGAGCGCACACCTCAGCACCTCTATTATTAACCTCTTTGAGACACTCACATCTCCACAAATTCAAACAGTTGGGCACCATTTACAGAGAATTGCACTGCTACTCTACCCATGTTCTCTGCGTGATATTAGAGTATTTGTACTCTATCAGGAATGCAGCGAAATTATTACGTTTCATTTACGGTAGATGAGATTTTGCGAAGTTCATGGACAATCTGCAACGTTCACAAAATCTGCAGTATTTCTCCTTTCTTTTTTCTTCTTTGGCCTGTGCTGATGGACTTAAAATAAAAGTAAACAGTAAACTTGCTCTGTTGGATCCCCAAACCAAATGTTTACGCAGAGTTTAAGTCCTCAGAACAACACGAGCTGGGGTCGCACTGCCCTCTGGCTTTAGGCAGGGTTAAAGGCCTGATGGGAATAGTGTTCAAGGCTGTGTAAAAGCTCTCACTTCCGGCAGGAAGTGGTCCCTAAAAGCAACCATTAGCTGTATCCCATCTCACGCCCCCAAAACATTCTCAGCTGCTCCTCTCTGAGAATATTTCTCAGCAGGAGAAATGGGTTCTCACACAGAACTCCCTTCACCAAAATGGATCACATCGCATTTTGACATTTTTTTTTTTAACAAACTGAGATGTAAGGCAATATTTTCATATTTGGGATTGAATATCAAATAATGCCCTTAATTTGTTTTCATATTTTACCAAAACTATAAACCATAATGTAAAATTATGTAATTCACTATTATGATCCCACACTTTTCCTCATAATGTTTTTTATTCAGGATGGTTTAAAGATGGATTAGAGGATGTACTGTACCTGCAATTCAGATAATCGGCCTCAGTCCAGAACAGAGGGAATCATTCAGTCCGGTCTCATTAAAAACCATTCCCTAACTCAAGGAGGTGTAGACAGCACCTGTATACTTCAATGGTCCTTAACTGATTGTGACTCAAAAGGCTGAGAACTTACCAAGATTTCTGGGAAAGGTTGCTTTCTATTTAGAATTGATTTTCATTCGAAATCTGTTGGAATGCAACAAATCTGTGCTTGTGGGTTGTCAATTGACACTCTGCACATAATTGTGGCCTAAGAATCGAAGCTTAAAATTCTGAACGTACTAACCGTCAACATTTTGATGTCATATTGACAAAGCTTGGCCCTGTTTCAGTTTATGGAGAAAATAATAAGCCCCAGTTCACTCAAAACTCAGTTAAATTGTGCAAGACATTGAGCAGCAACCATGGTGACCTTTTGACCTAGTCTTAAGAGTCTTGAGGTGAGATGAGACTGTCCTCCCAAGAAAAATGACGGGATAGGCTGTACATGCATGCGAGGAAAATGACCTATATTTACGTTTAGGTGACAGATGCCTTTTCAAGGCTGTAGTAATCATGAGCAGGGAAAGGGGTATATATACCACAAAAGACCACAGGGATAGAGGTCGGGCTGGTAGGATAGGCGTATACAACAAAAAACTTTCCCAGCTGTGTTAAATTCCTGCCTCTAAGAGTTTAACATTTCAAAGTGCAAGCAACAAGTGTCTTATAGAACCACATTCGCCTTTCCTGCACTCTGACCCCTGACCTTAACCTAACTGTTTACGAATGGTTTGTTTTTTCAGGCAGAATGCTGCCATTTCAGTAATAGAGGAGGCACTACCATAGGTCATATCAGAGGTATTTGCAGCAAATCTGCTGCTAATTTAGGAAGCGCACCTATGGGTTGTATTAGAGGGTAGAAATAAGTGAAGTCCACAGTCATGTCAGTTGAAGGATATTTTGGTTAGGATCCACAAATGGAAATTCACCAAAAATAAAAAGGTGGGTTTAAAAAATTACCGTTGAACTAGCAATGTGGCTACTTAAGACAGAATAACCCAAAGAAACTAGTATTCATCACAAATGGAATTGTTTTAACCTCATTTAGACAACTAGCTCCCAACATTCTATACATTTAAGTCACATTATGAATCAAACTTAAAAAAGATGGGTCAATATATTGCAGCGTGCAATAATAAACATATTTACCATGCACAAAAAGACATGGCAAACATGGATAAATTAAGAGGCAGTATTGTCTACTAGGGCCTGTAGGATCAAATAAATATGAGAAGAAATGCTCCCTCCAAGAAGTGTGCCAATGGCATTCAGCAGAAACGCTGTTCTCCCTCCCTGTGACGATATACCAGCCGCTCCCACACTATCCCTCATTCATTTGCATTTGCACAAATAAAAGCCAAACTCAAAACTTTGAAAGCAGTCATTTATTGCATGTACAAAACACTGAGTGATGCACTCAATAATACTTTCCACATACCAGAATGCTTCCCCCCCACCAAGTCCAGGCCTATCACTTATCCCGCTGGCTGTACCATCATTGGAATTTTAAATCAAGCCTGAGTAATTGTTTTTCTTGTATAATGATACAAAAATAGCATCAGAATTCACTCATTTTTAAATCTCTCTTCACGTTTAGTTAGCGAACGGAAGTTTCAGTTGCATTCTTCCATATGGTTGAAAATACAACGAATAGCATAATCATATTTTGTACATTTTTAATAGTCCATCATAGTCATGTTTGTGCACTTTGCCTTCGTAATAGTACGAAAAGAAAAAAAAACTTATAGATCAACTGAGAAATAGTCCTGCTTGCAGTTTCATTCTGTCGTCATTTGAAACAAGATGCATAACTACTAAAACAACTCATCTTACTGAAAAACTGTACTCAGAGTAGAATGGACAACCAACCAGATAGTGATACTACAAAAGAAGTGAAGTCCTGTTTGGCACATATTTGGCAAGATTCAACTACCAGTGAAGATTAAAAAAAAAAAAAAAAAGAAACAACTATCCAGCAATACATTTAATGTACTGAAGAGGTCAAATGTAGACACCATACTTTAATATGTTGCATTGCATCACAATGGCACAATAAGGAAGAGCCACAAAATGACAGCACTTCAAGTCAGGACCATAGACTGTATAAAAAGATGGACGTAGCACTCGGGTCTGAAAAAGCCAACGCGAAAATCTCAAAAAAATGCATTTTATTTAAAGGCCAGCAGATGGCGATGTAGGTGGTTGCAGAGAGTAGTTCAATGCTATTAAAGTCTTTCAGAAAATGACCCTACTTTCCCAAACAGATTTTTATTTCAATAATGATTTTCCACATTATTTTATGGCATGTATCGCAAGTTTCAAGTCCCTTTCGATATATCATGATGTTTATTTTTGCAAATTATGGTCCCAAATAGACACAAATAAAGGATAAAGCCAGATATGCTTTTGGGGGCGTGGCTGTCCTCTGGTGCTTGTCAGATATGATCAGATCCACCCATAGATCCACCCCTTGCTCCCCCCTGGATCTTCAATTCACGCTCTCGTCCAAAAGGAATCACATCCAGTTTCAAAATGACAAAATGGCGCTATTCAAATCATAGACACGAATCACGGATGTTTTACATATCTATGGTTCAAACTGCCAAAATCGAGGCTTCCTAAATGGTATGCTGAAACCAATGGGGGTTGTCAAGGCTGCATTGTCCATCTTTTTATACAGTCTATGGTCAGGACAAATATATAGACCCAGAGCCAACTGCCTGTAAAATATGAAGCTGAAATGTGGAAGATTAAGACATTAATCCACAGAATGTTCTGAGTAATTAGGGTTACGTTTATGCAATGTATTTCAGCAATATTTCCAGCATTGGTTTTATTCCATTACCAAACGACTGAATAAGGCTGCAGTAACATCCCATAATGCTCTTTCCAACAGATAAAAAGGTTGCTTTGACTAATAAGTTTGACAAGTAAGACAATTTGCATAAATCAATCAGGAAAAACAGACTCCTGGTGAAACAGTATTGTGAAAACAATGATCTCATGCTGAAGTTAAACTCAGGGAAGACAATGTAACTGGAGCAAATCTGACATTAGCAGGAGCAGCTCCAACAAGTGTGAAGCACTCCTGGCACATACAAAATGAACCATTTGTGTTTCCCAGAACATTCAGTGATGGAACTTGGGCCAAAAAAGGCTTTATCACAATCCAGAGACACCGACCTTGCATTCTTATTCACTTAAGCAGAATTTTCAGCCCATAACGGTGACACAATCAAATTACTGGCCCCAGGACACAGCCATTTTCTACTGTAAAAATGCAACTCAAGCCTTCAAAGAGCTCTGGTCAATACCCCCTTAGAGAGGGTACATGATAGATAGGGATTGCATCGTCCTAATAACTTAATGGGGTTTTTGAAAAACAAATCAATACTTGGTCCTGCAGCTGATGGGATCAAAGCTAGTGGCACAAAGCCAAACCGGCAGCAAACATTAGTGTTTTACTGAAAACTGGTGCCTTAAACTGATGTTAACATGCAAGTATTTCAGTTTAACACAGCCTAATAAAATAGGTAATAGTAACTGCCTAGAAAGACAATTTACTTGAAAAATTAGAGTCTTCAGCTATATGCTCACCTGCACTCTGTATAACTCCAGTGATGGAATCACCAGAACCCTACCACTCCTGAAATGAGGCTACGCGTATACCTAGGGTAAGCGCGCACACGCACATACACACAAATCAACTAATCATTGGCCAAAACTCTGAATACCCTGCTCAAAACAATGTAACCAAAATTACCCAATGATTGATTATCCACAAAATTTGTTTAGGAAAAAAAAGGAGACGTGAGAACAGGCTTAACAAGCTCCACAGCATAAAGAATGTGAAACTGCAAAGGAAGATTGGCCATGAATTAGCCAGAAACATCATGCTCCAATATGCACACTTGTTATAGTTGCATATTGTGCCACCAAAAACATCGTCAAGCAAACAGGAAGCATTTTGGTCCAACCACAACCTTTGGACAAGCAAATCCTGGAACAAAAATGCAGTCAACAGTGTTCGTAAACAGAGCCCTGTGACACACTGATGCAATAATTTCTGCAAAAATGCAGGCACAGTTGGTCACATTTAGGTGCTGGAATAAAAAAAGTGTCACAATGCTGCACGATGTCAGAACAGCCCCGGACTTGGACCCACAGTGTTGCTCCTCAGAAATGCAGCCGGCTGGTCCTCAGAGGTAGACATCCAACGTTCGGAGGATCATGTGACGGCACAGGGGGCAGTTGTGCCGGTAGACAGGCTGGGAAAGCAGCAGGTCGGCACAGTCTCGGCACAGGCACAGGTGGCGACAGGGCAGCAGCAACACAGTCTTATTGCTGTCGTGGCAGATGACGCACTTCTTCAGGTCCTCCTGCTCCTTCAGGAGAGTAAGCAGACTGTTTGCAGGAGAACCGGAAGTCTCAATTTTGCTGCCCCCCGCTGCATCGTCTGGTAGTGTTCGGGCCGCATCGTCCTGTTGGCTACTCCCCCCAGCTCCATCCCCGTCCGCAGAGGATCCCGGCTGCATGAGCAGAGCCTGCGGCCGTGTGCCATCGCCTACCCCACTGTTTTGTCCAAGAGCAGGCCTCCCTCCTCTCTGCAGCCACATGCCCATCTCCAGAACGGATTGAACTCGCTCCAAAACTAGCGGGTAGAGGCGGCGCAGGGCCCGCTGTGGACGGCGCAAGGCGGGACTGCTGATGACGTAGCGCAGGAGGTGATGAACGCTGTGCCGTGCCATGTCAGCTTTCAGATAAAGCGCGGTCGCAGTGATGATTCCCACGGTTAGCGCCAGGCCATAGGCATTTAGGAGGAAGATACTGATCAGCACATGAACGACAGAGAACAGAAAGTCCAGGACAAACTGGCAGGGGGTCCACAGAAGGAAGAGAATGCTCAGCAGGCTGCTGTAAAGGATGGTCGTCATTGTGAGGGCCAGCTCAACTGATTTCTGCAGTGAGCCACTCACTGTTTCATAAAGCCAAACCACAGCACAGTAGCAGTTCTGCATGCCAATCAGCAGTATGTTCACCAGGGTGTTAAGGAGGTAGAGGCTCAGGCTAAGGGCAACAGCACAGGCCTCCCAAAGCTGTAGCAGCAGCCAGTGCGCCAACATCACCCAATGATGAAACACCTCCTTGGTACGAACCAGTACATGGCTGGACAGATGGCACACCATTTTGAAGCTCTCTGACATAGAGCCCGCAAACTGCTGCCAGCCGACTAGCACACCTTGAGACGCGGTGGCTATGCCCTGGCTTGCAGTGAACACGCCAAGCAACACCAAGTTCCAGAGCTCCTTCAATGACTTCAGTGCCATTGAGGGCAGGCCATTAATAAAGATGAACAGAGCCCTCAGCAGCTGCACTAGAGAATTTACAATGCAGAAGTTCAAATCCAGCATGAAGAATAAAATATCGATAGATTTTCCAATGGTAGCGATCAGAAAAGACACAAGCCCCATCGTGGCACCTGGAAATAGTTCCGCAATGCTTCCCCGGAATCCGTATGGAGAGAACCAGTTGATACTGTCAACAAGATTCACAGGTTAGAAGGGTGTAGCAAACTTGTAAAGTTGAGCAGCCAGTCAGGACTCCACGATTTGCTGTCTTAAAGGTAGGAAGTAATCCAAGCCCACCCATTCATATTATGAGCTAGATTGATCGTAGTTACATAGACTGAAACTCAGACTGGTCTTAATATATATAAATCGTTAAACATAGTTGCATTATTTCCGCGCGTGAGGCAAGTTTAATTTCACACTAATTTTAACAAACCGACCAGTTAACTTCGCGAGCCAGCGATTCAACGTGCTGCATCAAACTAGCAAACAATCGCTAGTTCGCTGACTAGCCCGTGGCAATTCAGGTAACGTTAGCACTGCAACATCGGACTAAGCTTAACAAGACGAAGCAAACGCGCTCTGCTTGGAGTCATGTAGCTATGCCGAAAAGAGCAAACTATTCTACTGATTCTGAAGTTAGATGGAGTTCAGAACCGAGCACTACCAACAACGAACCAACTTGCCAGCCAGTTAACTTTGCTAACGTAGTTTAAATCAAACACCATTCTGCGCAACATCCGTACCGTGGAAGGATGTTTACATTCGAATACCAGCCCGCAACGGCGCGCAAACACACGGCCACGCGTGGACTCTAGACCGCCAAGCGTAAGGTTTGGTGGCGAGTCTGAAGTCCAGAATTATTTCCCAGTCACGTTCATTCTCAGTCAATTAGAACAGAGTACTTTTCGCAGCTAAACCCAGAGACTAGTAAACTAGGCAGGGTAGCTAGCGAACATGGGTCAAGGGTCATTTCAGCCAGGCAAGAGTAAGCGATCACAGATAATATCGTAAACTGTTCTAATAAGACAATTGCGGTATTGTCTGTCCTTACATGTTGGTCAAGTACGTTTAAATTATGTTCAGTGCAATTTATTAGAGCGATCCAAAGTGATTTAATTAGTCAGTCGATGCGACTAAAAATAAATCCATAGCGGCAACGATGTTTCCTATCAACTCCAGTATCTACTTTTCTTGTCTTTGTCTTTTCGTTCAAACTTTAAACGCTACTCTGATTGGTGGAAATGCGCCAGCTTGCCGAGAATAAGGGAGCTCAGTATCTCAAGTACGCATGCGCGTGAAGCACTTCCGCGGGATAAACAAACCGAGATTTGTACCCTGGCAAGTACGGTGCGGAGTAGGACGGCGGACGAGCGCTTCAGAGATTTACTCAAGGATGAGAGTGTTGCTGCAGCTGTAATTATATAATATTTGGATTGTATGTTCCATGAATTTTATACTGAAATACATTTACCAATCAATCAGATTTTGTCTGAAGAAGTCATGCGAATTTGCGCTTTCGTCAGCTGTATAAATACACCGACACCAGCACAGGGATGACGTTTGCTTGCTTCAACAGCTATTTCGTGGGCTAGCCTCTCATACCGAGAGTAATTTTTGTGTCGCCTGCGAAGCATAGCGGCACATTGGAATCACTTTGTCCGGCGTCTGTCTGTCAGTCCGGTAGTCACACTCCAAACTAAAGCTTCGCAGGCGACACGTGTGTTCACCTGAACACTCTAGTGATTAACGTTGATTTAAATTCAGCAAATATAGGTCCAGATGAATGATTGTCGTCTTACCTAATCGGGGAGAACAAGCAACACCTGTTAAGTGTGGAGTGCTCTCGGAGTGAACCTTTTGTTAATCAGGAAAATGAATGAGAACAGGTCATTAATTGTTAATAATTGTTTAAAACTGATGTTTTGTCCACCCCAATTCTCAGTTCTACTGAATTTACCCCATGATTTCATCGCAGTTGGATCGCACATGAAGAGAAACCGTGTTTTCAGTTGCCTATTACGATAATTGGAAAATGCAACAATAAAGGAAAATAATTGAGAACTAGCCAGGACTGTCCTAATTGTCATAAAGGGACGTGTCTGGGCCCACCCAAATCTCTGTTCTAGCGCCGGGCCTGCTCCATGCTTTCACTATTTATATTTTTTTCCAAAAGATTAATGCACACTCGCATTATTTCCTAATATGTTTGCATTAGTCATTTGGGAAAACAAGGACCAGTTACTGGGTTAGATAACTGTAATCATTCAAAAAGTAGATACAATAACCAAATTTGGTACTTTTATCCATCAGAGACCATTAATATGAAAAATAACATCAGCCACTTAGATTTTCAATATGGCCGCCATTTTTTAAGATGACTGTCACCGGAAAAAATGTTGCCCCTGTGACAAATTTCAATGTTTTTTACTATTATAACCAATTTTTGTCACCGTAGGCACATCAAATACATATATTTCTGATATATTGAAAGTCTTTTCCAGTGAAAAGACTTTCCGGTGAATAGTGTGGAAAAAAAAAACAGCGTAGAACGGGAAATAATAATAAAAAACTTTCTGAGATATACTGAAGTTACAGGGGATTTTATGTTTTTTTTTTTCAAAGACACAATAAATATGTGAATATCAGTATGTACTCATACTCCTTTGACGGACTTTTTATTTAATTATGCACCAAATGTTTGGTGAAATTTCTTTATATGTCGGTGAAAGATCAGGACTGCAGGCAGGCCTATTCAGCACACGGACTCTTCTACTATGAAGACATGCTGTTGTGATAGCAGCAGTATGTGGTTTTGCATTATCCTGCTGAAATACACAAGGCCTTCCCTGGAATAGATGTCATCTGGAGGGGAGCATATGTTGCTCTAAAACAGGGGTGTCAAACTGACCTGTAAAAGGGCCAAGAGGCTGCAGGTCTTCAATCCTACCAAGCTCACCTGAAAGCACTGATTTAATCTACTGATCTAGGCCTGCACGACTACAGCAGTTGTATCAGGTGCGCTTCTTCATTGTTGGAGTGAAAACCTGCAGCCTCTTGGCCCGTTTACGGGTCAGTTTGACACCCCTGCTCTAAAACCTTTACATACCTTTCAGCATTCATGGTGTTTTTTAAAACATGCAAGTGTCCCACACCATATGCTCTAATGCATCCCCGTACCATCAGAGATGGTGGCTTTTGAACTGTACGCTGATAACAGGAGGGGTGGTCTTTCTCTTCTTTAGCCCGGAGGACACGGCGCCCATGATTTCCAAGAAGAATGTCAAATTTGGACTCGTCTGACTACAGGACACTTTGCCACTTTGCTATAGTCCATTTTAGATGAGCCTTGGCCCACAGAACATGGCGGTGCTTCTGGATCATGCTTAGCAATGGCTTTCTTTTTGCATGATAGAGTTTTAGATGGCATCTGTGGATGGCACGGTGGGCTGTGTTTACATACAGTGGTTTCTTGGAAGTATTCCTGGGCCCATTTAGTAATGTCAATGACAGAATCATGCCGGTGAGTGATGCAGTGGTGTCTGAGGGCCTGAAGATCACAGGCATCCAGTAAAGGTCTTCGGCCTTGTCCCTTACGCACAGAGATTTTTCCAGTTTCTCAGGATCTTTTGATGATGTTATGCTCTGTCAATGATGAGACCTTCAAAGCCTTTGCAATTTAACGTTTAGGAACATTGTTTTTCAAGTATTTCACAATTTTTTTATGCAAGCCTTCACAGGTTGGAGAGCTTCTAGCCATCTTTACTTCTGAGAGACTCAGCCTCTCTAAGACATCCCTTTTATAGCCAATCATGTAACATACCTGATGCCTGTTAAGTTAATTACTTGCTAAATGTTCTTTCAGCTGATTCTCATATATTATTTGCTTTATAGCCCATTTTTGCCTGTGTCCCAACTTTTTTGAGACCTGTTGCAGATGTAAATTTTGAAATAAGCACATTCTGTGGATAAAAATGTAAAATGTCTCAGTTTCAACATTAGAAGTGTTATCTATGTTCTGTTGTAAATAATATATTGGCTTATGTGATCCGAAAGTCATTGCGTTTTGATTTTATTCAGAATTTTCACTTTGTCCCAACTATTTTGGAATTGGGGTTGTATATAACTTGGCTGTGGTGGAAATTAAAATGGCCAACATGGCTGGTATGAGGGGTTTTTGCAATGGCAAACATTTGTTGAAAGAGCAATATCCATTGAGTTTTTGAGCAAATTTTGGCGCTTGTTTCCACATGAGAACGATTTCCTTGAGAAAATGCAGTCATCTGCCCCACCAAAAGTGGAAGTAGAATCAGACTCAACAACTGTTCTTTTGAACCGCTTTTATTACCTTCGCCAGCGACTTCGCTGACGAAGGTAATGTTTTGATCCCCGTGTATTTATTTGTTTGTGTGTCTGTCTGTAGATTTTGGGAGTGATCGGGTCAAAGGTCAAGGTCAAGGCCACGAAAAGGTCAAAACCGACTTTCGGCCATATCTCGGTCAATTTTTATCTGATTGGCATGAAACCAACGCCAAAATGTGCAGAATTATATACCCGATCCTGTGATGTGAAACACGGTACAATAGGGTCAATACCCTTCTTAGCGGTTGGGGGTCAAAGGTCAGGGGGGTCATTACCTTTAGAACTTAAAGGCGTATTGATGTAAAAAAAAATATATCGTACTCTTGATCATTTAAAAAAATAAAAATTGGTCCTCAGAGTTATGTGGCGAGGGATTCAGTGGCGTCGGCGAAGGTATGCGCTCTACCGAGTGCCCGTTCTAGTTTGTTTGTGTGTCTGTCTGTGTGTATGTGTATCGAATAACTCAAAAAGTACCAAACGGAATTTCATAAAATTTGGTGGGTTGATTTGGCATGACCTGAGGATCAATCGATTAGATTTTGGGAGTGATCGGGTCAAAGGTCAAGGTCAAGGCCACGAAAAGGTCAAAACCGACTTTCGGCCATATCTCGGTCAATTTTTATCCGATCGGCATGTAACCAACGCCAGTGGCGAGGGATTCAGTGGCGTCGGCGAAGGTATGCGCTCTACCGAGTGCCCGTTCTAGTTACCTTCGCCAGCGACTTCGCTGACGAAGGTAATGTTTTGATCCCCATGTATTTATTTGTTTGTGTGTCTGTCTGTCTGTCTGTCTGTGTGTATGTGTATCCAATAACTCAAAAAGTACCGAACGGAATTTCATAAAATTTGGTGGGTTGATTTGGCATGACCTGAGGATCAATCGATTAGATTTTGGGAGTGATCGGGTCAAAGGTCAAGGTCAAGGCCACGAAAAGGTCTAAACCGACTTTCGGCCATTTCTCGGTCAATTTTTATCCGATCGGCATGAAACCAACGCCAGTGGCGAGGGATTCAGTGGCGTCGGCGAAGGTATGCGCTCTACCGAGTGCCCGTTCTAGTTTGTTTGTGTCTCTGTCTGTCTGTGTGTATGTATGTGTATCGAATAACTCAAAAAGTACCAAACGGAATTTCATAAAATTTGGTGGGTTGATTTGGCATGACCTGAGGATCAATCGATTAGATTTTGGGAGTGATCGGGTCAAAGGTCAAGGTCAAGGCCACGAAAAGGTCAAAACCGACTTTCGGCCATATCTCGTTCCATTTTTTATCCGATCGGCATGAAACCAACGCCAGTGGCGAGGGATTCAGTGGCGTCGGCGAAGGTATGCGCTCTACCGAGTGCCCGTTCTAGTTGTAATTTGTTTCAGTCGTGTTGTAAAACCCCCGTATATTTTGTGGTTGACCTTTGCTGGATTCTGTGCAAAAACCTGCTGTTATTATTTCTGATACAGATTTCAAATTGTCCACTCCTGTTCTACACTTGGTAGTGGTAATATGGGGTTACCTGACTCATAATTCTCTCTGTTTATCACTGAACCATATTCTGGACATATATGCATAACATGGTTTTGTTGACGGATTTGTTTATACAAAGGAGATGAATATAACAATATCACCGAATAGAAATTACATACTCTCTCTGTCCTAAATGCCACCTTAAGTGCAATCTTAGCGCCTTATCCTCTGGTTAGAAAGCACCGCTAGTGCCACTGCTCAGACTGCCACCTAGTGCCTCATTCCAGGGGTCCATTTTCAAAGCTGGATAGGTCACTGTGCAAAAAAAAGGTTGTTTTTGATTGGCAAATTTTATCTCTTGTAAATGACAAGATTAACAACAGCACTAGGGCAGTGATAACAATTATAAGTTAATCAAGACAAACATGCTGGTGGAGGTTTGAAAGATCCTATAGTGGGTATTACACCCTTTTTTTAGATCACTTATACAATGGCCTTAGCACTGACTGTAAAAGGCCTAACCCGTTTTGAGGAGTTTCCTTTTAAAAAGTGCAGATTAAAACTTTACCTGAATGGTTCAAGTAAGTTAATATCGGGTACACACACTTAGATGAATGCATGGACACAGACTTTCTCTCTCTCTCTCTCTCTCTCTCTCTCTCTCTTTCTCTGTCTCTCTCTCTCTCTCTCTCTCTCTCTCTCTCTCACACACACACACACACACACGCACACTCACATATTTGTATTCTTATATTTGTGAGGATAGTGCATGGACTTACATTCATAGCCTTTTCCGAACTCGTACTATATTATGCCAAACCCTACCTGTTAGTTAGCGTGACCCTAACTTTGGCCAGTTAGCCACAATCCACCTTAATCTTCCTTGAGGACTACAAAATATGTCCTCACAACCCCAAATGTCCTTACAACATCCATGGTTTCTCAAGGGTTGGCCTTCACTCACTCACTCACACACACACACACGTGCACACGCAAGCACACACACGTACATGCACACACACACAGGTTTTTTATTTAAGTCCTCTTTGATACTTCTAATGACATTTCTTGCATGGACAAGAGTATCAGGAGGATAACTGAGTATTTACCGGTGACTGCCAGTATGAGAGAAGTTATAGAATAACTCAGCAGTGACCACATGCAGAAGTAAAGGCAGAAAGAGATGAGGTCAAATTCGAGGTCACAAGCTATCTAATAGTAACTATGTCTCCACTCAATTCTCCAAATTAAGGTTGAATTTTAGTTCTATTTTTATATTCCACACCAAAAGAGAAGTCAGACATTTTACACAATTTGCATTTTCTTGTCAGTTGGGTCCCCTGTGATGCTAATTACACTACCTGACAAAAGTATTAGGACGTCACTATTTATGTGTGTGATTTTCTTACAGTGCAGTTGAAAATAGTGAATGTATCATATTTGGAAATAGTTGTTTATTCAAATAAAAATACAGACCCCATTTTGGATACACCAAACTGAATTATTCTAAGTCTTGACCCTCCTTTTATAGAGAATCAAAATCACCCCATGTGCCACACCTGATCATATTGATTGAACTAATAGTAGCCGTGGTCTTCCATTATAACAAAGACACAATTCCAAACTTGTTAATTTGAAGATTACCATCTTGCAAGCACTATTTATTATAATATCTCTTATTTATTACAGACCCAAAGTGAGAGTTTTTTATGCAGAGAAAAAATATGCCAATTTGTATATCTGTAGCATCCCCAAATGTTCAAATAATGTTCTGTGATGTTTACATGTACATTTTAGGACACCATTAAATTCCTACAACGCTCACATGTGTAATATAGCACGTACATCAAAGGTTGAGTGAGAATGAGGATCGTCCTAATACTTTTGTCAGGTAGTGTATGTCAACAGCATAAGATTGGTTAAAAAAAAAAAAAATTTAAAAGAGAGAGAGAGAGAAGAAAAATAAACTAATACGTAAGCATGTGCCAATGTTATCAAAATCGAATATGGTGAAATGGTTATCAAAACAATTGATATAGCATCACAGACATGGTAGTTTCCTGAATCTTCCAACAGTCCCTTCCTCTTTCCCCAGTTAAAATATTGTGTTTTGATTATGGAATGAGAAGCAGCTAAACATTTCCAAAAAGGAAGTCAATCTGATATCCATGGGAAATTCATAGTTGGCATGTTGGAAAGTAATACATTTGTTTTAACCATTAACTGTTCATATTGTGAACTAGGGACTTTATTTATTGTCACACATTCTGTTTGTATCTGACTTCCTTTTATGGCCACAGAAGCTCACTTTAGAGAGGCTGCAATGCTTTGCCCATTTATTCACACGGCATGTGTTCAAACGCAAAACCCTCAGATGGTGCTGTTTCTGTGATGGAGATATCACTGTGGGTAAGATCAACATTCCTTCTGCCACACATCAGAAAATTCAACAGCTAGCAGGAGGTGGCTTAATTTTCCCTTTATCTTCTAGACTGGCTTGTACTTGCTTTCCCTATAGGCTGCCTTAAATTGTATGGGAAATTATTTTAATCGATTCGAAAGATAAGCTTTCTTAGTACTTTCTTAATAAAGGTAGATCATTATAATCGCAATAACTGATGAATTTAACAGATAATACGTATGGAGACAAAACAGTATCATTGAGAGGCTATATGGAATTGCACTTGAAAAAATGTGCATGGAAACTTTAATTCTCATTGAACATAATGAGTCTCTTTTCATACTGTTAACTGTTTCTATTATTTCGGCTTAGAGTATACACATCAAAACCCTTCACTTTCTGGCTGCTGTTTATCACATTGTACCATTTTCCAACTCTTTAAACTTGAAGCCTCCATTTTCACTTCATCTGTGGATGATTTTGATTGTAATGCAGTGTATTGTATATCTCATTATGAGCTCATAAATCATTCTACCAGAACTTTTGGAATATTTCTATCCCTGGTATACTGGTGACATGAATTCCAGAGCCCTCAAAATACAGCCCACCTCTAACAGAGGCTCTAAATTACATGTGACTATGGGCATGCGAGCCATGGCAGTGCTATATTCCTGCGGGCACACTTGCATGCAGCCCTTGCAGTGAACAAAGTCTTTTTCGAGACAAGAAAACAAAACTAAATTTCACAGATTCCCAGAGGCACATCAGCTCTGAGACAGTCATCCCATATGGGGCAATCCACCTTTGGGGTGAGAATGTTCCTTTCAACAAAGATATGATTTATAATGCACACAGACAAGCGCAGTGATCCTGTGGGTAGCACTAATTCAGCCGTACTGCGTGGTGTTTGTATGTCATCCCTGTGTCATGTGGGTTGAGTCTGGTTTCTTCCTGCAGTACAAAGACATGGTTGTTAGACTAACTGGAGACTGTAAATTGCCAATAGATACAAGAAATTGAGTGAATAGAATGTTATGCAATTCCTATCAATGTTTAGAAGGATGTTTATGAATTTATTTGCTAGACTATTTCTGTAATTTTCCCCCGCCGCGCGGAACGCGCTAGTATTAGTAGTATAGTATAGACATAGTATTCACGACCGTCCGTACGTCCCGAAACCTTGTCTGCGGGATATCTCAAGAAGTAAGCATCGGATTTATTTCAAATTTGGTGTCAACATGTATTAGGGTAATGTCCCGACGCCAGTCGAATTTGGTGACCTTCGCGACATTTTCAAGGTCACACCGAGGTATGATAGATTCTGACACTGAAATGCTTGTCTGCGCGATATCTCAAGAAGGAAGCCTCGGATTCTTTTCAAATTTGGTGTCAACATGTATTAGGGTAATGTCCCGGCGCCAGTCGAATTTGGTGTCCTTCGCGACATTTTCAAGGTCACACCGAGGTATGATAGATTCTGACACTGAAATGTTTGTCTGTGCGATATCTCAAGAAGGAAGCCTCGGATTCTTTTCAAATTTGGTGTCAACATGTATTAGGGTAATGTCCCGGCGCCAGTCGAATTTGGTGAACATCGCGACATTTTCAAGGTCACACCGAGGTATGATAGATTCTGACACTGAAATGCTTGTCTGCGCGATATCTCAAGAAGTAAGCATTGGATTTTTTTCAAATTTGGTGTCAACATGTATTAGGGTAATGTCCCGGCGCCAGTCGAATTTGGTGACCTTCGCGACATTTTCAAGGTCACACCGAGGTATGATAGATTCTGACACTGAAATGCTTGTCTGCGCGATATCTCAAGAAGGAAGCCTCGGATTGATTTCATATTTGGTGGCAACATTCATTAGCGGGGGACATAGTATTCACGACTGTCCGTACGTCCGTCCGTACGTCCCGAACCCTTGTCAGCGCGATATCTCAAGAACGAATTGTCGGATTTTCTTCAAATTTGATGTTAACATGTATGATGGTGATGCCCCGGCGCCAGTCGATTTTGGTGACCTTCGCACCATTCTCAAGGTCACACCGAGAGATTGTCGATTTTCACACTTTTGGCCTTGTCAGCGCGATATCTCAAGAACGAATTGTCGGATTTTCTTCAAATTTCATGTCAACATGTATGATGGTGAGGCCCCGGCGCCAGTCGATTTTGGTGACCTTCGCACCATTCTCAAGGTCACACCGAGAGATTGTGCATTTTCACACAGATAGCCATGTCAGCGAGATATCTCAAGATCGAATCGACGGATTTACTTCAAATTCCATGTTAACATATATTGGGGTGATACCCCGGCGCCAGTCCATTTCGGTGACCTTTGCGCCATTCTCAAGGTCACACCGAGAGATTGTGGATTTTCACACTGATAGCCTTTTCAGCGACATATCTCAAGAACGAATCGACGGATTTACTTCAAATCTTATGTCAACCTGTATTAGGGTGATACCCCGGCGCCAGTCCATTTCGGTGACCTTCGCGCCATTCTCAAGGTCACACCGAGAGATTGTGGATTTTCACACTGATAGCCTTGTCAGCGACATATCTCAAGAACGAATCGACGGATTTACTTCAAATCTTATGTCAACATGTATTAGGGTGATACCCCGGCGCCAGTCCATTTCGGTGACCTTCGCGCCATCCTCAAGGTCACATCGAGAAATTGTTCATTTTGACACGATTTCACATTTTGTGGCGGGGGACAAAGACACGTTAGTGTCAAATACTTGTTTTATTTCTATTTTACTACTCCTTTTCCAGAAAAGTCAGAATGCTGTGTAAAATGCAAATAAAAAACAATGCAATGATTTGCAAATCTTTTAAACCCTATTGTACTTGAAAACAGTGCAAAGACAACATTGCAAATGTTGAAACTGAGAAGCTTTATTGTTTCTTAAAATATATTTGCTCATTTTGAATTTTATGATGGGAACATGTTTCAAGAAAGTTGGGACAGGGGTAATGTTCACCACTGTGTTTTATCTCCTTTCCTTTTAACAATACTCTGAAACTGTTTGGGAACTGGGGTGACCAACTGCTATAGTTTTGGAAGCAAAATAATTTCCTATTCTTGCTTGATGTAGGCTTTCAGCTGATCAACACGTCGCACACTCCTTCGCCATATTTTTTTCATAATGCGCCAAATATTTTCAGTGGGTGTAGGGCCTGGCCTGCAGGCAGGCCAGTATAGCACCCAGGCTCTTTCACCACAGAGCTATGTTGTTGTAATACATGCAGAATGTTGTATATGGCATTGCTTTGCTGAAATAAGCAAGGCCTTCCCAGTCAAAGGTGTGGTATACGGAACTTCAAAACCTGTATATATTGTTTGGCATTAATGGTGTCTTCACAGATGTGCAAGTGACCTATGCCACGTGCAATAATGCACCCCCATACAATAATGGATGCTGTCTTTTGAACTGTGCTCTGATAACAAGCGGGATGGTCCCTCACCTCTTTAGCCCAGAGGAGGCGGCATCCATAATTTCTCAAAATAATTTCACATTTTTGATCAGTCAGACCACAGGAGAGTTTCCCACTTCTCTACAGTCCATCTTAGATGAGCTTCGGCCCAGCAAAGGCCGTAACATTTCTGGATCTTTCTTTAATATTTGCATGGCAGAGTTTTAACTTACATTTGTGGATAAGGCATCAAATGGTGTTCACTAAAAATGATTTACAGAAGTGTTACTGAGCCGATGCAATGATTTCCACTTCAGTGATTTTCCACTTGTTTTTAAGGCAACTCTGCCTGAGGTCCTGAAGATCACAGCCCTTCAATATTGGTTTTCGGTCTTGTCCCTTGTGTACAGAGATTTCTCTGGATGCTCTGAAACTTTTGATAATCTAGTGTACTATAAAGGATGAAATCCCCAGATTCTTAGCAAATTTACATTGAGAAACGTTTGCACTATTTTCAATTAAATATAGGGTTTAAATGATTTGCAGATAATTGCATTCTGTTTTAATTTACATTTTCACACTATCCCAAGTTTTCTAGAAAGTATCCTTATTTTCATGTCTGATTGTTACTGTTTCCACCTTGTGTTGATATTTAATCTTTTTTCACGTGTATTTAAAGGGTACCTAAGATGCAATAGCAAAACTTTTTGGCTACACCTTGTTAATACCAGAATGTAATTTTCCAGATCGTTAAGCTAGGTTTGCAAAGGTACGGCTGGCTGACACACAGGATATCTGGAATTGGCTCGCATTCGCTATCGGTATAATTAGTCCGTCGAATGTAGTTTTACAACCATAGTTATATCATGGACTTTTGTCACTTAGAGTGTCACATTGCCACAAAATATAATGTAGCTGCCCTTTCTCCTCTTATAACGCAGTAGCCTTGGCTAAGTTCTGTCATTCGCAAACACCTGACACAGTCAAACCAAGACGAGAAAGAGTAGAGGAACTGAGACAGGCCAGCACGAGTGAACTGAGAGCAAACTTTTTAATATGACCTTTTTAAAATTTTATCAGTGCTTACCAGTTTGATAACTGGTCTGGTGCTGGGCCTTTCACAAACCACCAGATCATACAATCAATAATGAGCATTTCCAATGAAGGCCTGTGCGCAATGTCATTTTTATGTCCTTTCAGTGTCAGACATTCACTTCCCCCTGCTTCCATCACATATAGCAAGTTCATGTTCTTTGCAGAAATAACTCATCATTGGACTTTTGAGGCACACAGTTTCCAAACTGGCACCACGCTGAACATTTTGCTCAGATCTATCCAGTTTGCTTTGGCATTTTTGGTTCCAGTGACCGAACTATCCAAAGCACCTGATTCATCACCAGTACTTTTCCCAGACTAATTCATTTTTGATTAAAAAATGTATCCATATTGTCCTGGAAATTCCACAGCTTTTGAAAAAAAAACTTTCTGATATTAAGAACCAAGCCACACGCCAAAACAATGCACTGAGTGACTAGCCAGCTGACCCAGTCAACGATTTGATGTCACAGCACTTTCGTATTTGGCTACCCCCCCAGGGTCAGCTTGGGCCTTTACCAGCATTGCTTTTTACAAGGAATTTGTCATTTCTGGTGCACCAAATACATTTTAACTGTGTTAGATGTTTATTTTATCGCTACATATCAATTATTGTTACACATTGAGGTGTACCTGAGGTACCCTTTGATGCACTTAGTGCTTTGCTTTAAAGGTGCTTAATAAATAATGTAAATAATAATAATAACAATACTAATAAATAATACTACTTTGTAATAATAATTATCATCAATTTATAATAAATTATGATAAAAATAATTTTCATTGTCATCATGATCATCATCAACTCAGTTAACCATGTGGCCTGGACTGGTAGTTTTTGGTGAGAACTTCTATCCAAGAATCTTGGATTTTCAGGAGTACTTGAGTAGGTTGTGTGCACTTTTTAGTAGTGTTGCCATCTGCAGTGGCTTTCATTCTCAGAAAATGAAGTGCATCACTACCTTTAGGTGTACACTGGTTTGCCACTTGGGCAGTACCTAATAAGGTATGCATATTATACCCTTAAAAATGTGTTTGAAAATTCTTTCTGCCTGAAATGGTACACATGGATACTTTAAGGGTCAGTAATTAGCCCTTGGGCGTGCATTAATGTAGATTGTACCTTGAGGGACAGAGGTGTACTTCTCTTTTACCATTTCTGTGAGAGTTAGTGTGACTTAAAGTCCCAGTATCTTCGGATGTTTTTAAGATCTTCGCTCCCTGGGCTCCAACAGAAAGCGACGCTACCAGGCTTTCCTCTCCCATCAGCTTTGCTCCACTCTTAGGTCTTGGTACTTGTTTATTTCTGCTTTATTGCACTGCCTCCAGGTACTGTCACTTCCTCAAACCATATGTGCATTTTCTGACGCACAGTTATGTAGGGCCTGTGGATACCAAGCGCTTGTTGGTTTAGATCTTGAATTCCTATTGTATCTTGATATCATCTTTTTGAAGGACCCTCTTCAACTTTCTGCTCACTCCATTTCTCTGCTACCAGGATGTTATAATTAATGCACTTATTGTGCCTTTTAAGGTTGTCCATCTGCGCGATCTTACCACACGGGCTTAACAGCTTAATCCACCATTTTCTCCTTTTTTTATTGCACAGTCAACACTTGCAGTTGCCGCTCATGTTAACAATGAGACCTTGATAGTGTTTGTCTTGAGGGCTTGATCCAGCGCAGCAAGTATCAGAACTTCTGTCTCTTCCTTCATATCATCTTGTTATTCACTTTTTTATCACAGCACACAACAGTAAATTGAAAGTGAACTCAACTCAAGACAGTTTCGCAATTTTTGAGCTACAAGTAATATTTCATACAGTTGAACTGATAATAGTTCACCAGAATTATTGCATTGCTCTTATGATGTATTTTAAATCTGCCCTATCAATGCAAAATGATATTCAGTTTGTTTTTTTTTTCTCTCTCTATCTTTCTGCGCATGGAATGTGGCGTCACACTATTTCAAGATGAATATGTTTCTCACAGGACTCATAGTTCTCTGAGTTGTCTGTTTGGGTTAGTTAAGGTCATCTATACACAATGTAAGTGACCACAGGATGCTCGCCTCATTACTACAAATGTACAATGCTACATTACTGGTTTGAGCATTACTACAATTCAATCTGATAGTTGAGCACTGCTACTAAACTCCCTTTAAACCCTGAGCAGTTTCTTGTTAGAATTAAGATATTCAAATAACATTTCTCCTTTCTCGTTTTCAAGGTGAAATTACCATTTTAGAAAAGAAAATAATATTTTGACACATTCCATTTTACTCAACTAACGTATTTTTGTTTTGTATCATCCAAGTTGTCCGCAAAAGTACGATGGTGTCCTTTAAGTCATTTTAAGGACAAGCTAGTTAGCTAGCTGGTGAGCTAACTCTAGTAGTGCTGTTTGATTTTATAGTATTTAGTGAACCTAAACTTGGCCGGATTTGACCTGGTTAGGCATTAGTCTTCGGTGCAGCTTGCTATAGGCTTCCCTGGTCTTGGCAAGTGTGTGGTGAGGAGATGGGAGAAAGGGATTGAGGCTGAGTAAAAGATGCAGGGCTCTAATTTCTTGGTGCAGCGCAGGGTGGCGTAGCCTGGCGCAGCCCTTGCAGTGGTAATTACGTCCGGTGCAGCCCAGGCAGAGGTAATTTTGTGCGGTGCAACACCATGCGCAGCCACTTTGGCAATTTGGTAGACAGACGCGCGCCAAGATGGGTGTGGCAGCGTAGGAGGGGGAGGTGTCTCTTATTCATCAAGACTCAGTGACAATGTCCTAGTAAAAGACTCCGCCGAAGTTGTGCAGAAAGCTTGCCAGCTCCAATCTGGTTTACTTTGTGTGCAGTGGTAATTTGGCTGACCGGCGCACAGTGTGCACACATCACCGAAACCTCACAGGCAGGTTTCCAGAATGTCAGGCACATTTCAATGCAATTACAAAAGTAATAATTACAACATTTAATGTAACTACCTGAGAGAGAGAGAGAGAGAGAGAGAGAGAGAGAGAGAGAGATGTGTACATGTGGGCGCATGAGTTCGTGTGTATGCTATGTGGGTATGTGCCCTTCAGCTGCTCACACCAGACGCGAAACTAATATTTTGCACGACTTTGAATGTAATCTGTCGTGCGAAAAATTTGTTTCGCGTCTGGGGTGAGTCCAGGGTGCAAGCGGCTTAATGCTAGTATTGTACTTAGGTTTTATTATTTTTAGTGGGGGAAAGGAATACAGCCTGATTGCTATGATCTCGTACTGAGTTAAGATAACATATTGGACATATTGAAAATAAATGTTAACGTATCTTGAATTGTTGTCCATTCATGTTAATCCCAAAATTTTAAGCAGCAACAGGGTGTAATATTAGGAACACGCTATCCATCAGTTCTCTTCCCAATGATGCAGGCAGAAGAAATAAATGAGCAACCATTGTACTTCATTCCAGCTTCATAAGTTTGAATGATCTGACGTAGTTTCGTTTTGAAATTCCATTCAAGTTCGCTAATGGTAATAATTCGCAAATGCCCTAGCTAGCCAGCTAACTCATATTTGTAATGCTTAATATAGACATAAGCAGTACAGAAAACATGCCTGAATCAGCAAAGTAAAATGCAACATTAACGCATCAGGCAGAAATAGGACAAAGGCTTCTTTATTCCAATTTTAAAGGTGAGGAGAGGAGCTCATTTGATTGGTGAAGATTTGACTCGGCTGTGTTAAACCCACTGACGCCTTCTCTCCTCCCTCTTTGCCACTTGCGCCGGCAGGAGGGACAGAGGCGGACAGAGGAGTACTTGCGCGGGGCTACACCGGGCACAAAATTGAAAAATACGCCTGGATACACCCTGTTGGCGTGGCGCACCCCCTATTCGCCACACCTGTGCCGCGCCTGGTCTGGTCTACGAATTTAGAGTCCACAGTGCTGTCATTTTGATGCTATTATTAAATGTTATTGCTAACAAAAGAGTGAACAAACTTTTTGCAGCAATAATGAAAACAATAGGGTGTGTTTGCGTGGGTTTCATTCGGGTCCTCTTTACTCTCACAGTCCAAGGACATTCATTTTAAGCTAATTTGGGACTTGATATTGGCCAGAGTTCCTAGATAGAGAGAGTTGTGCCATGAGGCTTCCAGAAAATCTGGTCATGGAACGGTTTTGTTTCTACTGCATTATCAGGCACCATCTCAATGTGAATGAGCTTTTTCAGTTTCCTTTTATCTTATGTCTAAACATTTTTACCTCTCATGCTCATTGAAACCATTGCAAGCTTATTTATTATTCCCCCCCCCGTGGAATTAATTTTTTCCAGTCTATGAACAGAACAAAACTATCCAATGATTTTTATTGTGCGAAACAGCTCAGTTTTGCACGATGGAAACAAAATGGCTATGATTCTTGAATTGTCACAACTTTCTCTTTCTAGGGACTCTATTGGCTATTGGTACTGTGTGGTATGTGCGATGGATTGGCTAACAGGCCTGCATGTATTCTTGCCTTTCGCTCACTGTAGACAAGGATAGGCTTTAGCATCCTTCACCATTCCTCACCTAGCCGCATGACCCTGTCAGGCATAAGTAGGCTGATAATGGATGAATGGATACTTAAAGCCATAGTAATAGCAGAAGTGAATGTTTCTGTGGAACAGTGTCAGTCAGTGAATCTGTGGAATAGTATACCATCAGTCAGGGTGGTCTAAAGACTACCACTAAAGAAAGAGCCATAAAAATAAATTTATGTTTTCCACTGTGGACACTGGGTTTTTGGGTAATGTCTTTGAGGAGTGTTGCATTTGAAACTGGGTAAAATTCTCTTTCGTGTGAAACTTGAGATGCTTGGGAATCAACAGTCACATCACAGCCCTTTATACTGCAGTTTCACCATTGGCCTGTCTGTCTCTGTCCTTCAGCGGTGCTACAACCTGCCTGCGTTCTCTGCTTTGTGCAATTTCACAGTTCTCTTTCACAGACAGCTGCTGTTTCCCCTCACCTTTCTCCTCTCTCTCCTTCTCCAGCTGCTGTTCTCATTCAGCTGAGAGAAAAGCGGCTCCCCGCAATCAGCCATGAAATCTACCCCACCTCTGTGTCCTCATTTACTAGTATAATCCATGACCTGTTAGCGCAAACTTTGCCACATGCTTTATGTCAGGCATACCTCTCGGCACAGCTTCTCAAACCTAATTGGCAAGGCTAATGGGCAAGGAAGGTCTCCCTGTTTCACAGAATATGATTGAAATTCATACTTGTGAGAAAGACAAAATGATATGTCCGTGTATGTCATGGCCACAGACCCACAGGGAGAATAGTCCATTATATGTGAAATGTGTTGGTGCCTTTTTCAGCTTTCCTCCTCAGAGACTTGAGTGTTCTTCCTCCTCCAGAGCAGCTGAGACGGCCTGCGCCTCAGTACAACGGAACATGATTGTTTCCACATCGAACATTTATTTGTGACGACAGGTCCGCAGTCTTTAACCTCTGCTTCCTGGCTGAACTGGGAAGCCCCTGGGAAAATAAATAAACAACTGCAGAAATGCAGCCCTAATTGGGGAACAACAGCAGCCCACAGGATCCTGCAGGAGCTTCAGCCAACTTCCCAACATACTTCCTTTAAGGTGGAGCGGAGGTGGGGATGGATGTGCTGCTACTATTGATTTTCCAGACTGAATGCTGTCATTTCCCACATGTTGGAGCACATATCCAGGTGGCTGCCCCAGTAGAGCAAGACACCTTTCCCCATCCTGTCTGCTAAGCTGAGGGGAGGGACAGGCCCTGCATGGGGAAGTCAGAACCACAGATAAAAAATAACAAATATCAGCCTGGTACAGTAATGAGACTTCAGATGCAAAACAGGTTTACATTTCAGTCTGATTCTCAACATCCATCATAAGTGTTATTATTTTGGCTTGACATTATGTGAGCAAATGCCCCTGGCTAATTCATGGCTTGAGTAACTTTACAACATTTTCTGGAGCAGGCATTAATAATTACATTTTATTTCAAAATTGTTTCAAATCTTCTCCAATTTAAAGGCCGTGGAAGAGTGATGTAGGAATAAGGGAACCAAGGATAAGAAAAACTGTGCTGCTGTCTGAATCAATTTTGATCTTGAAACAGTGACTCAGCTGTCTAAAATCTTTTGGGCATTTTAATGAGTCTATCAAAGCCAATGGAAAGACTTCTGTTTGGGTCTGAGCTGCTCGCTGAGGCGTCCATCTGGAGATGATTATCTTTGGATACTTGCCAGTGTCCAGCAACTGGGAGAGGTGGCTATTAATACACAATGATCAAGGGACGCAGCCATGGGCTCAGTAAGTAGACATGAAATGTCTGTGGGAAAAAGCAGACTGTAAATGGCGGAATTCATTTGTTCGTGGTCCGGTCACAACCTCGACTAGCTTTCACATACCACAATGGTTCAGCTGCCCCAGCCCTGCCAACATTGGCCCACCATCACAATCTCTCGCATACTAATTATAAGTATTTGCCATATGGGGTAAGGAAGTCCCCTAGGCTGCTATTCCCATCTTTTTGAATGCTCTCCATCCAATAGTTCTCACTTTCTATGACTAAGCAGTCAATGAGAGAAAAGGAGTCTATCACTGTGTTTGGTACATGAAGGAGGCCCGACACGGAGTCTGGTGGCAGCAAAAAACAGCCAGATCTCAGTTTGAGAGAAATGCTTAATAACTGGTGTTAAATTCCATGTCATGTTCTCTTGTATATGTGAATGCATCAAGTAAAAATGGACATTTCATGATACTTTGTGATTTTGAGATAACAGCTGGTAAAGTGGGGCACTTTTTACTTTACCTGCAGTAACGGTTCACTTCCTACATTATTCCATTGAAAGTATATGGTGAATTAATAATTTTTTGACATCAAATACAGTGGTGGCTGGTGAAAAATATTCTAAGTGAGGCTGTGCAATACTCAGTTTTCAGTGACCATCTCACTAGGATTCAACACAAACGGCAGGATACCAGCGCTTTGTCGAATAGCTGGTAATTACTTAACTCCAGTAATAAACATCTGAGTCATTTATACACTGAAACTGAATCCTGAATATGCTGATTTGTGTATTTTCACTGATCACATCTGTTGGAAAAAAGTATTTAAAAAATCAAAAATAATAAATTTAATTTAGCTGTGAGAAAGTTTCTCTTCTCTGAGCACATCTATATAAGTTTATTCATCTCGCTATTGTGCTGTTCTTTGAGTTATCTAATCCATAGGCGAGCTAGCTACCTAACTTTTATGCAAGCTTGTTTGAACACAGAAATTAGAGTGCGCTCAACATGGGTGCGTTTCCCAAAAGCATAGTTGCTAACTAAGTAAGCTACTAACATAGTTCGTCCATTCATAGTCAATGAGTCCAACTATGTTAGTTAGCAATTTGGATTTTGGGAAACGCGCCCCAGAAAAGGTACAAAAGTAGGCAACGACCTGCGCTTTGCATGTATTTACATCAACAACCACTTTCTGTCAGGCCTGGTCCACGCAGTGTAAATGCAAATCACAAAGTCTGACGTAGGTACGACCATCCTAAGAGTTTATACTCACTTTTATTACGCCCAGCTGGTGCACTCCACTCCTGTAGCCGCGGTAGTTGATGAAACACTTGTGGCTACAGACAAGACATTATCCTTGTAGAGGATAAGGCTAGCAAGCAAGAAAGCTACTCTAATATGTGTATTTACGGTGGCTGGTTAGCTAGCAAGCATGTCTCATGCGGCTAGCGATCACTGTCCTGTATACAGACCAGTGCTCGCGACCGGCTAGGGCACTATCAGAATCGCTCTTCAGACATAATTTTCAACGATGCTGATTGGCCAAATTCGCAAATCTTACCCCAGCAACAGTCCTTTTTTGGCAACTCATGTCTGCTTCATCTTCATGGGTGCTGTTTCCAACGTCCCTGAAGGCTAGTTTCCCCACAATTCTACTGAAGGTATTGATGTATATTTTAGGAGATATGCGTTATTGTGAATTGAAAACACATTCATAATTACAATTTGTAATCATTGCCAATGTTGGCAATGATGCCCTAGCACCATCTACTGGCCAGCTACCACTGATCAAATACGTGATAGATACATTCAACAAACTATGGCAAAAAGAAAAAAAAAAAAAATGTCATGAATTGTCAATTTTTACTTGATTAGTTTGCAGGAACATTAACTGACTCTACCTAGTGCTAGGTTTTCAAAACATACCAATTTAAAATAATAAACATTTCTCACTATACACAGTAATCTACTACTGGGGTGAGATTGAAATTAATCAGATTGTATTTTATTCTCCAATTAAAAGATATAATCAAACTAACTATGATTCTTATTTTTAACTCTGACTGGATGTCAGAGCTGCAAATTAATGCTTTGTCTAGGTTGTCCGTATATTCAATTTTTTTTCTGTTCTGCTATGGGTAAGTTGAGGTAAACGTCTTGCTCATGAGAACTCTTCACCTGTGGGAGTCTTGGTTTCTCATTTGAAAAACTGGAATCTATGGCAGGATAAGCCCAATGTATAACACAGTCCCGGCCAGGGGCCTCACTAGACCTAATACAGTACTGGGGCACAAACAACGCGAGCACGCGAGCAAAAATTTTTTAACACTAATTTATCATAAAAAAGCATAAATAGTGCTCCAAATTATACATTCATGTCAGATTATCTTGTTGTCTCATAACCAAAGCACTCGATGAGCCCGATTCTCTGTTCATACAGAACCCATGTTTAAACAATAGCTCATATATGCTCATCAAACATCAATAGCAATCTCCAGAAACCGAGTTGACAGTGTTAAGCTAACCATTATGAATCAATGTTATGCCTATGATGAGCCAGTTAGCTATAAGGCCGCCGCTAATGTCTGCACTAGGCTACTTCAATTTACAGCCAGAGCTAGCTGGCAAGACGGCAGCTGAAAGTTTAAGCAAAGTTATGGCATTTAAATTCCCGTGGAAATGGCGACACAGAGGAGAAAACAGACAGTAAGGACAGGCAGTTTCCCAGCACTAACCTGAAGACGGGTGGAAAGAATGACGGCGAGAGCAGTCAGCACTGACAGACACTGTTATGTGTGACCTTGTGTTCCGAAGTTCTGATTGAGCACAAGCCAAATCACAGCCAAAGCCACGGAGTGAAGTGAATTAAGTAGCAATGAGTTACAGTCATTATATTAAGTAGTTGTCTGCCTATGCATTTTCTGTTACTGTAGATTCTCTTACTGTAGATTATGTGGACAAGTAGACTTAAAACGTGATTTTTTTTTATCCCCTGGGGAAAATTATACTGGGGCACTGCAGACCAATACTGGGGCACGTGCCCCAGTAAAATATGCCTGGTTCCGCCAATGGTCCCGGCTTGAATCTGTAGCATCAGGCATATATTGGTCCAGCTGGTGCTTTTGGTGAGCACCTTTCCTGGCTCAACTACCTAGGAACCCCAAGTCTGAAGTTATTACGAGGGTTAATTGCTTAATTATAATGACGTCAGGCATTGCTATGGAAACTGCTGCACCCAAAAGCCTGGCCTTGTTTTCGGAGCATCCCCCCAACACAATCCATGTCATTGTGACGCAGTCTCTGAGGAATGGGCATCGACTCCTTCAGTTGTAGACCCCTCCCCCCTGCCGCCCCCTCCTACGCACATTCACACAGGAACAGGCCCCTCCCGAGTGCCCACACACAATATCCCCCACTCATTCATGCATGACACACAATGGGCTCTTAAGCAGTGGAAAGAATGAGTTATTTTCCTCCTTCCTTCCTTTGGTTCGTCTTCCGGACTTATGCTGGAGAACCCCAGCAATAATTCACTAAAATTCTGGGTTCACAAAAACACACCTTTTGTGCATCCCACTAATCATGCCAATGGTGAATTCCCAAGAAAGCATCAATTATTTTCACTTGGGCCAAAATAAACTGAGTTCCAAAAAAGAACAATGTATCCAAAATTGTATTTTCAAAAAATGTGGTTTCATTAACTGTACCAACAATGTTTGATAGAGATAAAGCACTCCTATCTCTATGTGAACTGTTGCACCCCTCACCTTACTAAAGTGAAATGGATCTGGGGAAAGGTCGCCTCGATACATGCGCCACTCCTAATGGGCTTGAGAACAACCGTAACCATGAAGGTATGAAATAAATGCATAGACATCAGTTTTGAAAACCTATTATCAACTTTTAACAGGTTAAGTCTGTTTGGGATAAATACTGGAGGATGATACATTAACAATGTTTAAAATTGATAAAGACATTCATTTTACAACTGATGAAGAGGAACTTTGCTAAGAAAAGCCTGAACCAAGTGCAGCTGTGATGATTGAAAAGACAGGAAGCTTCACAAAGGGCCTTGTTTCAAAATGTGACGCAACTACATGGGAGCTGCAATTGAAGTCACGAGGGTCACAGCAGAAATGATCCCAACTACTATATCCTGAAAACTTGTGATGTTGATGACATCAAATCTTATCTACAGGTCTCTGAGTGGATGTCACTAAGGGAACAATGTGAGAAGTTGAAAGGTCTGGTCGTTGTTCCTGTCAGGAAAAGCAGAGTGGGTCTATCAGGACTTAACATCTGAGCAAGCGAGCAATCCATTATGTGATGAAAACTGTCATCCTTGAATTCCATGGATAGAATTTGTTTTAACATGTGCAGAAATTCCAAAGCTTGACTTTTGAACCTCCTATCTCCCTAGGGCTCAAAGGAACAGCATGCTAATACCAGAGGCTTTCATCATATCATAAAAAATAATGTTTTTGTTCCTCATATCTCAAGATGCTGCATCAGCTTTTGGATCCTGTGAACAGTCATTAATTGTCCCCAACTTTGTTAAGACAAAGAGAGGGAAGTAACCCCTGAAAGTCCTCTAAACTGAATAACTAACCTCAATAGAGTGACAATACACACTGTAAAAAAAAAGTTGTCTTGACTGAAAAAAGTTAGTGTCCAGGCTGCTGTAAAATTTTAAGCTCATTGAACTTGAGATGACAAGTTGAGGTAATAATCTTAAATTCTGTTAACTTGAAATTTTAAGGCAGCCTGGACACTAACTTTTTTTTTTACAGTGCAGGAACTGTTAACTGTTTACAATAAGAGTACATCAACTGAAATTAGTACATGTATTAATAACAAGTTTATTAAAGGTTAACTAGTCTATCAGTGTGGCTCATAAGCAGGATTTAGCCATAGTTAACCATTTATTGATGTTTGTTGTCTCCCTTCTTGCGAAGTTGAAAACATCCCTTAAGTATCCCTTAAAGGATAAGTTCACCCAAAAATGAAAATCCACTCATCAACTTACCCCAAGGCTAATCAAGGGGTCTATGGATTTTTTTAAACTCAAAACACTATTGGAGTTACAAAGAAAAACTTTACGCCAAGTCTTCTCTCCTCAAAGTTACCAACTGCAGCCATAACTACATACACAACCCCCATTCCGAGATAGTTGGGACAAAATGTAAATTGTGAATAAAATCAAAACGCAATGATTTTCAAATCACACCAGCCAGTATTTTATTCACAATAGAACAGAAATAACATGGCAAATGTTGAAGCTGAGAAATGTTACAATTTTATCCACAAAATGAGCTCATTACAAATTTGATGGCTGCTATAGGTCTCAAAAAAGTTTGGACAGGGGCCTGTTTACCATGGCATAGCATCTCCTCCTCTAATTAACACAGTGTAGAGGCGTCTGGGCATTGAGGAGACTAGTTTCTTGAGTTTAGCCACGGGAATTTCATCCCACTCTTGTTTAATACAGGCTCCCAGCTGCTGGAGAGTTTTGGGTCTCCTTTGATGGACTTTTTGTTCAATTATGCAAAAAACGTTTTTTTGCATAAAACGTTCTCAATCGGTGAAAGATCAGGACTGCAGGGAGGCCAGTTCAGCATACGGACTCTTCTACTACAAAGCCATGCTGTTGCAATAGCTGCAGTATGTGGTTTTGCATTGTCCTGCTGAAATACACAAGGCCTTCCCTGGAATAGATGTCGTCTGGAGGGGAGCTTATATTGCTCTAAAACCTTTATATACCTTTCAGCATTCGTGGTGCTTTTTAAGACATGCAAGTGTCCCACACCATATGCTCTAATGCATCCCCGTACCATCAGAGATGCTGGCTTTTGAACTGAACGCTAAAAACAGGTGGGGTGGTCTTTCTCCTCTTTAGCCCGGAGGACATAACGCCCATGATTTCCAACAAGAATGTCAAATTTGGACTCGTCTGACCACAGGGCACTTTGCCACTTCGCTACAGTCCATTTTAAATGAGCCTTGGCCCACAGAACATGGCGGCGCTTCTGGATCATGCTCAACAATGGCTTCCTTTTTGCATGATACAGTTTTAGGTGGCATCTGTGGATGGCACGGCGGACTGTGCTTTCAGACAGTGGTTTCTTGAAGTATTCCTGGGCCTATTTAGTGATGTCAATGACAGAATCATGCCGGTGAGTGATGCAGTGGCGTCTGAGGGCCCGAAGATCACAGGCATCCAGTAAAGGTCTTCAGCTTTGTCCCTTATGCACAGAGATTATTCCAGTTTCTCTGAATCTTTTGATGATGTTATGCACTGTCGAAGATGAGTCCTTCAAAGCCTTTGCAATTTGATGTTGAGGAACATTGTTTTTAAAGTATTTCGCAATTTTTTTACGCAAGCCTTCACCGGTTCAAGAGCCTCTGGCCATCTTTACCTCTAAGAGACATCCCTTTTATAGCCAATCATGTTACACACCTCATGCCAGTTACATTACATTACATTACAGGTTCTTAGCAGACGGTCTTATCCAGGGCGACGTACAAAAGTGCAGAAGATCAGTACAAAAGTGCAGAGCTTCTAGGAGACAAGTAAAAGTGCTAACAGTAAGTGACAGAACACTTTCCATTGTTACAGACCTAAACCAGAAAGGGCAAGGGCAAGGTCAAGTGAACAAAATGGCAATAAGGGCAAGTGCAACAAAGGGGCAGAGTCAAGTGCAAGAAAAGGGCAACAGGTCACATGTAACAAAAGGGCAGGAAAATCAAGTAAACTGACAACAAAATAGGGTGCAACAAAATGAAGGGAAATCAAATCAAGCGGTAACAAAAATCAGGAAATAAGGTAAACAAAATTTAGCGCAACACAGTTAATGTAATTACTTGCCAAATGTTCTTTCAGCTGATTCTCTTATATATAATTGCTTTTTCAGCCTTTTTTGCCTGTGCCCCAACTTTTTTGAGACCTGTTGGAGCCATAAAATTTGAAATTTGCTCATTTTGTGGATAAAAATGTTAAAAATGACATTTTTGACATAATGACTATACAATGACTATTGTAAATAACATATTGGCTCATGTGATCTGAAGGTCATTGCATCTTGATTTCATTCACAATTTCCACTTCGTTCAAACTATTTCGGAATTGGGGTTGTGTGTATATATATATATATATATATATATATATATATATATATGAAGACTTTGCTTCCAAAAGGCAATATATCGATTATCCTCATTTTAAGCAAATCATCTTTTTTTATGTTGGCACCTAATGCATTTTATAGAAAAACACAAACTTTGACCACGAAAAAATACACCATATAGGATGAATTTGTAAAAATGGATTTTTGCACCATGTGTAAGAAGCACAGGGCTATCGCTCCATAGTAGTCTCTCAATTCTCGTAATTTTGGCACTTATTGCATTTTGGAAACAAACTCTTCATATATACATACACTCACCTCTCTGCTCTCTTTTCTTGTCAGAAAATCTTTGCATAGCCTTTCCTGTGTAGGAATTACCAGCCCTAATTTTAACTTGTAGACTGATTCTCAGTCTACTAAAACCCCTTGTAAATTATGTCTCCCCCTTCCTGGGGGGGGGAGACATATTGTTTTTGCCTGAATTCCTGTTGGTGTTGGCGTCGGCGTTCCCATTTGTTTCCAGAGCATAACTCTGAAACTGTTCGACCGATTCTCACCAAATTTGTGTCTCTCCATAACATGTAGATGTGCCTTTTGAGGGTTTGAACTGCTTTTGAATTTTATTTTTTCTGTTTCCATGGCAACAATTTGGAATTAGGCATATTGAAGGGTGGGACTCGTTTCCGGACTATAACTCTAAAATGTGAAATGGGGGAAAAGGGGAGACATCTGTTTTTACGTGTAAAAACCATTTCTAGTTTCTGATTGTTTTTCTCTTTGTACTACCTTTTGTGTACGTCTGAAGTACTGCTTCATACACTATAAATATATAAATTATCTTCCCATTTGGATCCTCACGCCTCCATTTCTATCAGTGCACAACACCTTGTGCACTGAAATCCATGTAGAAGACTTCGCCACAAATTCATGGATGCAGCGAAGATTCTCCGACCCGAAGACGGAGAGTTCACAGCTGGATCTACTCTGACCAGAGGCTACTTTGAATGAGCTCGTCCGATGCTTCCGAGACATCAGCACTTCTTGTCTGCCACCACCATGAACAGCCACAGTCTATTCTGCGGCACCTCTGGCTTCCGCACTCTCTCTTCATGGTGACTCACCTGTGCATCTGCCTGACCGCTATGAAGACTCCACTCCTGTGTGCAAGGGATTTTTGCTCCAATGATCCCTGTACTGTACCAACCACACTGCCCTCAGTGACGCCGAAAAGATCACGGTTGTTATCACCCGCCTGTCAGGTAAGGCTCTTGAGTGGGCAACCGCCGCTTGGGACCAAGCTGCCTAGGGACCACCTATGACAGCTTTATTACCCAGTTCCGGGCGGTTTTTGATCACCCAGGGAAGAAGCTTGGGGATCGCCAGTTGTGCCTGTAACTAGGATTCAAGTCTGTGGCAGAGTTAGCCCTCGCTTGCAAAACCTTAGCTGCAGCCAATGGTCGGAATGAACCAGCTTTGCTAACCACGGCAACAGGTTGCAACCAGAACTGAAGGTCAATCTGGCTCGCCAAGATGAAACTGTATCCCTGGACACCTTCATAGAAACATCTATTCACCTGGATTAATTTCTGCAGGATGGACAGCGGGGCTGGAGTCAGGTAGTCATCCATTCGCCTGGTCCAGAACAGGAGCCAATGGAGCTTGAGGCTACCAACACACCACTGGCTGACCACCGTGACTGGAGGAATTCAAGGTGGTGTTCCCATTGTGGATAGAACTGCCATCAATCCACTGGAAGCCTAGCAAGAAAACCTTGAAGACCAGAGGCAGATCCACCGATGCCTGTCAAGATAACCGTATCTCCACACACATGATGAAGTACCGTAATCCTCTTCCTCTGGCTCCAAGTGCTGTGGAGCAGCTCTTGGGAGCTAAGTATTTTACCAAGCTTGAACTGAGAAGCTCCAACAGTCTTATCCATATCCAAGTGTGAGACAAGTGGAAGGCAACTTTTAGCACCACCTATGGTACCTACGAGTGCTCCACCTTCAGAAGATCCAGGTGGACAGACGACGCTGGGATGCCCCAGAATACTATCTAGGGGATCAAGTCTGGCTCTCCACCAGGGACCTCCCCCTCTGCCTGCCCTGCCAGAAGCTGAGCCCATGATTCACTGACCCTTTTACAATCCTCTGGGAGATCAATGATTCTGCATACACTCTTCGGTTACCACCTAATTATAAAATCTCTCCAATTTTTCATGTCTTCTTCCTCAGGCCAGCGATTGCAGGCCTGCTGGCAGAGATAGTCCCCCCTAAAGTCCCATGCCCAGCCCTGGAAGTCAACGGAGCGCCAGCCTACCAGGTATACTGCCTCCTGGACTCCAGATGCCATAGAAGACTTATACAGTACCTGGTAGACTGGGACGGTTACAGTCTTGAGGAGAGGAGATGGCTGCACGCACATGACATCTTGGACCACACCTCATCACCGAGCACCACCAAGCCTATCTGGACCAGCCTGCTCTTGGTTGCAGAGGTTGCCCTCCAGGTGGCCAACACAGCACGGCAGGAGTCGTGCCTCAGGGAGGGCAGGATGTACTGTCATGTGTCGCACACAACGAACCACATCATCAAAGCACTAATTACTGGCTTGCTTCTGCTCCAGCACTAAATTTACTCTCACCTGTGCCCAAGTTATTACGTTGACTGCCTACTACGAGAACTCGTAATGGCAGGTCAGGGCCGGTGCTAGACCTGAAAATTTGCGGGCAAAAATCCATCCCTTTATTGACAACAATTAGTCCTGACTAATACTGGGTCTCCTTTTCGGCCTTGTCCCTTACCCACAGAGATTTTTCCAGTTTCTCTAAATCTTTTGATGATGCATGATGAGACCTTCAAAGCCTTTGCAATTTGACGTGGAGGAACAGCGTTTCTAAGGTATTCCACAATTTCTTATGCAAGCTTTCGCAGGTTGGAGAGCCTCTGGCCATCTTCACTTCTGAGAGACTCAGCCTCTCTAAGACATCCCTTTAATAGCTAATCAGGTAACATACCTGGTGCCAGTTAACTTAATTACTTGCCAAATGTTCTTTCAGCTGATTCTCTTATACAAAACCCAAAACCAGTGAAGTTGGCACGTTGCGTAAATCCTAAATAAAAACAGAATACAATGATTTGCAAATCCTTTTTTACCTATATTCAATTTAATACACTGCAAAGACAAGTTACTTAATGTTCGAACAGGTAAACTTTGTAATTTTTTGCAAATATTTGCTCATTTGGAATTTGCTGCCTGCAACATGTTTCAAAAAAGCTGGCACAAGTGGCAAAAAAGACTGAGAGAGTTGAGGAATGCTCTTCAAACACTTATTTGGAACATCCCACAGGTGAACGGGCTAATTGAGAACAGGTGGATGCCATGATTGGGTATAAAAGCAGCTTCCCTGAAATGCTCAGTCATTCACAAACAAGGATGGGGCGAGGGTCACCACTTAGTGAACAAATGCATGAGCTGATTGTCGAACAGTTAAAAAACAACATTCCTCAATGAGCTATTGCAAGAAATTTAGGGTTTTCATCATCTACGGTCCGTAATATCGTCAAAAGGTTCAGAGAATCTGGAGAAATCACTGCAAGTAAGTGACAAGGCCGAAAACCAACATTGAATGCCCGTGACCTTCGATCCCTCAGGCAGTACTGCATCAAAAACTGACATCAGTGTGTAAAGGACATCACCACATGGGCTCAGGAACACTTCAGAAAACCACTGTCAGTAACTACAGTTCGACGCTACATCTGCAAGTGCAAGTTAAAACTCTACAATGCAAAGCGAAAGCCATTTATCAACAGCACCCAGAAACGCCGCCGGCTTCGCTGGGCCCAAGCTCATCTAAGATGGACTGATGCAAACTTGAAAAGTGTTCTGTGGTCTGACGAGTCCACATTTCAAATTGTTTTTGGAAACTGTGGACGTCGTGTCCTCTGGACGAAAGAGGAAAAGAACCATCCGGACTGTTATAGGCGCAAAGTTCAAAAGCCAGCATCTGTGATGGCATGGGGGTGTATTAGTGCCCAAGGCATGGGCAACTTACACATATGTGAAGGCACCATTAATCCTGAAAGGTACATACAGGTTTTGGAGCAACATATGTTGCCATCCAAGCAACGTCTTTTTCATGGACGACCCTGCTTATTCAGGGAAACAATGCCAAGCTACATTCTGCACGTGTTACAACAGCATGGCTCCGTTGTAAAAGAGTGCGGGTACTAGACTGGCCTGCCGGTAGTCCAGACCTGTCTCCCATTGGCAATGTGTGGTGCACTATGAGGCGTAAAATATGACAACGGAGACCCCGGACTGTTGAACAACTTGAGCTGTACATCAAGCAAGAATGGGAAAGAGTTCCATCTGAAAAGCTTCAAAAATTGGTCTCCTCAGTTCCCAAATGTTTACTGAGTGTCGCTAAAAGGAAAGGCGATGTAACACAGTGGTAAAAAGGCCCCAGTGCCAACTTTTTTGCAATGTGTTGCGGCCTTTAAATTCTAAGTTAATGATTATGTGCAAAAAAAAAAATAAAGTTTCTCAGTTTGAACATTAAACATCTTGTCTTCGCAGCGTATACAATTGAATATAGGTTGAAAAGGATTTGCAAATCATTGTATTCTGTTTTTATTTACGATTTACACAACGTGCCAACTTCACTGGTTTTGGGTTTTGTATATTAATGGCTTTTTCAGCCCATTTTTGCCTGTGTCCCAACTTTTTTGAGACCTGTTACAGCCAGAAAATTTGAAATAAGCTCATTTTGTTGATAAAAATTTAATATGTCTCAGTTACAACATTTGAAATGTTATATATGTTGTAATATGAATAACACATTGGCTCATGATCTGAAAGTCATCGCATTTTTTTTTTTTTTAATAAATTTGGCATCTCCAATCCCACCCGAATCTGGAATGCCCAATTTGGGAACTATGTACAAAGCTTGCTCGTATGCGACCCCTTGCTGCCAACTCAGGATAGTGAGGACAGTTCACGACTCTCCTCCGAAGCACGTGCCTGTCTGCCACTGATGCTTTTACACTCATCGGTTGAATCTTCGCAAGTTCAGAACTAGGGCGGAGGATACCCGGACATGAACCAACCCGGAGTCTTCCTGATGAGCGCCCGTCTGGCCAACAGGAGGCGCTGGAGCAACGAACCAAGCTGTTATTATTATATACCCAAATCCGGCAGTCCCTTCCCAATTTGAAACCCTGTAGCGCGATAGCCAATTGTGCGCTACTCTGAAAAAGCTGCCGACCCCTGCCGGTGGCTCAAACTCGCGACGTGGTGATCACCTCTGCACTGAAGAGCAGTGCCTTAACCGAATGAGCTACCCGGCAGCTTAAAGTCATTGCATTTTGATTTTATTCACAATTTACACTTCGTCCCAACTATTTCAGAATTGGGGTTGTAGATTGCATGGGGGAGAGAAGCCGTGTCTTTAATTGCCACTTGATTATTCTTGAATTGGAAAACGTGTTGATAAAGGAAAACCATCGAGAATTAGCCAGGACTAATTGTTGTCAGTTAAGGGATGGATATTTGCCCCCTGAATTTTCAGGTCTAGCGCCGGCCCTGACCCACCATTACGAGTCATCTCGTAGTTGGCAGTCAACGTGTTATTCAATTATTCAATTAAGCCCATACATATACCTCTCTGCTCCCTTTTCTCCTCACAAAGTCCTTGTATAGTCTTTCCCATGTACACACTGCATTCTACCAGCCCTTATTTTAACTTGTAGGCTGATACTCAGCCTAGTTAAACTTGTATATTTGTGATTGTTATTCCCTCTGTAGTGCCTTTTTTGTGTGTGTGTCTGGAGCCCTGTTTCAGACATAATAAATATATGTTGTATTAATTATGGATCCTCTTTCCCCCATCTCTATCAGTGCACAGCTGTGTGCATTGAAATTCTTTCAGAATGAATGAATTTGTTTAGTTGCTGTGAACATTCAGTAGAAATAAGGTTTGGTAGTTTCTCATTTGAGGCACAATAAATACATTTCATGCCGTGCTATTTCAGGGGCCTAATATTCATGGTAAACTCTTAATTTGCGCAACTTTTTACGTGCAGCCTACATATGCCTTCACCCACACGCACTCTTCTGTCCTCCCCAGGAAACCTTGCATTTCCCCAGTACCACATGACTTCAAAATGCACAATATGCATACAGACACCACTAAAACCATGCACTGACAATGCAACCACGTTTTGATTTAGACTTCATTTGTTTATGGTAATTCCTGGACAACCACCCCTTTGCACATATTTAAATTATTTACATCTTACCATACATTTCCAACAACTCATTGTCATATGAGAAAACATCAGTATAATAAACACATTGCTCCAGGAGAGAATCCAAAATAATAATAGAATTATTTTCGCAATATAATATGTATGGAGCACTGACATTGTTTTATTCACAGGAGACATGCTTTTATGGAGACATGACTATGATAACCCAGGAAGGATTATTGGCTTCAATTGAGGCGAGAGAATAAAGTTCTACGTGTGTCTTGTGTTTCATTAGAGTCGGAATCTTAAAAGTGTTTTTGTTGGTTACACCTTGTTTGTCCTATGGGATGCATATTATTCATCAGGCATCGTTATTCATCAGGCATCGTCACTCTCTCTCATTTATCCAGTGGTTAACAGCTTAAGGTTGAAACTCCCTGATTGTGAGTTTAGCAAAAGATGACAAATAAAATAAAACCCCTCAAAACTCTCAAAGAACTATGAAGAATCAGATTTCTCTTTTATTAAAATGAGATAACTTTTTTATTATTATTATTAAATGAGATAAATTGCTGAATGGACCCTTCAACTATTTTACCCTGCAGAGAGCATCGCTGTAAAGAATTTAACTTCTTTCAATGGATAATCTGCAGTGCACTTGGAAACTTAAAGTTCTGTGGACTGATAGTTGAAAAATAATTGTTTTTTTCAATCACATAGGTTTGGCAGTGCCTCATAGACGTAAACCGTTTTGACAGAAAAAGAACTTTTAAATAAAGGCTCATTCTGACAACATATCTCAGAGCCATGCAACAAAACTATCAAAGGTGTTGGATGTTGGTAAAGCCAGGTGTGCAAACACCATGTGCAGGTAGTGTGCTGACAGCCAACAATGCTATTCGCAAAGCTGTATGGGGGCAGTCTCTCTGTATGGAAGCTGGGTTTTTTTTTTTTTTTTGTTGCTGTTGTTTGTTTTTTTTTTTTTTCTTCTTCTTCTTCTTCCGTGCACTGAGATCTTATTATGCAAAAGCCTGCCTTTAATGGTCTACTTTGAAAGAAGGGTTGAAGAATCAATATGCATCAAATATTCGGAATTACAGCTCTAGAAAAACCCTATGCAGGCTCACTACCGAGTAGAATACAGCGTTATTGATTGATTTTTCCATTCCAAAGGTGGAGAAATTTGAGAGGCTTGTGTTTATTTACTGTCTGGTGTGTTCTGCCACCCACCCACTGTATGCTGGGACTGCATACAGCCCTCCTCTGTAGCCCAGACCATGATTAATCAGATTCAAAGATAAATTGGTGGATGAATGAGAGTATTATTAAATACTCTGAGAAGATGTGCACATGGAGGTACTATCCAGCAACCCACCTTACCTTGCATCTCATAGTCCCTCTACACCTGTCACAGAAGGTAACAATAGCTGGGTGTTCTGCTGCTGTGTGGTACTAAATGGGCACCTGAGATAAATTGGTCGCTTAAACTGAAATAAGGGAACCTGTCATCACCAAACTCCAAACCAAAAATATTCTTGAGTGCTGTGGAGTAAAGGTGACCATCACTGCTCTGACAATTTGCTTCCATTTGTGTCATTATTCCAAATACCGGTAGGTTCCTCGTTACTAATTTGCGGTGTATTGAATTAATACTTCATTTGCATCAGTGCGATGTTCAAAGGCAGTTGGCTCATCGTTGAAATAGCACTTAAACAATTTAAATGATCAGAGAAAATATGACAAGACGCTCATTAATCGACTATTTTGCAGGGATGCGATAACGTATTTACAGAGCTTTGCCTTGGAATATACAGCCCTCCTATGGGAATTTCAGGGGGCTGGTGCACGTCCTCGGTGGGAAAAATCCCCCGCCCCAACCACTCGCTGTCTTTCTCACTATTATCTCTTGCGAGGCGCGTGGATCGCCTGTTTCATTCTCTCATTGCACGGGATAAGGCACGCGGATCATGGCTTTCCGGAAAAAGGCTTTAATCTTCGCGGGACTTTGCGCATTCCTCGCGATATGGCAAGGCAAGTGAAAACAACTCCAATACAACTGAAGAAAGGTGTTTTTTTGCACACATTTTGACGCATGTGTACCTGCAGTAGCGAACCCATGTGTACCGTTATAAGTAGGGGGCTTATATGAGCTGCGGTCTTTTGATTAACGGTTCATAAATGTCTGAAGTAAAGCAAATAAAGAGGATACACCTGTTTATTAGCATATTATTTTACAGCTGCATTATTAATTAATTAATTAATTAATTAATTTATCATGCAAAGTTCTAAATGCGCTCGTTGAGAGGGAGCTAAATTCTCAACGTAAGATGCCCGTATGATTTGAATGTGCGTAAATATGCGCCAACGAAGTAGAAAATAAAACACTTTAGTTCGAGCTGCTTATAAATGACTTATCTCTCAATATTTGTGATAAAAAATAAGTTGGTGGAATGAAAATAGCGAGAAACAATTTTATTAAAGGGAGCAGTGCAGTTTTTCAAAGCGAACATTCTACATTGCTTTTAGCTTTGTTTTCTTATTGATTATAACATAAATATATGCGGCCAGAGTACACCTCCATCAGCTAGCCTAATACTTCTTTTTTTTCCTGACGGCGGTTTTTTTTTTCAGAATCAGGCTGAACGTTATGCCCATAATTTCATGGGTAAAGCATGAAATTCTAGATGTGAAAGTTCCGAAATTTTCCGGTGTGCTCAGATAAAAAGAGATAGAGTGGTGGACACAAGATTCTGTTGAACTATTTTAAGCTAATGATGTGTGGCCGGCTGCATCTTTCCCATGGTACTGGTGGGAGAATACAGTGAGTAAAATCGAGTAAATTTAAGCTTACTGTTGTCTTCTTTTTTATATTTAAAGTGACTATTGACAAAATATTTTCTAGGTTATAACCTAGAAAAGGGTTTAATAAAAGTGCTTCATGGGAATGTTTTGTGTGTGTGTGTGTGTGTGTGTGTGTGTGTGTGTGTGTGCACGCGCGCGCCCGGGTGCGTGCATGTGTGTGTGTGTGTGCGTGTGTTTGTGTGTGTGTATGAGGGTAAGAGTAAGAGTGCTCATTTTTATAAGAATTTAGTGGAGAGAAAGAATGATTCTCTGTGCTGACTGATCTCAGCCATATCCAATGGGGAATTCCTGTTTTGCCAACTTCGATCTCAAGGAATTAGTTCAACATTTACTGATGTTTAGTTCAACAAGTTTTTCTGAACACTTTTATTTAAAAGCCAGTTTAGAGATGTACTGAGAGTAATATAAAGATTCTCTGTTTTGGGTTTGTGTTGGTTGACTTGAGGCAGGATGCAGTAGTGATGCCGGATATGATACTATGTTGGAGCTGCAAGGCAATATGTTTCAATGGAGAGATCAGAGTTCCAGGGCTCAGCTTTCTTCCACATTCCATCTCAGGTCATCAGTGATTATCTTCCTCCATCCAACTCCCTTTCTCCATCCCTTGTTCTTTCCTTCCTTATCTCCATGCCCATTTTTCACTTTGGTCCCTGATCTCACTTTTTCCTTCCATCTCTGCTCCCAGTTCACTGTGCTCGTTCTACTCCGTGCTTTGGCTATATTGGGTCACAACTGTTCTCACCTCACAACCCCCTGCTTGAATAGGCAGAGAAATAAACAGCTTCTGGGGAATAGATTTATTGCATTGCAGGCCATATGGAGTGCTACTAAATTTCTTTTGGAATGGTCTAAATAGTGGACAGATTATGGAATGCAGTTTCTCGCCTGAAATGTAAAGTCAGCAAATTTTGTTGAACACTGTTGTATACCGGATCAATCAAGCAGCAGACTTGATCTAAGCTTCCAATATTTAGCACACTGTTTCCAAATCACTGTAATGGGTGTACCCAATACTCGGCTGCAAGAACACTTGCTCACTGCCGAAATAAACCCAGTTTCTTCTTGTAGGATCTGAAGTTCGAGCACTACTCAGACCAAAAGACGTCACTTGTGTAAATGTACAAAGTATTTGTATAATTTTGTGGATGCACATTTTGTTTGTATGGATTTGCATTTGATTCTGCATTACATTGTTAACATACATGCTCGTGCGTGTGCGTGTGTGTGTGTGTGTGTGTGCGCGCGCGCGCGTGCGTGTGTGTGTGTGTGTGTTTGTATGGGTGTGTGCATATGGATATCATTAGCATGTATGTCTTCATAGGCTACCCCTGCTCCTGATTCAACACATACAGTAAAGTTGTTGTCTGATTCATAATACCGTGCATTTACTGGTTTTTAAGTGATAGACTTAGAGCTTGCAAAACAAAGGGCAGAATTGAAATGGCCAATTTTATGGCTATGCTACAGAATATTAGCTAGAAAAAGTTTTGGAATGGTTTTGGGAGGAGGAGCTAAGGAGCGTAACTGGACCCTGCTCTGGGCTTAGTAAAATAGATTTTAAGGATGTACAAGATGATTGGAACTTGGATTTTGACAAGGGAGTATGCTAATGCCTCTGACAGACTGAAAAGTCATGCTATGTAACTGTCACTGAGAAATGTACCTATTTTTTGCACATGGCAGCATAAGGTTTATTTGATTCGTTTAGATGTTATGTCACTGTTTGCATTTTACTTTTTTGGCCTTATGAAGTCTTCTGCTCTTGTTGTCTGCTGTTGTGTGTTTGCAGTGAAGTCCCCCTGAAAAAAGTCTGTGTTAAACCCGCAAAAGTCAATGGATTTCACAACTGTAATTAACCATAAATGTAACACAAGTAAGGATGTAAAGTAAAGTGTTAAGCTTTTCCTGCAATGATTCCACAAATGTAATACTATTTTACCATAATGTTAATACTCAATTTCCAACAAACAAAACCATTATTACTTTAGCAACAAATTGTCACAGAGATAATATTATTATATTTGTGGGAAGGTTAGCATTAAATTTATGGCTGGACATTTGCATTACGTTAGTGGGAAACATTCCATATATAAACAATGTATTTATGAAGTCAGATTGTGTCTTGATGAATAGAAATAGACTTGTTCGATCCTCAGACCTCAAAGATGTCTGGAGTGGGAGAGTCATATAATATGAATGCAGGAAGAATGTAACCCCCCTGACACAGTCCAATTACTAGTTCAACTGCCCCTTTTAGTCGAGCTCACATGGGAAAAGTCCTGCCCCAAACAGCATCAATTTGGTATCTGGCTGCGTGAAGAATGCCTTATGAATCTTGTGACATCCTGTGCCCATTCATTAGGACTGCTCTTGAATGATAGTGAAGCAACAAAGCGACCGCACTTTCCTTGCTCTGTCAGAGGCGAAAAATGTGAACTGGTGAAGTGTATTAGCATATCTGCACCTCCAATTCAGTGTACTTGCCCTAGGGTCTGGATGCTGCAAAGGGACTTTGAAACTGAAGTATAAAATAATGAGTTGTATGACATTTCAACGTTTCAGACGTTTCAATGGTGCTGTTGGAGACAGCTATGATAACCAATTTCTCTTTAGGTTTCTGTAATGGCAGTTAATATCAGTGGTTTTGGTCTTTCATCCTGTTTACATATACTGAGGTGTCTCAGTTTACCACAGTATTCATATGATAGGGTCATGATCTGCTCGAACAGGAAAACACCCAGATTTCATCCTCAGTGAGCCACCTTTAAATCAGTGCGTGTCAGACAATTCAAAATCAAGCTTTGATTTTAGCGAGTTTCATTTTTATTTTTACAGCTTAGAGAAAACTGAAACCGCGCCTTATTTTGCTTTTGCATTCTCACTCAGTCTGTGAATTTAATTTGCCCATCCCTTATATTTATCTCCATGGGCTCTAAATTCATTGATCAGGTGCAGGCGAGGCGAATGGGGGGAGCGCCGCACCAACAGGATGTATCCAGGCGTATCTTGCAATTTCGTATATATATATATATATATATATATATATATATATATATATATATATATATGCGCACTACCTGATGCCAAGGCAGTTTGTGGTTGGCTGAGAAAGATGTGTGAAGGCATTAGTTTGTATCACAGATTCAGCTGCGTTGATCTGCGTTGATTAAGCCAGGTCGAGTCTCCATTGTGCAAGCCAACCTGTCATGGTTTGGACTTGGAGGTAGTGAGAGCTTTGTTGCTCTCTTCCGGGACGATATCGTTTTGCGCCCTATTGGATTCCTGGGCCAGCTGGCATTAATTGGGAGCGTTACCCGGACTCTATTTAAGCTCCTATTCTGCCTCGCTCTCGTTGCTAGAGTGTCAGTGTTTCTATTGCGCTTTAGCCGGTAAGGTCACATGAAAGAGTATTGTCAGGGATGTAGCTGCATAACAGGTTTAGTGATAGTGGGCAAGGGAATTTTTGGTTTATTTCCCTTTTCTTTTTGTTTCCTCGAGCTGGCTTGTTTTTCTGCCACGGACGGCCTCAGGTCCGTTGGTAGCGCAAGTCTCCTTATTTCAACCTGTTTTTAGTCTCTCAGCAGGCTGCGGGTTTTGCCTTTTATTTCTGACTGCTGCTCTTGGCGTCCAACTGCCAGCACCCATCACACAACCGCCTTTGATCTGACATCAGGACATTTGATATAGATACTATAATTTATGTTCTGATTCAGATAGTTACATTAAATAGTGGTTGCTGTAGTTATTTATTGCATTGTGTGCCTGACATTCTCAAAACCTTCCTGTGACGTTTCGGTGACGTGTGCGCACTGTGTGCCGGTCAGCCAAATTACCGCTGCACAGAAAGTGAACCAGGTTGGAGCTGGCGAGCTCTCTGCGCACTTTTGGCGGAGCCTTTTCAGATGAAATTTTCACTGCGTCATGATGAATATGTGACCCCTCCCCCTACTATGCTGCCACACCCATCTCGCCGCACGTCCATCTACCGAATTGCCAAAGTGGTTGCGCACAGTGTTGCACCGCATGAAATTACCAATGCGCGGGCTACACTGTATGAAATTACACTGCGTGGCCTGCGATACCCTGCGCTGTGCCAAGAAATTAGAGCCCCATGTCTTTCATTCCTGGTTTTAAGAAGACATTTGACAAAATTATACATAGTGAGGGTTGATATGTAATTCACTTTTCTCTTTCGCTGTTGTGTATATTGTGGCTATTCTCAGAAATGTTTTAAACCGGGTTCTGGTGATTTTTCTGAATATCGTCTGAGAGAACTTCAGCGCAGGAACTAGAGTAAAGCATCCTTTGCAGTCTTCTCTCTATCATCTGTTTCATATACTTGCTGCAGACCTGTTAACTGCAGCTTCCTGCAGAGCAGTTAAGGCATTATGGAGTTTTAGGGTCGTTGGAATTTATTCTTGCATGAGGGCATGTCTGCATGAAAGAACTACTGGGGCCTTATTTATAAACAGTGTGCAGGCACAGAAAGGATGCTTATGCCACTTTCTTTGCGTATCTGGGATTCATAAAAAACAAACTTGACATTAAAAATGTAATAATATTAGTGGTACTCATGAAGAAATTCTGAGTTAATCCTGATTAATTAAATAATAATGGCATGCAGTACATCTTACCCACAATTTTAAAAATCAGGACATATTTTACAATAGGCACCTGATCTCTCCTCCTGCTGTGATTTTCCATCCTGTAGTGTCACCTCATGGCCCCTTTATCTCCAGATTTTTGGAAATCCCCCTCGACACCAGCTCTCAGGACCCACTCATTGTATTACTGGGCACAAATGCAATGCTTTGTTTTTTGTGCTTTCAGTGTGGCAGTCAAGATTTTCATTGTGATGCTCACACTGTGAAATTATCCGTGTAATTAAAATTTTGAATTAATCAGAGTCCTGACAGGGTCAGAGTTCCTTTCTGAAGTAAGATTACTATGGTAAAAAAAAATGTCAATTTAACCTCTTTCATTTGTTGCATGATTGGGAATTTTTATTTGGCTATTGAACAAAAATGGCTAACAATATAAAAATAGACAAGACTACCGGCAAAGTTTTCATGAGTCCGGATATTTGTGGTTTTCAACTGAAAACTTACCCTTACTCTCAGTTCTTGCTGTCTCCTATACAAGTGAAAATAAGCCTTAAATATTTTTGAAATTCATAAATACGAATGCGAATTGGCCAGTAAAAGCTATGGAAATGCTAATTAGCTGAGGTTACTCCTGATGTGACAGGAGCTCGGCCGATAGTAGCCCTCTATGGTTCTATCCATCCCCTGACAGAGAACAGTGGATATCTACTGCACTTAACTATACACTAAACTGAAACTACAAAAAAGAAGTAGGATCTCATATCATTTCAGTAATTGGATTAATAATCGATCATTGAAAAGCAATGACCATGTATGACATCCTAATTAGATTCCATCATTGAGGACCATCACAAACAAAACATAAAGAGGCTGACTGAGCAATATTTAATTAAGGCAAATGCAAGCATCAGAATTATCTGTAATGCTGTTTGGCCTCTCAGTGAGAACAATAGACAGTGACTGGTGCAATGAGATCCTATTCGAAGACCACCATGGTCTACCTCATGTAGAAATCATTCATACTGGGTTTTCAGATGAAGAATTCTACTCCAAGCCCCATCAACAGAGGTTTTTTTTGTTGAAGGTATTTTGCCAAATTGAGGGATTAAATATTTATTATAATCACATCAGTGGTGTTTTGTGTCCTGCTCACAGCATGTAAATCATCTTTTTTGTAGTTCTTAGACCCTGTGTGCATGCTCAGCTTGTTGGATGATAAACTGGCACTAGAGGAGTGAATACAAAGCAAAAGAGGACCCCTCTTCTGTCAGTTGGGATTAGTCTGGCCGTTCTTCAGTGAGCACTGAGCTTTGGAAACAGGTTTAGACTTGGCAAAGTTACAGTGTCAGCGTCTGACACATGGAAGTTGAATTTATATTGATTTCTACTCACTATTTATCATTTCTTTTCAAAGGGGAGCAGTGTTTTCCAGGTATAACTTTATGAATGAAAAACACCCGGAATATATGCCTACATGTCATTCACTTTATTGTTCCACGTAGTCAAGCATTGCAAAGCGTTGGAATTTCAAATGACCAAGAGAATATTGAGCGGCAGCATAAGTTTGTGCTTACTAAAGTGTAGTTTGAAGACGAACATCTAAGCTGATCATATGAGATGAAAGTAAGAATTCAATCAACATTCAGGAAGGCAGATCATAACACGAACCTGACAGGAAGAGGATCCTTAAAACAATTATTCTCTTCCTGTAGTATGACACAATGGGACAGGAAGCTAAAAATGACATCATATGTAATGTATTGTTCATGAACAATGGGGCATTTACATAAGTCTTACTGAAGAACTTAATTCATTCACAGTTTTGGCAGTTTGGTACAGGCTTTGCTTGTATTGGCCATACTTGCTGACAAGCTGTGCAACACCTGGCCAAAAAATAACTAACTATCTAAATGTGTCGCTCAGAGTTAAATAAGCAAGTATTTAATTCAGAGGGCAACAATTATTTCAATCCTTTTTTTTTTGTGATCAATTGTTTATTGTTCTTTTCCATGTTAATGGAGGCAGTCATACAGTCATTAGGATACCAAGGTAATCCAATACAGATTGCACTGGCTGCTATATCTGCCCCAGCCCTCCCTCCAACCCAGGTAGTATACCCAAGACATTATTTCAATCCTGACTGGTACAGTGTGTAGCTTCTCATTTCGTAAACAACCATGTCAGAAGATGTATCCCATGATTGTGGTAAAGATGTTGCTGCATTTCAAGAGGGAGAAATTATTGGCTCAAATCAAGCAAAGTAAGCAACTAAAGAGATTGCTGAAATCAATGGAATAGGGATAAGAACAGTCCAACGCAAAATTTATACCTGGAACAATAGTGAAAGATAAGGGTAAAAAAAATCATGAATGATCATTGATCAGAGATCACTAAAACATTAACAAGTAGATCAGAAGGATCTAATAGCTGCGACCTCGCCTTGCATCCGTCACGTGGCCTAGTGTCCATGACTGGTGGTTTCTTGTACAAGTGTGATCTTGAAATTGGCAAATGACCTTGTTAATCAATAGGGGACCCTTCCTCTGTACCAAGAAGCTTGTTCTAAGATGTAATAGCCATCCATGAAGTTAAAGTGGAGTTACGGTGCGAAAACTCTGAAATCGGGGCAAAATCAACACTTTTTTGACCGGTGTGACCTTGGGATTCGACAGATGACCTTGAAAATCAATAGGGAACCCCTCTTCTATGCCAAAAAGCTTGTTCAAAGATTTCATAGCCATTCATTGAATTAAACTTGAGTTACTGTGCGAAAACCGTCAAATCGGGCAAAATTGACACTTTTTTTTGCCTTTGTGACCTTGGGATTTGAAGGATGACCTTGAAAAACAATAGGGAACACCTCCTGTATGCCTAGAAGCTGATTTCCAAAATTTCATAGTGATCCATGAATTCTAACTGGAGTTACAGCGCGAAAACCCGCAAACAAGGTCGTGACCTCTGTGAACTTGACCTTTGACCTTTGACTTGTGCATCGACATCACTTTGGTGAAGGTCAATAACTCCTGAAAATTTCATGATGATACGATGACAGGAACATGGTCAAAAAGGTGGCACAGACGGACAGACAGACAGAAGCGTTCATAGAGCTGCTTGGTCGCAGCTAAAAAAACTGAAAGGAGAAATCTTGGCTATGTTTAATAGTGAAAGTAAGAGCATTTCCACATGCCCAGTGTGACAAGAACTTGCAGAATTGGGACTGTACGGCTGCGTGGCCACAAGAAAGGCACTTGTTAGTGAGGCCAGTCGGGGAAATACAACTTCAGCTTGCTTGGTGGCATAAATATTAGACTGTAGACCAATGGAAAAAAGGTAATGTGGTTTGATGAGTACAGATTCTGCCCAATTCCATAGCAATTAGCACATCAGGGTAAGAAGGGAAGCCCATGAGGCGATTCACCCATCATGCATAGTGCCCAATGTACAAGCCTCTGGAGTCAATGTTATGGTTTGTGATCGCTTCAATTGGACGAGGCTAGGCTGAACAATGTTATGCCGCAAAAAATGAAGTCTGCAGACGACGTAAATATATTGAATGACTAGGTGATCCCATCAATGGATTTTTCAATCCCTGTTGGCAGAGGCATATTCAATGCCAAAAATACATCAGGCTCAAATTGTAAAAGAGTGATTCAGCGAGCATGAGGAATCATTTTCACTCATGAATTGACCACCTCAGAGTCCTAACCATAACTAGTTGAAAGTCTTAGGCATGACCTGGGGTAAGCTTTACAGAGTGATTTGACTCGTCTTTTGTCAATACAAGGTCTCAGCCTAAAAAGGATGCAACTCTGGTTGGGACAAATGTTGTAACATTGCGTAAGATTGTTGAATCAATGCCACAATGAATGCGTGCTACAATTAAAGCTAAAGGAGGTTTGACAACATTGCAGAGGGTGCAATTTTTTTCTGGCCTAGCAGTGTACCTGGTACTTGTTTTGTCCAGTGTTCTTGCTGAACTCTGAACATGGACACCAGAGCACGGCTGCGTTTTTTTTGAGCTTCTCATTATTTAATTAACTAACATTGTGGTCTGTAAGAAATGTGCTGTGTCATGAGAATAAGGTTTCGAGTGCGTCTGTTAGCTAATATAATTACTGTAGTAGATGAAGCAGAGCCCCATAGTCCAACAGCAAGCATGCAGACAGGGTGGGAGTATTGAGTAGGGGGAGGGAGTCTCCCGGTGGCATGGCTAAATTCCCAACCTGACCTAATTGGCTGTTCGACTTGTCCACTATCTCCCCACCTCAACCCCCAGGGCTCCCTTGAAAAAGAGATTTCGATCTCAACGGGACTTCCCTGGTTAAATAAAGTTTCAGTAAAAATTTGACAATTCCTGTCCCTTACTAATCCTGGAAACATAGCCCTGATGCTGTTACCTATTGGAATTAATGCTAAAAAGAGATAGAGAAAAAATGTAGACATAGGACTGTTGGTACAATATTCTAAAAAAACTTTCAGGTTTGTGTCTTGTATTATGGTGCTGGATCACTGAGTTAATCTGCCCTGAGTTAAACCTTAAAACTTTACATGTGCAAAACATGGAATAAAGAAAAATAAGCCGATACTAGCCACTTTTTTATTAGGGCATCTTAAGGGTCTGTTTCTGCCTGAAGGAGTTGCCACAGGCTAGAAAATTGGTTCTAAAACATCCCATTCACCTTTGATATCAGATTACTGATGAAAACTTAGAGTGTGGAGAGGGTGGGCGGGGGACAGCAGAACAGCTGCACACACCTGGGCCTAAACTCTATACTGAAACCCTATACTGCAGCAACCCAAACTCATCTAATGCCTCTTACTCCCTCATGCTGTCAGCGTGCTTTCCCCTCCCATTTTAACCCTATAATGCCCAGACACAGACATTATTATAGGAAAAATATGACCCAGTAATATTTTTGAGGTATTGAAGGGTAGTATTTAGATCCACTGTTCATCATTAGGTTTTGTGACAGCAAAGTATATATTGCTGAACAGAACTTATTCTAATTCCAGGAGTATCATATCTGATCAGCACCCCTCCAGAACTCAATACTCAAAATTTAAAATTATTTATATGCTCTCTACTATCTATAGCTATCCCTTAACGTGTATAAGAATAAGTCTTTGTGTAATATTTACCTTGGAATGCCGAACTTCGCTGCCAAAGTCCAAGGAAATTCATGAATTCCCATTCACATGGGAGCTGCTACCTTGAAGTGAGTGACTAGGGGAGAGACTCCTGTAATCTCACTTCTTCCTTCCAGGTGGCAGCACTGTGTATCAGATATGATACAGTGAGCAGTCCTGGTTGTGTTGCATCTTACCAGGTGGACATGGTCCTTCAAATTTGGTGTATCATATATGATACAGGGGGTATCATAGGGTTTAATATCAGTCTCCTCTCCAAAAACAATTTTAATTTTTAAATACACAATTTGTGTTTTCAATTATTTTAAATTTCAAAATCCCCTTTAGAATTCTGTTATTTTTCAAATATTTCAAATATAATTTTGACTATATTCCATGAGATAAGAGAGTGTTCACTAAATTGCTATTTAGAACCCTATTGATGTATAATTCTTAACTTCACTCTTGTAAAACTATTGTAGGCTGTCTATTGGAGGCAATCTAGCAATAAGTATCCCACAGTTGCCTTGAGTGCCCCACTTTGAAGTGCTGTCATGGTAAAGCTGTCGTTTGTGATTACTGTTAAGCATTCTTTAATTTTGCTTGGCTCAAAATGTGCAAAATCATGATATACTAGCCACACCCGGGCTACGCAAGGGGTTGATTGCGACCAATAATCTTAACGAATAGTGACATCACTCATCGTCATGGTAACGAAAGGTAAACACGGATAAAATGGCCCAAATTTCAGTAATGGGGCGTTGGTTTGATTCCACATGGCGAAAGACAGAGGCAAGCTCGTCTGGATCCATTGGGCGGTTTGGGAGGAGATACATCGCAAAGGCTGGGCAAACTGAGGATTAACAAATAGATTATTCAGATGCTGAAAGTTTAAAGAGATAAACGACTGTGCAGAGACTCTGTGGGTCAAATTATTCTGGTTATCATGACTGCTCATTGATCAATTAGATATATCTACAAATGTATGATGGTTAGCATTAATAAGAGAAAATAACATGGGAATTCAGAGAAATATAACTGGTTTGAGTAGATGGAAAACAAGTCAGGCTTTCTTGTATCAAGCTCCTAATAGGGTCATTCAAGGACACTGAACACAGGCTCATCACAAATCCTCTTCGAATTCAGAAGGGTGATAGCCGTGTTTTATAGCCTTGCAGAGCAGACGGCCCTGCCTGATTCATTGTCTGAAATCCTGCAGGTCCGTCTTGCCAACTACCGTCGTCCAACAATTTCACAGATAATTTTTTTACGGCCCAATCAGGGGAAAGAGAGGCGGGAGCTGCAGAAGTGACATCACCAGGAAGCGACTTTATGTTTGAATACAATGGCGCGTGCAAAGTGGTTCCTGTGGATGGGTCAATATCAGCTGTTTTTATCAGAAATACACTCAATTTCTTCAGTAAAAGAGGAGCAAAGAACGTCACTAAAAGCTTTTCTGACGGGAAACAATGTTTTTGCCCTTCTCCTGACCGGTTTCGGTAAGAGTTGGTCCACCAGCTGGCTCCTCTGGTCGTGAAAAGATGTGAAGGACTCCAAACCCCATGTGGATTGGTCGGTGACGAGTGTGACGAGAAGAACCAACCAGTCAGCAGCTGCAGATTTTTTTGAAGATCCTTCTCTGAAAACTTTTTTGAACGGCTCTTTCCCAGATGGACTAGTGGCGGATATATGGAACTGTCCGCCTGGCGTGTCAGGTTACGTGTTTTAGATTATAGCTATTAAGTCACAACTTCAAAAGAAAAAATATTTCAGATGCTTTTGATGCACAAATGCTTTGAAATCAATCAAATACATAAACATGCTGTAATGTATTGCCAAATAAGTTTAACATAATGTCTCTGCACTAAACATGTTCTCTCCACATGGAAATGCAAATAAATCCACGCATTTGTGAAAATTATTTGGCCTCAGTTTGTGCCTCTGTAATGTAATCTTGTATGTGGTATGAGCATGCTAAGCGCATAAAGACAAACAGTTTTCATGGAGGTTCAGATGCCATTTGATAGATCAGTACAGCACAAGTCATGTTCCTGTTTGGAATTAATGAATTGATTTTCAAGTCAATGATGCTGTTCTAAAACTGCAATTTTTCTCCCAGGCTGCTGTAAAATGCAATTTCCTTTCAGTACCTGTGCTTGTAGTGATTGTGCGCGAGAATGCATTATCAGTGCAGACTCATGCAATGTGGATGAATGAAGGAAGAGGACGAAGAGAAAAACGGTGCAGGGATGCTTATTTATGACAATCAGAGCTAAGCTCATATCCCTAATATGTACAATCAGATGTTGATGTTTTAATGTGCATACTTTCTGTGGCCATTAGATGTGCCTTTTATAGGCTGCTATTTTCCCGTACTGTTTTATTCTTCTGGCACTGAAACTTTGTTTTAAATTATTAATTTGCATACATTCAATCAGTGCGGAGAGCTTGATAATGGCTGACAGTGGAGCAAATATGGAAATGCAATAATTCCCCAATAAGAGTCGTTCTGTATATGAGGAATTGCTGATTGCAGAGATGGGTGGTGGATTTAATATCTGTATTCCATTTTAGTGCAGTGATTTGTCAGACACATATTTCTCTTTGTAAAACTCATCATTTTTGGCCAGCTCTTTTTGACTATACTCGGTAAGGGAATTGGCCGCTGGCAAATGATGTCACTGCTTCTCTATGAGTTTCCCATGAACTAAAGTGAAAGGTGAAATAGTTTGGCATCAGCACAGTGGAATCTGAAGGAAAACACTTGCATGTGGGCAGACCACGACCCATACCATACACGGAGAAGAACAGGGGAGTTTCTTACGATTTCTGACTAACATAACACTAGTAATGTTTGAAAGTATGCAAAAATCAAAACAAACAGGGACAATCTAAAAGAAAGTGTACAACAAGGTAAGATTAATCATATTAAAGTATGTCCTAAAGTAAATTAGTCAAGTTTGTCTTCAATGTGAATGCTGTTGAATTAAAAACTGTAAAAACAAAAACATATTTGATTGTGTATAATACAGTATTACACTTCCAAGATTTTCTTTGAGAATAATTCTATATTATGAAACAAGTATTGGAGGCAAATTAATTTTTAGTAATTTAATGAGTCACAAGCAAATCCCCAAATCAACTAGACTGCACTGAGGGCATAACATCCCCCGCCGGAGTCACGACTGCAATATGCATATCATCAGTCTATCTGCAGCATATGTGCAAAGTTTCAGGGATGTCCTGGAGGAGGAGTTGATTTCATCAGCCAAGTATCTTCCGATATGGACGGGCGGAAAGACAGACAGATTTCACCATGACACAATCCACCTTTGGTGCTATCGTACGGTAAAAAGCCACCGTAGGTACATGCAGTGAGAGCGACTGGGTTTTTAGATTATGAGATGATTTAAAGGGAAATCATTTCTACACGGCTCACTCCATATGTATATGAATAAAGTTCAAAGTTCAATTCAAAGCCAGCAGTCTTTTTTGGTTATTTAGCTACATCATTGAGAAGGAACTATATATCTCGGAAGGAACTATGGATGAATTACAGCCTTCGAAAATTGTTACACTGTCCAAATACTTCTAGACTTGTCTAAACTTGGGCTTGTAATTCTCTTGTCCTGGTTGCCTTAGTGAAATATATATCTTAACTCCTCCATTATGTTTGTTCAGTACATTTTGTCCTCATGCAGACTATGGGGGCACAGAATCTGCCTCAGTTCTCAGTTTATCTGCAGGCACATGGAGCCCTGCTGTAGATTAGAACAGCGTGACCACTGCTGCTAGATAGAATCAGTGTTTATTTATGCCCTGCTCTACAGTATATGCAGCTGAGCGGCTAATCAGCTGACCTGGTGTCTGCACCCGTGCTACTTCACTTAAAAATACATTCATCAGGTAAATAGGGAGAGAGAGAGAGAGAGAGAGAGAGAGAGAGAGAGAGTGAGAGAGCGCAGCTGGGGTGGATGAAACAGCAGTTGGGGGGAAGAGAGGAAGATGAGCTGATGGAAAGAGAAGGAAAAGGGAGATTGAAGTGAGATCCCGCAGATATCTGTTACTGAGCTACTGTTGGGCCAAGTCTCTGATACTGACCTCTTTTTTCACTTGAGTTGTGTAGCCTGTAATCCAAAGACGTTAATTTCAGACACACTTTTATCACATAACCCCTCACTGGAGTCACGAGGAACAAGTTTATGTTTATCGTCCACCACACAGAGAGCAGCACCTGCTTACAAGAGCTCCCTGCAGCAAACCACGAGCCTCTTCACTCTCCCTATGAGTACGCTACATACTGTAATATTGAATTCTTATATCTATTTACTATTCCAAAGAAACGGTGTTTACAATCTACCCTTTGCACCCACAGCAAGTTGATTATTTATGTAATGTCTACTGCTCGTGTGTTGAGGAAGTGTGAAACTGATACATTGGTATAATTTTCTGCCCACTCTTTCTTTTGAACTTTGAGTTTGCTTAGATCTTAAATCACCCTAGAGGAGCATGCCTGCTTCAAATGTCCTAAACACAAATGTATATGTTTTGAATGAATTTTTCAGAGTCAAGGATGCCAACAAGCCTTTTTGCCTTTTAATGAGTATTATGAGAGAAGCTAACAGAAACTTAAAATTCTGCATTTTGTTTGTTATTTCAAATTGATCATTCATCATACCTTGAATCCTCTCTGACATTGCCATGTATTTGAGCACATCATCCCATTAGACGCATAGTCAGGTTTTTTGTTAGCTAGACTGATAGATTTTAGACTGGGACAACAGAGAAAGGCTTCTTGTTATATTATGTCATCAGCTCTTGCAATTGCCATGACGAAGTGGCCAAGACTAAGTCATGCGCGGGGAACGCTGCTACTTCTTGGAAAATCCCGAATAAATGTGTAAGTCATGCCCCAAAGCTTGTTAACTGCAGAATTTGTGAAATAAATAGACACAAGGCCCAGATTTATGGGATGATCTCAGGCAGCCATGGACCTACAAGATTACCAGAGAGCACATAATTGAGAGTGAGCATGTTTGCTATACACACGCTCTTCTGTCTCCTACATGTCACAGCAAGTGTATAATTCACTGCACCATTCACACCCCTGACTGACTGCTCGGCGAGTATCGTATTTTTTGCGTGATTTATGTGGCACTCAACCTCTTCGCCTCTGCTCCGAGTTCAGAAACACACAGGGCCTCTCTGTGTCCCACACGGTCAGGATTTAATGACCTGGGAACGAGTCAAAGGCGTAGGAATCCCCCTGCCCCTCACCGTCCACGCCCTCACGTTGAGATGATGGCCAATCCGCTGTCAGGCGGCCGTCCTCTGGCCGTCGAGCAAAATGGACAGCCGCCTTCGGGCCATATGAAAGCCCGATTGTGCGCGGTGCAATAGCTCCCTATGCTCATGTGTGCTGATTGGCTGACGGAATGTGATTTTGTGTTGTGTGAAAGGGCTGGGGTGGAGGTGTCCTGGCTGCCATGTTGGGTCGGGATGCCAGGCATTCCCTGAAGAATTATCCCCCGCATGTGCTGCGGACCCTGCGGCAAAACCCTGACTGGGTTTGAATCACAATTAACCTAAACACTCCACTCTGTCGTAGTCTTTATTGTCTTCTGTCTGGTGCTGCTGAACAAGTTTAAAGAACAGCGGGGCTTCATATCTGTGGATGCTGTGTGTCTATATACAGTATATCGAGAGTCCAATATATTTACAACATATAATAGAGCAACAGTGACAATCTATCTGAGCTTGAAAAGCCAGCGATGCTCTAGCTCTGATTTCCTTATAAAGATACTTTATTCTCAAGCCACCAGCTTTCCTGAGGCAATGTTAAGATGAATTGCTAAATTAATCTCAATGCATCCACTTTCATGAAATGTTAGACATAAATGAAACCTTGCTTATCATCACTTGCAGCTCAAGAATCAATGTGTTTTAACCCTAATGTCCACAAATAAACACAAACAGGAATTAAAGATGACCCGTAGTCTTAACCACTGACCACTGTTAAATTATTGTGCACTTCATTAACACTGTCCTATTTAAAATAATTCAGTGTTTCTTTTTTTTTTTAAGATCCTCCTGTTATTTCTTGCCCAAAACCTTAGAACTGGAGCAGACTGAAGTATTGCTTTCTGCGATTTGGTGCCACTGTAGGGAGAATTGGGATTAATAGTATCTGCCTTCAAAAATTCTCTCAGAAATGGACATTGTCATCTGCAGATTTAAGGAAGACCCTGTGTGGGCACAGCAAGTAATTGAGATATGCAGCCGACAGTATAATCCTGCTCATAAATCTTCCATTTCCATACTCTTAGTTTTCCCCATGTCGGGCATTTACTGTGCGTACACATGCAATAAAAATTGGAAAGCATGTTTTTTCAGCCACAGTCGTCATGGGGTAGCACTCATCACTCACTGGTAACCAGCCCTCTCTCCTCAATAAACACTTTCCAGTAAGTTTAGAGATCTTGTTCACTTGCTAATTTATTGAGGCAGGTGTGCCCAATTTGTGCTTGGACTGAAAACCAACACAATGGTAGATCTCTAAAAATAAGATTGGTTACCCCTGCCCTATGGATATGCATTCTCATAATGCTTGCACCCATAGGCCTCTTGCATCACTCATCATTTAAATATATTTGTGGTTAGCAGTCTATTTTTTCCTCGTTGGGATAAAGGAGATGACTGAATCAGTACAGCCGAAGTCATCATGCACTATGGCTAGTCAATGGCACTCGGTTACAGGCCTTTAAAGGGATTTTTGGCAGCAAGGGCATATATTTATGTTTCTGAACAGGAACTGGAGATGAGTAAATTCATAAGAGCAAATCCTGAGATCCTGGTGCTGTCAGAAAGTCACCCTGGGATAGTTCCGTTTGTATAGGAGTACAGACGGCTGTTAATGCTTTTTTCGGGAAAATATCATTGCCATTGATGGTTTTATGGGGAAATACGTGTTAATGCTGTTATTTTGAACGAGAGGGGAAATTATTGGGGTTTTTTTTTGTGAAAAGCAATACATTCTTGACTCCATAGTTATTTGCCGGTTTAATAATTGATGTTGTTTCCTGAAGCACCAGCTTCTTATAATCCCGTGTGCATTAGGAGCCTTTCAACATAATGTGACTTGGACAGCCCCTCCCCCCGCCAACCCCCCCACCCCATCACCACCCGCTGCTTCAGATGCACTCAGCACCCTGAAAAGCAGCACTTTGTCTGCGGTTATGTGTCTGTATCTCGCCTCCCCCTACCCCCACCTGGTGTTTAGCTTATGTTTACTGGTGCACTTACAACATGCATTACCTGAAACCTGATCGAAGTACACAGAAAACTGAAATATTTTCTATCTTAAATATCTGACATTTTAATTGAATTTTGAGTGAATATGTTAGTATTCCCTGATAGCGAACACTTTAAGCTTTCATTTGGGGGAATTTTCATACAATTCTGCTCCACCATTTGAAAATTGTTGCGCTATCTCTATGTGCCCCCCACTCCCCACGACTCCAGTTTCAATGTAGCCTTCAATTAGAACGAGCTACAAAAACTTTTGAAAGAATTTGAATTCAAACGCCATAATAAAGAGGCTGAAAGTCTGTTCTATCACGCCATACTGACCAGTTCATTCCTAAATTCCTAATTTAATTTAAGTGTCAGATATTTACAATTTAAAAATGCATGCTCTCTATGTATGTCAAAGAGGCATCAGGGGAATGTTCACACACTTTTGGCTCTATAGTGTACATTACCGGTGTTGTAGCATACAGCCATCTACATTAGAACTGAAACGTACAGCTGTATATAACTGTATTATGGAGAGCAGTTTTAGCACTTTGACAATTGCTGCCATTTTATGTTGTTCTCACAATGGAAGGTGTCCTTCTGTATGGCAATATGGGTTCTTACGGGCACAGATTTCGTATGGAAAACGATAATGGGCTACAGAAGGGTTGTATAGGCTCAGTAAAGCCTAAATCACATTTAGAAGTCATCGTCTGCTGCTCTGCGCTGTCACCTGCAGTATTGGAGGAAAGCTTGCAGTTGTCTCATCTGCTTCTGCAGCAATTTAGGATGGAAAACGTGCAAAACAAACGGACTCCATCCTCCATGATTGCCTGCAACTGCACACAACCGGATTGGTTAATTCACCATGTTCAGACACAGAACCTCCTGGCTGTCAAAGCAATTAATAACTAGTAATTTGTGTGAGTGAGTAACTCAGAGTCTGCCGGTGCAAGTTGAGTGTCTATACCACTGAAAACATCTTTGGTATTGGTTAATTTTAGATATGATTCTGTTACAGTCTTATATCTTATGCAATATACAGACTTCATTTCATACTTCCCTAAGATAGACAAAATCAAGCAATGAGTTTTTCATTTGAACCTTTGACGTGGTACATGTTGGATTTCAGATCCGTGTGCACGTTCATTTAGTTTTGAGGGTTTCAGTAATACATATCTATATTTCTGTTATAAATAGTTTAAGGAAGATTTGGCTGGATATCCCACATGGAAAGAATCTATATGAACATATACTCAGAGGCAATGAAAACGCCACACTCAAAATTTTGGTTTATTTTTGCTCAGGACCTGAGTAGTCCAATTTGAGTTCTTAAGTGACCACTGGGGTCACATTGTGTACCTCGTTACACATGAGTGATCATCATGTAACTCAACAGTGTGAGTTGGACTCTCATCAATCCATATTGAGTACAACATATGGGATTAGGAGTTGTGCAAGTACAGTGGTTGAAATGAAGGAGGGGTTGTCTTCCCTATATAAAGGTATGATAAAAGCCACACAAAAAAACATTTTAAGTGTCATAATGCCATGTCTGTCGACTGAACAACGGAACAGGGCCCTGGGTATGCTAGAGGCGGGAGTAAGTGCCCGGCAAGTGGCTCACCGTTTTGGGTGTAGTACGTCCAGCATCAGTACTTTTTAGGTGTAGTACGTCCAACTGGGACGAGCTCTTTCATCAAGAGTACCCAGACCTCAAACCAGGCAGCAACTCCAGAATACACTACAGGCAGAGTGGTGACAACTTCCCCAAGACAACCTAAGAGGCTTAGTCAGGTCCATGAAGAGACGTTGTACTGCCTGTGTGGATGTTTGTGGGGGAAACACCTGATACTGACAGTTCTCTTGAGTTCATTTGTAATTGTGTATTCCGTTCAGTCTTGTTGTGATTTTTCATTTTCAACTTGTGCTCGTTATGTTTAATGCATCTGTTCATTATTGTCCAAATCGGCCTATTAACACATTTAATTCACCAAAGTCAACCCACCCAACATATTTGAATTGTTAGAATAATAAAAAACAATTAGAGTCACAAAATTATTTGAATCCAAACTGGTGTTGCATTTTCATTGCCTGAGTATATATGCGCATATATGCAACCTATATGCCGCATATATGTGGATATAGGCTAAATTCAGGTGCACATATTTGCTTATAGAGGGCATATAGGTCTCCTATATCGCTATTTTATATCCAAATATAGGCTGTAGATTTACACACTTTTGCACTATTTCACTTTTGCAACTGTCATACATGATGCCTAGCTCATATTTTTATTCTCAAGGTAATATCTGCATATTAGGCCAAAGTCTCTTACAGAAATGACAAGAATTTCATGCAATAACTTATTAATCGCATGTGAACATGTGAAATTGGCATCACATTTGATCCTAAATACATGTTAACATGTGACAACAGCATGTTACGTGTAAACCAGTCATTATTAACTACGGCAAGTGAGAGGAGACGAAAAGCTATGATATCAACACAAATATCTAATACTATTTCTTACATTTTTTTCCTGAAACATTAACAACCAATTCTTTCTTGACCATACTTATTTCCATTCTATGAAGATTGAGTTGTGTATTGTGGAAGTGAAGGAAACAAAATGGTTTGATTGATTCACCACATTAGATAAAATTGGATTCACATCATTACTGCTCGTACACATCCACTGAAAGGTAATACACTACACAGTTACATCCACCAAATGCAATGTTTTCTATCTTGTCTGTAATCCATTTTCAAGATGAATATGGCTCAGAGGTCCTTAGTCTAAATGTAGCAAAATAAAACAAAAAATAGGCCTTTTTGGAGGTTCCTTTTATAGTATAGCATAATGTTCTTGCCTTCTTTAACATCACCTGCTTCACATTACTTTATTATTGCAACTTATCTGATCATCACTAGTCCTATATTGCTGCTGCTCCAACTTCTTTCTGGGGTCTTTTGCAGGCACCAGATTTTAACTATGCATATTTTCAATGAACAAATTAATTCACAAGATAAAGTCTAATGTATTGTTGGTGTATTTTCAATAAAGTGCAATGCGAATCAACTTTTTAAATCAGCAATTTTTTGTTTTTATTTTCCATAATGTGCACTCTTTATTTTGGAATGGGGTTGCTCTAATAATCACATTTTCTCCTTTTGCTTGACATTAGAATATAGTACTCTTGTTTGCTGTACCATAATCATGCACACACATTCTCAAAAGTCACACACACGCAAGCACATGCACACATTCAGTCACACAAACACTCTTCCATATCTCGCTGTCCTTCAGCATTGATACATTTCAGTGAATGTATTTGCAGCCTGGAAGTGTATGATGTTCTTCAGTGAGCATGACGAATGACAATCAAACAAACTCTATTAGTTAAATTTTAAATTAACATATACTTCTCATTTTCACATTTCATTGTTAGAAAAAATGAAGCTGTTTTTGTCAAGCAATATATTGTGCAGTTAAAAATTTTACTATACTGCTGTGTTTAACCTTTTTTCCAGTCTAGGCAGTTATGTATGTTAAAAGTGTATGGTAATTCTAGATTCAGTGGATGCTCTGGTTAAAATAATTTGTCAATAAATACTTGTTTGATGATGTCTTGTCTGATCTTTCAATGATATGTCTGTTTTAAGTATTTATATCTTGAAACGCAGTGGTTGAAGAAATTGTTTGGCTTGTATATTGTAGGTAGAAAATGAGGTGCCATTGCTTACTCGGATTTTGGGCGACCATCTTGCTTTAACAGTCCCATGGGATTCTTAACTAGTTTCCATGAATATCCAGGGGTATTGTGAAGACTTTTTTGTGAAAATCATCTATCTCTTGCTTCAGTTACAGAACTGGAAAATTCTTTGTGACAATGCACTCAAAAATATCTACTGAATGCTCATTTTGGTTCTTTAATGGTGTCTGGGAAGGAGCATGCAAGTATTATCAAGGCTTAATGACTTTCGCTCTGTGATACTGCATATCTACAGCTACAAGCTTTTCAGGAGCGGTAAATCTGCGCAGTAATGTGCACGTCTGCTCCGTGAGAGGGTTACACTTTTTGTTTCCTCGAAGCATTATAAAAGCTGGGAATCATTCTGATCGATTTAGTCTTATAGCTGAAAGTAGTGGCTTCCTAATATTGTGCATGATGTCATACATGGAGGTGGAGCCAGTGAGACTGGGATCCATTCCTGCGAAGTATACATAGTGTTCCCATGGATATAGATCCAGTTTGTCTCAAGGCAATGTATAGTTTACTTTATTTCAGTGAAGTATCTTATATGGCAATGGCCTGATCTTCATCTGTCTTGAATGTTAGATTATTCCTTAATGTATTACATCCACTCCTGAGTCCTTTTCATGGGAAACTGGGTACATAAATCCAGAAGGCTTGGGAATTAGGTCTATGAATACGGTGATATCTTGCTGAGTGCGCAGTAAAGTGCACTCAGGGCCATATCCCCATTAGTTGTCATTGTGTTTGCTTTTTTTAAAAATTGGTTTGTGTGAGAGCCATGTATGGGAAACTGGCCTCATGTCAGGAGCCGCAGACTGGTAACATTAGAGCATTAGAAAGCTGAAATCCTGAATTAGACCAACAGATTTGATGCGATAATTGAGTACTCTGCTGAATCTAAATGCTGAGACCGCATTATATTAAATTGTTTTTAAAAAGTGTCGTCAGCTCAGTAGCTGAACCATATTTTTGTTGTATTTTTTAATGTCTTGAATTGTTTAACACTTAGGACCATGACTGCTATATACAGCGTGTAGTGATAATTATGCACTTAACAAAATGAAGATAAATCAGTCACCAAGTACAAAACCCAAAACCAGTGAAGTTGGCACGTTGTGTAAATCATAAATAAAAACAGAATACAATGATTTGCAAATCCTTTTCAACCTATATTCAATTGAATACACTGCAAAGACAAGTTACTTAATGTTCGAACAGGTAAACTTTGTAATTTTTTGCAAATATTAGCTCATTTGGAATTTGATGCCTGCAACATGTTTCAAAAAAGCTGGCACAAGTGGCAAAAAAGACTGAGAGAGTTGAGGAATGCTCATCAAACACTTATTTGGAACATCCCACAGGTGAACGGGCTAATTAGGAACAGGTGGGCACCATGATTGGGTATAAAAGCAGCTTCCCTGAAATGCTCAGTCATTCACAAACAAGGATGGGGCGAGGGTCACCACTTAGTGAACAAATGCGTGAGCTGATTGTCGACCAGTTTAAAAACAACATTCCTCAACGAGCTATTGCAAGAAATTTAGGGATTTCATCATCTACGGTCCGTAATATTGTCAAAAGGTTCTGAGAATCTGGAGAAATCACTGCACGTAAGCGAAAAGGCCGAAAACCAACACTGAATGGCCGTGACCTTTGATCCCTCAGGCGGTACTGCATCAAAAACCGACATCAGTGTGTAAGGGACATCACCACATGGGCTCAGGAACACTTCAGAAAACCACTGTCAGTCACTACAGTTCGTCGCTACATCTGCAAGTGCAAGTTAAAACTCTACAATGCAAAGTGAAAGCCATTTATCAACAGCACCCAGAAACGACGCCGGCTTCGCTGGGCCCAAGCTCAACTAAGATGGACTGATGCAAAGTGGAAAAGTGTTCTGTGGTCTGACGAGTCCACATTTCAAATTGTTTTTGGAAACTGTGGATGTCGTGTCCTCCGGACCAAAGAGGAAAAGAACCATCCGGACTGTTATAGGCGCAAAGTTCAAAAGCCAGCATCTGTGATGGTATGGGGGTGTATTAGTGCCCAAGGCATGGGCAAGTTACACATATGTGAAGGCACCATTAATGCTGAAAGGTACATACAGGTTTTGGAGCAACATATGTTGCCATCCCAGCAACATCTTTTTCATGGACGCCCCTACTTATTTTAGCAAGACAATGCCAAGCCACTTTCTGCACGTGTTACAACAGCATGGCTCCGCAGTAAAAGAGTGCGGGTACTAGACTGGCCTGCCTGTAGTCCAGACCTGTCTCCCATTGAAAATGTGTGGCGCATTATGAGGCATAAAATACGACAACGGAGACCCCGGACTGTTGAACAACTTAAGCTGTACATCAAGCAAGAATGGGAAAGAGTTCCACCTGAAAAGCTTCCAAAATTGGTCTCCTCAGTTCCCAAACGTTTACTGAGTGTCGTTAAAAGGAAAGGCGATGTAACACAGTGGTAAAAAGGCCCCTGTGCCAACTTTTTTGCAATGTGTTGCTGTCTTTAAATTCTAAGTTAATGATTATTTGCAAAAAAAAATAAAGTTTCTCAGTTTGAACATTAAACATCTTGTCTTTGTAGTGTATTCAATTGAATATAAGTTGAAAAGGATTTGCAAATCATTGTATTCTGTTTTTATCTACGATTTACATAACGTGCCAACTTCACTGGTTTTGGGTTTTGTACAAAAGCAAGAAACGCTTGCACTCGCTAATGAGTTAATTAGGTTAGTCACAACGTGACGAAATATTTACACCCCCTTAAGTGCTGGTTAGTACGATTAGTAATGGCCCTAACAGAGAATGCATTCACTCAGAGTTTTGCGAGACCCAGAATTAAGCACAGGTGGAAGCAATGAATGAAATGCTACAGCCAAAACCGAAAGAGGAAACGTGATTGGACAACAAGACTTAGGCATGCTCAAGAATGTCATACGACACCACAGGAGTCAAGGCAAGAGGGAATCAGTGATCAGACCGCGGGAATGGAGCTGAAAAACAAATCAAGAGAGACACTGGGAAAAACACAATCACAAACAAGTACACGACGCAGAATCACAACAGACTTTTATGTCACCAGATGTCTCTTTTTGACTGAGGTAATTCTTGCACAACTTAGAATAGTCTTTAGGGTTATTATCTTGTTGAACATAAAATCCCCGACTAATCAGTCTCTTTCCAGTATACGTACCTCACAAGGATGCTGTAATGCTTCTTTAGATCCATGATTCTGTCAATTTGTATGAGATTCAGAAGGCTCCTTCTGAACAGGCTAATCCTCACACTATAGTATAATCACCTCCATGTTTTACTGAGGGGGATAAACAGCCATTTTCAAAAACGCACATAAGTTCTGCTTTTTGGTGGAAAATTTAGAATTTTGATTCATCGGTCCAAAGGACTTGTTCCCAGTCCACTGGTGTCCAATCCTCGTATTTCTTGGCAAACTCAAGCCTTTTTTTGACGTTGCCACCTTTTGACAGCAACACAACCAATCAGAACATTTTCACACTGGTGTCTGGAGATAGTATATCTTGATACTTTCATCTCTTCTCTTCTAGCGCTATTAAAATCATCACAGAGTTGTCATGCAGTCAACCTCTGATTTTTTTATCATAGATTATAAACATCAGAGGCACTTAACTTCGGTTCTGCACCTCATTTGCCACTAGTTTTCACTAACCTGGTCTCTTTGAAGCGCTTGATGGTGTTTCTTGCAATGTCATCATGGCATTTAACATCTTTAGAATCATGTAAGGCCACGATGTGGCTACGAACAATCCCAGGGAACTCCTTCTGTTGTGCCATCATGTTTAACTCTGTGACAAAACTCAAAGCTCATGCCTCACATATTGAAACAAATGACCACCAGAGGAAATTTTGCAGAATAATGCTGCTTTAAACCAGTTTAAAAAAAAATTTTTAGCATCAATAATCTACAATGAGCCTTCAGACATGCATTCTGGTTGTGCAAGAGCCAAATGATAAAATTTATGACACTTTTCAACTGATGTTTTCAGTGTTTTTTATTAACCATATTTTTACCTCAATATACTTGTGGAAATGATTTTAATTTATTCTCATTAAAGAGAAGTAATATATTAGGACCCCTTTTAGATGAAAGTGTTGTTGCATCATCATCATCATCATCAATGCACACTATTATACCTTTAAAATAGTTTTGAAAGTTAAACATGCCATGTAGAATAGCTTTTGTTTCTACATATCAGTCATCAAGAGATGTTCCTGGACAATCCCAAATGTTACCAAACTACAAGCAAGACATCATTCAGGTACTGAGGGGCGAACACAAATGTTTACAGTATTATGGAGTAGCTTCTGTTCTGCTGTTTCCCCATTAAGCTGCAGTGTGTATCATGGTGCGGTTGATGATGCTGTGCCATATCATATCATACTGATTGAAGCATAGAATATTTCATCGGAGGTGCTTAACAGATCATAAGGGTGCTTTGAATGACCAAGTCATCAGTGTAGAGTATGTAGACAAGTTTATACGCAGCAGGATCTTAACTGTTCGCTAACACACAAAACAATGACTATGTAGTCAAAAAATACTATGTTATCATAGGAGTGAATACATCTCAGCAAATGGTGCTCAGGGTTACGTTTGGACATGATTGAATATTATTTTATAGATAAGAACTCGTTGCTATGCTAGAAATGTTGAAATGCAACCGTGTTTGGAGACAACCGGCGGTTATTTGCTGGATTCAGAAGTACAGTCGGCTAATTGCAAAGCGGGTTCAAATAGACATTAATTTGGGATTCATACACAGGGGTGTAGTGGAGGGCATAAGAGAGTATACCGACTATGGCTCCCTCTTTTTCTGTCAATTTTACGGTGTACCCACCCATCAGCCCAAAAGCCACTGAAATACTACAAAGGAGAGTATACCCACTTCCCCCTTAGTGATTTACTCATCCACCTAATGGAGTATACCCACTTCTCCAAGAACCACAACACTGTTTATCTATCATACTATACATGTGTAACAGAAACCAATTTCTGTTCCTCAGATTCTTTCAAAAGTAAAGTGTAGATACAACTTAAGGATTGAAGTTGAACCTATGTTTTAGTTCAGATTTCTAGAACCGACATCTCAGGTGGCTGAGCCTCACAGACAGAAATGAAGTTCAACATCAGTTGTGGGTGTTTTTTTTTGTGGCCCATGACTCCAAAGTCACCCTCACATTACCTGACAAATGGCCAGATGACAGACAACTGCGATGGCATGGCAGGTGGGCATGGGAAGAGGATCGGGTTGACCCACACATGGATATTTCAGAGAATTTAGCATGGACCCAGCTGTCTTTGTCCTTCCCGGCTCACCTTTTAAAGGCTGTGTGCGACCTGACAAGAATCCTGGACTCTCAGCCATGCCCTCCATTGAGCTGCTCTAGCCGTGAGACCATGAGCAGCATCGCCTGTCAGAAGCTGAAGGCCTGCGATCCCGTGACCTGGGCAGGGGTTTACACGCAAGCAGTTAGGGCTCCATCTTCCTGGCCCTCCTATTTTTGTCTTTTTGGATATATTTCACTCCCATTTTTCCTAATTACTTTGGAAATATGTTGTTATTCGATGGCTTCCTCTAAGAAGCCGTATCTCGTGTCACTAACTGAGTCGCCATCCAAGGAGAAACCAAAAAACAGTTCCACTACTGAACTAGCAAATATGGCCGATGCCATTGGCAAGGCTCTGGAACAGGTGCTCAGATCTGAGCTCTCGGCCCTCCGGGCGGACTTCGCAGTACACGTGACGACCCTGCAGAAATTGTGCTCAAGAATGGATATGATGATGGAGGAACAGAAGAAACAACAAGAGGTGCTGAATGATCATAAAACTAGAATAGAAACAATGGAACAACAAATCGTCGACATATAGTATAGAAGTAGACGCAGTAACCTCCGTGTCATCGGGCTTCCAGAGGGTGCCAAATGGGATGATTCTTTTGGTTTCATCAAGTGCTCTATTCCACTATGGCTTCCAGCCTTAGCCAACCAAGAAATTGAAATCAAGCGAGCTCACAGAGTTTACCCTGGGGATTCATTGAACAATTCCAAGCTTTGTCCCTTCATCTTCAAACTTCTTCGATACACAGATAAGGACGCAATTCTCCAAGAATGCAGGAAGAAGAGAACCATCGTAGCAAGCGGTGGATTAGTGCTGTGTTTCTTCCTGGATTTCTTCTCCACTACAGCAAAGACGCAGAGTGCCTTCAACCAAATCAGGCGCGTACTGAGAGAAGCGGGTATCCAAAACTTTCTTCTCTATCCGGCCGTGCTTAAAATATCCTATAGAGGGGAAGCTCATTTTATGCGATCCCCAGACGAAGCCCACCAGTTCCTTATATCAAGAACAGGTTCAGAGACTGGGGGTACGCACTGAACATTATTGCCATGAATATATGTCCAGCTTCAAGCTAATCGCACTAGGGTAAACATTAGACACTTAAAGGTTCCCTGACATTAAATAGGCCGAAATTGATATTTAGAACTTCCCATTGTATTTTTTCGTGATGAAAACGAAGACACAAATACTTTTGTACTTTTCTGTGAAAATTAGTTTTTAAACAATTTCGCATTAATTAAACTGATCGGGAACGCCCCCTTTGAAATTTCCGGAGCTGGCCTTAAATGGCAATTGATGTCACGCAAGGCAGCCAGCTGGTCAGGTGTCCCGTCTTGACAACGAAATGCACATACTGTACACTACGCTTTACTTACCATAGCCAGCTGACAGACCCCTACAAAAAAACACTGTTGGAATACCATACAAATTACCACCAAAAAACTATAGTATTACTCTAGTAAATGTATTTTTTATTTTTTTTTTGGAACGCACAATATAGATTTCAGTGTTACTACTGAAATATTGTAGCGCTACCATACCTAATAAAATAACACTACAGAAAAAAAAATAGCCTATACTATAAACTTCAGGATTATTAGCCAGAACATTTGCCAAAATAGGTGGCGTTAAGCCGCTTTCACACCGGACGCGAAACAAATTTTTCGCACACCAGATTACATTCAAAGTCAATGCAAAGACATGTGTATTCGCATCTTCGCATTGACTTTGAATGTAATCTGTCATGTTTGTTTTGCGTCCGGTGTGAAAGCAGCTTTAGACGCACATGCAAGCTAGATGGCTAGCTGACGTTAATTTCCTGCAGTAGTTTGCCAGCTAACTTAAGTTCAACATAACATTAGTATAACGGATTTTGAACACTGGTGCCGATTTACAATATGCCTATTTCACCCTGGGGGCTCCGATGAGAAGCAATGATGTCATGGACGCAGAGTTTGCCATTTAAAGGTTTACTGACATTGAGGTTCGATATGGTTTTCTGCAATACAGACATAACAACAGAAGTGTAAATAAAATATGAAACATTGAGTTTAACAATGCGGGTTAATAATGCAATCCAAACACATTGTGAGACCAGAGAGTCCTCATCTGACTGGTTATCTCCCATCAGCTCCTCCTCTGGACTTTGTTCCTCTGCTAGGGGGCTTTGAGGATGGAAAGACCACTGAGCGTCCTGCAACTGTCTGCTGAGTTTGTCAACGTCATCCTGTTTCTCACCTCTGCAAGCGCCGTGAATCATGACATCCTCTCCACACTGTCTAGGTCAGGGGTAGGGAACCTTCTCCAGAAAGAGCCACTGTGGGTGCAGGGTTTCATACCAACCGAGCTGCTACACACCTGATTCTACTAATCAAGGCCCTTAACAAACATTCCAGAGGTTGATTAGTAGAATCAGTTGTGTCGCAGCTTGGTTGGTATGAAACCCTGCATCCACAGTGGCTCTTTCTGGAGCAGGTTCCCTACCCCTGGTCTAGGTGATAACCTGAACACTGGTGTCAGCTGTAGTGCTGTAGAGGAAGGCCCGGCCAGCCCTCTGTGAACTAGCTGTGTGGCAGTGTCGACCATCTGGCCGGCTCCCTGAACTCTATTGAGAGTGCTGGGGATGATGCCACATGACAGTAAGGATTGCGGTAGTGTCACCTGATAGGGCAGAAGATGAGCTGGGATCTGACGTCTCTTTACTCCTGAAGTGGCTCTGTCTGCAGCCGCAACGGATAGCCTCTGCGTTTCCTGATCCATATCGCCAAGGTGGAATCAGCATCCGGCTCGAAGGACCATATAACGGATTTTGAACGCTGGTGCCGATTTACAATATGCCTATTTCAACCTGGGGGCTCCGATGAGAAGCAGTGATGTCATGGACAGAGTTTGCCATTTAAAGGTTTACTGACATTGAGGTTCGATATGGTTTTCTGTAATACAGACATAACAACAGAAGTGTAAATAAAATATGAAACATTGAGTTTAACAATGCGGATTAATTATGCAATCCAAACACATTCGAGTCAAAATATGTAACTATGCATACTGTCTAACTGCATTATTAGGGAATGATTTCCCTCATTACAAGAATCATTTAAGAACAAATCGTGTGGTCAATGTTTCAAAGAACTAGGCAATATGTACTGCAATCAATTAACACAGAAAGGATTCAACTCAGGAAAGCATCTTGCAAATCCTGCATGACATTATGGAACACGTGGCCTAGCCTGGTTGCTAACTTAATAACAGTAGTCAATTAACATGTCTACAAACACAATACACGGAGAATCTACCACAACATTGAAGTATGAGAACTTAAAGTGCCATATATGTGCGTTATACACCATTAATCAGTTCAAAGGTGCTCCAAATTAGAAGTATTATCCGCATTTACTTTCTTATGCACGCATACCATTCCTCAACTTAACCACACTCAATATGGCTGCTGCCATGTAACTTCAACACAGCCAAAGACCCAATGAGGACCCAACAGCACTGTAGGTAGCCCCAACTATGCCTGACTGGGGAATTTGGTACAGTTAGATTTTCGTGAATGTCGATTATGAAATTATACACCAAGCGTTCAGACCAGTGTTGAAAGAACAGCCAACTTCAACCTGCCAGTTTGACTAACCATCTTACCAATGTAGGTTAGTAAGTGACAGTTGCGTGTATTTCCTTCTATCCAATCGCCCCGGTCTCAGTTCAGACATTTAGCGAGCTTTATGAGCAGAGCGTTTCGTGTGAACTCTCGTCTTTGCATTGACTTTGAATTTAATCTGTCATGCGAAAAATTTGTTTCGCGTCCGGTGTGAAAGCAGCTTTAGACAGGCACGCAAGCTAGATGGCTATCTGACGTTAATTTCCTGCTGTAGTTAGCCAGCTAACTTAAGTTCTACATAACGTTAGATTTTCATGAATTTCAATTTTGAAATTATACAGCAAGTGTTCAATCAAGTGTTGAGAGAACAGCCAAGTTACACACTAACTATCTACCTGCCAGTTTAACTAACCACCTGACCCATTTAGCAGACTAACGTTATTCAGTGACAGTTGTGTGTATTTCCTTCTATCAAATAGCCTTGGTTCAGGCATTTAGCAAGCTTTATGAGCAGAGTGTTTTGTGTGTACTCTCGTCTTTGCATTAACTTTGAATGTAATTTGTCATGCGAAAAATTTGTTTTGTGTCCGGTGTGAAAGCGGTTTAACGCCATCAAGTCTGGCAAATAATCTGGCGAATAGTCCTGAAGATTAATGCCATAGATGGTTAATTTTGATAAATTAGCAAGCGAGGGCAACTGCCACAGCTGGAGAGTAACTGGATAATCAACATGATCCAGATGGACTCGGGAGGCTGTACTGTGATGCCAGATCACCGGCTGTGCTGGAGGAGGTGGGCATCCATCCAACCATCTAGCTACGCTAGCCTACGTAACACAGTTTGTCGAGTGTAACAATTAGATGGATCGATAGATATCTTGATTGCAGTCTCATACACTAAACCAGGGGTCTCCAACCCTACACCTGAAGCGCTACCATCCTGTAGGATTCTACTCCAACCCTAATTCAACACATCTGATTCAGCTCATTAGCAGCTCATCAAGATCGGTAACTGGGAAAGCAGGAGTGGTTTGCTTTGGTTGGAGTGATACCTTCAGGATGGTAGTTCTCCAGGATCAGGGTTGGAGACCCCTGCACTGAACCAACACACTAGAAAACGTTTGTAATCAAGCGTGTATGGACCGCGGAGATTGCTATGGCAAAGGTGCGTTCCTTTGATGACGACATAGGATCACGTGACTTACGTCTCGGAAATTTCCGAGTTCTTCAGGGGGCGGGGCGTAAGAGTACAAGAAATACTTTTATTCCTTGAAATTGATGGATTTTTCTGCCATTTTTGAGCACATAGAGAGATATAAATAAGCATATAGAACAAAATAAACCAACAATTTCAGGTGGTGTGCCTCCTGATAGGGAACCTTTAAGTTACAAGAGAAATGTAAATTAATATTTGCTTACTTCATCTGGCTACTTACCTAGTTAAACTCTCTTATAATATTTAGGTTTGTAAACTATTTTAATGTCGGTATAGTGAGCTCACAATATTACCAAGCCAGTTCGCTATTCTGTGTGCCTGATTCATTCAATATCACAGTGAAGCTAATATTGCTTTAATTGTTTGGTGGAATATTTACTTTCTTTACTCTCATTCTCTGTTTCAAACTAATGGACTATGATACCCTGTGTTTGCTAGTTCATGGTGGTAGAGGGTTTTTCTACTCCTGTACTGTAATACCCTCTCCTCACGTTAATATCGTTATAAGGCTCATATGCTATGATAATATTGACAACTCTGTACATGGGGAAAAAAAGTTATCAGTTGTTACATGTGCTCTACGATATTTTATTATGGTTGGCCTAGTGAGTGGTCATGCGTACATTCTATCTATATTTACTTAGCCCATTGAAGTATTAATTAAAGGGAATGCTTTTGTTTATATGACTCATCACTTTTTTGGGCGGTGGTGGGTTCCTTGTGCACTGACTGCGAAGGCCGATGTCGATGCCACGGATTTATATTTGGGTGGGAGGCGAGCCTGGCTCGGTTCTTAGCTGTGCTTCCAATAAATGTGGCTTATAACGGTCCTTTTTTCCACAAAGGATGCATTCAGGAGGTAGAATATGGGGGCTCTGGCAGTAGTTCCTGAACCAACAGCTGATCTGAGAAGCTTTGCAGGTGGCTCACTTTCATATGGCTCCGGGATATATGCAGGATTTTCAGTTGCAGCATAGTTTCCTGTAATAAAAAAAGTTGAATATTAAGAATAAAAAACAGCCCTTCCTTTTTATTTTTCATACATTTTATGACTGTTAAAATTGTCTTAGGTAGACCCTATTCCATACTGGCTCCCCACCTCCCCTCATTATTTGTTAAAAGCCAATTTAAACCACATATAATTGTCCAAAGTAAAAGATCCTATTTGATTACTCACCTGTTTCTGAAGCCGCTTTGTCCAGGAGTTTTCTTGCTTGCACAATTTCTGATAAAGCGATAAGCCGCATGTAGCATGACCGATGGTATCCAAGTTTAGGTGGAATGGCGGGAACATTGTCATCTCCATTAGGTTTATACCTGATAGAAAATTCACTGTTATATTTCACAAGGCCCAAGGGAGGCCAAGGTAAGGGAAGGAGGATGTCAGGAACTAGAACAGCTCAGCTAAGGCCCATTGAGGCCTTGCCAGGCCCATTCCAGGCCTTAACACATGTTCTACAAGGGGGTGAAATTGGTTGAAATTAGGCTGCCAAATTTTTCATTTAGAACAGCAACAAAGACTGCCCAAAATAGGTAGGCCTAAAAATGTACACAAACCCCTATTCTTCCTATTGTCGGACAATAAAAATAGGTATTTTGGGCCCTTACTCTTGAATAATTATGGTGTGATTATTGCTATAGCCTTCTGCCTATCATTGAATGCATAGACTAGGCCCCTTGCAGCCAAGATTATGCTTTGAATAAGCAAAAATAGCCTCAGCATTTTACGGGGGACACACACCATGCACACACAAAGGGTTTGTAAAACAATCAGGCATTCTTGCAGCTTTCCACCTGAAAATACTGCAGTCCTTACCTGTCTAATATGTCTTTAGCCACCTCATGCTCTATCCCATCCAATTCAGCCCATTCTTTGGCACAAGAAAGTATTTTCTTCCAGCTAATTTTGGATAAAATAGAAATTTTTTCCCTGCAGTCAACAACATCAACATTACACGGGGCCATCTCTGGCCAACCTCGGATGCAGGTGACTTCAATGTATTGGAGTTCTATACAGAGCATATACAAATAAATTCATACCTGCCAGCCAACAATACGTATCTGAAAATTTAAATAACAAAAGGCTGTCTGTGACATTAACTTGTGAGGCAGTAACAAGGTGTATTTAAACGCTTATTTTATTAGATTCTTTTCCCAATGCTTTTTTCTTAGTTACCACGACATGACCACCAAAATGAAAGATAAGAGTTGTCTGTCTGTGTAAATTGTCAGTTTCACAATGTGAAAAGTCGGTTGGGGGCTTGTCCCTTTCAGACTTAAGGTTATATACCCAATCCATCCCATTACTCACCCTTTCCACATGGCTTGATCCTACTTCCCAAGTCTCCCAGCCCCTACTTAAAGAATCATTGGTTTCTCCCTACAGTCTCACATATAGTCCATATATTTGTGCATATATTTATAGTGCATATATTTTGGCACCACAACAGAAAAATGACATCAGTACTTAGCTGAGCCTCCTTTTGCAAAAATAACAGCCTCTAGACGCCTCCTGTAGCCTGTGAGGAGTGTCTGGATACACGATGGAGGTATTTTTGACCATTCTTCCATACAAAAGCGCTCCAGTTCAGTTAAATTTGATGGCTACCAAGCACGGACAGCCCGCTTCATAGCATCCCATACATTTTCAATGATTTTCAAGTCAGGGGACTGTGACGGCCATTTCAGAACATTGTACTTTGCCCTCTGCATGAATGTCTTTGTAGAAGTTGAATTGTGTTTAAGGTCATTGCCTTGTTGGAATATCCATCCCCTGCGCAACTTCAACTTTGTGATTGATGTTTGCACATTATCCTGAAGAAACTGTTGATACTGGGTTGAATTCATTCGACCCTCGACTTTAACAAGGGCCCCAGTCCCTGAATTAGACACACAGCCCCACAGCATGATGGAACCGCCACCAAATTTGACAGTAGGTAGCAGGTGTGTTACTTGGAATGCAGAGTTCTTCTTTTGCCATGCAAAGCACTTTGTGTTATGACCAAATAACTCAATTTTTCTCATCAGTCCAAAGCATTTTTTTCCAAAATGAATCTGGCTGGTCTAAATTAGCTTTTGCAGACTCCAAGCGACTATACCTGTGGCGTTGGGCGCAGAAAGGGCTTCCTTCTCATCACCCGGCCAAACAGATGTTCTTTGTGCAAATTGCGTTGAATTGTGAAACGATGTACAGATACACCATCTGCAGCCAGTTGTTGTTGCAGGTCTTTGGAGGTGATCTGTGGGTTGTGTGTAACCATTCTCACAATCCTCCGCCTATGCCGCTCTTGTATCTTTCTTGGTTTGCCAGACCTCGGTTTAACTGCAGTTTTGCCTGTGTCCTTCAATCTCCTGACAACATTCCTTACAGTCGAAATAGACCGTTGAAACCTTTGCAAAACCTTCTTGTAGCCTTCCCCTAAACCATGATACTGAATTATCTTCGTTTTCAGATTATTTGAGAGCTGCTTTGATGATCCCATTCTTTGTCACTTCAGCAGAGAGTCGAAGAGACGTGTAACTTCCATTTACGCACCTTAAATACCTTTTCTCATGATTGGACACACCTGTCTATGAGGTTCAAGGCTTAAGGAGCTAATCTAACCTATTTGCTGTTTCAAGTCACCAGTTTTACCTGCTGTTACATGCATACAAATCAGCAAAATCACAAGTGTACCCATATTTTTGCAAGGCCCGTTTTTCACATTTGATTCAATTTCATACAACTAAATTCTGCTTCACTAAAAATCTTTGTTTGGAAAACACCCCAGTACTTAGATGTTCCTCCTGGTAAATGAAAAACATACCACTTTTATATTTTTTTTGGGTGAAAGAGTCAATTATTTTGCAGGCTGAGAGGGGTTCCCAAACTTTTTCATATGACTGTATTTGTGCCTATGGGGTCCCATGGGGCATTCCATTACAGTCTCATCCAATGCATAGCCTAATCTATTTAGAAAGACAAATGAGATGTTCAGCGTCCAAGATTTATACTTTTCTCCTTTGACACACTTATCCACCTTATTCCCACATCCCATGATCCCTTGTGCGAATTCTGGGCGCAACTTCCGCTGCATCCTGTCACTGAACTGTTTACCATGGTAGCGGCTCAAGCGAATACTCTTTTTTGAAGCGATTAGAAAATAATATATGAGGGAACATCACCTTTTAGCCCTCAAATGGGATAAAGTTCCAGTACTGCTGCCTTCTACTGCTGAAGAATGGGAGAACGACCTGAGGCAGTGGCCACACTAGCGCATTTGGCTACACTCTGTTGCCACAGACTGAGAAGCTATGAACAATCTACAAAGCTCTGAAGCGTATGCAGTACTTCCACTGCAACAAGGTCAGTCGCGTTTTGTTAAAGGAGGTAGTATATGACCTTATGTACCTTAAAACAGATATGCAGGTACTTTCTGAGAATATTTATGAAGGAAACACTGTATTTCAGCGTTAAATATTGCTATACATATGAAAGGTAATGGATTGTTATACAGATTAAATTAAGCTATCCAACAGTATGAGTCAAATTGGCTCTACTCCAGCCAACAACATTATACGGTATTAAGTTGCTAGCTAATCCAATACTATGACATGTAGAACACAGTGAGTCCTTTTCTTCCCATACTTTTAATTTTAGTGAAATGAGGTTTGGAGTGCAAGACAATTGTTTGGAACAGAATAGGCCATTTTCAAATTGTAGTAGACTATTGCTACTTCTATAGCCTCATCTTAAACTGTACAGGATGAAACATTAGTTATACTGACTGGCATTACCTGGCGAATCTAACAATTTACTGACCTCCCTGCATGTGAAATCATACCTTGTGCTCTGCTGGCACTGCTGTCAAAATGCTTGAGGACCCGGCGTCACCTCTGCGGCGGTCTGTCTGAGCCTAGCTATAAAGTATGAATCACTATTTGTCGACATAATGAAATGAGCACCTAGTGTCTTTTCAAATTAAGGTTTTTCAGCCAAATTCTGGCTTCCTCTTCTGTAGGTAGGCAATGGAAACTGTTTCACTGAACACAAGGACAATCCCCTATATTGTGGGTGCGTGTTCAAAACACTGTTGATCAAACTATAAATTTAGCTTCCTAAATTTAGCTTTAGCTCAGCCTCGAACAGCACAATAGGTGCCAGAGCTCTTTAGGGACATTTTAAGAAAGGCAAGTTAATTTGTTAAAAAAAACTAGCTATAATCACTAAGTTTTCTGATAGAAACGCCGCTGTACTTGACTAGCCACTCGCTAAAAACTACTTCCGCTGGAAGTTGCACCCCTAATCATATCTACAGTAGCACCCTCAGGAATAAGGTGGGCTACATTAGGGACTACAGAGGCATGGGTCATTTACACCTGGAAAATCATGATGATATATGTAAAGATGTGTGGGACAATATTGCTTTAGCATCCAGAAATCCAAACCATCAAATGATCCACTGGAAAATTTTTCATAGATTATACTTGACTCCCTTTCGTTGTTTTCACATCGCCTGAACTGTTCTCCTGCAGGCGCACTATGTGGTCTTGGTTTGACAGGGACCTTCTTACACACCTTTTGGGACTGCCCAGATGTTCCTAGGTTTTGGAAACTGGTCGCTACATATCTAGCCTTACTTATAAATAAGAAAATTACCTGCTCCCCATTGTCATTTTTATTAAATGATGATTCTGCTCTCAGCTTCTCATCGCAAGTGAAAAGATTAAAGCTAGCCGGCATTACTTGCACAACCAGCACAATAAGACTTTTAGTTACTTTATTCCTCTCATGTGTGTGTAAGAGTGTGCATATCTACCATTATTAATAGCATACAATGTTTCCACTACAACTCTTTTTTGTTCCTTCTGGGATGGGAGTGGGGAAAACTTTGTAACGCAGGTATTCTATATATCCATCTGTTGTATGCAAATAAAAGAAACTGAAGGCCCCACAGATGGTCGGGGAACATTAATCAAAGCCTAAAGCATAGAAACAACCACCTGCATAAAAGAAACTGACCTTGTGAAAACCACCAGAGGCTGACATATGGTTCAGGACAAGGTCTTTCACTACGGAAAGGTTATGTTTATTTTATTGCAGCATGACTCTTTTCCTCTCTGCCTATTAAGGGAGGTGGCTGAGTTTAGTTACTGTAGTAACCACAATGCAACAATTAAAATAAAGCATATTAATAAGAATATTAGCAGTTATGTGTTTTTTTTTTTTTTTTTCAAATGGAGATATTGCACAATGCAAATCCTATTGTCAAAAGCTGTGTGAGCTGTTTGAGACTCTGAAATGGGTTGGAGGTCATGAAATGGGAAAGAGGCCTATTGGGGCCTGTATACAGTTATCTCACTGTAATCCACAGCCATTCAGGACCAAAAGCAATATCCAAAAATATCTTATGCCAATCACTGTGATTTAGGTCAACAGTGACAGCTGCCCTAATCGTACTTGCCACAATTTTCTACACTATTGATGTACTAGGTGCTCACTATGACATAGATACATTGACTAATAAAATACAGTTCAACTGAATCATGTTCTTCTGTTGTTTCTCTTTAGAAGAATCATTTCTGGCATTTTTGGCATTGTTTCTGAGATGAAATGTAGAACCTGCACATGGTTTAAAAAACTGACTGTCTTGGGTCCATTAATGTAATGATGTTCATAAGGTAGGTTACATTTAGACTTTTAATGAGCACGTATTCATTTCTTAAAGGGAAATCTGCAGGAATTCAAATATTAATGGATGGTAGTGATATATTATCCACCTAGTTGGGAGATCGATCATTTGATTGGCAATAGTGAAACTTGCAGGGCTCATTATGCAGCGCCCCTCAAAATCACTCAAAATGCAACAAAAAAACTGAGAGAGAATTGAAGAATTGTTCTGATAAAAAAAAAAAAGATTTGTCACTCACAAGTATTACTGCATGTTGTCCATTGACTCCAGAAAATGGATGTCAAGTGTAGACCTAGGAACAAATATCTGACATGAATTTTTAGAGATAAGTTTTCTGAGACTGTGCATTAACTATTACTGCTTCATCAGTGCAGAGAATGTGCTCTGCTGTTAGACCACCATCAGCAATCCAGGTACCTTCACCCTGACCCTTGATGGATTCAAGAATTTGCTGTCATGCAAGGGGCATGAGGAATTTTTTTTTAACATCTGATTTATTTATAGAATTTTACATTTTAATACACATACATGTATATAGTTGTATAGAGAGGTTGACTCCCCCCCCCTTTTGTTATTACAAGTCAGAATGGTGTCGGAAAATTAAAAAAAAGGCATATTTCAGTGCATCATCAGGGGCAGTCCCGATATTGTAGACAGAGGTCAAGGCCCAGATATATTCAAGCCTCTTTACGGTTCTCTGTTTTAAAGAAGCGAAAACAGAAACAAACAAACAAACAAAAACAGGACCAAAAGAGGTTCCTCTCCTAGTGCTGTCAGAAAACAGACAACAAGATCACAAGAACCTCTGTTAACATCGTTCAGATTGCACCAACTAATGCACACTTTGTGTGAAAAAACTTCCTATTTAAATAAAGAGTAGTAAAGAAAAAGGAGAAAAAACAAACATTAAAAAACAAAAAGACAAACAGAAAAAATAGAAGATTTTCTGCACATCTTGCCTGCAGATCTGACAGGGCACAGGAAATCATTTATTTTTTTCCCCATTTATCTTTACCTGTTGAGCAGAGTAAGATTTAATTTTTCCCCGCAGATAAGCTTTGCTGGTTACCCAAATTGTTGCTGCCCATACATCTGAGTAAACATTGGTGGAAATAAAAAGATTGATGCAGCTTTCGATGGTTTAAATAAAATCAGGGTTTGTAAGTAGTAGCGAGTTAAATCGCCAAGGAGATCATGACAGGGACCTGCCAGGAAGGGAGATGTCAACTGTAACTGTCACATGGTCTGAAATTACAATGGGATTGTAAGAACACGATGACAGACGGAAGTAATTTATTATTGATAAGAAAGAAATCAATCTGAGAAAAGGTGCCATGAACAGGTGAAAAAAGGAAAACTGTTTATTGCTTGAATTTAAAAACCGCCAAACATCTGAAATCGCATATTATTCCATAAACAGTTGATTGATTTTAGATGATTTGGACTGAGTGAGCGGCTTATTAGATGACCGATCTAGGACAGGGTCAAGACAACAATTAAACTTGCCTATGAGGATGAGTAGAGAGGAGTTTAGATTTGGGATGAAGAAAATAAAATTCTTGAAATGAGGAATTTACAGCTGAGAGGCATGTCATTGCCTGCCATTATGAGTTTCAACTTATCCCTGCAAACAATCACTAATTTCCATTTTAAATAGTGAGCTTTATGTCTTCTTACATAGTTATTGGGAAGAATTTATTATGTGGATTCAAGGTCAACCACGTGAAAAAGGGAGGGTGGGCTAGTGGGTCAGTGCTCATTTCAACCTTGAAAATGGCTGAGGTATGTAGAAAGTCATTGCTCCAACATTGCATATTGGCTGCCAAATATTAAAAAGATTAAAAGGATTGATTTTCTCTTGGAATGACCCAAAATGGTCAGAATGGGGCATAGAGATACATGTTGACGTCACTGTACTGAAATATTTTTGGACTGTGGGCATTTTTATCAAGAAGGCTTTTTAATGTGTTTTTTTGTGTGTGTGTGTGTGTGTGTGTGTGTGTGTGTGTGTGTGTGTGTGTGTGTGTTCGTTCCCAGAATACTCAGCTACACTCAAAGCACGCAAAAACAGCAGACATTTGATACATGTACAATGTTCGCACAAACAACCCACTCGATCAAGTGATGGTCGTAGCTTTTAGTGTTTTGGTGCTTTGTGAAAGGACCTCTGGTACAAATAATTAAAATTCCTTGGAACATAGAGACAGTCTTTAAAATTGATGTCATATTTCAAGGTGCACTTTATTCAGAAGCAAGCATACACCAAAGTTTTTATGTAAATAAAAATTGCATGCACACACATGACAAAGATAGCTAAAAAAACTAATCAGAGCTTTATTGCAGACTGTTTGGGCATTGCCACTGTGAACGTTTCAGGGGGAGGAGGTGATTTGTATTATTTGTGTGATTGTTTCAACTCCTAACCAATGAAAGTGGTTGGATTACTCACGTATGATGAGACGTCACCATCGGGTGAAAGGGGTGACACCAAATACAAATCCAGCCACTGGGAAAGGAAAATTTTTCAATTTGTGGATCTATTTAGGGAAAGTAATCATCTTGTCATAATTTGGGCATGTATACTGTATAACAAGGGCCAAAAAGCAGTGGATAAAAGAGAGGTGATGATTTAAGTTCCTGGTATTGGTTATTGATGATATTAGTTTCATCGATTACCCAGTGTGGAGGTCTGGAACTTATGTGTACAGCTGGCAGCCATGAGTTGTGCTGTACAAGGCAAATTGGAATCCTGATTCACTGAGCTCAAATTTCCCAACACTGAAAAGTAAGCCAGCTGTGGTGAGTTTCTGGTGAGTACAAAGGGGGTGTGAATCCATCGGACTCTCATTTTAATGGGCTGAGTTTGGGTTGATGTGCTTACGTTCTCGGATTCATGGTTGACAATCAGGCCTCGTTTGAGGGTCCTGACCACAGTGGTAGAGCATCTGAGTTGATTTTTAATATGATTCCCTGTACACAGTCTGCCATAGGGAAAATAGAAGCTTCTTGAGTAATGGTTTTGACTGTTAATTTTTGTAATAAACCGTACTCTCCTGAAGTTCGGAGCAACTGATGTTTTTCTCGGTGTGAATCAGCACTATCCTGACAGCTCTAAAGTGCCGGAAGCGTCCAGGTTGCAAAGGAAAATAATCCAATTTCTGTAATGGGAAAGCATCCTTCATGCCCAATTAGTGCACAGCCGAGTGAGACTGGACAGGCAAGGGAAAGAGGGGGGCTGTTACTGTTTACTAAACTCATTTAATGTGAGAGGTTTGGGATGGAGAAATTTGTGTTGTGCATAGTATTTTCGTGGTGCAAAAAGGGTGGCAGTTCCTCCATGAGTCATGGAATATACATCATACACAAATAACTGAGTGAGAAATGTCTATCTGCACATAAACCTGATAATATACATCATATACAAATAACTGAGTGAGAACTGACAGTCTGCACATAACCCTGATTTGATATTGATTTCCAAAGTCGTAAACTAATAAAATCAGTCAGTTTTTTTTTAATCAGAGAAGTAATAAAAACATTAGACGGGATTACTTAATGGGAGGTTTAAAACTGGAATGTGCTCCACACGAGAAAGATCTGGGAGTGATTGTTGACCAAACCCTCAAAGGCTCAAGCTATTGTGCCGTAGCAGTTAAAGAAGCCAATCGGATGGTGGGATACATTGCCAAAAGTATTGAGTACAAATCTAAGGAGGTGATGCTTCTTTTGTTCAACACATTCGTCAGACCACATCTGGAGTATTGTGTACAGTTCTGGGGACCATACTTTAAGAAAGATATAGAGGCTCTAGAGACAGTTCAGAGAAGAGCCACTAAGCTTATTCCAGGTATAAAAGATGAAAGCTATGAGAAGAGGCTGAAGATCCTTAATCTCCTTAGTCTTAGGAAAAGGAGAATAAGGGGTGATCGAATTGAGGTCTTTAAATATGTTAAAGGGAGTAACAAAGTGAACTAGAACGGGCACTCGGTAGAGCGCATACCTTCGCCGACGCCACTGAATCCCTCGCCACTGGCGTTGGTTTCATGCCGATCGGATAAAAGTTGACCGAGATATGGCCGAAAGTCGGTTTTGACCTTTTCGTGGCCTTGACCTTGACCTTTGACCCGATCACTCCCAAAATGTAATCGATTGATCCTCAGGTCATGCCAAATCAACCCACCAAATTTTATGAAATTCCGTTTGGTACTTTTTGAGTTATTCGATACACATACACACAGACAGACACACAAACAAATAAATACACGGGGATCAAAACATTACCTTCGTAAGCGAAGTCGCTGGCGAAGGTAATTATGTGGGATTCCTTCGACCAAGTGTTGTGAGTAGAACTCGGGGTCACAAATGGAAGTTGACCAAAGGTAAATTTAGCACTGATATTTGGAAATATTTCTTCACCCAAAGAGTAATTTCAATGTGAAATAGTTTGCCTGACTATATTGTTGAGGCAGAGGCCTTGGGGGTTTTCAAGAGCAGGCTTGACTTAACACTAGATGCCATTGAGTCATTGACTATCTGAAGGGATATATTCACAATAGTATAAAGAAACTGGTGAGCGTAGTTGGCCTGTACTCGCCATTCATGTTATGTTATGTTATGTTATGTTATGTTCAGTCTGCTTTCTTGAAAAATACAACAACACAATTTTCCAAAGCAAAATATTTAGTAATTTTATGCAAAGAATTTACCAATAATTAACCAATATGATTTTTCTGGTGTTGTCTGCAAAAAAATCGAACTTTCAAGTTTTATGACATTTTTTATGTTACTGTTATAATTACCAATTGTTTAATCCTCATATTTAACCAGCATTTACTAAAAATTTTGTTACTGTGATGACTAAGAATTTAAAGCAAATAAATGGTGTCTAAATAATTTATTTTGTGGCCTTTTGAATGAATCGAACATCTACCAAAAACTTCTTGATGACCCCCAAGATTACTCATGTTGTCTTTGCCTGATATTAAAATTAATTAAATGGTCTGTAACATTTAAATACGTCAAGCAAAAACAGAAAAAAATCATAAGCTGGCAAATTCTTTTTCACAAGGGTACTAAATGTTTTAGATCAAAGAACAAAGAACAAATGCGTATGTACTGGACATGTTCAGAAAAATTTCTCGGAAACATTGATAAGAAGTCATTTTGACTAATTTTGAAATGATTTGGCAACCAATCAAAACCCATCAACCGGCATGAATGGCACATAAAATGCACTCACACACTGAAAAGCAGTCATTGTTGATTTTGCTGCCACATGCAAAGTGTTCTGTCATGGCCAAGACAAAGGAGTTCTTCCAAGACCTCCTTATGGTAATAATAGACCATCATAATGATGGAATGTAGTGGAGGAAAATAACCAGTGAGCTCAATATGCCAGATGTACCATCAGAGCCATAATTTGTAAGTGGAAAGACCACGGTATGACTGTTGAACTACCCTGACAACAACGCCCTCATAAAATAAATGAGTTGGGAGCAAGATCTATGGTTCGCAAAGTGCGGCAGCAGCTATTCACAAACAAAGAGGAGCTTCAGACTGATCTGCAGGCAGCCGGCACAGAAGTCAGCAAAGGCCCTATTAATCATACATTGCGCGAAATGGGATTACATTCTAGAACTCAAAGGAAGATTTCCCTACTGAAGCCCAACCCATGTGCGAGCCTGTCTGCAGGTTAGTCTCTTCAGTCTTCAAATCAGCCTGAAGCTCCTCGCAGGTTGTAATTGGCTGCAGCATCACTTTGCCAAACCATAGATCTGTCTGCCCTCTTGGGTATTTTACGAGGACATCATTGAGCGGGTCAACAGCGAGAGTATGGTCCTTCCATGAACGACAAGGTCTCTGATTCTACTTAAGGGGATATTGAGCTCACTGGCCATTTTTCTGTACCCCATCCCATCATTATGATGGTCTATTATTACCTTATGGAGGTCTTGGAAGAGCTCTTTTGTCTTGGCCATAACGGTATCCATTTTATGTGCCCGCTAAATCAACAATTCCAGCTTTTCAGAGCATGGAGTGCTAGTAATGCCACTTGATGGGTTTTGATTGGCTGCCAGATAATAGCAAATTAATTTGAAACAATCTTTGACATTGGACTTCTTAATCATTGTTGCGGAGCTATTTTCTTCTGAATGCGTCCAATACTTTTGCATGGGACTATTATATTATCTCCCCAATAAAATTTGGTGTTGGTAAAAATTTTGTTCTTCTTCCTAATTCATATTATACCCAAAGCATTTGCTATAGTACCTTTATGGCAAATATTAGGTTTATTGTTGCAATAGAAGTGTATATATTCTAAAAAAAAAAATCATATGTCCAATACTTTTTCTCCTCACGGTATTGTATGTATCGAGGGCTGAAAATCTTACACAGTTAACTGTACATTGAGCATATGTCAGTAGATGCCCTTAAATTAAAGCTAAGAGTCTCCACATTAACTACGCATTCGGTTTTTCATTTTCTATCCAATGTATGGAGTGAAACATCTCATGCAATATGAACTTCATCACTATCCAACAATTTACCCACCGCATTGCATATCCACTGATTTCAGCTTTTCTCCTTGTATTTTTATAGTCTGATACTTAGATAATATCTGTGCTTACAGTTACGGCTCGGGTGGATGTGATCATGTTGAACAGCTTGGAGGTGAAAGCTAGAGACCGTGCTGAGATCCCTTGCCGCTGTGATTTCAATGAGCTGCCTAGTGAAGTGACAGTTCAGTGGTTTTTGGTGAGTATGAAGTGCTCTCCCTGCTCCAGGATCCTTAATGAATGGTAACAGTTGAGTAAATAAATTTTAGAGATCGTCACCATTTCACTTTGTAGATCATCCAAAAATCCTTCATGTAGATGATTATGACTTTACACAATGTATGTGTCACTAATGAGCTTCTTCTGTCAAAATATGAACTCAAAGTTTTCACTCAAGCTTTTTCACTGAGGCTTAGGCACCCTCTGGTCTTTAGGTAAAGAAATTAATGGTTACACGGCAACTGATCTACAAAAGTGGTGCTTCAACTGAGATATGGGATGACGGCACGGATTTTGAGGGCCGGATCAACGTCACCCAATCTGTAAACAGCGCGGGAATCGTTGAGCATGTCCTACTCACCGTGGAAAACGTAAGGTTGAGTGATGAGGGGGAATACATCTGCCAAGTCGATGCCGGGTCTGCTGGCATCAATGAAGGCACAACTCAGCTGAAGGTTTTTGGTATGGTCCTACCGGAAGAATTTCTTGTTATCATTTAGATTTATCAACTGACTGCAACAATGTCATTGTGAGACAAGATGCAAAGTTCTAAGGATCTAAAGGCTGGTTCCTCAGGGCTGGCCGGAGATCTTTTCTCAGATTGTCCTGAGTAATGCTTGGTGTTTATCTTCCTTTTGCAGTGCCTCCTCTGGAGGGTATAATCATTCAGGGTGTCAACTCCCTTTTCTCTGTCACCAGCAAGGACCTATCCAAGGTAACACTGCTGCTGGTTGCTTGACATTTCTAGCGCATTGCTGGGATAGGTCCCTAGCTTCTCTGACTAAGTAAGTGGGTAGGATGGATGGGTGTGCTTTGTACAATGATGTTGTGAGAGTATACACAGTGTCCTCCCTATTTTTCTGTCAATTTATAGTATACTTTCCTGTCAGCCGAAAAGCCATTGAAATAAATGGGAAAGTGTGCCATGTTCTCTGTAGTGATTTAGTCATCTACATAATAGTGTATACCCTCTTCTCCAGAGTACTGTTGTAGGAATTTGGATTTTATATTCCTGGTGTTACCTTCTCAGGAAAAGAACTCAGACAGAGGCAGAGGACGCAATAATCCAATTTACTCCTATGCAAAGTAGGATCCTCATTACAGGCAAGAACTCTCGTTGCAGTCAAGAACAAGAGCAATCCGAGATTTCTGACCTCCGCCAAAGGATGACGTTGCGTCAAAAGTTGATGATGGACTGAGAATTATCACTGCTGAAATTTAATGATGATCTGTCCAGTAGTTTCTGCAGAATGACGTCCATACATAGACAACACTAACACGATCTGCGTCTCCGAAATTTTGAAGATGAAACATCCAGAAGATTGGATGGGCATTTGTGTGAAAATAAATTATTCATCCCAGTGTGTTCCAGTGGAGTCATAAGATCACAATTTTTGTCAGATCTCGTAAGCATTCATGACTGGTTTTCGCATGCTGTTTTTCTCGATAATATAATTAAAGTTTCCACAACTTCAAAATTTTACCTCAGAGTCCAATTTGTTGATCTGGATGTGGATCGGGACCAATGAGAATGGAAGTCATCACTGATCTTTTAAGAATCTTTCATTACCATGTCAATATTTCTGGTCAATATTTGGTAGAAATGCTGCTGTTGTTGTGGAGAAAGGCCTAATTGAAAATCATAAAATATTGATCCAGATCTGGATCCAGATTAAAAATTTTGAGCCACATGATTTTCATACTTATATAAACAATTGCCCAAGATCTACATTCAGAGTAAATTTCATCAAAATCCGTTCTTTCGGTTTGGAGAAATGTCACTTAGTTTGTAAAAAAATGATCCGGATCCAGAATCTGGATCCAGATCCGGATCATCATAAAAATTTAATGGAGTCGTCCATGGACTAAGGTCTACCTTCGGTGAAAATTTCATGAAGATCCGTCCTGTAGTTTCAGAGAAATCCTTTCCACAGACAAACAAACAAACAAACGGACGGACAAATAAATAAACCGACTCGATCGCATAACCTCCTTGGCGGAGGAAACAAGGATAAAAGAAAGTCTCTCCTGCTGGTGCATAAGTAAGAGAACATTGTGACGTTTTCCTCCCCCTGAACTGATTTACACATCATTATGTTAACTGGAATGCTCTTGCAGACGCACGCAGCCCACGTCAACCCGCCCCTGAGGTATGCGCATACATCTCAGAGAAGACAGGCGGTTCCTCCGCATCATCTCTCAGGCTTATCTCGTTCGCGTCCCAGGCTCTCCCTATACTCATTCTTCTGCAAACATATAAACTAAGAGAGAAAAAGAACATCTTGCCCTTGTTATGGGCCCATCGGGTCCGCATGGTCCTAGATAAGCTACAGTATATGCCATGACACATTGGTCGGATGTATGGAAAACTACAGTTATGCAATGCCTAGGCTAATCAGAAACATGCAAGAGTACACATTGAGGCTAAGAGAAAATGAGCAAAAGCAAGCAAGGATAAACAATTAATAATAATCAAATAAATCAATATTAAAATGATTCCACAATCAATCATTATTATTATTACTATACCACTGGCCTTGTGTCATTGCTACATGGATTTTCATCCTTAACCTCTCACTCTCTTCCACCTTCATGCAGATTGCAGACTGTGAAACACGGGACAGCTATCCCAAACCCAATATCACCTGGTACCGTGACCGCAGCCCTCTGCACAATATGGATGGACGTGAGTATTTAGAAGGAACATGAAGAAGACTTTGAAATAAGTTTAATGATGTTAATTCACTTTTTGGTTACTGTCCATTTCAAATTTATTAGAATGACTTTAACCTTTTAACTGCCTCAACCTATGGTAGAGCACATTTTGAGTCACTGTGTTCCCTTGAAAGATTTGTTGAACTCAACACAACCTTATTGAGCAATCTCTAACACTCGGTTGAGGTATGTTGTGCTGAAAAAAATCCAATCAGTTAAGTTCACCACAGCTTTCAAGTAGATACAGTGACTCAAAATGTGCTCTAGCAAAAAGTTGAGCAGGCAGTCAGAGTTAAAGAGATGTCATCAATGTGCAATATGTGTACAGCCACAGTGCATTTATCCAGTCCATATGTGGCTTTTGCAGATTACAGGCAATGCTTTTGCCATCAATACATGCTTCTTCAGACTGACATCTGGGCATCTTTCTATTTTGCTTGACGTGCACAGCATTCTGCTTATATTGATTCCTCTGTATATGCCTTTTTCATTATTGCAAACTGGGTTGTTATTGATTCTGGCCCTGATTTATTCTCTAGTGGTGGCCATAAGGAACCGGGAGATACAGGAATCCAGTGGTCTCTTCACTGTGCAGAGTGAGCTGTACTTGAAGGTGGTCAAAGAGGACAAGGATTCCTTCTTCTACTGCGAGGTCAATTACTTCGTTCCCAATGGTGCTGTAAACATGAAGGAGTCCGTGCGCATCAACATCACTGTGAACTGTAAGTGTCTCAGACCTTGAAAGCTCTGCATGCTGGGGAGTAAAATCAGGCCCCGCAGAGGTTCCACCAGTAGGGATACAGTGGGTTCAGCGCACCTGCTGCTCTGACTTACCAAAGGACTGAAGCCTTGTGTGCCATGTTGCTCTGCAGATCCTCCAACCACTGTGACGCTCATCCAGACCTCTCCGGATGGTATGGTGAAAGAGGGGGACATGGTGGAAATCCGGTGCGAATCCGATGGTTATCCACCACCGTCATTGTCCTTCATGCGAGAGAATGTAAGAGGCCTCCATTCCTCAAAATGTCGACAATTTAATAAATGGGAACCATGAATTTCAGATGAACACTGAAAAAGGGGAAGATTGTTGCAGCAAAAGAGCTGTGGCACTGTAATAGACTATAGTATTGTCCCTCTATGCCCCAATACTGTTCCGTTCATTACCTTCGCCAGCGACTTCGCTGACGAAGGTAATGTTTTGATCCCCGTGTATTTATTTGTTTGTGTGTCTGTCTGTCTGTCTGTGTGTATGTATGTGTATCGAATAACTCAAAAAGTACCAAACGGAATTTCATAAAATTTGGTGGGTTGATTTGGCATGACCTGAGGATCAATCGATTAGATTTTGGGAGTGATCGGGTCAAAGGTCAAGGTCAAGGCCACGAAAAGGTCAAAACCGACTTTCGGCCATATCTCGGTCAATTTTTATCCGACCGGCATGAAACCAACGCCAGTGGCGAGGGATTCAGTGGCGTCGGCGAAGGTATGCGCTCTACCGAGTGCCCGTTCTAGTTGTTGCCCTTTTTTCTTCTGGGAGGCCCTGTGTCTTTGTGGTCATTTCACTCTCTGGCCCAGGGCCATACGGTGTTAACTTGTGTTCCTCTGTCACTCTGGGCTGCTCTCGGCAGGTTGAGGAAGAATTACCTTCAAATAAAGGCGTGCTAATCTTGAGTGGCGTGACCCGAGCAGACAGCGGTAAATACACGTGCTCCTCCCTGGATTTGGTCTCTTTTCAGGAAGCAACGGGGGATATTGAGCTCCAAGTACACCGTAAGTAACCTCCTGTGGTCAAAGACCTCTGATCCAGTGCAGAAAACCTTGAGATATTTGTCACATTGTTCTGTGTTTCTCCAGATCTCGACCATGCAGTGGTGTACCCCAAAGAGACCGTTGTAGAACAGGGTGAGGACACAGAGGTCTCCTGCAATGCCCAATCCTCCCTGTCTACTCACACTATGTGGTTCAAGGTAGGACAAACCCCTCCTTGTTTTTTTGCTACCACTCTACTCTCTGTCATTAGACAGGAGTATACCCACGTAGTCTATGTCCTTCGGTCTGACTGCGAGTAAGGTCAAGTTGGGCTTGAAAAACAATCAAAACTCCATTAATTAAAAGAAAAAAAAACTACATTTACTTAGTCATTTCTTCAGTCCACTATGTATGTTTGTTCTTCTTTCAAGGTATTAATCTGAGGTATACATTTTTCATAGGGTGCATATTTATATCAAGTAATTATTTATCCTTTTTAGTTGACCTGTCTAATTGTGAGTCTGCCTTCCCGTCCCAGGACGATAGTTGGATCAGTGATGGACACATCCTGGTGCTGCAGAATGTCACATTCAACATTTCTGGAGAGTACACCTGTGAGGTCACAGTACCAACCCTCCCAGGCCTGCAAGTCAATGGCTCCGCCCTCATCATTGTACAGGGTCAGTCCCCACAGCGACAGTCGCACCCCCCACAACCACGATTATCACACATCCTCTAACTGAGAGGAGAGTCCCATCACACTGAACAAAGGAACATGTGATGCCACTGAGTTTGGGTGGGCCAACGGAATTGCATCAGGCCAGGGATGCCCAACTTTGTTCCTCAAGATCTATTCTTGCGTAGGTTTTCATTCCAGCCCAAATTTGGAATGCTTGATTCCACAAATGAGCATTTCTATTAGCTGGCACTAGAGATATTAGATCTTTAGCAGTTAAGTATGGTTTGTTTTGTTTGGGTTTGTGTAATAAACTACAGGATGGTACATGTGTGTGGTAGATGTGTTAGATCTGATTAAAGTCCCCCCCTCCCCTCCCCCTAATTGTGTTCAATCAGGGGCCCCAGAGATCAAAGACCCTGAAGCCACAATCGTGCAAGAGAGCATGAAGAAGTCTATCAACTTGAGCTGTGAAGCCTGGGGATACCCCAGACCCGTCATCACCTGGAGCAACACTGGTGGAGAGGTACCCCAAGATTGTAAATGTAGCGACAAATGTTGTGCTTTCCCTTCACCAATAAAGCCTCGGCTATCCTCAAGCTGCACATCTGATGCGAATAACAGAGGACCCAAAACACATCCAAATACATCTGTTCAATTGATTCCTCTTTTCTCATGTCATCCTGTGAAACAATGGCCTTACTTGTCTCTTCGCTAGAACCATGTACTGACCCTTTCAGTAACTGACCACTTTAAGGATTTTTCTGACAACTGGGATTTTTTTCCTTTTTTTTAACCTTGTTTTCTAATTTAGGGAGTAGGCTGGGCACTGCCCTCTTTTATTCAGTAAAGAATATTTGTGACAGATCTTCTGTGAAATGTGCAGTACAAATTAAAGTGAATTGTATGAAACATATTATAGTTGGTGTAACAGACATGTTGGGTTCCGTAATTGTCAAACGCATCCACTCAACAGTCTGTGCTTGGTGGACATTTTATGATAGATTTGACACAGTGGAGGATAGATGTGATTTTATATGTAAACACCTCCCTATAGAATCATCCATTATCATTAAAGAGGAGGATGTTGCTGCAAGTCTTCACAGACTGAAACCAAACAAGTCCTCTGGCCCTAACAGTCTGAAAGCCCGCCTTCTTAAAAATTGTGCTGCCCAGATAAAATGTGTCTTAGCCAAGCTGTTTCAGTGTCTCCTAGACACTAGCACTGTGCCAAAATCGTGGAAATTTTCAACAATTAGGCCTGTGCCGAAAAATCCGGAGGGACACTTGCCAAATGACTTCCGGCCTATGCCCATTACCTCAATATTATGTAAAACTATGGAGAGAGTTCTGGTCAAATATCTGATCACCTCTATGTATAGCATGCTTGATCCTCTCCAGTTTGCTTGGTGACAGAGGCACGGTTGATGCTGAGTTGACTCTTCTCAGCTCTTGTTACTAAGCAGCTGATGCATCCTGCAAGATATGTCAGGATTTTATTTGTGGATTTTAGTTCAGGTTTTAATTCTATGAAAACACACATTCTATTAAAGGAGCAATGTGCAGAATTTAGATTGATATTTTGGCAGAAATAACATTCATAACTACTTTGTTAGTAGTGTATAATCACGTGAAAACAATAATCTTTGTGTTTCATTTCGCTCAGAATAAGCCCTTTAAACCTACATGGGAACGGGTCCACCTCCGTGGAGGCCACTATGTTGCACCTCCAATTTTTCTACAGTAGCCCAGATCGGGGAAAAAAGTAAATGAATAAAGCACTGACACAAGAGAGCGCCTTTCTCTGTTTTGCGGCCACTGTAGGTTTCTGAGATAAGGAATGGTCAGTTGGTTGCAATCTATAATCTGACCACTAGATGGCTCTAAATCTTACACACTGATCCTTTGAGAAGGATAAGTGATCTTAACATTAGCAAGGGTCTAATTCTTTGGATAAGAGAGTTCCTTTCTTGCCACCCTCAAAGGATGTGTGTCAATTGGAGCATCTCTGATGTGCCCACTGTGAGCACAAGGTGCCCTCAAGGCTGTGTTCTTTCCCTTGTACTTTTTTACCTTTTTACTAATGATTTTATGATCAATTACCATGATTTTAAATTCATTAAGTATGCAGACGACATGAACTTAGTAGGGCTTCTACAAGAAATAGACTCTTTAGGTGAAGCCACATACTTGGCCAACGTAAAAGCCTCGGGAATCTGAAGCCATTCCAGCCAGCATGTCATTAATGTGGAAAGAACCAAAGAACTGATATTCTCAACAAAACAGGATGTGACCTTTCAACCAGTCTCATGCACCGGTCAGTGTGTTGAAACTGTTGAACGTTTCCAATATCTCGGCACAGTTCTGGACTCACAGATTAGCTTTTCTTTAAACACAGAGTCTATTTTTAAAAAAATGTTTACTGCGACTTTATCTTCTGAGGAGGCTCAACAACCTTGATGTCAGTCAAAAAATTCTAGAAGTGTTGTACAAGAGCCTTGTTGAGAGTGTTTTGTCTTTTCATCCCCCAGCTTGGTATGGTCACTTTAATTGTAGATCTAAAAGCAAACTACTTCAGATTATAGCCATGGCTAGTAAAGTAGTTGGTAGACCTCAAATGTCCTGGAACTAACTCATTATTGATTGGATTAGATAGAAAGCAAGGATTATTGCACGTGATGACTCACATCCTCTCTATAGCCAGTTTGCGCTTCTGAATTCTGGGATGTGCTATAGAGTTCCTCTGGGAACAAAAAATATTTCGCATAAAATAATTTGTTCCGAGTGCGATTGGCATCCTGAACTCTTCTGCGTGATTGACTCTGACTAGGACATGGATATTTCCCCTTTTTGATTTTTTGTATGTTGTAGCCAATTCATGTCTCAATCCTACTGTCTGGTCTTGCTTTCGTGTCCTTGTTTATGGTGAGCCAAACACAATTTTCCAACATGGTGGACAATAAAGTTTAACTTTATTCTATTCTATTAAATTCTTGAAAAATAAGGCAATTTTCTGGTCATTTCCTCGCTTTCGTATTCCCTTATGCAGGCACATAACAAACTCCTACTGGAAGCCTAATTAGTCCAAGCCTGGCTTACTAGCTGCTGAGCAAAAATGGGATTTGAAGAAGGGATTTTGAAATTTGAAGAAGATATTTTCACATGAACTGTTTAGGAACATTGCAAAATTCATTCTGTAACAACTTAAAAGACCATAAACATCTGCGTCTGCCGAATTTGATAAATCACCAGGATGTTTTTGCCTGTCAAACAAGCTACAGGGGTTATGGTCACTGTGGGTGGTCCCAGGGATGTTTCTGGTGAGCCATCCGACAAAATGCCATGCTGTAAGTGGAAGGTATTCAGCAAAAAGAAAGCAATGGCATGACCTAACTCTGACAAATAAAATGTGGCAGACATCTGGCTAAACTAAGGTTCTACCTGTTCACAGCTTTTACAAATAACCTATGATCAACTGAACTAGCTACGGCTTGCTCACCAGCTGACTGTGTAACATTATTCACTAGCGAGTCAGACAAACTCAACAAGCTCAATGATGTGGGAATGTGGAAGAAGTCCACATCTTCTGCAAGGTTCCTACTCGTTGAGGGGACAACTTCTGTGTATTCTGGGGTCCTCTTCCACAGGTTTCGTTAAGTGTATCATCCATGCTCACAGGCTGTCTTAGGTAGGTTTCCAAAGGGAGTACAGTTCTGAGTCAGGATTGGTCTTTTTCAATACAGAGATTTTTTTGGTGGAAGATGGCAGGTTCCTCTTCTCAAATTTTAATAAGCTGAGTTACAGACTTATCTGTGTAGCATTTGAAGATTGTGGAAGAGATTGTCTGGCTTGAGAGACTAGGGTCATAGGACAGCACTCTGAAAAGATGGGTTCCTCAGTTCAGCTCTTTTTTTTACTACATGCATCATGTATCAGTTGATTCATACGAAGCACATGCTTTAAAGATGATGGCATAGTGATGGTGTCCTCTTTTTGTGTCTCTACAGAACTGGCAGGAGGTTTCGCACACAGAAACTTTAAACGGTGCCCAGAGTGTTGTGACCTTCATCGTGACCTCTGACCTCTCAGCAGCCTGCAATGCAACCAATGACATCGGCACGGACACTAAATTATTTAACATCAAAGCCAGTGAGTTATCTCACTGCATTCCTCCCATTATCAATTGTACAGACACCACAGTTGCTCCCTGATTCATTGCATTGAGGAAATACCTTATTCTCGTTGCAAATAAATTATGTGTTATAAGCTCAGTAGAAAGTCCGATGCTGCACAACTGAAGAGACTTCAGAGACAATTTGCAATTGCAAAACAAAGCCCGCTATTTCACTGCCTTTATTTACTGGCCCCAAATCACTGAATAAGCCTGGTCAGCATTCTCTTAAAAATGTTGATACATTATGGGAGTGTGTAATGTTTTTTTTGAATGGCGTAAGAAAGTGCGTACTTAAGGGGGAAAACGTTATCGTAAACATATTGACCTCGCATTGAACACAGCATTAGAAAGGTTTTAATATTTGTTCATGGCATTGCTTTAGCTTTCTCTAAGCAAATATGAAAAAATTTGCTGCCTCGTGAGCTTTAAGTTTGATGCACTGAGCAATAATGTCAGGGTGCCATGTTTAGTCCTGTAAATTAATTAACCAATTCTCTGATTGCTAATCAAGCCAAGTAATAGGAAGTTATCACTTGTTTAACGGTGAGGATTCTGCCTACCCAAACTCTGACGTCACGTCACTGCTCTTAATCATCAACTCAACTTCCAATACTTATGCTTTGACTCCATACACTCAAAAACATGATCAGCCCTGGTGACGTCACGCACTGGCCTGGGAAGAATATTTCCTATTGTTTGATTGGTTGATTATTTGCTGTGGCGTCAATGGCAGATTCTGATATTTCTAGGATTATTCGATGTTTGAAAGCTGATTCCACGATGTAAAAACAATTAAAAAATGCCTTATTGTTATGGATAGCAGAGATTATGTACTTTATTTGGCAATGTAGGTTTACCATGTGAAGACTACAAAAGAAAAACTATCAGAGTCCAAATTTTGAATTTTTGTATATTCTATATGTTATGTAAATATTATAATATTTATCATTATTAGAATATTTCATTTATTATATATATTTGCATATGTTTTAAGTGCTTTGTTTCTCAGATAGTTTTGAATTTTTAATTAATCATTTCTCCACAACGTGAAAATGCGACTGATCATTTTTCCATTTTGGACTTCATAGGTTTACTTTTCCTTTAAGATTGATAGAATTACATATCCTATGTTTCTCTCTCTGCCCTGTTTTACAGTTCCCCTAACCACCTCAGGCTCTAAAGGTCAGTTTGGTCTGTTTTTTTTAATCTAGTTATTGTGTGAATGTGAAGTAAAGTAATTGAATTGTGGCTGTGATGTCATTGAGGTTCTGCTTTTCTAAACTGAATTTCTGTCTGTGGTGAAAATTAATCTAACCTTGGGAGGACAATCTGGCATCCCCATCACCAACAGAATCTTTCTTTTTATCCCTAAGGTGCTTTAGTAAATTCGATTTCAGGAAAAAAATAAGACTCCTGAATCTTTAATTTAATTCTGAACCTCAATTTTAATATATAGATAATTCAGATTTTAATTAAGAGGTTTGTTGAAGACAGAGCTGTTCGGTGGAATGCTCTTTGTGGTATCATTATGTTTATGGGAGATGTTAAAGAAGCACTCAAATCTTACTTCTGAGATATTCCATTAACTGGTTTGGGTGCAGGGTACAAATGAAGAGAAGGTTTACGCTTTTGAATTAAAAGGGGGTAGATTATGTTGTGGGTGATGATGTTGAAAGCACTCCTTTTTGGTAACCTGTTATCTCCTCACTGATTGCCTCTGCCCTTCATTTGCACCATGTCTCTGACAGGCAGCTTAGAGTCAGAACAAGGTTTTTACTTGAAATGAGACAAGCCATTGTAACAGTGGCCTTCCTACTTCAGGCAACTTTTAACGGCACTTACAGGAAAAATGAAATACCCCTGAGCCGGCCCGGCGCTAGAACAGGGAATTGGGGGGGCATAGACATGTCCCTTTATGACAAGAATTAGTCCTGGCAAGTTCTCAATCATTTTCCTTTATTGACAAGTTTTCTAATGATCATAATTGGCAACTGAAGACACACTTTCTCTCCGTATGTGATCTAACAGCAGTAAAATCATGGATTAAATTCAGTGCAAAAAGTAATTTACTTATTAATAGACCAGTGCTTTACGTTGGTTGAACTGGTCCCAATGAAACATCACCTTACACTCTTGGTATTGCATGGGTTGATTAAAAAAAAGTGGCACTCGGCAGTGAAATAAGCTATAAAGAGCATGTGGCTCAAGCTATTTGCGCAGGTATGCAATTTTGAGTGACATTGATTTAAATACAGCAAATACACGTCCAGATGAATGAATGCCGTCTTACCTAATCAGGGAGAACAAGCAGCTCCTGTTAAGTGTGGAGTGCTCTTGGAGTGAATCTTTTTGTTAATCATGAAAATGATTGAGAGCAGGTCAGGACTTATAATTGTTTTAAACGGATGTTTTGTGCATCCTGATTATCAGTTCTGGTTCCGCCACTACTGGATTTAGCCCATGATTTCATCACTGTTAGATTGCATATGGAGAGAAACTGTGTCTTCAGATGCCATTTATGATAATTGGAAAATGCGTTAATAAAGGAAAATGATTGAGAACTCGCCAGGACTAATTCTTGTCATAAAGGCTTGTGTCTGTGCCTTCCCAATTCCCAGTTCTAGTGCTAGGCCTGCCCCTGAGGATGTTCTGCCTGTGTTTCTGTGTTGAATGCAAAATTCCAGGAGGGCTTACTGTTTTCAAATCTCCTGGAAGGAAATTTCTGTCCCCATAACAGTATCGCATCTGATTTGTCCTCGTAACAGTCGCAATATCCCCACTTCCAAAGCAGAATAAGAAAGGTTTGTACTCTACTCCCGATCCTTTCCCATCTCCTCCCTGCCTCTCGCCATAAAGCATGACCGAATACGGCCACCTCTGCATGCTTGCACCCCCCATTCCACCAGAGCACCTACGGACTGTAAAAGCAAGTCTGGGAAACCTACATATCCAGAGGTCAGGGGTCATGCTGAATGAGACCACCTTGAACCTGCTTATCTGCTGCACCTCCCCCTCCCTCAGCTCAATCACACTTCCTCTTCCTCCATTGCTCAGTCTTACTCTCAATCACAGAAGGAATCTTGCAAGCTTTACGAAGACATTTTAGCTGAGACCATGTGGCATTCTGACTGACGTAAACTGTGTTTCAAGCCCTTTTAGACGGCTCTAGCCAGTGTTGCTGATGACAGCTGGTCTGTGACTGGTCAAAGGTGATTCAATTGGCAGAGTAGGGTTATGCCCAAACTGGTGTACTAATGGGTGCTTAACGGTGGACAGCTGGTCAACTTGCTCGAAGTGTTGAAAACACAAAGATTAAGCTGGGGAGACTTTCACTTACTGTAGCAGACAGAATACTATTAGCAACACCTCCAATTCAATGATTTGGATGTAAGACTTGGAAACAACGGTAGCAAAAGTAACAGCATTTGTGGCTCCAAAGTGACAAAAAATTTGTTTCAGAATTCTTGGTAACATGGTCAATGTTTCAACCCATGCTGGGTCTTTGCCAAGATCCTGCTGAAGACTTGGCTTGAAGCATTGATCAAGTTGTGGAGTACTCATAAATAAGTAATTGGTGGTTTGGTAGCCTCTACTTTGGTGCAGGATACTATTGCCTTGTAAGCACTTGCTGCACTCATGTACACACTCACACACACAAAGTGGTCATTTGTACTGTATTTATAAACATGAACTGGTTGCGGTCCTCCTTATGAAAGACCAAACCTATAAATCAACGAATGAGAGCTTATCTCCACTCTGCTGAACACAATGCTCCATATAATTATCAAGTACCTTGACTGAGATAAAATTTTGAATGAGCCGGATGCTCATCATGGAAAAAACCCTCAGAATAAGGGAAAATGAGAAGAGTGCATGAAAGGGAATTACCGGCCAGCATCACATAATGTGTGACTGCTACAAGTGTTTAAGAAGATATGGGGACTTAATACTGATTAGACTGTCTGTGTTTAGCTTCATACTCCTTCAACGCATGACTGCCATGCGTTTGACTTATGACGATACAAGCCATATCATAGGTGGGATTTTGCAGGCTGATGTAAGGTCAAAGTTTTTATTTGATGAGACACAAAACTGAACAGTAGATGGAAAGCCATTGAAGTGGTTGCATGAAAGCTTTTGTTAAATGCAAAGAAAATCCTTTTTTCAGCTCTTACCCAATAAAAGTACATTGCCGCTACTATTTGAATATATTTTTGGGTAATTTTTGAAATTTATGTTAACAACTAAATTAGCTAAGGAAGATCAGATTGATACATTGGTGGCGGTACCCCATGTTTCTTGGCAGCGGGGTAGCTTGCAACGTCACCCGGACAGCAAAACTCTTTGAGGGCGCGGAGGGTATTAATGAAATAAAACATGGCTACTGTAAGCAACAGTTTGTCTGATGAATTATTCGTGAATAGGTATATCTACAATGACAAACTATAAGCTCACATAATTTGGAAACCCTACCTGTTCTATCTGTAACTGAAGCTGTCGTTTCTCCAAACTTGTTAAAGTTTACAGGCACTTGGTTTGGGGGCCTGTCCATGACTGAATTCCATGGGCACAGCTTCATCTTTTAAAATCTTCCGATATTTACTGGGTGATTTGATTCCATACTTTGCTTAAATGTGCTGTTCCTTTAGACAATTGAGTAAAAAGTGTGCAGAACATTACCAGTGACTCATAGTGGAATCCAATGTCGTGCAACCACTGCCGTAACAAGTAAGGCTTTGCCAAGGGAAATCCGTGCAAGCTCATGCCCACGGGTAGGTCCGAGTGTCCCATTTTGTTGGAGCAATTAGCATTATGATTGATTTTGCCGTGGAAGTTCTGGGGTCATTCCATGTCAGTTAACACAGTGTCCAGAAACTTCTCCAGTACAATTTTAAAATTAGTTTTTGATCCCAAAATGAAAGAATCCCAAATTTCAGTTTCATACCTTAAATCATTTTGGCATCATGACCCTGGGAAATTTGGGTGCCACACTCACACACTTTTCTCCTGCAATTAATTTGTAACCATATCTAGAGACCCATAACTACTCTTTTATATGAGCTACGGTCTAAAAATTAATAAAGGGGTCATTGATTGCCTCCTCTCCTGGAACCAGTGCTTACAAATGAGACTAGTTCCACTGTATACAATATTGACCCTCTAAAACTGAATTTTATTTTATGCAATAATTTTGAGATATTGGGGGGTCCAGATAATTGAGACTTGCGTGTTTGAAGGCTTTTTGACAACTTCTTCATCAGATATTATGACAGTACTGTAACTCAGATGATTTTCGGGGATAGCAGGTCATGAGTGGGATGATGGGGGGATGAGGGGCTCCAAAAATGGTCACAGGACAAACAAACCCTTCAGAACCCCCATTTTAGGCAATGATTTCACCACTTGAGATAGACGTTTTGCTTTTAATTTGACCAACTTATCCAACTTAAAGGGCCAATAAAAAGTTTGCTTATCCAGCTCCTTCTGTATGAACTGATTTTTTGAAAAATGGACCCTTTGGCCCACATCTCTTAAAAATGACTGAGTCTAGAAAGTAGGACAACTCTGATGAGCTCAGTATTGATGTTTTTGGTTGTTGAAATCACACTCTAATACCAAATTATGATACACTAAACTATCCCAATTTTATCCCATTTGTAAGCATTGGTTCCAGGAGAGGTGGCAATCAATGACCCCTTTGTCAATTTCAAGCCCTGTAGCTCATATAAAAGAGAATTTATGGGTCTCAAGGTATGGTTACAAATTAATTGCAGGAAAAAAGTGGGTGTGGCACCCAAATTTCCCAGGGCCATAATGCTGAAATGACTAAAGGTTTGAAACTGAAATTTAGAAATCCTTAATTTGGGGTCAAAAACTAATTTTAGAAATTTTTTCAGTCAAATCTGAGAGATGTCATCAGGGGCATTGTGTGAATTGACATAAAAAGACCCAATAATATTGGAAAGATCAAACCTTGATCATTTAGCGTGAAATTAAGCTGCAGCACAAGTCTAATAATCAAGGCTAATTTGTATACACTTTAAGTAGATCCGCTGATTTTCTGGTGTCCAAGTGTATCATAACATCTGGGACATTGCCAAAGTATTTATTGATTAGTATATACGGAATGGCTGCATTCATGAATGTGTGCTACTTAGTTCTATTTCAGAGGTCTGAGGTTTGATTACTTGATACATTAAAATTGTGAAAATTGGAAAAAAAAAATGTAGGAAATTTTTTTGGGTAAGAATGAAAAAAGTGTTTTCTTTGCCTTTAAAACCAAAATTGTCACAGACCAAATCCATGTGCCAAACTATTTCTTTTGTCATAACTTTTATCTCCATTAAATTCCTTAAATGTCAATGTAAAAATTCAGCCATGATCTCGGACAGTTTATTTCCCCAATTTTTCAACCTCCGGATGGAAGAACTCTGCTAATTGGCTAATCCTGTTGATTTGATCAAAATATTGGGCAGGAATTTTACTTTTTGAACCAGAATGTAGCATCTCATGTTTGAAGATATTGGGCCACAAGAGGATCTCACAGCACTTCCTAACATTCATCTGCCAGCATTTCCATACAGCGCTACAAGCACATGCTTATTTAACATCAGCGGTTGCAGTAGATTGTGTCAGCAGCATTTACCCTGACCCATGGATGCACCTCCCCCTTTCTCCATTAGAGAGCAGTGGTGTGATCATTGCAGTCATCATCATTTGCATCCTTCTGCTGGCCATCCTTGGCAGTGTGCTGTATTTCCTGTACAAGAAGGGCAAACTCCCCTGTGGGCGCTCAGGCAAACAGGAAATGTAAGTTATTCAGCAAGCAGGCCAGTCTTTTTATAGAGTGTCTTCATGCAAGAGTCATCAATAGGGAAAGTGTTCTTCTGTGCCTGACCATTATCAGAGAGCTCGTACTCTGGCCCATCCTGGCATTGAACTGTACTATTTAGAGTACTGAGAAGAAGTCACAGTTAAGAGCACTTTTCTTTAAAGCAGTGGATCATCATTTTACATTATGGCTTTTCATTGATTTCATTGATCTCCATCGACCTATATGAGAGATCATTAGTTGACACTTAATGCATCAAATGAAGAGTTAATTTGCAAAAAAAAAAAAAGATAAAGGCCATTCTTAAAATTTATAAACCAACAACAGTTTTTCTGGAAGCAAGGATGTGTTTCTTGTTTGATTTCACATAAGTCATTAATAAATGATTAAGTACTAACGGCTTTGGGTCGGAACTCGTGCCAATTTGAGTAAAAATTGTGTCCATACAGTAGTAAAGAGCAGTCCAGTAAAGATGACATCATCATGGAGATGAAGAGTGAAAAAAGTGAGGAGGCAGTGCTCTTGCAGGGAGTCAATGGAGACAAAAAGCCCCTGAATGACCTGGTAAGCACGGTCTCACAGAATCACATGAATTACCAGGTACGCTTACCATTTCAGGGGGTCTGTATACTCCCATTACTACACAGACAGACTACTCCTAGTTACCAGCTACTTTATAGAAGGTCCATATTGACCTGACACCAGATTTACATATAGAAATCCCACCAGCCCTACATATTTCATATTTACAGAAAAGCTTTGCAGGGCATTAAAAGTATATTCAGTAATGCAAGGCAATGTGTTATAGAATGGGTTAAGGCACTTCAGTGGTTTCGTGGAAATGCCATGTCTATTATTTCTTTGACTTTACATTTTGCATTGCATTGGTAGTAAAAGGTGAGTTACAAATGTAGAATTAGTGTATCTGCAGCTATGGGTGAGTAACAAACATTTTCTTTGAAGAAAAATGTGAGCAGTTATGATGTTTATGTTTTTCTGAAGTGAACAGTAATACAAACACCAATTCCAATGAAATTGGAATGTTGTGTGAAACGTGAATAAAAACAGAATACAATGATTTGAAAATCCTTTTCGACCTATACTCAATGGAATACACAACAAAGACAAGATATTTAATGTTCAAACTGTTAAACTTGCTTGTTTTTGTTTTTGGAAATATTCACTCATTTTGAATTTGATACCTGTAACACATTCCCAAAAAGGTGGGACAGGGACAACAAAAGACTGTGAAAGTTGAGGAATGCCCAAAAAACACCTGTTTGTCACATTACACAGGTGAACAGGTTAATTGGAAATAGATGAGTGTCATAATTAGGTGAAAAAAAGGAGCATCCCCAAAAGGTTCAGTCATTCTCAAGCAAGGATGGGGCGAGGTTCCCCGCTTTGTGAACAACTGTGTGAGCAAATAGTCCAACAGTTTAAGAACAACGTTTCTCAACGTGCAGTTGCAAGGAATTTATTTATTTATTAAAGTTATTAACAATTAAATTTATTAAGATTTCACCATCTATAGTCCATAATATCATCAAAAGTTTCAGAGAATCCAGAGAAATCTCTACATGTAAGCGGCAGAGCCGAAAACCAAACCACCATTGCCTGTGACCATCAGTCCCTCAACAACACCCAGAAACACCCCTGGCTTCTCTGGGCCCAAACTCATCTGAGATGAACCGACGCAACGTGGAAAAGTGTGCTGTGATCTGACGAGTCCACATTTCAAATAGTTTTTGGAAATCATAGACGTCGTGTCCTCAGGGCTAAAGAGGAAAAGAACCATCCAGGGGTGCGTTTCCCAAAAGCTTAGTTGCTATCTAAGTTAGCAACTTACATAGTTCGTCCATTCACAGTCAATCGGTCCAACTATGTAAGTTAGCATCTGTCATTTCGGGAAACGCACCCCAGATTGTTTTCAGCGCACAGTTCAAATGCCAGCATCTGTGATGGCCTGACAATGTGTTAGTTTCCATGGCATGGGTGACTTGCACATCTGTGAAGGCACCATTAATCCTGAAAGGTACATACAGGTTTTAGAGCAACATATGCTGCCATCCAAGCAACGTCTTTTTCAGGGACGTCCCTGCTTATTTCAGCAAGACAATGCCAAGCCACATTCTGCACATGTTACAACAGTGTGGCTTTGTAGTAAAGAGTCCGGGTAATAGACTGGCCTGTCTGTAGTCCAGACCTGTCTCCCATTGAAAATGTGAGGCGCATTATGAAGCGCAAAATAGAACAACGGAGACCCCAGACTGTTGTGCAACTGAAGTCGTACATCAAGCAAGAATGTGGAAGAATTCCACCTAAAAAAGCTTTTACAATTAGTGTCCTCAGTTCCCAAATGCTTATTGAATGTTGTTAAAAGGAAAGGTGATGTTACACAATGGTAAACATGCCCCTTTCCCAGCTTTTTTTGGAATAGGTTGCAAGCATCAAATTCAAAATGAGTGAATATTTCCCAAAAAAAAAACAATAAAGTCTATCAATTTGAACATTAAATACCTTATCTTTGTAGTGTAATAAATTGAACATAGGTCGAAAAGTATTTATATAAATAGTGAGTGACAATGTTTGTGTTTCTCTGGAGTAAAAAGTGAGAGATAATGTTTGTGTTTCTCTGGAGTAAGATGGGAGCAATAATACTTGTTATTGATATTTATGTTTCTATACATTAAAATATGAGCAGTCAAGCCTGTTTCTCTGGAATAAAATTTTGGCTGTAGTATTTTTTTTCTCTGGATTAAAATGCAAGCAGTGCTTTTTCTCTGGAGTAAAATGTGAGTAGTAATATCTGGGTTCCTCTGGAGTGAATTCCAACCATTATTGTTTCTGCAGTGAAATGCAAGCAGTCATGTTTGTTACTCTGGAGTTAAATGTGGTGAGAGGATTTATGCTTGCTCTGCTGGAGTTAAATGTGCGTTGTCATGTTTGTTTTTCTGTGGAGTAAAGGGAGAGCCATACCTAGATGTGCAGAAGTGAGCTGGATGAGGGAAAGCAGCTTCTGGCCCATATTCCTCAGCAGTTAGAAGATCAAGCGTCACTGGAAAATCCTCAATCGACACGCTAATTGCTTCTGTACGTCTTCAAGGGTGTGGCAGCACAGTTGAATACACAAACTCAATGAATATTTTACTGGACTCGAGCCACATTTGATGTCAAAGGTTCTCAATGGTCATTTACTCCAAATGCCCTCTCTGGCATTATATGATAACGATGGTCTGCCAATATCTTCAAGTATTATTTGATTATGTAATATATATATATATATATATATATATATATATATTGCTAATAATTTACAGATATGATATATAAATATATATTTAGTTATTTAAAATAACCTTACAAAGGAAAACTTTAAGAACACAAATAGCGTTATTCATTGCCAGTGAGTTTACAGAGCTTCTTCTTTCCCTTGTTGTTTTAAACCTAACAGAGCAATAGGTTTGGTACATGGTGAGAAGTGTTTGTGAGAGATGGGTGTTTGGGATATGATTGGCATGTGAAAGGTGTATTAGGTGTGTCAAAGAACAGGTGTATAGCTTTTAAGCTTGCTCTGGCATATGATCTTCAGTCTCACATTGAAACTGCAGACTGCCCCACCAAACTGGCTCCCCAACAATATGCACCACACTGCTGCAACTAATACATTCTGTGCAGTCAAATATACTCAATTCTAGGCATCAAAAGCACCCCTGCAGTACTGGAGGTCAATTGATATGGCATTTGAACGTATAATGTTTTTAGGGTGCTAACACTGTCAGCATACCTTCGGACACTGGCTTTGCCTGGTGATACTTCCATTGTGAATGATTTAAGTCCTCTCTTACCTATGATGAAAGGGGTTCATTCGCATTCAGTACGCAATCACATTCTGATTGACTGCAGACCGGCAATGAGTAGCCCAAGCAAATGTTTGCTGTGCAGGTCTTCGGCGTTTTCTAGAATGTTTACACTCATGAAGAGAAAGTCTTGTAAAAGAATACCAGTAATTAAGCCAGTTCAATTCTCTGGAATCTTGCGTGAGTGATGACATTCTCAAGGAATTGTTTCTATATGAAAATGACAATGACATCAGTTTCCAAGCTTTAAAGACAGTGGCATCACAATGAGCTTCAAAATTAAAGTAACTGCTGAATACAGGAGGGGCAATGAGAGGTCATGGTGATTGTGATCGGTGCAGGTGAGCACTGTGCCAGTCGTAGACTCTGAGTTTTGGCTGATGTAGAGGTGGTTTGAGTATGCTGTTTAGTACTACAGAGTCTCTCCCTCCAGTCTCTGATGTCTGTGATTCATGAACCTCATTATTAGACAGACACTGGGCTGTGAATCAGGTCTAAAGCCTGTTGTCCAAGGTCAGTGTCCTTGTCCAATAAGATCAGTGCTACCCTGGAGCAAAGGCCCACACTGATCCTCAGGAGTATTGCTGAATAATTATAATGTAATTCCATTGTACTGCGGAGCCAATATAAACTAACAAATTAATGATGTGCTTAAGGGCCCATGTACCAAGGAACCTTCATTGCAGCCCATGCAACACCAGAGCCTGTTTGTGAAACGAATCCAGGAAAATCCTGCAGTGCATGAGATTTGTGGCTGGACTGTGCAGCCTGTCAGTTCTGTGTGAGTGAGTCCGTGAGGTTTTATCTTCAAACATTACAAATGCGCCACTGGATTCTGCTACAACCAATGGAAAGATGTTATCCTTCAAATACTACTGTCAAGCTCTCGTACTATCTGTAAATATCTGCAGGGTAGATAATCACTGGATAAATGTGACCCCAGTATGATAAGAGAGGTTTAGCCTGCTTTTGAGAAATGCCCATATTAAATAGTAATCACAAAGCATGGGGGTTTTAGCTTCATGCACCGTTTTTTACTTTTTAAAACGTTAGACACACTATGTTTGGGTTGTTTATATTAAGCCTGTATTATGAGTATTCATTGCCATTACTGCAGTGTGCGTGTCTTCGTTTTTATGTTCATAGATACTGTACAGTTGCCAATATCAAATGGTAAAAATTCTTGCTTGATAATATTTTTGACTTTTGTATTTACTATACTGCCAGTTATATTTGCCAGGTTTTTCAGCAGTTCTGCTTCTGAGCTTTTCATTTTTGATGTTTATTACAAGTTTCTTTATTGAATGATTAATTTTGAGTGCAAAGACATCCATTTTTAATTTTCAATCTTATGTTTGTGATATTACAATATTGGTGATCTTAAAGAAAGAAGGGATTGTCCTGTGTTAGAATAGTTTTAGTTGCTATGTTAAAAAAAAAAAAGATTATTTTTGTATTGCGAAGCCCTATATTTTGTGCAGCATTCAAAGTTTAAAGCATATATTTCTTTTTTTTTGAGAACATTGGCTAGTATATAGTAATTATTTATGAGATTTATTCAGCATTGGAAGAAGAAGCAGGCACAGTTGGAGACATAGAACTATAGGATTTAAAATCCACGTTAATTTCAAATATCATGTTACTGTATAGATTCTTTTTTCTACAAGCTAAGCACACCAACCTCCTCCTGCCACCCTAGGTCAGGAAAGATTTAATCCCTTCAGATCAGGTCTTGTGTATCTGGGAATTAGTTTGAATTCTTATTTCTAAAGTCTTTGATTGAGTGTGTAAATTAAATACTTGTAAACTGAGGCTTGCATTTTGTTTTTATAATTCTTTTCGAAGTAAACAATGCCAAATAAAATGCCAATAAAATTGAAACCATGGCTTTTTATTTTCATGCAAAATTACTGCATTTCATGTGATTTTATATTCATGGATAAAAGGCAGTTAATATGTTATTACAGTGCTGTGAACAATTATTTGTCCCCTTCCCAGTTTCACAGTTAAATATTTCAGATCATCAAACTAATTTAAATATTACACAAAGGTAACACGAGTAAACATAAAATGCAGTTTTCATATGATGCTTTCATTTATTGAAGGAAAAAATAATCAAACCCTTCCTGGCCCTATGTGATTAAGTAATTGTCCTTTAGTTAGTTATTATTATAGCCAATTAAACCAATTTAATTGATAATTGGGATTTCATTTGACACACCCAGGCTTGATTACTGCCAGCCTTCTTGAATCTAAACATTACTTAAATACAGCCTGCCTGGTACAGCAGGCAAAAAGCAGCGCATAATCCCACAATTTAAAGAAATCCAAGAATAAGTGAGAAACCGTTGTTGGCATTCATCAGTCTGGAAATGATTACAAAGCCATTACTAAGCTCTGGGACCCCATCAAAACATGGTGAGAGTCATTAATCTACAAATGTTGAAAACTTGGAACAGTGGTGAACCTTCCCAGGAGTGGTTGGCCTTCCATAATTCCTCTGAGATCGCATCAACGACTCATCTTGGAGGTCACAAAAACATAGAGAATAACATTGAAAGTACAACAAGCCTCATTAGCCTCAGGTAAGGTTAGTGTTCTCGACTCAAAAATACGAAAGACACTGAGCAAATATGGTATCCATGGGAGAGCTGCAAGGCGAAAATTTCAGCAGACAAAAAGGAACACTAAAGGCTCGTCTCACGTTTGCCAGAAAAAAAAAATGTTGTTGACCTCCTAGACTTTCCGGATAAGCTAAAAGTGAACTTTTTGAAAGACAGGTCATGTTACATCTAGCGTAAAGCTAAGACAGCATTGCAGCATAATCCTGTGATTCCACCAAATGCAAAACAAATTTTTCATGCGGACAGACTACATTCAAAGTCAACGCAAAGATGCAAACTCATGGGAAAAGACAATAGTTCATGCAGAGCGAGGCAAATCTTGCGGGAGATGCGACGCAACATGAATAAAGTGTGCAAACGGCGCAAATGCACAAAAATTACCATTTTGCTTGACCTCAAAATATTAATCTTTTGCATAAAATTTGCACAAGTTCAGCAGTGTTCTGAATAGCATCATTGCTACAAGAGGAACATTGAATTTATGGCTTGGTAGCCAAGCCAGCCAAACTGAAGGTACGTTGCTTGAGATAACGGAAACGCTAGCTATTTGTATCAAATAATCTATAACACAGTATTATAAAAAAATTATAAATAGTGGTCTTGCTCAGCGCTGGATATGACAACATCATCAGTTTTGTGAATATTTTTATTCTCAAGCAGACATAATGTTAATACAGTAAAGCATTTATGAAGTTAGCATAGCAACACTGGCGTTGCCATGTTGTTGATGATTTTTAGATAACTGGCCCTATGGGCCGATAAGCTATTGTCGTGGTGTGGCGTCTGTCGTCCGTCGTCTGTCATCTGGAACATTTTTAATATTTTTTCTGGCCCGATGAATTTTCGTTTTAATTTTCCATAAGATACTACTAGGCTATATTTTCAGATTTTTTTTTTTTGGATTTTTGATATAATCATTTTTGTCCGTTTTATGGGTCCTTGAAATTTTGACCCCAGTGTTAAAGATAGGAATGAGAAATTATAAAAAAAACTCATTTCTCAAAAGTGCGTGATACATTTTTTTCTAAATCAGGCAATCAACTTGGTACTGTCAATGTACAGTGTGAGCACCAATTTGATTGAATCGACAGAAGTGGGCCTAGTGGGGAAGCTGTACTTTACGAATATGCAAGATGGCCTGTGGAGGCCAAATGGTTGTAGATAGAGATGAAGTTTGTATTATCGACACATAGGAAGTTGTATATGATTTGAACTATTTTATTTTCATATTTGCAACATTTTGGCTGGTTAAAGTTGACCTCCAATGACTTTGAAAGGTCAAACTTGAGGTCAAAGAAAATATAAACTATGTTAAAACAAAAGACCTGAAATTTCAAAAAATTATTTCTCAAAAACTGTAACTTTTTTCTAAATTTGGCAATCCACTCACTTCGATACACTTTATGTTCAGTGTGAGTGCCATTTTAATTGAATCGATAGAAGTGGGTCTACTGAGGGTCTTTTTAAACATTGGGTCTTACGGAGGATGAGAAGAATTGTCCGTGGAAGCTTAATTGTTTGTAGATTGAGATTAAGTTTGTCTTATTGACATATAGGAAGTCATATATAACCTATAATTTGGATGAGATGGCCTCAGATGACCTTGAAAGTCAAACTTGAGGACAAGCAAAACGTTACAATTTTCAAAGGCTTCTAGGCTTGAAACTATTGAAGATTGGGAACATATGTGTGTTGATGACTTACAGGAAGTGAAATATGAACTTTCATTTGGTGGCCTTGAACTTGACCTTCACTGACCTTCAAAGGTCAAACTTCCCATGGTGAAATTTCATTGACTTCTATCGCTAAAACTATTACAGATAGAGCTTAGGTTTGTATTATATTATGGGTATATAGGAAGTCATGTATGAAGTTTCATTTGGTGACCTTGAAGTGGACCTTTAGTAACATTCAACAGCCAAACTTTACAGTAAAATTTCAATGACTTAAAGCAGGAAAATTATATAAATTATAAAAATATTATAAATTATATATATATATATATATATATATATATATATATATATTTATTATATTTTTATAATTTATATAATTTTCCTGCTATAAGTCATTGAAATTTTACTGTAAAGTTTGGCTGTTGAATGTTGAATATAACAAATATATTTGTTATAGACGGATTGTAGGTTTGTATTTGAGATGTATAGGAAGTCATATATGAACTTTCATTTGGTCACATTCATATTGATCTTCAAATGTCAAACTTGACTTGATGTAAATTCAATGACTTCTATCACCAAGCAGGTCACAGATGGAGCCTAAGTTTGTATCACAGACTTAAAGGAAGTCATACATGAACTTCTCTTTGGTGGCATTTAACTTAACTGTTGGTGACCTTTGAAGGTCAAACTTGACTTTTTACAATTACAATGACTTGTTTTGCCACAATGGTCACAGATGAAGCCTAGGTTTGTATTAAAGACATATAGGAAGTCATATAAGAACTTTCATTTGGTGACCTTTGTATTGAGCTTCAAAGATCAAATGTGACTATGTGAATATTCAATGACTTGTATCGCTAAAATGGTCGCAGATGGAGCCTAGGTTTGTGTTACAGACATCTAGGAAGTCACATATGAACTTTCATTTGGTGACATTCAGCTTGACAGTCAGAGGGTCTAACTCGACAGTGAAATTATAATGACTTGTGTCACCAAAATGGTCACAGATTGAGACAAGGTTTGCATAGAGACATTTAGAAAGTCATAAATGAAGTCCATTCGCTGGCCTCAACCTGACTTTCTGTGACCTTTAAAGTTCACAATTGACATTGAATTCTTACTTACTTGTATGACCAAAACTGAACTGCTTCAAAGCTTAGGATTGTATTGCAGAAGGTCTTATAAATGTATATGAACTTTTATTTATTGACCTCGGCCTTGACATTGACCTTTAATGATTCGAAGGTGAAACTTCACATGAAATTTTCACAACTTAAATCATCACAGATTGCTTGCCGGTAAGCTACAGGACCCTTGGTCATATTTATGGAGATTGCAGGAAGTACCACCCATTTAGTATAAACAAGGCTTATCTTACATTACTATAGGTCAGTGGTGTGAATTTTCCTTTCAATCCTCTACCAAGTTGTTCACCCATTGAAGTGAATGTGATCTTTGCATGAACAAGGCAGCAAATCTTCAAAGCGAAAAAAAAAATGAAAACGATCCCCCAGTCAAACTCCCGCAAACAAAAGCAAGGAGGAATTTCATTTTGTGTTTGGTGGAAATGCAGCATAAGAACATCATTCCAGCAATCAGTCATGGTCGTCTTAATGAGATGGCCTGCGGCTGCTCTGGTGCTCCAGACTTGGCATAATTGATGCTACCATGAATTCTGCTCTCTACCAGAAAATCCTGAAGGAGAATATCCGGCCTACAGTTTGTTACTTCAAGCTCAAGCGCAGTTGGGTTATGGAGCAGGACAATGATCCGAACAATCGTTGCAGGTCCATGTCTAAGCGGCAAAAAATAAAAATGTAGGTTTCAAAGTGGCCTAGTCAAAGTCTTGACTTGAACCTAACTGAGTTATTTGGCATGATCATAAGCAGGAAGTTCAAGCTCTATAATTCTCCAGTGCAGGGGAAATAAAACAATTCTCCTAAGTAGAGTGGGCCAAGATTCCTTCACAGTGATGTAATAGACTCATCCCAGTTATAACATTTGATGGCAGTTGTGGCTGCCAAGGGTGGCACAACCATTTACGATCAGGAGGCAATTGTTTTTTCACATGGGAGATTTGAAGTTGAATAACTCTTTACCTTCAATAAATAAAATGATAATTTAATATTGCATTTTGTGCTTATTCACATTGTCTTTGCCTTATACTATATTAAAATTTGTTTGATGATCTGAAACATTTAATCAGTGGTGTGTCAGAATTATTTTTTTTGGTGGGCCTGAACAAATGTAAACGGGTCATTTTTTCCCCCAGAAAATTTTGGCTTAGAATACAGATTAAAATAAAAAATATATCATGCTTTCATTTGGCTAACAAAAAACTGGGGACCAAACAAATTAAAATATTTGCAGGCAAGACATTTTTATGTTAATTGTGCCCCAGAAGATAAAATCAACAGTTAAAAACCCTTTATAACACAAGTGAACATATAGCCTATACGTCCAGCACTCAAGACCATGGCCATGCAAACAGACAAATAGAAAACTTTGAAAAATGCCGGAGCCCAAATGACCATTTAAAGGCTACAATGTCCTTCACACCTACACTTACACTGTTATTTCAGAACCATCGTTAGCTCACTCGCCTGACAGCTAGAGGAATCCTCTCTTCATTCACATCATATTCTCAGCTGTGAAAAAATAAACCAAGCAAATAGAAAGTCTAGTATCCACTGAGTAAATATACGTCATAATGGCAATACTTACACAGATATAGAGGTAGTATAGTACAGAGGTAACTATGTCATCATAAATTTTATGACTCAAGAAATTCAAGAAAGCTTTAAATGAAGAATTTTTTTTTTTTTTTACTAGCCAAGTTGAAGTAAGGAAAAGTGGGCTAACCCTTTCACAAGCATTAGTCCCAGGGTGGGCTGCTTATTTGTGTTTTTATAGCCTGCCAACAAATACTGTACTATATTGGAGAACTAGCTATACTGTGCTCAACAGTTTGTTGCCTCAGCAATATAACTGCGTTAGGCGCTTTATGATGCAAATACGATAGCGAAAATCATAATGACCCTCCGCCTGTCAATGGAGTCCCAAAAGTTCAGTTGTATAGCATTGTTCAGGTTTGTCAAAATATGTTGAAATTGATGATCTTACCTCAGTAGTCATCCAGAGCTAAAAGCCTGTCAACATTTTCAATCCGTAGAACAAGCAAGATTGGACAAATGCCACTTAATCTGCTTTGAAATTGAGGTAGCTGCCGTGGGTCTAAGATTTTTCCCTTTGATCAGCTTTTTTTTTTAACTCATGAGCAGTAGATCTGTACCGTAACCCTTCAAAAACAAAGTAAATACACCCACTGGATATCATGTGCTGATGAAACGGAACAATCCAGGCCACATCAGCCTTTGCTCGAGCTTAACAGTTTACACAAACAGCCAGTGGTCTGTAACTTCTAAAATACGAGTGCGTATGGTAGGCAAGGGTTATTTTTTACAAGGAGGAATTATGCTGCGTTCCAAACAACTCGGAGGTCGGATCTTTACGAGTTGAAAACTCCGACATCCAAGTGCTCCAGACGTACTGTGTCGGATGTAAGCAAAAAAAAAAATGGCGGTCAATGACAAGTGAATGTTCTTTTGGCAAGCAGCAAGAAAATTAAAAGCAGATAACTTCAGCCTTCTGGCATATTTAAATGAAGAAGATGAGGTGAAATGACGTCTAAGGTGAAACACCTTTATATATTCAATTTTATGTCTTATCGTTCACTTGTGGATGTTCAGTGGATGCTGCCATTTTTGTATGACGGAAGATGAACCAATCTCGGTGCAGTCGAGGTAGATTTTCTTCTCTGAGCTTCCCAGCTCCGACTTCAGTGGCCGTTCCAGTCATGGATGCATTATAAGAAGTGGATACTAAAGCAGGGCAAAAACGCATGCCGAAAAAGGCTTAGCGGTCAAGTTGATATTGCAGGTCACGTGATGTCATGGGGGGCAAAAAGAAAAATTTTCCATAGGGAACAATTGAAAAAGACACTCCAATAAATCCATGAATAAATTTTTTTGACTACCGCAAATGATCAATATGTAATCTGTTGATTTTTCTCTTTTAAACCATAGGTGCCTTTCCCACGGCAGCGACATAATTTTTTATTTTAATTCAGGCTATGCGAACACCAAGGGGACCTCGTCTCCAAGCGTGTTCTCATAAGCACTGCAGCAGCTGCAGTTGTCTGCCTGTTTCACTGGTCAGGAGATTTCGCATTGTCGGCTTACATTATTACCAAAGTAGGTAAAGTGAGAAAGTGTAACGACACCAATGTTTTCATTTATTGTATTTGATGAATGGCTTTGTTATGTAGCGACTTTTGTTTTGATGCTTCATGTATTATATGCTGGCTGAGTGGCATTGACCACGTCCATATGTGCACTTTCAGCATAGTATAAATTCAGCCCAAAAAACTACACAGCTAATCATTCATTTACCATTGCATGCTCATTCTAAATTATTAAAACAATAGCAGACGTGGACTCTTGATGCCATGACTTTTCAGCAACTCTTAAGATAAGATACAAAATATGAGGTTTCTGTTATTGTATGCATGCGCCGAGCTTGCATTACAGCACTGGACAAACAGACAGCATCTGTTGTTCAGCCTGCGATGTGATTGACACACTGTGCATGACGGCATCAGTGTATGGGAGTGATGCTGCGGAGATTCCCTGATGCAGCGGATGCAGCTGATCTCAATCTGCGCAGAAAAAATATGAGTCCCAGAAGAAAGAAACAGATGAGAATGAAAAGAAGATCGACTCTATGTATATTTTAGAACTGGGCTGCTGATCATGTGATGACTGGAATTTGCCAATCCTGTATAAGGGGAAAGAAAAATAATTCTGTAATCAAGGTATGACACCCAAGAAAATCCATGAGGACATGGTAAACACACTTAGTGAGGACTCTCCTTCCTATTCCACTGTTTAAAAGTGGGCTGCTGAATTCAAGCGGGACAGGTACAGCACAGATGATAACCCTGGGTCAGGACGCCCAAAAACATAAACCACTGATGAACAAGTTGGTGCCATTCACCGCATGGTTTTGAATGACAGACGTTTGACTGTCCAACAGATAGCTGAGGCCACAGACATTAGTGCTGGCTCAGCGCACACTGTTTTAACTGTGATCTTGGGGATGAACAAGCTGTCTGCAAGATGGGCACCGAGAATGCTGATGTCAGACACTTTTTTTATTTTTTTTTATTTTTTTTTTTTGGCATCTCCGATCCCACCCGAATCTGGAATGCCCAATTAGGGAACTATGTACAAAGCTTGCTCGTATGCGACCCCTTGCTGCCAACTCAGGATAGTGAGACCGTTCACGGCTCTCCTCCGAAGCACATGCCTGCCTGCCACTGATTCTGGTTGAATCTTCGCAAGTTCAGAACTAGGGCGGAGGATACCAGGACATGAACTAACCCGGAGTCTCCCTGATGAGCGCCTGTCTGGCCAACAGGAGGCGCTGGAACAACGAACAAAGCTGTTATTCTATAGCCAAATCCGGCAGTCCATTCCCAATTTGAAACCCTGTAGCGCGATGGCCAATTGTGCGCTACTCTGAAAAAGCTGCCGACCCCTGCCGTGGGTACGCCGGGGCTCGAACCCGCAACGTGGAGATCACCTCTGCACTGCAGAGCAGTGCCTTAACCATGTGAGCCACCCGGCAGCTCCTATTTCCAGGAATTTCCACTGAAGACTAGTGACCCAAGATGAAACGTTCTCCACTTTGAACCTGAATCAAAGCTTCAAAGCAAATAGTGGAAACACCATGGTCCTTCAGCCCCAAGAAAATTCAAGCAAACAGCATCTGTCGGCAAGGTGTGATGGGCTGTTTTCTGATATTCTGAAGGCATTATCATGAAAAACAACTTGAAGAAAGGTAAAACTATTAAAGGACAGTATTGTCAATCAGAATTGCAAGAAATGAAGAAGCAATCAAGGTGAAATTCAGAGGAAGCTGCAGGTGGGTGTGTTCTTGCTCCAGGACAATGCGCCCGTTCATACTGCACAAGTGGCAGCGGCCGAAGCAGCCAACTGCAGCTTTGAATTGTTGCCTCAGGCTCCTTACTGACCGGACCTAGCTCCACCTGACTTCCACCTGTTCCCTAAACTGAAATCCCACCTGCATGGTCACCATTTTGGAAGCAATGATGAAGTCATTAGAGCTGTGGAGGAGATTTGGGAGAATAGCAATGCTTGAGCATCATTGGACCAAGTGCATTGAAGTTAAAGGAGACTATATTGAAAAATAAGGAAAAAACTGTCTGTCTTTCTCCTGTGAGTCTTTCTAGGCGAGGCTTAGAACTTTTTGAATGACCCTCGTATATCACGTGTTTCAAAGGCATCTGCGTATTGTGCACATAACAGAGCACAATATGAATAAAATTGTCATTTCCAATAGCGACAAACATTATGTGCATTCTTAAATTTACACAAGCACTACGCGTGGTCAGCAGCATGTGTAGATTTTGTTAGTAGGTAGGTTAGTAGGAAAAGATCGAAGCTACTAAAATATTACTATTGATGAATGCGGAGATGCACAAAAAATTTCCGTCTGCAAACAGTTTGCACACAAATTAGTTCTGCTCACGTTTCATGAATGAGACCCAATCATTGTTCAATTAAAAAAAAAAAACAAACATCAAGACTGGGTGGGAGCCTGGGTGTGCCAGTGAACGAACTAGGCGGGCCAGTGCCGCCCAGGCTCATTAATGGAGTTAAATAAAATTAAAGGTCTCATGTAAACATGGCCACTGATGCCGAAATTAACTCCTTTCATGCCAGTTCACGAGCACATATCGAAGAACCTCATTGGTTCATGAGATGTGCTGCATGCGTAGCCCAAGATTCCTCCAAATGTGCTCATCAGTACTGGCAATTCTCCTCTCCAGGTGCGGCTTCCTCCAAATGAATCATAGATGTCAATTTCGACGCACATTTTGAAGAAGAGGGTATGATACTATCAATCTATATCTACAGTTTTTCTCCTTTTTTTCCATTATTGCGTTGAAATGAAAGTACAGGGCATCCCATTATCTTGTAACACATTGCATATTTTGTTTTTATAGAAGGGTACTAATAATTCTTCAATCATTTGTCACCGAAGTAATTACTGGGGGGCGGGGGGTGGGGGGGGACATTTTACGACAAAACTAGTAAATTTCACCCCATGTACAGATGAACCAGTATAAAACTAGTTTTGTTGCAGCAGCTAGATTTCAGCCATGATGAACTGTACAAGGGAAAATTGTTCCTCGCCTCCAAATTCAGAGCCGCAGTTCGTTACTGCGCGTGCTCATAAGCTACATCCCAAGAAACGATTCTCTTCGACTGCTAGTCATGATCTGATTCCATCCTTGTCAATCCGTCTCCGTTTTTGCGTTGTTTTTATACTGATGGATTTTAAAAACTTATAAAAGTCTGACAAGACAGAAATGGTATAGTTGGGTTAGGGGAACTTTAATTAGATGATTACGTAATTGATATGCAGTTGTCTTTGAGTAAGGAGACACAACAGGGCGTAAGGTCATGACCTTGTTTGTGTCTGTGGAGCAGGACTTGAGGAATTAGTGATGTAACCTCGTCCAGCTTCACTGATCACAATTGCAATGCTGTCAAATGCCTTGAAACAATTATTGAGGTCATTAAGGCTGGACCCCGACACTACGTGCGCCATGCCTAGCCTTTCCAGACACCAACGTGATCAAGCTATTGGGCTGTGGATGGCTGGAACATCCCAAAATGGCATCGCCCAGCGTTTTGGGGTAAGCTAACCCACAATCTTTACCCTTGTGGCTCGATACCAGGAGACTGGAAGCACCAATGATGGACCCCGACCTCGTCAGCCTAGGGTCATGACCCCAGCCCAGGACAATCAGATCCGCCTCCTCCACCTGAGAGGTCGGTTTCGAACCTGCACCAGGACGGCTCAGGAGACCCTAGGAATCCACAGACCAACGATCAGCAGAAGAACAGTGAGCCGCTGACTTGGCGGTCACACTCGGTACTGAGATTGGAGTTGATCTTTGCTGTTGATTTTGTTGTTAAACTTGTCATTGTTGATTCTTTTGTCATTCTTTTTTTGTTGATGTCATCTGACATTTTAGGGATAAAGTCAATAAATGGTGACATATTTGAATCAGAGTTTGATATAATTCTGGTAATAAGTTTTTAGTCCATCAGTTTACATATTTTCATCAGGCATTATGCTGTCAATATTAAGTAGTTTTCTATGGAAATTCGAAGTTGAGGAAGAAAATCTCATCCTCATGGGCAACTGCATCTTTATCAACGTAGCGCTGCTGTGATAGCCACATAGGGAACGTTAGCTAGTAATTCGGCTAATTGTCTGATGATGCCATCTAAATGAAGCGAGTTAAGAAGCTAGCCACTTAGCTAGCAATATTTGTGGGCGAAGTAAAAGGTTACTGAGGAATTCTGCATTTGTCCGCAGCTTTAACTATTTGGTAGTAGATTCCAAATCATTCACCAAGCTGCATGCTTCCAGTTCAGTACACCTCCCATCATTTCACCAGAAACAGCCCATAAAGCAAGCAGCAGCTGTGAGCGTCTTTTCCAAGTTCCGAGCATGTGCAGTAATCATGACACCACTGGTTCAATGCGAGACGGTGTCAATCTGGTTTTTACCAACACAGCATATTCAGAGCTTTCATAATATAATTTCCTTTTGGTAAACAGGCAGATGATGGTACAGGGAAGTATCAAATTTTTATTCACAAGATAAATCCGTTCAATAGGACCTAGAGCAGTTAATTTAGTGACTAATCAAATGAAATCGAGAGTTTCCCCTGATGTAGGGGAGACTGGGGTCTGATGAGCCATATCACCATTTTGCGATAAACCGAAACCAAATATTTTGCCAATTTTAAGCAGCTCTGTCATCAATTGATCACAAAATAGTGATATGGCTCATTGGTCCCCGTGGCTCATCGGACCCCAGTCTCCCCTCACTAAGAAATAGACACTGGAAAAACAAATATATGCAACTACACATTTTCAGAAATATTTTAAGACAAAATGTAGAAATACGCGACATGACGCTGTCAAAACTATTTTCGGCTAAAAAATCAATACACTATGCATCAAGCATCAAGGCTAGCAAAAAAAATAAAAAAGCCACCACAAACACTGACTACCCTGCTTTGTGACAGACATTACTAGTTCAGTGTTTGACACTTTGACACAAAAAACCAGTAAATGAGGTGACATACCTTGTGAACAGTGCCTTTGAATATGAATGTTCAGATGGGTGGAAGTGATGAATGACTGTTCATTGCATACAGGCAAGGGAAATGAAATGAAACAATGAATGTTTATCCAAAACTGCTTTAATGATGGATGCGTTACTTCCAAATGGAAAATGAAATTATCTTTATACAGAATAGGGACCGAAGAACAGCATCAGAAATTAATAAATAACATTAGTATTTATTTATACACAACAATGAAAAAAAAAAATGTATAAAATAAATTGCGCTGCATTAACTGAAGATGGGTCTCCTGATGCAAACATCTTTACTTCCTTTTTTTTTTTTTTTTTTTTTTTTTTTTTTTTTTAAACACTGCAGAGGATAAAACCCTGACTTTTAAACACTTCACACATGTACTTTTTTATTACGGGACCAAATCTGCCACTGGATATTTCCTCATAGATGGGTAACACTGATGTCATTGATATTTAGTTTACTAAACGAACAGTAGCAATTACAGTAATCGCATATCAAACACTTCTACATTGAAATGGTCGCAGCCTGTTTTGTCAAAGCGGATTCAAAGTTGGCGGGCAATAACCTTTCATCAATAAATAGTTGAAACGTACACAAATATGCGCACGCACACACATGCAGGACCACGCACACATTCACTCGTCGCATAACAGCCTAAATATCTGCCCAGGCTCTGTGCATCGCGGCCATTGGAGAGCACACGCTGTACAAAGCCTGTCTCAGTAAGAAGACACCAAAGGAAATAATGAAGATTAAGAGTTAGACCTCCCCATAATGCCAATACATCCATCAGTGACTGAAGTCTCATTAACAACACATGAGGGCAACCGTTCTACTGATGCTTCCATGTCAGAGACCACTGGAAGCACAGGTAAAAATTGAACAGGCATTCTGTCATGGCCATTGTTAATATTATTTTGATGCAATCTTACAGGAACCGGCCACCAAAGCACCAAACTCCGCTAATCTTTCCCAACACACAAAACACACAAGGTCAGCCACCTATGAGAAGACTTGTTTCAGTTGAGTATTTGGCAGCTGAATGGTGAGGAAAAGCATTTTTAGAGTCATGCAGATGAACTGGGGTTTAGCCGACCAACCTGCATTAGTCAGCCAACAGACGTCAGCATTTCCTGCTCTTCATATGAACACCCGTCAACACATAATTTGAATAACTGGAGACCATCTGAGATCGCAAGAGCCATGATGGCGAACTGGGCATCGCTTACAGTATAGCGCATAGCTAACTAACAATATAGCTCACAGCATGCCCATCTTCGAACTCAGCCTTCCATTTTCTCACAACTATTCCCTTGTGTAGTTTGAAGGCTGCAACCTTAAGGGTTAGATGCTATCGTGTTCACCAGAATAATCCACAGACAGACAAAAACATGAACACGAGCAAAAATGTTCAAAACAGATTTCCTGGTACCCTTCTTGTTGTTTCAGAGTAATTATGCAGTGATTTGGCCTGATGACACACAGATCAACTGAGAGCAACACAAGCTTTGCGATTGCGGCTGGTGATGAAAATCACCCACATCTCCGACCCCCTAATGTGGCAACATGGAAAAGTGCTCCCTCTAGTGATGAAATCGGGAATGACTCCCTATAAATGCAGACTCCACAAAATGTGAAGTTAAGCTGAGAGGGAGAGTGTCATAGGATAACTCAGATTTCTGCGCTATACAAAGAGACTGTATATGTCCAATGGAAAAGCCTTTTCACAGCATTTTTTCACGCAAGTAAACAAAACTTTGGAACAAAAAAAATTAAATTAAACTGACAAATTAAGGAATGCAACACTTACACTGGCATTCCCATGTACTATACAAGTCAGTAACATTTTACACACCCAGTTTTAAAGTGACAGTATCTTAGCACATTGATATACAGAGCACACAGTACATACACTGTACATACATACACATTTACTAGAAATTTTATAGTGAAAAGCATTTTTACAGTCACAGACAGTAGTCATAGACCAGTCATACTTCATGTGATGCAGTCTAAATGTCCCATCTGAAACGTAAGCAAAGTTTAATTTGCAGAAATGAAAAACCATGAGAAATGTCTCTTTACATGGCAGTGATAAAGACACAAGCGTGACCTCTGGAACAGAAGAGGGGCCAAGATCATCTCCAATGCAAAAATAATCCAGTTCTTCAGCACATTTTCCAAAATCTTTAGCAGTTTTCCCTCATCAGAATAAAATCAAAGCAACTTTAAGGCAACACTGCCGTGTCAGATAACACAGTAAAATCTGTAAAACAAGATTTTCCGCATGTGGCACATCATGCAAAAAAAAAAAAACAGAATAATTCACCTCTGAAATGTATTTTCATGCTCAAACACAGGCAGGAGTATTCAGAGCGGTTTTCATGTGTGACTGCGAAGTAACGGCGGAGTGCGAGCTCACCGAGTAGCAGGGTAAACCTTCATCAGAAGACAGTCAGTATTCTAAGATCAGTAGATAAGAAGGGTTAGAGCTGTGCAATGGTGGCGGCGTGCAGAGTTTAAGATAAAGATTCATGATGAGCAGCAATGAAGAGCCAAGGAATCAGACAGTGAAAGTGTTGCCCAGTGTTCTTTCCACCCATAAAATCAGCCAACTGATTTCACGAATCATATCACCTCCAAGCAGAAGAATTCTTCCAAAAAATTTGGGCAAGCGAACTAAAAAACGGGAGAAATTTTACCCCCCGAGCGCGGACCACACCTGTGAAGATGAGCAGCGCCAAGTGAATTTAGCGCCAAAGACGTGCAGCGTTCTAGATCAGCACTGATAAAGACGAACCTCTAATGAAATGTGTAAAGGTTTCTGATAGCGGAGGATAAGCAGGTAATGACTGGCAGAGTGAAGGATGCACACTTAAAGCTAAATATGGTTGCTAACAGGCAGTGTTAGACATCAAATGCAGATGAGCAACATTAAAGTTCAGGGGAGTTAAAGATGAGCAGACTCAATGATGACCAGTGCTGAAGATCGGATAAGTATGTGCAGGCCTGAGTTCAATCCTAATTCCCTTCCCCAGGCCCTAACCCTAGTTTTGGAGTGCCCTCGACAGAGTAGTGGTCCTTCAGAATGGAGTGACAAGGGGTAGGGGCTGAAATATTACACTAGGAAATGAGACAACACTTTGCCATAGCATTGCCATACGTTACCATAACAACTCATGCTCTCAGTCCCACCCTGCTCTGATATGATGGGACTAGGGAAGTGCGTGACATTCGCTGCTGGATTTTAATTCTCACATTTCTAAAGTGGGAAACAGAAATAAACGGTACTATTTAAACTGAGGCCCTGTTCACATGAACTGTGATTTCTTCGTGAAATGCTTCTCATTACAAAACAATTGATATTTCACTGCATCTACATTAAGCTACGATATTCAACAGACTTTTCAATTTTGAAGTTATTTGCAAAGAAATACTCAAATTTATGAGCCACTTTCCCCGCACCGGCAGCCATATTTGTTTACACTGCAACACTTTACAGGAAACTACTTTTACCCCTTCCTTTGTAGCCTGCATCTGAAAATGCTTCATTTAGAGGGCCAAATATTGGGCCAGATGACCACTTCTGCCCAGTCGCAAAGAGAAGCAGGATTCCTACCCTCTGCGGGAGCAGGCAAAACCTGCGGATAGAGTGAAGTGGGAGGGCCACAGGGGGGGAATTGGGATTGGGCCATGATGCCAAGCTGTGTTAGAGATCAGCAGTCAAAGATAAGCAGTGTTAGAGTTCAGCATAGTCGACGATAAGCAGTGGTGGAGTTCAGCAGTCGAAGATGAGCAGTGCTAGAGTTCAGCAGTCGAAGATGAGCAGTGCTAGAGTTAAGCAGAGTCTAAGATAAACGGTGGTAGAGTTCAGCAGAGTCGACGATAAGCAGTGGTGGAGTTCAGCAGTCGAAGATGAGCAGTGCTTGAGTTCAGCAGAGTCAACGATAAGCAGTGTTAATGAACCACAATTTTAGAGATCAGCGGAGTTAGATGAGCATAGCAAATGGCTTGCAGTGTTAGAGATCAGCATGGCTAAATATGGTGTTAATGAAATGAGGTGGCATTAATGACAAGAGACATTAAGGGTTCAGCAGAGTTAGACAAGCATGGTTAATAAGCCACCGTTATAGAGATCAGTATAGTTTTGTGAGCATTTTTAAAGCACACAGTGAGAGAGATCAGCAGGGTTAAAGACTGGTGGTGTTAATGATGTGAGGTGTTAAGGGATCAGCGGGGTTAAAGTTAAGCACTGCTAATGAGCCACAATTTCAGAGATATGCAGGGTTGCATACAGTGCTCAATGTCAGTGAGGTGTTAGGTCAGCAGTGTTAATAACATGAGATATTAAAGGAGTCCAAGAGATAAAGATAATCACTGTAAATGAGCCACAATTTTAGAGATCAGTAGAGTTAGATAAGAATTGTAAATGGCTTGCAGTGTTAAGAGATCAGCAGGGTTAAATGTTAAATGACATGAAGTGTAAAGTGATCAGAAAAGTCAAAAATATGCTATGCTGAATGAGCACAGTTCGTGCAATGCAGTGATGAGAGGAGTAAAGCTTTACAACACTGAACAGAACACACATTGAGGTGACTGGGTTTCTCTGTACCGCAAAAGGGAAAAGGGGAAAAATACAACTCCTGACTATCTGCTGCTGTAAAAGAGGGAGGTGTATATATCTGCCCATTTCCCTTAACGCTGCTTTACCACCTTCCCTACAAGCAGGTAGTAAAACATGACACATTTATAATTGAATACTCTTCCACTTCATTGTCCGTTTTAACCATCGTCAGCCGCGGGCGGCGACCCCGGCGCACCATACCCCACCTGTAACCGGACTAATTGCCGCCCACTTGCCCTCCCCTGCATTGTGCGCTTAGCTATCACCCACGCCTGTCCCGTCGCATGCGGGGACTCCATTTTAGAAGACGAGCAAGTGAAACTGAATATTTAGTGAACGCCCATCCCTGTGGTTCCGTTGGCCGCTAGCACATTTGTCGACCGCACAGCGATCCCGTGGAGAGGGTAACTATGTCGCTCGGCGGTCGCGAAAAAGCATCACAACAGAAATCAGTCAGCATTCCACCGCTTTTAAAAGCCACTTACATTTTTTTTTTCAAGTATGCTACATTACAAAAGAGGGAGAGAAATGGATACTGCCACTTTAAAAATGTTAAACCACAATATTCACAAATGTACATTTAAGGCTTAATTGTTTAGCACTAACAATAGTAGCAGCAGTAAAGCACTTCTGATTTATTAATAATAATAATAATAATAATAATAATAACAATATATTAATGAAGTCATACCGAACAAGTTTTCATCACAACAAGCTTCCTCAACATGACTGGAGTACAGTAACATCTCCTAACACTCATATATATGCGTTAGCTTTCCTCCAGTCTGGTTACAGTTACAGCATAGAAAATGAACTACAGTTCAAAAGCATGGTAAATCATTGTTAAGTAAACATTCATAAGTTCTGGAAGAATAAAGTCAAAGTGAAAGAAAAAAAGGCTTATAAAGGCTCAACAGACCGGAGACTGAAGAAAAGGCCGAGACGCAGTGAGAGGCAGAAAGAGAGGGAGATGGGACCTGCCAAGATCCTTCCCGTTACACCAAAAAAAAAAACTGATCTAGGATCAGCTTCCAGAACCTAAGCATACACCAGGGTTTCACTCGAGGAGTTGAGAAACACTGATCTCAAGTCAGTGGGGGCGAGGTTTCAGACTTTGATGCGTTTGATACAGGCGGTCAGGGGTCAAAAGATTAGCCACTTTACCAGCCATAAGCATTTAATCGAAATGCAATTAAACGTGGCAAAATATTGCAACTGGTAATGTGTGGAGTCATATGGTCAGAATATATGATGAATCAACACAGGCAGCCATACCCCTGATCGTCCCCCAAAACCAAGCCACCGAGGGAAACAGGATGGAAGCCTATTAGCTGAAAGTCAAGAGCTGCTCCCTGTAGCCAAAAGGAAGAACAAGAGGATCACTGAACCACTTTTCCCAATAAAGGTCCAGCGCACACACTCATACACAGGCACACACACCCACACGCATCCTATTATGAGCCAGACCCATGATTCCTTACATCACGCTACAATAAAAATGCCACTCAAGTACCAAAGCCTCCACGTCGCAGGCAAACCTCCACTCCCACAATCCTCCCTGTTTCGCGGTGGTGCCAGAGCAGAGGTGCTGGGTCCTAGAACATCCTCACACTGGCTCTGATAGGATACATTTGTATACGTGTCAATTCAGGAGTCCGCAATGCACGCTTATGTACACACGCATCCGTCTCTGAGGTGTGGTCTCGTAACGCCGAAGAAATCCTCATGAGCAGCGAAGCTTCTCGCTCTTCATCCCGTGCTGCTCCTCTACCTCCTGACCAGCCCCCTCCATCAAAGAGGGGGCGGGGCTGTCACAGACCAGCCAATGGCAGGAGAGAGCCAGGAGAGGGTACCCCCCCACCCCCCAAGCGGTGTCCAATCGGCACAGAGGCGGCTACGTGAGGATGTGGGCTGTGTTGGGGATAGAGACGAACTCACGCAGGATATTCTTGGCCATCTCCAGGTTGTTCTGCGCTATCATCAGGGCCTTCTGAATATCCTGGTAGGAGTAGCCCTGGCTCATCAGGTGCTCGATCTCGCTGCTGATCTGGGGGTTGGCCCCGCCCCCCGCCCCGCCCGCTGGAGGCACAGGGCTAGCCCGCCGGTCTGAATTGATTCGCCGCGGCAGCGGTTTCGGCGGCCGCTCGGGAGCTTCTCCGCTTTCGGAAAAGGCTGGTGTGAGACAGGGAGAGAGAGAAAGGGTCGCGTCAATGATGAGCCAAAATTTAAAATGAGCTTCTTCTGCAACACCCTTGATTCTGAATTACCAAGTGAAACTTCTCAAAGCCTGCAGCAGATAAAAAAATAAGGCTGAAAAATGATGGTTTCACTTAAAAATTCACTTCCTTCCACTTCCTAGAAAACAATTTAACTATTAATATGACGTCATGGCATTGATAACAAGTCAGTCAATCATCAGTTACCAAATCTATAGCAAATCAAATCAAATGGACTTCCCCCTCCCTTCAAATATTCTAATAAACGCTGAACCTCCGAAGCTTGCTCTGCTCCAACCACTGCTTCATTGTGACTTCCGGAGAGCTACAGAATTGCCAAGTTTTTGAAGTTTTGTTGCCACTGTCCACCAGAGATCCAATTTTTTCCCTCCAATCCAAATCCCATCCGGGTCTTTGGCTTTTTCCTTCGGAGGTTATCAAAGGATCAATTGGCGTTGCAACCGAGTAAGATGATAACCAAGTTCAAATTCCCACCCCTTGGCTCTTCCCCTAATTTCAGAGAGCTCCCGCTAGGCACAGGTCCCTCCAGAACAGAGGTACAAGGGGTGTGGGTCAAACTCTATCATGGAAATGGGACAACACTTTACCATACGTTACCATAGCAACTCGCACTCGCAGTCCTGCCGTGCTCGGATATCAGAGCAGCGGGAAAGAGCACAAAATTCACAGCAGAATTATAATTTCCACTTTGAAAGAGGGAACATGGAACAGTACTGTACTGCGTCACACAAATCACCATTTAATCAGACAATCTGCTGAATTACCAACAGCAATTTCTGCGAAATGCTCCTCATAAAATACCTACTGCATATTTCATTGCATCCACATTAAACTACAGGGTTCTTAAACTCAAGCAATTTTTTGGGCATTTTCAAGTTGTATTTTCAAGCTTTTAACTATGGTTAATTACGTGTTCATCAAACTACCCAGTCAGGTGGCCATTTCATAAAAGTAATGCAATCAACGTTACTATTTCAAGTAGTTTCAAGCTCTTTATACAAATCCAAGCACTTTTCAAACCATGAAAACACCACATTAAAATTAAAGGATAAAGGATTTTGCGCCATCCATATGAGCCCTGAGACTAAGCTACTCACAAAAGTTATTACAATTTTTGCATGGTAATTTGTGGAGATATACTTAAATTTATAGGCTTTTTTCCCCCCACTGGTAGCATAGAAATTTGGTCCACAAAGCATTATGGAAATAGAGGACCTTACACAAGTGGGAGTGTCATATGAAAGTTATTAAATGAAAACGCTTGTAAATTTTGCGCTTGTTGTAAGCTTTAACGAGCAACGAACCCAAAATTTACTCAAGGAGTTTCACAACTTTCATATGACACAACCAAGAAAATAAAGATTCTGTTCATCACATATCTGAATTTTTTAATTTACTAGAAAACAAATGCAATTTCTGTTAGTGCCCATGTTGGCATCTATGTTAGCACTGAGCAAACTCCATCGCTCTGATAACATAGCCAGTCACTGAGTCACAGACATTAGCGGCTGAACTAGCACTGGTTTGTAAATTCAGTAAACCGAGTAGCTGGCGTTAACTTGCTAGAGAACAAACTAATAAACAATGGTCATGAAAACGTGCTGCATACACACGCTAGCTGGTCAGCTAAGTAACATGAACTTAGTTATGCGAGTAGCGCTTCGCTAGCCTGCTACGGCGCTGAGCCATGCCAAAATAACCAGTGTCAAACTTAGTATTCAGCTTGGCTAAATATTACCAGCGTGACGTAATGCAGGGCAATTTTGTTTCCCAAGCTCTGAGATTAGGAATTTTTTGCAAAAATGAGATGTACCTCAGGTAATCTCCAAAATATGTAATGAGCTGGGCTATGGGTAAAGTACTACAGTTACGTGATAAAATTTCTTCCATCCCACCGTTCCTAGCATGCATGTGAAACAGTTTCATTTGGATGGCCATCTTTAGGGCCAAAATAATCACTTTGGCAATGCAAAAACATCTGAAAACATCACAATACAAGAGAGAGTCTCGACACCTTTTAGGCTCAATATCCTCAAGGAGTCCGGAAACACAGGGACATACTGTAGTTAAAGAACAGAGCTGTGCTCTCAAACGAGATGAAGAATGGAGGGAGTTGAAGGGGGTAGAGGGGCAGTCCACAGGTCAGGTGGTATGGGGTGCAGCAGGTACTCACAGGATCCTGCAGCGAGCTCACTCTCCACAGATACCCTACTGAAGGACGCGGACGCGGCGGCGATTTCGGAAAGCGTGCGCCTTGTTGTTGCCGTGGATATCAGTGATTTAGGGACATCATACCCATTCTCCTCTTCCTCCTCCTCGGTCTGGGGATCCCGTGGCCCATTATTGCAGCTGGCCAGAGGGGGCAGCTCTGAGTAATCTGCGGATGAACACACACAAGGAGTCAGCTCATTGAGCTAAAAGTTAACCATGGCCGCACTTCAGGAATGTTACAGAGCACCAATCCAGTTGAAGACTAAGCATTTAGACTAGGGGTCTCAAACTGGTCTGTATAAGGGCCAAGGGGCTGCACGTTTTCATTCTGACAAAGCAGAAGCACACCTAATACAACTAATCAATAGTGCTGGCCGAGATGATTTGATTAAATAAGTCATATTAGGTGTGGTTTTGCTAAGTTGGATTGAAAACCTGCAGGCCCTTGGCCCTTTTTACAGACCAGTTTTGGACTCCTGATTTACACAGATACACAATTTCATAGGTCCAAAATTCCAGTCTGGTGCACTCCAAAAGGATGTACATCACATAAACATGTGGACAGTTGACTTTATTTTGAAAGTACCACATAGGAATTGCAGCTTGTTTAAATGGTGCCACAGCACAAATACGGACAGATGTCATTAATTCACAGTAACACTGCTGCTGAATGACCCTGCTGCCACATAACACACGTAGAGGCAGCAGAGCTGGGGCATTCATGGTCGTAGTACCTGACTCTCGAGCTTGGTGCGGCAGCGATGCGGCGAGGCCGTGGGTGTGGATGTTGTACATGGCCTCGTACATCTGCTGCCCGTCATCCCCCTCGTCCAGCACAGGCCTGGAACCGGAAGAAATAAATACAAGAGCCTAGTTACCAGGAAGTGCCTGCCTGGTACTGGGTTTAGACAACATGGAGAGGGGAGAGGCGGTCTTACCAGGAGCCGATAGCGTTGGGCTGTGGAGGCCGAGGAACAGCCTCACCTCCGCTGGCTCCCGCAGGCGGCAGGACCGGGCGGGAGGAGGGGGTCATGTACTCACACTCCTCCTCGCTCTCCTGAGCGTCCTCACTTGCCAGCTGTTTCAGAGCTGGGAGAGGCCTGCAGACATAGGCCAAAGCAGTGTGTTAGACTGGACGAGGTGAAAAGTGGAAACTCGCTGACACACGCTCGCATGCACAAATACAGACTCAAACACACAGGCACACGAACAGATGCACACACGCAGATTCACACACCAGTGATCACATACCTGGTTGCCAGAGTGTAGATGGCATTGGCTGAAGAGGAAGGTTTAACGACAGAAGGAAGGCTGTCATATTCCTGATTCCCACAGGCATTGGGCCCGAACGTCTGAGGAACAGGATAATGAACACACACGTGATAATCCAACTTCACAAAGTCTGACACTGAAATATTCCAAATAAGATGCAAATGCCACAGTACAATTCACTCTGAAATCAAAAGGGATTTATGCCTCTGTGAACCTAAATTATATCATTAGGCTCTTAATATTAGAGCCGCCCATAAAGAAGATGTTCATAGGAGGAATAACATCCTGACCAAGCAGGTCCAGGATGACGGTAATGGCGGTTGATGGCTACGCTCACCGGAGGCTGGTCCAGGCTGAGGCTGCTGTTCCGCTGAGCGTCTGTTCGCCCGTCCAGCACGGAGGGGAGGGCGAGGGGGAGGGAGTGGCGGTTTGACAGGCAGGGAGGCTGCGTTGGCGCTTTGGGCACGGGGCGGGGGTTCCAGTCGGCCACGCCCCGGCTGGGCGGGGTTGGCGGGGGCTTGTCCCCGGGGGTGCAGGGGAGAGGTCGCCGCTGCAGCCAAGCCTCGGGACCGGCGGAGTGTGGGCGGTCCGGGGGAGGGGGCGGGGGCAGGTCTCGCAGGGCCGGGGGCAGGGGGAGGGGCTTATCCTTGTGGTGCGCAGGTACCTGTAGGACCGAAGCCCTCAAAATGGGTGCTCACAACGTACAGGAATGTGCCAACAACTTTAACGAGGACTGCGCATGAGGTGTTCTGGAAAAGTGCATGAAACCGTCACAGCATGCACACTATAGCCATCTGTCGAATAATGCATTAGATTCAAGATTGCAGCAAGTAATAATGTATAATTCAATAGAGTCTAGTGAGTTTGCATATTAAGCATTTGTAAAAGAGTATTTCTGCGCAGCACAGATGTACTTGAGGAGCAGCTCAGGTATAATGAAAAGCACTGGTGTAATAAGGCTGTAGCACAGGTGCAGCAAGAATGTATAGCCCAGGGTGTCATAAGGATGTAGTGAATGTGTAATACAGGGGTGGTCAAGAAACAATACAGACATAATACACAGGCAATATGGGGGTAACCTAGGGGTAATAGGGGTGTAATAAGGTGAAAGCCTAATCAAGGTGTTATAAAGATGTCATAACTGTTGTGAAACTGGAACTGGGTGAAGAGTAGGCAAAACACAGGTGTTGTAAGGACTGAATAAGAGCCTAGAGTAGATATAGCAAGTCTTGTAAAGGAGTAATAAGGGTGCAGAGCAGGTGATACACGGGAGTTCTACAGATGTAATAAAAGTGTAGCTCTGGTATAAAAAAGTGCGCAGTGCAAGTGTAATAAGGGTTTTGTACCAATGTAATAAGCGTATACTGCATGTAATGTGGATCTAGTACAGGTGTAATGAGTGAACTTCAGATGTAGTAAGGATGAAGTTGAGATATAATATGGGTGCCATTCATAGGTAATAAGGATGCAATTCATATAAAATTAGAGTACAATCATATGCCATGAGAGTGAAATTCATATGTAATAAGGGATTTGTTCAGCTGTAATAAGGGGATAGTTCAGTTGTAATGAGGATGTAGTACAAGTGCAATAAGGGTGCAATTCAAATGCAATCAGTGTTGTTCAGCTGTAATATAGGTGTGGTTCAGATATAGCAAGGGTGTCGTTCAAATGTAATACGGCCGTAGTTCAGATGTAATGAGAGTGTAATTCAGATGTAACTAGACAGTCGGTCGCCAACTGGTCAACATCTATACCTGAACCCCCTAAAACAATCACTCCCAAAATCGATAAGCTTCGTGACCTAACCACACACAAGACACACAGCAAATATGAGAAAGAAACAGAAACTGGTAGAAATTTGTGGCATGAACAAGCGCTAATCGTCCGAGGATACAATCGGGGTGTAGTTCAGATGTAATAAGAAATTAGTTCAGATGTAATTAAAGGAGTAGCTCAGATGTAATAAGGGTGCAGTTCATATGTATTGAGTGTGTAATACAGAAGTAATAAGAGTGAAATTCAGAAATCAAGAGTTCCAATCAGATGTAATTAGGGAATAGTTACAATGTAATAAGGGTGTATTAAGATGTTGTATGCGAGTAGTTGAGCGGTTACAGGGGTATAATGCAGTGTGGGCACTTGCCTTGGTTGTAGCCCCAGGACTGGAGGCCCCAGGAGGATTAGGGGTCCGGTGCTGCAGGAGATCGAGGCGAGGCGGCACAGGAGGCAGAGATGCCTGGGGAGCCATGGACATCGGCGAAGGGGGACGCTCCACCTGTGTGACAGCAACAGCACCAGCACTACTACATCCACCCCATCAACAACACATTTCACAGCGCCTACATGAACACAGTGAGAGAAGTGTGACACCGTCTGTGGGTCTTTGGGAGAGTAAGCACACATATTGCCACGGTTAATGCACTCACCTTAGCACATGCAAGCTTGCTCATCATGAGGTGGGGATCGTCGAGTCGATCTTCGTCATCGTCACTGGGAGAGGGAGCTTCCGCCCCATACATGCCTCGGCAGCCCCCATACAGGCCCCCACTGTTGTCCTTTGGGTCAAAGGGGTCCACAACAATGGGCTCTGTGCCTTTGATCTCACAGCGACAGAAAGGACAACCCTGACCCTCCGACTCCTGATAGAGAGAGAGAGAGAAAGGAAAGTGAGAGGGGGTTTAGGGCGAAAAGGGTAAGTACTGGTGCACTTCAACACTAAATACTTGTTGTTAAATAGCAGGGTTGAGTGGGCGCAGGTGTAGTTTTTAGACAGGTTTCGGTGAGTGTAGATGTGGTTTAAAGACTTTGTTAGGAGGGCGTCGATATGGTTTTGAACCTTGGTTAGGAGAGTTAAGGTGTAGTTTTGTAACAGGTTTAGGTGCGTATAGATGTGGTTTGGAGACTTAGGTAAGTGGGTGAAGATATGGTTTTGAAACTTGGTTAGGAGAGTGTGGGTGTCAGTTTGAGGCATGGTTAGGAGTGCCAACATATAGTTTGAGACAGGGTTAGGACGGTGTAGGTGTGGTTTTAAGATTTGGTTAGGAAGGGCGTAGATATACTTTTGAAACTTGGTTAGGAGAGTGCAAGTGTAGTTTTGAAACAGGTGAGCACAGATGTGGTTTGGAGACTTGTTAAAGTGGGTGTGGATATGGTTTTGAAACAAGGTTAGGAGAGTGTAGGTGTCGGTTTTGAGACAGGGTTAGGAGTGTGCCCATATAGTTTTAAGACAGGGTTAGGAGGGTAAAGGTGTAGTTTTTAGACAGGGTTAGGAGTGTGTAGGTGTGGTTTTGAGACAGCGTTAGGAGAGTGTAGGTGTGGTTTGGAGACCGGGTTCGGAGACTCTAGATGAAGTTCTGGCTCTGACCTGCCAGGCGGTGAGGCAGGAGGTGCACATTAAGTGACCACACGGCTCGATCTTCACATCCTTATCGTTTTCGGCACAGATCTTACACAGCTGGAAGGTGGAGCCCATCTCACAGTACAGCTCATACTGCTCCTGTAGACACACGGACACACGGATGAGTGCATGCTGAGGGCACAGTGGCGCAATCCTGTCGTTATGAAAGCCTCATCTTTGTGACTATGGTACGGTCCTGAGAGGAGTGAGTCACACCTGCGTGACTTTGATATGGTCCTGTGGGGATGGCTCGCACAGCCCAGTCAGGTCCGGGTTCTGCGTCCGCCCATCTGGGAACAGGTAACTATGGAGAAACAATAACAAGACACAGTGAGCCCATCAAGTGCAATCCAAAGCTGTTTAAAAAGCTCTGCTACGACCAATCTGCAAGTTCCTTGTGAGTTAGTTTAGAACCTCAATTCAATATTTTTTAACCATTATTTAACCAGGGAAGTACCACTGAGATGAGTTCTCTTTTTCAAAGGATAGAAAATTTTCCCTGGAAGAAATGCCAGACAGAAAATCCTCCAGTGAGGTGGAAAAGAGAGAACCGGGGTAAAGCTCCTGGAGCCATTTTGGGGTTAGGGGCCGCACTCAAGGACCCAACGACAGAGTTCTATCCAACTTCATCTCCTCAGATCAAGTCAAGTGAGAATCCCATGTCCCACCATGGGCTTTCAACCGCCAACTCTGAGGTTACCAGTCAGGAAGCCAACCAGCGACCCTGCTGCCCCAATTAAGATTTTCTTAGCTAGTGAATTAACTTTAGCTAGCTACTCAATGACCTGAATTAAACCGTTACTAGTTCAGCCACGAATGTCTGGGACTCAAAGACTGGCAATGTTAGCAGAGTAATGGAGCTAGCTCAGAGCTAATATGCAGTGGGTGCAAACGAAAATTACATTCGTTGTCTATTTCATTATGCAATTCAGTTATGAGATAAACAGAATCTTATACTCTTGGTCGTGTCATATGAAAGTTATGAAACTCTTGAGTAAAATTTGGGTTTGTTGCTCGCTTTAACGCAAGATAAAAAGCAACAACTCGTTTCATAACTCTCATAAGACACGCCCATTCATGGCAGATCCTCAGTATAATAAATCATGAAGTTATCGGACATCAAAATTAAAATATCATGCATTATTAAAACCATTCAATTACTTCAAAATAAGCAAATATTTTGCATGAAATGGCAAAATGTCTGACTTTCAACATCTGATATGTTGTCTACGTTCTATTGTGAATAAAATGTCAGTTTGAGATTTGCAAACCATTGCATTCTGCTTATATTTACAATTTACACAGCATCCCAGCTTTGGGTTGTATATTTAAAGAGGCAAGGACAATAGTATTATTCAACGAATGGCTGCAAGTTACCAATAATTAGTTTCAGTCAAACTGAAATTCAGCTGAAAAAGCGGTTTGAGGAGTGGAGACTCACAATCCCTCCCGGAAGCCGTCGATAAGAGCCTGGAACAGCGGCTTGTTGTGCGGGATCGTCTGCAGGATGTTGCCATCGGCCGTGACATAGCCAATGGCCCACTGGCCCAACCGCGTGCAGCTGAGCCTAAAGATGTAGCTGCCCAGGAGGTCAAAGGTCACTATTACATCATGAGCAAATCAAGCATCTGATTGTGCAAATGTGAGCATGGCTAGCAGGGGGATGGTATGATGGAAGTGTTGTGGCGTGGTGGGAGGGATATGGGTGCAGTCAGTGCAGGGGGCAAGGCTAAAACAGAATGGGGTGTGGCACAAAGGCGGGCCATTTACAGGAATTCAGAATGACAGAGCAGGTCTGTCTCACCTGCCAGGCTTGTGGATGAACTTCTGCAGACGTGCTTTGACCTCGTCGTACGTGAGGAAGGCCATGTACCCAGGGTGTGTGACTGCCAAACTATTCCAGTTCCGTAGCAGAGAAGACCATGGCTGCAGGAAACCGACAACAACGCCCAAGCATGGCGCAGTGTGTACGATAGGATGCAAGGTACATGCTTCACAAGTGGGCAAGCATACACTGTATGCACGACAGGTAGCATGGTCCAGTTTGACTTATGAACATGGACTCAACTGGCGACTGAGGTTGAAAACAGTCATTTTGTCGAGGCTGGGGTTTCGCTAGGCAGCAGTCTTGCCATCTTTCAGAGAGAGACTTAAAAATCTAGACGGGTCTGAGTTTTTAATTTCCACATGTAATTTGACTTCTACAAATCTAAACCAAGCGAGATTTTTGAATACCTCTCCAAAAGACAGGTCGACCACTGCTTGGCTAAACCCTTGGGTCTAGGATTAATGTGTGACAAGAAAACTATTTTGACGGATTAAAAAGCAAGTCTGATAAAACAGTGGGTCAAAGAATTTCTCACTTGGGAAAACATGGAGCTCAGCGCAAACCATAAGGAACCCAAGAGAATGTGCAATGCAAGTAGGGCTGGGTATTGCCACTGATTTCCCGAATCGATTCGATTCACAAGGTCCCGATTCGATTCAATTTTCGATTCGATTCAATATCAATTCATTGAAGGATATTTCAGGCACAGTGCCTGTTTTGCTTGAATATGAAATGGAGTCTTGGAGAACTAATGGCAGAAATTATACTTTCAGTTGAATTATTAATAAGCAACATTCTAACTAGGGACAATATTTAAAATATTGAAGTTCACACTAAAAAGTGACCCAAAACTTGTTTCCTGAAAATACTTTTTATTGACCAACACATTTGATCAATCAACATAAAGTGCAACATAGACTTAAGTCAGTAGACTATTATTCTCTGAAACTGGGTCAATATTACATGCTTCACTTTGCAAGTTCATTTTCCAGTAAATGTTATTGAATTTAATTCCATGTCCTTGCCCAAACTACGCCACATGGACATGTTCAACTGTACAGAAATAAATATTACGATACATTCAACAAATAATATTGGATTTTTTATTCGAAAACTGGTTGAAATGGTGGACAAAAATTGGGACATGTTTTATTACTAAACTTCCACCCGACGCTGTTATTGGAAATATAGCCCTCAACACTTGTAGTTAAGCTTAAAATAAAGATCTGATACCGAAATTTACATCCAACGTTGATTTTGTTCTCTCATCATTACTTGTAGCTTGAAAATCCGGCCTCAATTTACTGACCAGTCGTCCACTACAGTTACGTACGGATCACAGTACATTTTTACCGTCAACAGGTAGTTTCGTATTTGCAGCATGTTTTCTATCAATGAAACACAGCTCGATGTACATTTATATGACACAAAGTCAAAATACCTCTACCTGCAATGAACTTATTCATTATTATCCGTTACGTCGGGAAATTCATTACTTTAGTTTTTTTTTTTTTTGAGGATTGTACATAAGTTTTTTTTTTTTTTTTTTTTTTAAATTGGGACTTTTACTCTACTTCATTTAAAATACAACCAGAAAAGCCCGCATTTGAACACCCTCAGCCTGACGGTGCACACACGGACAGACAGACGACGAACTGATGACAATACCCTTTGGCCTGAAGTCGGGCCGAGGGTAAAAAGTCTACTTTTACTTTGTTTCTTTGACACTGGCCACATCGCTGCTCTTTACAAATTGAAATGTCAATGTAATTCATCATTTAAGGATTATCTGGATTTGGCGTGTTCGAGAAGATGAACGGTGCTCAGCAGGGTATCTTAAGCGCCTTGTGCGAAATGCACTAATACAAGATCGATTGTTGAATAAAATGAATCGATATCTAAAATTTAAATAAAAATTTAACTGAATCGGATAATCGATTTTTGAACCCAGCCCTAAATGCAGGAATAGTCCTTGGAGGAGAACAGGCAAACCAATCAGACACACCTATCATTCTCAGGCCCAATCACACATGCAGAGTCAATGGTTCAGCCAGGCTGTGGTCTGCCTATCTTTTAGAGAGGCATTGAAATATTTATATTGGGCTCTACTGGCGTGAGTTTAAGTTACAAGTCAAATTTCCCTTTTACCCATCAAAGCTAGCCTAAACTTTAACATGCCCCTGCAAGAGATGGGTGACCGCTGCCTAGGTAAATAATAGCAGCGGAGACCAAATTTGACCAGCAAGAAATTAATAGCGATGAGACACACCTGGAAGAGTCTTGTGAAGATGTCGAACTCGAAGACGGAGATGTGGTCATTGCAGGTGAGGTCGATGGTGGACTTGAGCGCCATGGCCTCCAGGCCCGAGCTGATTGGGTGAAATTCATGCAGCGCCTGGCGGAACACCTTCCAGGGAACGATGGTCCTGCAGGGAGGTGCACCTCCGTGTTTAAAAGCCACAAGCTCCAACACATAAACAACAGCCCCCACTGAACACACGGTTCCTTCGAGAAGTGTCAACTCCTCCAAGGCTGCTATCCAAAAGCCTGGGACCATTTCACCCAATGCCGATACCAAGTCCGCCAGAAGAATTAGCAGCAGTAAAGGAGAGGTGTACTGCATAATGATGATGATTGGTGACTGCTCGAGTTTCGAGCTCAGCTATCTGCCAGTGATAGTTACAGAACGTAGTGACAACCATCACCATCATCAACTGTAGCTGGCCTTCTTTATTTGTCATCAACAATGCTTCATGTTTATGATGGAGCCAGTTGCAGGAAGGTTGCATGGCATCTGTTTGGCTGACAAAAATACATTATCCTGTAATATTTTGAGACCTGTATTGCGTGAAATGAGTCTGTCATAATTAGACCCACCATGTAACAACACTCATTTTCTCTGGAGGCATTCCAAGCTGCCTCTCAGTACTGATGAATAATACGTAATGCAGAGATAAACAAAAGATGAAAAGAAAGGCAGTGTATCAGGTGAAATGTGGAGCACAATCACTATGCCCATTTGGAGTAGGCTGAGTAAGTTCATCTTAATTTTTTAATTCAAGAACTTCAATATTCAATATAGTCAGGCTTCAGCATACAGCTATGGACAAATTTAGTGACTACTACATAAGCCACAAAGGGTTGTAGAACACTACATTCTCTGAGAAAAATAAGGAATATAACAGAAAAAATGGGCAACTTTGTAATGTAATGCTTAAAGTAGACATACATTGCGAAATCACAAAGTGGGCAAATTATAACTCTACTAAGAGCTAGTGTCATGGAGATGATGAATAAAACAACCCTACTTGCAATAAACGCATATCATCAAAAAACCGAGTGAAAATAGCCCCTTGCTGATGGTGCAATTCGTGGGAAACGGGGACACATGATAAGGAAGTCAAGTGCATCAACCATCGTCTGCCTGTTGTAATTTGCTCATTTCTTGGTCTCGTTTTGTTCTATATTTCTGGCGGACTAGATTTATGATCGTCAAAAAGTATGTTATTGTCTGGCCACCATATTAGCTCACCCGGTTAAGGCACCGCTTTGCGGCGCAATAGTGATCATCACAGCCAGGGTTGGTGGCGCAGAAAAGCAGTGTAAAAATGGCTTCCCACTGCGGGGAGATAAATTGGGAGGGACTGCCAGTGCTTGCTTCCAGCTCACTTACCGCTGCCAGAGGCTTTGGTTCGTGCTGGTATGCTTGCAGTAGCTGTTGGCCATCAGGTTCAGCTGCATCCCTAAAGGATATGGATTTCTTCCTCATTGTTCATCTCTCCTACCTCTCCATCATCATCACTGTCACTAGTTGTTGATCTTGCCCTTGAATCATCCTCTTCAACTTCGATCTCCAAGTCAAGCAAAAATTCTGATATTTTTTGTGGGTTTCAACGTCTTACTGGCAATGTAAAAGACACATACGATTGCCTACTGCATGTGTCACAATTGATCCCACAAGCAAATTCACTGCTCTTGGCCTAATTCACAGTGCTGTTCTAGGGTGATATTGGGGGTTGCCAAAAGCCTGTTTTATGCCCATGATTACTCGTTTCCACAATCATCTCCGGGTGAAAAGTGTTGATTGAGAGAGCACTGCATGCCCTTTCGGATGATACCAAATACGACAATTTTTTCATAAAGTTTCAAATCAATACGCGTCTCCTTTAACACAAAATTGCCATTAAAATTTTTCCTCATCAACATAACCATTTTGCGCAGTGGCCAAATTTGGCTATTTATGCATTACCCTATTTAATGCTTCATTATTTGAGATTTGAGCTTCATAGAGAGGGTGAAAATGGCTCAACTCAGAGAAGACACTTGAAGCATTGAGAATTCTACTGTATTACAGTTTATTTTCATAATTTTGCAGGGGAAAACATTAAAAAAAAAAAAAAAAAACTTCATGTATCCTGAGCATGGAAATTGTAAAGAAAATAGTACCGAGAATTTAAACATGGCTGGGAGTTAAAACAATAGATTTCTGGGATGATTTACTCCTTGACCACAAGTGCACGTAATCTGAGAGCAGTAAAGAGAAGTAAATTATCTACTCTTTGGAGCCAAATAAGACAGCTCTCCAGGTGGCTCCCCAAACTCTGAGCCCTCAAAATGGCACACAGTCAAATAAAAAAATAATCATACTTTTCACACAAATCAACTTTTGACAAATGAAATTCAATGATTTTCTAGCAGAATTTAGCATAAGTTTGTCAATATAGGCGCAGTTGGACACCAATGGTCACCAGTAACCTCTAAAATCCCAAAACATGCCTTTCACCATAATAAAGTTGAGAATTTTGTCCATTTTTCTTTAGTCGCACAAGCCGGCAGACAAACTTAAAGGAACGGCTTATTTCATGAACATTCATTCTGCTATAAAAATAGCGTGCTGTTGCGAGCGGGACCCCTTGCCCAGCGTGGCGGCCATACTGATTATCGCAGCGGGACAGAAATCTATAGGGAGCTTCCTCTAACCACTCCAACATACCATAAGAAAATGAGAGCATTTGGCCAAGACGTTTTCCAGCTATCGTCCGGAAACGAGAAGTCAATAGGCGGGCGGGCGGGCGAACGGACGGACGGACAGACAGACAGACAGACAGACAGACAGACAGACGCCGCTCGCCATGACAATACCCCTCCACGACTTTTCTCGGCTGAGGGGTAGAAAGTTAGCAGTTGCCACATCCGAACTTGCAAATTTATACTTTCTGGGCCTTATAAGGAACAAGAATAACTTACTAAAGCAGTAATATCCGCAATGTATTTCATTTTTACCAAACACAGATTCCATTATCAGGAAAAAGCAGGCAGTATGCTACGCTACATTAAACAGAATGGTGCAACAAACGTAGCAGGGGGTCTACCGAAGTCCTTGAGCTGTTGCCATTTTAAACAGAAACCTCTGCATTAGATTTTGTTCAAAACAGTGTAAATTCTCAAACAAAAAAAGCCACATCCAGTAGAATGCCACAACATGCAGTATTATTAGCAAAGATAAATGATTACACTTACTAACCAATACAGAAAACAAGCTCTGTGATCTATGGGCTATGGGCAACTGAGAATTAAAAAATAGTGTGTGTGTGTGTGTGTGTGTATATATATATATATATATATATATATATATATATAAAAATTGCACTAAAATGAAGAAAATCCTTTCTTCACTGAATTTCATTCGGAATAATTCCCATTGACCAAGTACATGTCGTAGAACCGAGAGATTAGTCTTTTATCAAGTTTATTGAACTGGTAAAATCGTTGAAAAATGGTGAGCCATACCAATGAAAACCAAATGCTGAAGTCTGTGGTTCTGTCTGGCACCAGCATGCCAAGAGGCCCGAAAGATGGAAGCCCAGAGATTTATGCTGAAACAAGGTGGGCTGTTCTTTACAGTAAAGATTGAACTGATTGGATACAGAAGAGCAAATGGCAGAGAAAACCAATGAATGATCAACAGATGTGGGTGGAGGGACATTCAAAAGATAACAATGGGAGTGGATTGGTTGAATAGCCAGGTACAGACAGAATGATGGGTAAGGGGGATGTCCTTCTAGCACATACTGTATAAATATCATTAAAATCCTCTAAATGCAAGTGAGCACTTCAGGCCAGTTTTGAAAGTCTTTTTTTTCTATACAAGTGCAATCTGTACAATCGTAAATTAGTGCATATTTTACTCAAGTCTTTGTTTTTTTTATGAAAGAGGAGAAGCTTTCGAATTTTTTTTGGTGCATTTTCAGGATACAATAAACTTAATGAAGCAATTTGGTCCAACTGGATAAGTTTTCAAGGCGTGTTAAAGGATTTGGCATGGTGATTGTGCTACACATATGATGATGATGATGATCATGATCACTGCTGCATTCGATAATCAGTAAATTATATCCAGCAGCACTAATGGCTGCCTGAAATACATGTCAGAGGAGGCAAACACACGCTGCTCACCTGGATATTGAGATCTTATTGAGTTTAGCTGCAATAAACTTTGGCACTGGGTCAATGATACAATCAGGATTGAAATCCTTAATACTTTAGTGTCCACCCACTAGCTGAGATGGTACCTGTCCCTGGCAGTTGAAAGAATCCCAAGACAGTTTGTAAGGCTGAATCCAATCTCGCTAAATAAGGCACATCTGAACAGAAACTCATGACTCAGTGACTCACTTGTCCCCGAACGATCTCCTCCAGAACTCGGCAGCGTCCGCCTTGGTGATGCGAAAGTTGTCTCCCTGGAACAGGCCGTTGGGAAATATGGCTTTGAGCTCGGCTAACATGTGGCTGAATATCAGCGAGAGCTTGGTTAGATTCCGTCTGAGGAGAGAGGTCAGACCACAGGGAGAGACAGTCAGACGGATAGACGCCACTCCTGCAGGCATGTACGAGCATCAGGCACAAGTCTGAGTTTAATATCACCAATGTACAATTAGAATGTTCCTAGATGAATATACCAGCGCTGAGGTAACAAATCACAACTCGCAACAGGAAGCCGTTAAGTTCCAGAACAGACATGCATGTACGAGAACAAATTCCAAAAAGAAAAAATATTCAGAGGCATAAACACAATAATCTGCTCAAGTCCCATTTCCCTCAAGATTTTTTTCAGGTTTGTTGAGTACAGTCTGCTTGTTTTGCTTTAATTTCTAAAGTCTATCAAAACACAATCTCTCTCAGCAACCTAAAGAAACAAATATTGGATGACTATCCATCTATGGGCCAGACACACACCTCACTTCAATTCAGAGGAGCGCTCTGACTCCCTGAAAGCCAAACACAAGTCCCTCTGTGTGCATACACAAGAGATAATCACCGCATCTAATTCTGAAAGGAAGCCAGATCAGATATTTACACAGATATGTTTTATATCCGGTAACTGATCAGCCACAGCACCAATGACCCAGAAACCCGGCCTTCTTCACTGCACAAAACTGCTCTGTGCGCATATTCTGTCTCAGCACTCAGATCCACAAAAACCCCTGAGTTACTCATGCTCCCTCACACATGAATACACAATGGCACATACACACAGGTGTGCATGTATGTGCACACAGAAGCAAGCATGCACGCACACGCGCACGCACAAATACAGCGCTCTCCATAATTATTGGCTCCCCTGGTTAAGATGTGTTCTTTAGCGTCTAATAAATTCAGTTTTTTTTCTAAATAACGTAGGACCACAATGGAAAAAAAAAAGAGGAAACTTGAATCCCACATTAAGAAATAATTCTTTTACATCAAATCATGTGTGCCACAATTATTAGCACCCCTGATGTTAATACTTTGTACAACCCCCTTTTGCCAACCAAACAGTACCTAATCTTCTCCTATCATGTTTCACAAGATAGAATACAGAAAGAGGGATCTTCAACCATTCCTCTTTGCCGATCTCTCTAAATCATCCAGTGACCTGGGTCCTCTCCTCTTCAGCTCACTCCACAGGTTTTCAATGGGGTTGAGGTCTGGGGACTGAGATGGCCATGGGAGGAGCTTGATTCTGTCCGGTGAACCATTTCTGTGTAGATTTGGCCACATGTTTAGGGTCATTATCTTGCTGAAAGCCCCAGTGATGACCCATCTTCAGCTTTCAGGCAGAGGCCACCAGATTTTGATTTAAAATGTCCGGGTATTTCAAAGCGTTCATGATGCCATGCACCCTAACAAGGTTCCCAGGGCCTCTGGAAGACAAACAGGCCCACAGCATCACCGATCCTCCCCCATACTTCACAGTGGGCATGAGGTGCTTTTCTGCATACTCATCTTTTGTGTTCCGCCAGACCCACTTAGAGTGTTTGTTGCCAAAAAGCTCTACCTTGGTCTCTTCTGACCAAACCACAAGGTCCCAGTTGAAGTCCCAGAACCGCATGACGAACTCCAGACATTTGCGTTTATGATTGAGAGTGAGAAAAGGTTTTTTCTGTGCATGCCTCCCAAACAGCTTGTTGGCATGTAGATAGCGCCTGATGATTGTTTTGGAGTCTTTGTGACCCCAAGATGCTACCACTTGTTGCAATTCTTTAACAGTGAGCTTTGGAGAACTTTTTCTCTTACCATCCTCCTCACTGTGCGTGCTGGCAAAATAACCTTGCTTCCTCCCCCAGGCTTGTTTATCACTGTTCCAGTTGTTTTACACTTCTTAATGACTCCTCTGACAGTAGATATGGGCAGGTGCAGGCCAGTGGCTATTTTCTTGTAGCCATTGCCTGACTTGTGAAGGTCGACACACATCTGCCTTACTTGAATGGTGTGTTCCTTTGTCTTTCCCATGTTGAAGAGTGGATAGGAGAAATTGCCTCTGTGTCACGTCATATTTATACCCCAGGGAAAGAGGAGGTGATGATTTACTGATTAAATGTTCTTAGATACTCTGATCAACTTTGTAAACTACTGTAGAAATGTCAGAAATTCTTCAATTACATTTAATTCCTAGGAATTGTTAGGGTTGCCAATAATTGTGGGACAGGTGATTTTATAAAAAAATAATTATTTCTTAGTCAGGGATATATTTCCCCTTAAAATTCACTTGAGTTGAAAGTTACATTTTTCCACAATTTTCAGTGTGAGAGTATGCTTCTGCAATAAAAATTAAATTTATTTTAAGGCTTTTAACACATCTTTTAACACATGCCAATAATTATGGAGGGCGCTGTATATGCACACATGCTCACATATGCACGCGCAAGTACTCACGCATGCTCACATACACACATATATAAACACACACACACACGTATGCATGCTCGCTCACACACACACACACACACACACACACACACACACACACACACACACACACACACCGCAGCACATTCCTGCAGTGACAGGGGCAGCGGAGGGGAGGGGGTGGGGTGTGACTGAAAGGCCGTCTCTCCGAGCAGCACACTGGGAGATTGTCCCTGCCGGCCGGCCGCAGGGGGAATTAACATGCAGAGAAAGAGAGAGAGGTAGTGGGTGACACCAAAAATGAAGGAGATTTATTTTGTCGATTTATTTATTTATTTTTCTTGTTGTTGTTTTCCTTTTTGATGTTACCGGACACTAATTATATACTTATTAATGATCATTAATTAATACCATTAGCGTTTGTCACACCTATCCAGTTTGCTTTATTATTAAGTACCATGTGTACGACATGCCAATAAAACACAGTAAATTGACCTGGGAGACTGAGAGTCACCGTGTGTGTGTGTGTGTGTGTGTGTGTGTGAGAGAGTGAGTGAGTGAGTGAGAGAGAGAGAGAGAGAGAGAGGGAGAGTACGCACAAAGGAACAAGAGCGAGCAGGAAGCAGAGGGAGAGATGGATGGGGAGTGATTGAGGAAGAAGCAGAGAGGGTAAACAGGCACAGCAGAATAGGAGAGGGAATGACAGAGTGACAGAGAGACAAAAAAAGGCAGCCAGAGGAATGGTTCTGCTTCGGTTCATTTTCTCCCCATAAAACTCCTCCAGCAGATATAATCCTTAAAGTGTGAGCAGTCAGTCAGTTCTGTCTGCACAGCAGGCCCCGGATGCCATGGAGTTCCCTCATCCACTTACGCACTAATCCTCCCTCTCATGATGGGCTAAACCCTCAGCACATCGCAGTCTGATTTTTAAATCTTCACAGGCTGGGAGAGCCACATCTCTCCACAAGTCCCTGACCACAGTGACTTCTGTCCCCTGGCCACACACTGCATCAGAGGGTGACATCGTTTCCTGTCTGATTTCCACAGCTACAGATGCTCGGAGCCAACCTTCTACTGCTTTCACACAAATGTATTGCAGAAATTTTTACCAGCTAAATCGGTGCATACTGTTGACACTCGAAAATATACTGAGTACAAATGAAAACGCACCACTTGAAAAAAGTCAATATTTAAGTTCAAATGAACTTCAATATAATTTTTATACTACAACAACACTACAGTGACGTCATCCGACATGCCAGGTGCAAGAAATGCGAGAATTTCAAGTTAACTGTAACGCTAGGCAATTTTTTGCAGAAACGCAACATCTTGCACGCACACCACGGGAAAAATGAATTTCACTCTGAATTCGTGCACACATTGCCTTTAAAAGCATGTGAATCCGAATAAAATTTCACTTCTTCACTGACACTTGTGAAACGTCGACACTATGCCGCGACTTACAGCCCCTGAACGGGAACGTGCCATAGGCATGCTTCAAATTGGCGCCAGCACCAGGGAAATTGCCAGACGACTACACTGCGCACACACAACGATCGCAACACTCCATCAAAGGTTTCTGCAAATGGGGAGCACTCGGGACCGTCCTCGACCGGGACAACAACGTGTGACAACGGCACGTCAGGGCCGTCAGATCGTACGGGATCATGTCCGAGACCGAACACTACCAGCGACAAGAACGGCTGCTCAAGTCCAAGGACGACGTGGATTCATTCACCCCAACACCGTACGGATCCGTCTGCGAGCTGCAGGCCTGCGTGCACGACGTCCTTATTTTGGCCCCATATTGACGGATCGTCACCGAAACCAGCGTCTACAGTGGGCAAACAGGCACCAGAATTGGCGACTACGACAATGGCACGGTGTCATCTTTTCTGACGAGTCACGATTTCACTTAAGGAACGCAGATGGCCGTATAAGTGTTTGGCGGAGACGTGGTGAACGTTATAACGCCGATTGTGTCGTTCAAACGGACCGTTGGGGTGGTGGCAGCGTTATGGTGTGGGGTGGAATAAGCTACCGTCACAGAACCCCTCTCCATATCTGCAGATGAAGGGTGAACACCGTCTACTACCGGGACCAGGTGCTGCAGAACCATGTTGTGCCGTTCTTCAACCAACACCACGATGTCCACACGTTCCAACAGGACAACGCTAGGGCACACACTGCAAGGGTGTCCATGCAGTACCTTGCACAGCAGAACATCCCCGTGCTTCAGTGGCCAGCTCTGTCACCCGACCTCTCCCCTATCGAGCACTTATGGAATGAAATTGGACAACGTCTTTCACGTCGACGCCAGATGGACAACATCCGAGAACTTGAGGTTGCCCTTGTTCAGGAGTGGAATGCTATCCCTCAGAACACTATCCAGAGACTGATCAACTCCATGCGACGACGATGCACCGCATGTGTCAATGCAAATGGCGGTCACACCCGTTATTGACTTTCCTGTTTGACCCCTACACCAGTTAAACCTCTCTCGCGCATTAACATTATCGTGAATGAAATTGAATGATGTTTACATGTCTTCTTAAATCATTCATTATCTCAAATGCATCATACGTATATACTTCACATATCAATCCGTGGAGCTATTCCAGATTTCGTGAGTGGTGCGTTTTCATATGGACTGAGTATATATGGAAAAGGATACAATCAGAGTGTCAGCTTTTATTAAATTCAAATCAAGCGAGCAAAGTAGGAAACTCATCCCTTTGAAACCAACACTGTCCAAACAGTTATGAGGGTCAATGACCTGACATGCAGATTTTTGTGTCCAAGCGCATTACTTTGGTTTAAAATAATCTTAAATGATTCATAATGAGCATCATGTTATTCTACAAAACCTGTTTAATTTGAACACATCTCCAGTTTCCCAAAAAATTATATACATTCTGTTTTGCCATCCCAAACCCTCAAAATGTCAGGTGGCGCAACCATACGAGCAAGTTAACACTATGAGAAATGTATTAAATAAGTCATTTAAAACATCAATTAATATAATATTAATATGGGAGCATAATATTATCTTGAAAACCTTTCAAATAAACAAAGTTTAATAGTTTATTTGTTCTTAAATTGTTTGGAAAACCAAAATACCCGTCCCCTACAACAAAGAATCCATAAGTTACTTTTAATAACCAGCTCAACTACAAAATAGTAATGTTTTAGGCAGAGTAGACATTCAGGTATACTTACTAAAAAAATCACTTAGGAAAAAAAAAAGAGGGAAGTGTGTTTTCTTTCCATAAAACTTTTGGTTGCGCCACATGACATTTTTTGGCTGGTGAAATTGCAAATACACAACCCTGTAAATGTTGTGCATTAAGACTTGTTTAAACACATTATTCCAACATCAAATAAATGCATTCTGCACATTTTTAAAGATTTATGGGAATAAAAATATTTTTAAAAGGCTTATTTGACATTGACCCATGTATATCTCTGTCATTTGTTTGGGCAAATTTGAAATCACTGGATTGGAAATGGTGTAAGTAGACGGCAGTGTGAGTAGACAGTATGCAAGTCTGAGTGCGCATGACAGTAAGCGGCTGAGAGGACATGGTCAGAATGCACTGGTACAGCAATCAACTTAATAATTAATAAGAAGCAGTACTTTAAAAAAAACAAACAGACAGAGTCGGCTATATCCCCCGCCTACTATTCTATTCTGAGAAAGGTGCAAACCCTAAAAGGCACATCTAGGCATGTTGATTGTTCCACACAAAGTTTCGTTGAGCTGGGTTCAGTAGTTTTTGAGTTCTGCTCCGGAAACAATGTCTATGCTGATTTTAAGTTGCGTTTCCATGGAGACGGGCAAAAATGAAATTCTGAGAGAGGTGCAAACCCTAAAAGGCACATCTAGGCATGGTGATTATTCCACACAAAGTTTCGTTGAGCTAGATTCAGTAGTTTTTGAGTTCTGCTCCGGAAACCAAGTGGGAGGGACGCACAAACACACAGACGCACACACGGAAGGACGGACGAAGCCCTAGCCCCCCCCCCCACCCAACCCCCACCTTCGGTTGGCGGGGGATAATAATAAGAAAAAAATCTCAGATTACAACTTAGAGTACGTCACCACAAAGTTAATTTTGTTAATTCAATGCGCAGTCAAAGCTACGCTCAAGTTCAGACTCAGGCCAACAGTCGCAGACCTTGGGAGAAAACCTTCAGTAATCAGCCTACTCAAGGAACAGAGTTCAGATGGCCTTGTTCATGAAAAAGCACATTTTCCCCAAAATAATTGGTGCACAATAATGTAACATAGAAGCCCAAGATATCGGTGGCTTTAAAAGCCATTAGACCTCTCCAGTGCCTACACTGTCTGATAGATTTATTAAAATTACAGCTCTGGGTCTTCCAGGGCAAATGTCCACAAGCTGAGGACAGCCAAATTTGGATGGTTCCTCCCATTCTTCCCAGTATTCCCCATGAAGCTCATTCAGACTGGATGGGAAGCATTTCTGAGCCACCAGCTTCAGGCCTCCACAAATCTTCTACTGGGTTTATGTCCAGTCTTTGACTGAGCCACTCAAAGGCTTTAAGACACTTCACCCATGCAACTGAATTTGCATTTAAATTTACATCCGTTCACCAGCTAAATCCACAAATGACTGAAATCACGAGGTGATTGGTTAGAATGAAAACCTGCATAATCTTGGGGCACCATGATATATGCTAAGTGATTGGAAGCCATGGCCTCACATGGCATACCAAAAATGCTCAAAAAAACCCAGCTGTTGGACAATGGGCTTTTTTACATAAGACTACAGCTGTAATAATGCAGAGGGTTAGGTAGAGGCACGAGAGCCTGGCTGAATGACTCACAAGATGACTTGACACTTAACTGAGCGTTAGAAAGCCATTTTTGCAATCGAATTCAGATTTCTTTTACAAGCAGTGACTGTTCAGCTAAAAACACCCTAGAGTTTGTGAAATGTAAGGCACAGTAGGTCCATGAATAGCCTACCTCATTCAAGAAAAAAGTCTGTGTAAACGCTAGAAATAATGTTAAAAACTCGTCTTGCAAACACCTGAATCAAGCCCAATAGGACAATTTAGCATGACTCCATAAACAGTGACACCAGAGAGGGTCCTTCAATACTGCTATTGGGCATAGCGTCTCTACACCGATTGTGTTCTGTCAACATAGTGGTCCGAAAAATGCATCAGAAAAATAAATCCCAACATCGAGTGAATGGACCCTCTTGCTCAACGTGCATTAAAAATGGGTTGTTTTCTGATGCAGTCATCTATACACTCACGTCTTTCAGGACACAATGAAATGAAACTGGGAACTTTCCCATCTTGTAGTGTGTGGGAAACTGTCATATATGGTGCGTTTCAGACAAACAGAAAATTCAGTTTTGTTCATAATGTGTCACAGTGGGCTGCGATTTTCCCAATGGTAAAAAATAGGCGTGCAATGCACAGAATACCCCTCAGCCCGATGTCAAAGTTTTTGGAGACGCCCGCCCGCCCAACTGCACGAAGGATAGCAATAGCCCGTCAGCCTTGAGGGCTGAGGGGTAAAAACTAAACTATTCGCAGGCACTGACATCATTGGGCGGGAACTTTGAGACTCCGCCCTGCCATCCTTCCCACATTCCTCAGGCAATGCAACTCCCACCTCCATCTCTGAGCATACCCCTCAACTCTACATCAAATTCAGGTTGCAAAAGTCTTTGAATTGAATCGTTATTAAGGCAACAAGGCTCAGGCTACAAAAACACTGGCCACTAGCTTTTTTTTTTTTGTAGCCACTAGCTACAGTATGGCCTAAAAAAATCCTGTCATAAAAATAATCTTAAAATATAAAAGACAGTGAGAGAAATTTGGAAATTAGGGGTTGTAATGGCTATTCACTTACAGTAGTTAACAAGATTATGGGCCACAATCACCGTTCTTTTGTACTTAAATGGATGAATCGGCGATCTAGCCAAAGGCCTACAATGGAGCAGGTTAAACACAATGCTAACGGCAACACCAAGAAATGCTGTCAAATTACCACCAGCAACTCGGAGGTGACAGATCCTGCCCAGAGAAAGTTAACTTATAATGCTAAAGGACTGTTTGAAACTACAGCTCAACTGGTATTAGAGCGATTGTGGGGGCAGTGAAAAGGGTAATACCCAACACTGTAACCGAATGTGCTTTAGCGTGAGCATTTGCGTTTCAGAATGTGGGATGTAAGGCCACCTGCTGAGAGAAGAGGAACCATGGGGAAGTTTGAGGGCAGGTTTCTGTTCCTTTGCCTGTGACTGTGAGATCATACAGAGGGCATGGTGAAGAATGGCTGTGTTCGAAATTACTTCCTACTTACAGCTAAAATACTAATCGTGGCCAAAAGAAGCCAGTAGCACTCATTATACTGACAAAATAGAAATGACCTGCATGCTAAAGATACTTGGAAGATGTTACACTGGCTAAATGTCACAGTGCACAGCCAGACCCATCTCTGCGGTGAACCGTATCCCACAATGCATCAAGGCTATTGGTATTGTCAGAACCAGACCCATGTGACCTTCATCTCCTGTGACTGTGTAGTATGGGACAAATTCACAGTGACATACTGCCTTCAACACTGAATAAGACAACAGAAAGAAGCACACAGTATTGAGTATATACACGTGCAGTGAGCAGCAAAGACAAATAAGATTCCAGAAAGGCCCTGGGTCTTCATTTGGCAGGTTTGTCTGAGGGTGCTTTCAAACCGCTCTGGTACTGCCCCATACAGAGCGCAGCACTGTGCCCAGGGGTAATGGACAAAGGGTCACCAGTCCCAGCCGTGGTATAGCAGGAGCCCCCTGCTCCAAGCACAAGCCAGACAGAAAGAGGAAGACAAAGCTCTCTCTGCATGTGACACGAGGGTGACTGCGCGTCATTCAGAATCACACGAACCCACAGTGTCCCTGCCTGTTGCACGGGGTCGCACTTGCGGACAGTGACTCACACTCGCGGTTCGCGCCGAACCGACACGGACACTGCCGAACGCCCACTTTAGGGGAAACATGAATGAGCGTTTAATGGGCAAAAATAATTTAGGAGGCGTATCTACTAACTGAGGTGCATTAGTGAACTTTCATTCCAACTTAAGAGCTCACTGCTCTCTTAATGTGGTGCCAGAATGCCAGCATGAATGTGCCACAGAGACGATAGCATAAGTACCATCAGTGTCTTCTGTTCAGAGCTACAGCAATTAAGCCATTACGGCCTTGACTTTGAGGAAAGTATCTGGAAGACAGCCAGAGTGGGACATCTGCATTTTAGAAATAAGGGCCACAGTATTGCAGTACAAGGCAACGTGAATTCAGGAATAAATAAAAGGCAAAGATAAGGCCTGTACAGCCAGACTGCTCAGTTTTACTTGCACTCGAAGTAGAGAGACCCAACTTTCACTCTCCATTAGAGAACAGTTGAGAACAGACAGAAGACAAAAATGATGACATGCGGACATATACACAGACCAGCAGGCAGGCACACACACAGACAGACAGACAAGCCTGAATCAAGTCTAAGTCTCACTTATGACCACACAAGCTGAGGTTATTATTCTTGCTTAACTGTTCTCCCTCACGTAGCAGACCTACTTTCACATCATACACAAAACTGGACTCAACAGCAGTGGTTTACAAACTCGGTCCTGAATGAACCCATGTACGGTAGTTTTTATAGTGCAACCACAATTGCAATCCCAGAAATGTACTATCCTGTTATTTTTCTTAAATCATTGAACATCAAGTTTAGAGGGCTTAATTACTTCTTAAACCATGTTAAGACTGAAATGGCTCTGAATGCCACAAAGAACGAAAGCCATATGTCCAAATTCAAGATTTGAGGCTCAATAAGCCCTTAAATAGGTTTCTAAACACAGATTAAGGAGTTCTTTCAAAAAAAAATTTTCCCCCCCGAGAACTGAAACAAAAAATACACAGGTTTGACTCAGTAAGAAGAATACAAGAAAATTATCGAATAAATGATTAGTTATTGTGGCCTTATGTCCACAATTTCACAGATTAGGAGCCAACTGATTTTGATGCCCAGTAATTTCAAATACAGCACAATATAAATGTGGGTCCTTCACTATATTTCCTGCCATAAGTGGGGAGGGGACACAGGAATGAGTGTCGTCCTTCCCCGGGTCCCTCCATCACTCCAAATGTCATGCTTCGATTCTGGGCCTGGACTCCACTGCCATTCAGCATTTCTCAACAAAATTTCATAAATGGATACTTCTTACTCAGTAGATAGGCCAATTCATACTTCCATCAGTAGTCTGGAACGTTTGTTCGTTCCATCACCACCTTTTATATCCAGGTTACATATCAGCCATTCTGTGGTGGGGATCAGAGTATTTCATGCTAGTTCTTTATGGCATGTAAGCCATTTTTTGGCATAATGCTGCTTCACAGGGACAATAATCCCTGTAAACATAAGAGGGCAATTAATGACAACTCGTCTATGTCCATGATAAATACGCCACAAGTGCATGCAGCCTTGCCGAAAATGCTCAGAAACGGCTCAAATTTCGGAAAAATAAATCTGCATTCTCAGGCCCTGCCTATGCAAATGCTTAATGCCCATCTGCAGTTTCAGATTCATCAGCCAACTCAACTCATGGAGGAGAAAAAAAAAGATTTAGACAGAAGGGCGAACTAGATAAGCAGTCAATTTTGTAATAGGATTAGAGACACGTAAAAATTCTGGAATTCAAATCGTGCAATAAACAAAAACGGCCATACAGAGGGGGTCCCCCAAGACCATGTTTTCAAATTACTGCACATAGAAATCAGTAAGTGCAAGGGCCCAAATGAAAGCCCATATGCATTTATCAATTAGAAAAGTGAGAATACAGTCCCACTCAAAAGCTTGGAATGACTCATTATTGAAGCAGTCAGGGCTCGCGCTACCCGTTCGTCAATTCGCAATTGACGATCTCTCCTGCAGTTTGACGGTCTGTAAGTCACATTTGACGATAAATCTGACGAAGAACTTTCAAAAGTGGGGTCACGAGGTTTGCGCAAATCTGCAATAATATTTGTGGGGGGGTTAATGTATAATATAGGGTCGGCCAAGAAAACACAACTCACAAGCCGACTCTGGCTCTGCGACGCCGTGTACCGCACTCCGTCTCCCGTCAGGGGCGCAAGCTCCAGGAACGTCATGAAGAAACGTGAAACGAACCGCGTGTAGCCTACTGTACCCTAATTAGGACGGAATACTCCACCCACCAGCTCATGCTCGAGCCAAGAGTCTACGCAGCTGTTAGTTGGGTTGAATGGATCGCGTAGTGACGTGGCCTTATTTGGTGCTCATCATCATTGCGAGGCTGAGTCAGAAAGGACAGAGGAAAGCACATGGTCAGATAGGACATTTCAAAGCACATGATTGTAAGGCAGCGCCGTCATATAGGGGGGAAAGGTGATGACAATTATAAGGGCCCACAGTCCCTTAGGGCCCATAAAACCCACAGTAGCCACCATGACAAAACTGTTCTGCATAGATTTACCTAATATTCATACTAATGCATCAGGGTTAAAAACAAAGCCAATAAGGCATGTACTATTGCTGAAATATATTTCAGTAACCCCCTTCTTAAAAAATGGTTTGATCCATGCTACGTGCTCGTATTGGAAAGTTGTTGGTGTGTTTTTGCTGGCGAGGTTGCGAACGAAGGCAGCAAACAGGGTGCACTGCCCTTGCGAAAAAAAAAAAAAACACACAAATCTGGACGCCAAAAAAGAATAGAGAGAGGACAGCAGGAGCAAAGCAAGGGTCCAGAACATAACAACATTCTTTTCAAAGAAAGGTGAGAGTATTTTACTAGCTTGCTATGTTAGCTGTTCAGGCTGGCTATTCAGCTGCTAACATTGTTAATGTAACATGCGGTCAGCAGGGTAAATAATCGCCTGACAAGAATGACATTACTCAGTTATTAACGGTATCATCCACAGAAATCGGTAAGGTTATCATTCGCCAGGCATTATAATATGCCGTCAAAAAAATTTGTTGCGCCACCCTCCAACAATCTCCCAATCACGAAGTCAGTAGCATTTCGGCATGCCAGTTACCACTGAGCTGCAGCAACCAGCGTTTCGGAGCGCAAATGTCTGACGTTACTAAACCTAAAAGACCTCGTTATGATTCCGAAACACATCGTGACAAAGTCAGAAACAAAACGAGGATCTGTATAGGACATGCCTTTGAAAGATGGTGATGGCTAAAAGCAGAGAAGAATTTGAAGACCGTCGCAGAAGTAGCTCATTTGCACCTGGGCAGGTAAGATGAAGCTCAGTTTGGCTAACGTAATTCTATTTAATGTAGGCACGGATATTTCAAATATTCCCTACAGTCGAATAACGTTATGCACGTTCGTTCATGGTACGTTAGTGAGTAGGCAGGTGGCCGTGGGTCATCGAACTGACTAGGAAACAAAAAAAGAGAAATAAAAACTGTGACTTGTCATTGCTGACATTAACAATGCATTATTAGTCCGTTTCTCTGGCATTATGCTGAGACGCTGTGGAAACCGTTCCAACATTAGCACAGCCATTATGGCAATATGAAATGTAATTGAGACAGTACATTGGTCAAATGAGTCCTCATTCATTCTTTACAAATTTTACAGTATGGACTTTAGTGGGCTATCCAGACAGAAGAGTGATGAGCAAGTTGACCAACATGATCATTGCTAAAGTTAGTTTGTCATTAGTCTCAATCTTTTCTGAACTGAACTGAACACAACCCTGTCAAAGCAAATCATTGATGATACTGAACCGTAGCCATGGTAGCTCTGTGTAGTCGACGTTCTTGCTGGATCTGGCAACCTAGCTGGCAACTTCTCATCTGGGGGAGAGGGGGGAGGGGATACTGCGCTCTGCACTATTTTGAATGTGACTGCACTACCAGTTTTGGCCACAAACTTACATACAGCCCTTTCAGTGTTTACTAAAACTAAACTGCTACTTTAGCCAGTTGACATAAGTCTTGCTCACGTAGGGGGTAATTCTGCAAAGCTTTCCCTCCTCCTAACAATAGCAAAATGAAGCTGAGTGCTTAGAGCTATGGCACTCAGAAGCCCATTTAGATTTTTCCAAGACTCGTTAAGTTATTTCTTCATCAGTTGTTCCATGGAGCATAACTTTAAATGTTTACAAAATTAATATGAAATGGAACAATTAAACCTTTATGCACTGATACTCCAGAATCAGCTGTGGTCACTTCACTGAACCTGACCCAGCAATAGGCCCTCACCACCAGCAGTCTGAATATGTTTCGAATGGCGAGTGAGTGAGTGAATAAGACCGCTAATAATTCATAATTTACATAATTATACTCTCTTTGTTGAGTGGATAATCATAAAAAATGAAAAATTGGGTGATTGCATTAGGCACTGCCAAGAACACTGAGAAACAGAAAAATAAAGAATAACATCATGATACATAGTCATTAAAACATGGCACTGAAAAGTCGAGGGCCCACACCGATATTCTGTCAGGGGGCCCAGAATTCCTAGCAACTGCCCTGTTGTAAGTAAAAGCATGATCAAAATAATACAAGAACGGTGCAACAAAACCTACAAGAATTCGACTGGCATTAGAGACCTTCACAACTGGACATCAGATAAAAAAAGTGACTAGGGGTAAAGTTATTTGACTAATTGACATTGCTTTTTGGCTAATCATTTGACTAATAGGCGTCAGAAGCCAGCTCTAGCCCTGAGCAGTTCATGCTTTCTTACTTAAAACAAGTGTCTGAGTTATGGTAAATCATAAAACTAGGCCTACGCTGTCGGCGGCCGACAGCAAGGGGTACATCCCCAATCCTTGAAGCCCCCTTTATTAGACTCCCCTTTACTAGACCTACAATATGAGGCAAATTTGAGGTCTGTGTAAATAATTGTTCGAGATATGGTTAAAAAGAAAAAAAAAAAAGATTTTTTTCAATATATAGCGCCACCTGGTGGCAAACCCAAAACCCCAAAATCTATCAGTTCATCCTCTCCACCATATCTACCCATATGCTAAAACTGAGAAGCCAATGTAAATTATTTTGTGAGTTATCACGCTAACGGCTAAAATCTGCGAACACGGCGGCGGCAGCGGGTGGGGCGAAACCATGATATCCCAGAAACTTGCATTTCGGGAGTATTATTAACACCAAAATGTACTCCAAGATGTTTTAGTCAGCATTTTAAGTATTAGGAGGCAAAATTAGTTTTCAAATGATAAATGGCAGCAATCCATTTTAGAGATTTCTCATCAAAGCGTCCACTGCAAGATTTAACCATGACAAGTACGAGTGATCTGGGTATATATTTTACGGAGGTATCATTTCAATAAATTTCCGAGAGACTGCAATATTTCCCATACGTCTCTTTATATATAACAATACTTTACAAACTTAATGATGCAGGTGATCGCACAACATCTCCAAGGGCTTTAAATCAGGCAGCAACGCAGCCCATTCCGCATTTCATTATTTCCTTTCCTGAAAGTCCCTGCAGTATATCAATTTATGTTTTGGGTTGTTGTTTCCCTGTGAAAATTTTAAGTAGTTACAAACTTTTGTGCGATAGTGTATAATCATCTTTTACAATACATAACCCTGCACTGACATTACATTCAATCAGGGCTCAGATGAAGAGGCAAAGAAACTGATAGAGAATCAAATGACTGACTTTGGTGCGGATGTCCCTACAGCAGAACCTGAATCAGGACCATCTCTCACCTGGGCTGCGAGTTCTCCTCGTACATGCGCTCTTTACCCTCTTTGAAAAGGCTGATGGTCTGCTTGGTCTTCTTGGTCAGGTTCTCCATGACCACGCGGAAGTACTCGTTGTCCCCGAGTGCCTCCATCTTGCCCTCGTAGCGGGACAGGATGGTGCGCAGGTGCTGGTAGGTGTCCGGCAGCAGGTCCAAGATGTAGGGGGGGCTGTTCTTCAGAGCCAGCTTTGGGTTCTGGCACAGCCGTACCACCTGCGGGGAGAGGAACACTGAGCTAATACCTCTATCAACAAGCATCTGACATCACTTCACTTCAGGTGTCCAGACCTGCATGCGAGTTCAATCGGCTTCAAGTGCACTGACCTGTAAGTGACTCCATTTACCTTCAGGTGCACTAAATGGCTATGTGGCGTTGCCAGAAGGTTTAGTTTCAGATGTGCCAAGCTGTCAGCTGTGCCACCCTGTGGGTAAGTTAAACCTTGAGGCGACAACAGCCTCTCATGGGCCAAACACGAAGGTAATACCATTTAGCTATGGATGTGCAAAAAGTCACATTAGCCTTCATGTGACAATATTCAGCTCTATTGATTTGGTTTGGCGCTCCATACAGAAAACAAGCCTGACATGAAATTAACATTCTATCAAAGTTTTATGCAAATTCCTAACCAAATGTTTGCCCTTCTAAATAGGCCAAACAGACATCATGCACCGAAAAATTATGTACAGAGCGCACGGAAGAACAGTTAAGTGCGATAAATAAAAATCAAATGATGTTGGTTTAGACTCGTGCAAATATTAGCGATGAGGAGCCACGGTGAGAGTGTGACACGCGACAGTGGGGGGGCGAAAGGGAGAGCAGTGCTTGTTGTGAAGGAGAAGGCAGGTTTGATAACAGTGCCAGAGGTGGGGGGATAAAGGACTGGGCTCCCTGCCCCTGCCCATCCTGCTAGCCTGGGGGGGGGGGGTATCTGAGCTCCTTTCTCAGATCTATGTCCGCTTACTCTCCTCTACACCTCCTCATTCTCCCCCGGGTTGCTCGAGCTGCAGTCGCCATGGAAACGCTCAACTTCCATATTTTAATCCGAGCGGAAATGGGAAATGATACGGACCTGAGGAGAATGACGCATACGTATGCCCAAGCGCATGACACACTGTAAATGACACACCTTTGACAAATTCATCATGTGCTCCTGTTCTGCAGCTTACAGAGTATATCAGAAGCCTGCAGGACCGTTTCATGCCATTTATCAAAGCAGGAAGGACAGAATGCAGCCCCGAACCAGTAGGTGCAATATCAATGCTGTCAGCAGGATATAACACTAGTCCATGCTGCAGAGGCATATGCATTTGAGCACGTTACATACAACACCAATTTTGAAATAGTTAGGACGAAGTGTAAATTGTGAATAAAATCAAAATGCAATGACTTTCAGATCACATGAGCTAACATGTTATTTACAATTGAACATAGATAACATTGCAAATGCTGACACTGAGACATTTTACATTTTTATCCAATAAATTAGCATATTTCAAATTTTCTGGCTGCAACAAGACTCAAAAACGTCGGGACATGACAAAAAAAGGGCTGAAAAAGCAATGAATATATAAGAGAATCAGCTGAAGGAACATTTAGCAAGTACAGTTAGCTGGCATCAGGTGTGTAACATGATTAACTATCATAGGGATGTCTTAGAGAGGCTGAGTCTCTCAGAAGTAAAGATGGCCAGTGGCTCTCCAACCTGTGAAGGCTTGCATTAAAAAAAATTGTGGAATACTTAAGGGGGCCGAAAAGCCAATGTTGACATGAAAAAAAAAAAATTTTCAAGTATGCATTATGATTGGTCATTATAAGTGGAAAACTCATTGTAATATATTGCTAAAATGTAAATAATTGTGTATATATGTATAATATATTGAAATAAATACATAGAATCTAATTAACACTATTGTTGTCATTCCGTGACAATTTGCCTCCTGTAATTCCGTGACATTGACTTTTTGAAATTTCTTGCCCATAAAGCAGGGTTAAAGTCAATATTTGTTTCTATAACTTACAGTATAAACAAAAAACACCTTAAATAAGAACATATTGAAGTTTCATAACATAACTATGATAGGAACATCACTTTCTGGATAGTTAAACACAACATTAAAAAAACCACATCAATTTTGTGTAATTCCGTGACGGAGTAGTTTTTGCTCATTTCTTCCATGAAAATTTCTCAAAAAATATATTTTCCCTTAATAATATTAAAGAACAAGTTCATACCTTCAATATAACATTTCATACTTGATTTTATCTTATTTAGTTGTAGAGTTACAACCCAAAATGTAATGGGACCATAATTCCGTGACAGCTTGGCGGCCCCCTTAAAAAACAATTCAGATGGAATAAAGATACACCTTTTATTACATGCAAACACTAAAAAAGCGCTAACGCATTTTGGCTGAAACAAGCCTTCGTCAGAGCGCAAGAATGAATGAAGCATGGCTAGAATATATCATTTCCACAGGGCACAAATTGCAGTTGCAGGCAACTATACAAATCCAACTCATTCCATTACTCAATCAGACCATATATAGCAAAGTCACTCAGGTATTAGATACACATGAATGCACTTAGAAAAACATTATTATAATAACACAGAATGGAAAGTAATGCATACAATTACAAAAAACATTTCACACTAAAGTCTTCATTTAGACCACAAGGAGTCATCGATGTTAAAGTGTAGATCCACTACATTTCTCTTTGAGCCAACGTCCGGAGAATATCACCTCTTCTTGGACTTGGAATAGTTCTCTCGATCCCAAAAAATCTGAGAGATGAAGGGGAACCATGATTGGCTTCAATATAGTGTTTTGCCATCGCATTATCTAAACTGGCTGACCGAATCGCAGTTTTATGTTCAGCAACACGTAATTTTAAACATCTTCTTGTTTGACGAACATATATCTTACCACAAGGACATGTAAGCATACAGATAACGTAAGTTGATTTGCAATTCAAAAATTCAAAAAAAATAGGAATTTTGCGTCCAGTCAGAGGTTAATTAAAAGAGAGCAAGAACCACAAAAAACGTTGCCATGAGGACACAAGTTACTGTGGTTAAATCTATGTGGCTCTCTCCTGTTGGAATGTGTCGTTACAACAGCTGTGCTCAATGCGATAACACTGTCAATACGACAATAATCACCCACTGACAGGACGCAAAATTCCTCTTCGTCAAATTATAAATGGCAAATCAACTCATGACACCTATATGCTTACAATACTGGCTGGTGTCATTTGAAAGTCATTGCGTTTTGATTGTATTTACAATTTACACTTTGTCCCAACTATTTCAGAATTGGGGTTGTAGCTGAACAACACACTGAATGACAGATTACCAGATTCAACATCAAGTCTTCCAGGAGCATTTTTTTTTTTTTTTTTTTTTTTTTACAAAAATACATTCAAAGGGATACATTCGGACAGTGACACATTAATTCTTGTTGGCTCCACACACCAGCAGAGGTTTAAAGAACAGAAAATGTGATGCTGAAGTTGAGATGAAGTACAGAACATCATCAATAATTTGCAGCAGGGGTCCTCAAATCTGAACCTCGAATCTATATGGGCTATAGTTTCACACAAGGAAGACATTAAGCAGAGCCTACCTTTCCTTCCTGTCAGCAGCAATACACTAGTGTCCAAGTGCATTCTAAGAATGATGCAAAAAGGTGTTTCCACGGAACGCATAGTAAATTTTTGCCTCGCTTTACCCGCATGAGATTGACCATTGGATCTTTTTTTATTTTTTCCATTTTACGCATTAGCAACAAAACAACATTCACCTATCCGAAATCGCTGACCAGTAGTAAGCAAATTGAGCCACGTTTACCCCTTATGGGGTGGTTATTCCAAGGAATATTCCGAAAATTAGCAACAAGATCGTGGCGCTAATGTTGCTATGGTAACGTCACAAACATTTTACTTTGAGCAATGAGCATGCTTCAGACGCTCATACCTACGGGCAATTCAGACTCTCCAATTTGCCTGTCGTGCGTGTCTTTAGACTATTGGGGGGGGGGAGAATGTGGAGAACCCACGCAAACACAGGAGGAACATGCAGACTCTGCACATTAAGGCCCCAGGCTGGACTTGAAACCACAACCTCCTTCCCAAGAGGCAGCAGTGTTACCCACTGCACCATGGTGCCGCCAAAGTAAGCAAGAATGATTCACATAAATGCTCTCAGCCCAGCAAGTGCAGAGTTGTAGTAATTGGCCCTTTCCCCACAAGGGTCTGTGTAAAATTTGCCCAGTAATGACTGGAAGTTCATTGGTTTCTTAAGCACCTTGTGCTGCTCAGGGGCTTCGCACACTCCATCTTCGCTGAGCACAGGACGAGTTTCCAGGGGCGGTCTTCTTCTGACTCTCAGTCAACCTTTCACAGGTTTCAGATCAGAAAGAATATTTAAATATCAATGCTAAAACCAGTAGAGCATATCCCAACTACTGAATGCATTTCCCTGGAAAACCACATTTCTGCTGACACTTAAGAGAAAACATGAGGGAACTGAAATGACTGAAATTGAGGAGTCACGTTGCGTGTATACATATGCACGCATTTCGTCCATCTACTGAGCCAGCAGCAATCCACGAAACTGCTGTACTGGACAAAACTAGTATTCTTCCTGAGCTCAGGGAAACAAATGAAATCCCACCATGCATTTCTCCAAATGCAGCACGGAAACAACTGTGAGCACTTTACCTACAGGACCCAATCTGCCGGAATAACGGAGGTAATGTACCAGTGAAAGTGGATAAACGGACTTCGCCAGAAGTCATTATGAATCAGCAAAGAATTTCCAGAGGCAGAATCACAGCAGACAGCTAAGAGGATATCTCTACATCTCACCTATGCCGAAATCCCTGCTCTCCTGCTAACATCAAAAATGACACTTGTAGAGGAATAAGTCTGTTTCCTGACCCAAGCAGAAATACCCCTTTGGACAGAACATAAGGCTTCAGCTGAAATGAGATCATAGATGCACACAACCCTCTCCTTCTCTGACCTAGCAGTCCTAAATTTAGTACAGATCCACGCTGAGTGGCCTATATTCAGGTGAATGATGAGAATGCTATTTAGGCCACTTCCACTGAGATGGAGTTCATCCCCAAAATGCTCTCTCACATTCAGTTCTGCAAATGAAGATGTAACAGTCAGGTCTAAAGCATTGTGTATGGGCTGGACAGAGTGTCTGTGACCGGCATTGCTAAAGCAGTGTGTATGCACTGGTCAGTGTGCGTACATATACACATATATATATAAAATGGTCATTCCTAAAGCGGTGTTTTTACTGGTCGGTGTATATGTTACAGTCATTGCGAAAGCAATGTGTATGCACTGATCACTGTGCATACAACAGTCATTGCTAATGCACTAGTCAGTGTGCATGTTACGGTCATTGCTAATGCAGCGTTTATGCGCTGGTCAGTGTGAATGTAATGGTCAGTGCTAAAACAAACAGTGTGTATACACTGGTCATTGTGCATATTAACAGTCATAGCTAAAGCAGCGCATGTGCACTGTCAGTGTCAGTGATAATGTATAAATATATATACAAGGTATTCATTAAATATATATATAAATGATAAATGTATACATACCACCGAGGACTAAAGCAGAGTATGAGATGACCAGTGAGTATGTGCCTGTCATTGCTAAAGCAGTGCACATGTGCCAGCCAGTTTGACAGCCAGTGAAGATGTAGAGGTCAGCGAGTAGGAGCGTATCAGTGTGGATGCTCTGGTCAAGGGTTACATCAATAAAGAACAGCAGGGATAAAGCAAAAAGTTTGTAATAGTGTAGTAATCTGCTCTAGGGTGAATAGGGGGTTATTGGATAATATGAGCTCCAAAATCTAACAAATAGAACTGGTCACCAATATTTACAATGGTGAGTAAGTGTGTGTGTGTATGCGCCCTTATACGTGGATCTGTCTCTCACAAGAAGGGGTCAGTGCCAGGATACCACATTTCCCACAAAACAAGAAGAGGAACTATGAATGCAGCCCTGTTTGTCCTGCCATGAGAAAGCCTTTTATTCAGCCCCATTCCCATCAGCTACCATGACATGCAACTGGAGTATCTTTGCCAATATCAGGATGTAGCCAAATCATGGGGTGCATAGCACTAGGCTAATCAACACGACAAAGCAATAGTTTTCCACATGAAAACATGGAAGCAAAATACTAAATTCAATTAACGTTCAAATGAGAATTTCAACAAGTATACAACTCCTGTCCAAAAGAAGATGATAAAACTTAGCCCAGTAGGTGTTATTATACCCACATATCACCAAAAATAAAAAAAAATAAAAAATCGTAAACATAACAATCGGTTATAGTGTAATTATAAAGTAACAATACAGAAAATTCAAGCAGTGTAAGTCAGAAATAAAGAAACTGTTTCGATAGAGACAAGCAATATCAACGCAAGATATGGCATACTGCAGTTTAGATTCAAATTTCAGTGCTGCAGCAGTGACTCCTTAAAAAAAAGGATGGCGGAAGGCGTCATTCATTCATGACTTCGCGATAATAACTTTTTTATTTGCCTCTCATGAACTAGATCCAACTTTCAGACAGTCAATGGACTTGTAGGCAAGCATGGGCCGTTAGCCATGAAACGTCTGGAGAGAACAGTGGTCAATTCTGTCACTAAGTTATCTACCTACCAAGCTTGCTCACTACAACCCATACTTCAAAGAGCACTCTTGAAGTGCACTCAGACTTAAGCTGGCAAGCCAGATAAGAACAAAACTAAACGCAAAATCGATAATATACAGGCTGCCCAGCTGGCGATCTAACGTTATGCCATCTGCACAACCCACTTCGGACTGCAGCAAAGACAAGAGTGCAAGCTCGCCTAATATTTTAACAGAGATGGCTAAGATTAAACCATATCGTGGGCTAACTAACGCTAAACTACCAACTATTTTCAGATGCTATTTCCTTTTTCATGTGTATATTGGAATCGTCAGATCCGTCCATTGTGAGGATGGACAGACGCTGGCACAGGCGTCCAGAGTAAAGGTCGACACAGAGGAGCATCCAGTATATACGCAGGGGGCAAGAAAGTTAACGTTAACCAGCTAGCGAGCAAGCTAATGCTATTACAATTCCACAATACAACCACTGCGATATCATAAGCTAGCAAGCAACATGGTGCGCGGCCGGATTCCGCTAGGCGGCTAACTCACGTCCGTTAGCTTGCTGGATAACGATGCCACTAACCTTGTCCATGAGCTTCCAGCATTTCTCCACCGTCTTCTTATCCACAGCCCCCGGCTGATGGTGTGCGTGCAGGTGGTGATGGTGCGGCTGAAAGGCGTCCTTCATCATTCCGATCAACCCCCCTCCTTTCTTCAAATTTCCAGCCATATTAAAGCCCCGCAGCTGCAAACGCCGGTCGGAGGGTCTACCAGGGTCGACCTTCCTTCCCCCGGCAGTATGACTCTTCGGCCAGACACCCCCGGGACAGCGCCCGAGGGATATTCGAGCGCGGGTCCGCCGGGGGGTGGCCCTAAAGAGGTAAACGTCCCATTAAATCCCCGTAACGTTACCAATAATTGGAACCGTTTAACGCCGCTGCACAACCTGCAGCACCAACAGACGGGGCTCACGGGCTAAGCTAGGAAGCTATCTAGCGATTTCCAGTCGTATTGCAAAGTCGTCTAACGTTCCGGAAATCAACGGATCCAGTCCTTTTTCGTACGGAATCGGCCTTTTTATCTTTAACGGAGAGAGGATGTGATTTTATCATCGACCGCAGTGTCGTTCCCCTGCCCGTCTATTTGCGCCCCTCTGACGGGAAGTTTCTGTGAGGAGTTAGCTACCGCTAGCGTCTCAGTATGATAACGCCTAACAGGGGCAGAGGAGGAAAGGTAAACAAAGCTAAAGCTGCCACCGTCGACATAGGAAAAGCCAAAGAAAGATGCACGAAATGCAAAAAGGCGATTAAAGGGAAAAGCGCAAATAAATAAATTAAGAAAGATAAACAGCGCCTTCTAGCTCCCCCTCCCGTGTGCTCGGCCCTAAACGTTTCCTGTGCAACCCTTTCCGGTTTTGAAACCCCGCCCTTCACGCTTGCCCAGAAACACCGCCCTCCCCCTCGTCTCCGACCTCCAACCACGCCCTCGACATACACAGCTGAGCAGAAGTGAATATGTGGCCAGAAATATGAGGATATGCAATATTCCTGGTCCCCTCCAGTGTTTGACGGAATGTTTAATATTTTGTATGAGCATATAAATTCTGACAACAAATGAAAATATCTTTTACGTCGATGAGAAATACCATGCAGAATCTTGTATATAAACCTAGTGAGGGTCCACACATGAACAATGTAAGTACAGTTGACCATTTGACATCTCTGTTAATAAGGCAATTCCATGCTCAACGCTTTCATATTTCTTATATTTCCACTTATAGGCAAATTTCAAATATATAAATTTCTTAATATATTCCCAACATAATATTCATAGCAAGGACAATTTATCAAAGAATCAACATGAGGACACATTTAAGACACATGAGTTCTATCATTTAGTATTTTTTAAACTATGTGATTCATGCAAAGACAAAAAAAAAAAAAAAAACCTTGGCATCCTCATTATATGCCCCTTCATATGGCAAAATTGTTAATGCGAAGATGAAGAGAAAAGTTATTACAAGTCCTCCCTGATTCGAGAAATAACTGTCAATTGCAATTAGTGCCATTGACAGTTAACAAACTCCCAGAGATTAGATTTGATTATTTCTCTCAATTTTAGATGTTTTACAACCTTTCCATGTAGGTAACTGACGTTGTATTTCAGCCAAATGGCCGAAAGGTGATGAGCGATTAAATGTTTGGAGAATTTGTGTTTCCCGTCACACCTCTTTAATTCTTTGTTAATGCAGTGGGCCTTGAATTTTTCTTTCTCACAGTAAATGGGAACAAGATTGTCACAAAAGCCAAAACAAACACTTTCTTCATAGCCAGTATCATGAGAAGACACTGCACATAAAAACATGGGTTATGGAATAAGGTTGAGCACAGCACTTAGAGTCTATTCAGTACTCTCGAGACATTTCTCAGCCATATCTAAGCCTGGCTTTGTCCATCACTTCCCAATAGTGATATCATATGGCAAGCGCTGCCATGTCCTCAATGTTTCCACTGATAGCAAGCACTTTGGAATTAGAGCCAGTTGGCACATAACTAACTCCACCAAAAAGTGCCGGATTGATTGTGACTTGGCAGTCTATTTGAGTACCCTGGTGCTAAAAGTACCTAATTCATAGAATGTTTATTTTGAGAAAAAAAAAGGGTCAGAACATATCATAGGTCCATACAGCCTGCAAAATTAGACCCCAGAGCTAAAAGTACTAAAGTACTAAAGTACACAAATGTCAATTTTGAGAAAATTATGGAAATCAACTGAGGTACCATTTAAAGACATTTTCCCATCTTTAACTCATGGTGTGTGAAATGCACTTTAGTACTTTTAGCTCTAGGTTCTTCCATTACTGCCAGTCTTGATCCGCCGCGCATTGACACTCATTGGGCTATCAGAATTCCAAAATATTTATTGCCTTGGATGAATATAAGCCCATGGGTCACAGTGGGAATCGTCACTTTAATATTGGGTTAAAACCTAACGCATATTTGTAAAGCATGCCCCTAAAGCAAACAGTAGCCACTGTAAATGAGTTTATAGCTCGTGGTTACACATGGCACTCCCTTTTATTAGAATGCATACACAGCAACTTTTCGGAAGTTAGAACTTGATAGAGATATCTAACCCTGTCACTGTTCAATTGTATATAGACAGGGTAGGTTTGAAAAAATTAGGACATCTGGCATCTGTTAAATTGGAACAAGTAGCCTATTTGCCATTCGATTATGGACAAAAAATGACCAATAATAGGCAACTTGAATCATTTGTGCCAAATGAAATTTGGATCCCCATTTCTTTACCAACCCACTTAAATACTTGAATAATTAGTGTAAACGGTCCAAAGTGCATAGCTCAAGCTGTCACCCATAACTACCACTTTAAAGGTCCCATGTTATCAATATCATTTTTCTCATTTTTACATGTTAATATCTATACTGATTGATATTTTTGTATATTTTGCCTGTGAAAACACGCTGGAAACAACTTTCCTTCCTATTTCACCAAAGTTGGGGGAATAGCCACTCCAAAATAATTATTCGTCTTAAACTGTTTTTAATCATAAATTTATTTTAACATTGCAGTCCCTCATCTTAACCAATACACTACATCAATTGATGCAAGCAAATGTGTCAAATTGCCAATATAAAGAATGAGTCAAGAAAACAAGTTACTCACCTTGTTTGTACTGTTGTGCCCTCAGTATTCACGCATTTCTGTCAGGAAACGACTTTGAAAACAACGGTTGAATATTTAGTGAATAATTATATCGAAAATACCACAAACAAACCTGTTAAGCGCTTATTTTGTCGCGCTATTTAAGTACATTTGAATGGCCCATGGACTTGTTTGACGCACTGGAAACGCATGGCTCTAGCTGAGGCTAGCTCTGTGCAATAAAGCTGGTTCAGGACTCGATGGAAATGACAGAAGCCATAAAATCAAATGGCTTACTGACAGTATTACAAGCCAATCACAGAGAGGAAAATACATTGCAAGCAAGCTGAATGCTGAGGAACTGAGATCTTTGAAGCAATGCTCGAGAAGAAAAACATGCTTTGAGACTCGCAGATCTAGTTTAGTTATAACACTGACATATTGAGCTAAAAATAGTCATTTTTTACCCTCAAACAGTTTTTATTACAAAATATCAAAGGTAAGAAATTTCTTTGCTCATCGGTGTAGACTGTTAAGTGTATATCTGCTGTTCTTTGAGTGTGGTGTCGGTTTAAAATGACAGTGCGTATCGTCGGATTCTGTGGACTTTCCTCTTTCATTTGAGGTATCGTTTTTATGCATAGCACAAATACAGGAGAAATTCTAACATTTCAGTGCTGGTGTGATTTTATCCTATGTTCTGCTGCATGCTTATTTACTTGCTTGGTGCTTGAATTGTGTTCGCTTGAGGTAAAAATGGTTTACATGAGCTTTTGGCCGAGTTTCTTTGCGAAATGTGGATATGCCACATGACAATGTTGCAGCATGGAAACCTGCTGTATTTATTATGGGTAACCATCAGGCGTTGGACTTTAGGGGTTAATCTTTGGCAAGGATGATCTCCATCTGACCAGCACACCAGGGCGCCACCGGACGGGCATGGACACACCCCTGACCCAACCTCATCTACCATCTGATCTGAACTGTTCTCAAACTACTCTGGGCTCTGTCCCAATCAGTCATTGCCATATTCCTATCAATAAACCCCGTTATTGGATTGTACTCTGACTCAGGATCTACATTTAACCGGACCCTACCCACTCAAAAATCTGTGGGCTGAACTGAAGACTACAGTTGGTAGGTGCAATCCCAAGTAGAAGACTCATCTTGAATGGATCCACACATAGGAATGGTCCAAAGTCCCTCTAACTGTGTGTCTTAACCTTGTCAAACAGAACAGTAAGACTTCTTGCTGTTATCCTTGCCAAAGATGGTTGCACTAAATACTTAACCAAAGCCATCAATAATTTTGAAAACTTAAATTTGGTAAAATTGCTTTATTATTAAATACATACATGATTTTGTTGAGTCCACTGACACATTTATATAGTACAATATTTTCATATTTTGTCATTTTGATTTTTTCTCCATAATGTAATAATTAATAATTATTTTTTAAAAATAGTAGTTTTATGCATTTCAATTCAAGGGTGCCCATCATTCTGGAGCCCACTGTATGTGTGTAAAGTGCATCTCTCTCCCTCTCTCTCTCTCTCACTCACTCCTTCTAACCCTCTCTGTCTTCAGTAAGAAGTGAGTGTGTTTATATATTCACATTTCTGAATCCTATACATTCCTGTTCATACATGATGGTGCTAAATGGCCTGGATATATTTGTTTTTATGCACATGCATCCATCTGTGTGGTGAAGCATGAATTTCTGCACTTGTGCCTGTCTGCATGTAAACATGAGAAAAAGAGGCAGCTGAATGTGCGTTTGTGCATTTCCATGAACATAGAGAGATGCTGACGTGCATGTGTGTGTCAGTGTTATACCAGGAGAAGGCACGACAGGCTCATGCTCACGATGGGGAGCTGAAGTCACGGATGAGAGGGCTGGAGGGTGATCTGCGTCAGGAGAGAGAGAGAGAACATCGACACCAGTGCAGGTGTGAGGGAGAACAACGACACCAGTGCAGGTGTGAGGGAGTACAACGACACCAGTGCAGGTGTGAGGGAGAACAACGACATCAGTGCAGGTGTGAGGGAGAACAACGACACCAGTGCAGGTGTGAGGGAGAACAACGACATCAGTGCAGGTGTGAGGGAGAACAACGACACCAGTGCAGGTGTGAGGGAGAAAAACGACACCAGTGCAGGTGTGAGGGAGAACAACGACATCAGTGCAGGTGTGAGGGAGAACAACGACACCAGTGCAGGTGTGAGGGAGAACAACGACACCAGTGCAGGTGTGAGGGAGAACAACGACATCAGTGCAGGTGTGAGGGAGAACAACGACACCAGTGCAGGTGTGAGGGAGAACAACGACACCAGTGCAGGTGTGAGGGAGAACAACGACACCAGTGCAGGTGTGAGGGAGAACAACGACACCAGTGCAGGTGTGAGAGAGAACAACGACACCAGTGCAGGTGTGAGGGAGAACAACGACACCAGTGCAGGTGTGAGGGAGAACAACGACACCAGTGCAGGTGTGAGGGAGAACAACGACATCAGTGCAGGTGTGAGGGAGAACAACGACACCAGTGCAGGTGTGAGAGAGAGCAACGACACCAGTGCAGGTGTGAGGGAGAACAACGACACCAGTGCAGGTGTGAGGGAGAACAACGACACCAGCGCAGGTGTGAGGGGGAACAAAGACACCAGCGCAGGTGTGAGGGGGAACAACGACACCAGTGCAGGTGTGAGGGAGAACAACGACACCAGCGCAGGTGTGAGGGGGAACAACGACACCAGTGCAGGTGTGAGGGAGAACAACGACATCAGTGCAGGTGTGAGGGAGAACAACGACATCAGTGCAGGTGTGAGGGAGAACAACGACACCAGTGCAGGTGTGAGGGAGAACAACGACATCAGTGCAGGTGTGAGGGAGAACAACGCCATCAGCGCAGGTGTGAGGCAGAACAACGACATCAGTGCAGGTGTGAGGGAGAACAACGACACCACTGCAGGTGTGAGGGAGAACAACGACATCAGTGCAGGTGTGAGGGAGAACAACGACATCAGTGCAGGTGTGAGGGAGAACAACGACATCAGTGCAGGGGTGAGGGAGAACAACGACATCAGTGCAGGTGTGAGGGAGAACAACGACATCAGTGCAGGGGTGAGGGAGAACAACGACACCAGCGCAGGTGTGAGGGAGAACAAAGACACCAGTGCAGGTGTGAGGGAGAACAACGACACCAGTGCAGGTGTGAGGGAGAACAACGACACCAGTGCAGGTGTGAGGGAGAACAACGACATCAGCGCAGGTGTGAGGGAGAACAACGACACCAGTGCAGGTGTGAGGGAGAACAACGACACCAGTGCAGGTGTGAGGGAGAACAAAGACACCAGTGCAGGTGTGAGAGAGAACAACGACACCAGTGCAGGTGTGAGGGGGAACAACGACACCAGTGCAGGTGTGAGGGAGAACAACGACACCAGTGCAGGTGTGAGGGAGAACAACGACACCAGTGCAGGTGTGAGGGAGAACAACGACATCAGCGCAGGTGTGAGGGAGAACAAGGACACCAGCGCAGGTGTGAGGGAGAACAACGACACCAGTGCAGGTGTGAGGGAGAACAACGACACCAGTGCAGGTGTGAGGGAGAACAACGACACCAGTGCAGGTGTGAGGGAGAACAACGACACCAGTGCAGGTGTGAGGGAGAACAACGACATCAGTGCAGGTGTGAGGGAGAACAACGACACCAATGCAGGTGTGAGGGAGAACAACGACACCAGTGCAGGTGTGAGGGAGAACAACGACATCAGCGCAGGTGTGAGGGAGAACAAGGACACCAGCGCAGGTGTGAGGGAGAACAACGACACCAGTGCAGGTGTGAGGGAGAACAACGACACCAGTGCAGGTGTGAGGGAGAACAACGACACCAGTGCAGGTGTGAGGGAGAACAACGACATCAGTGCAGGTGTGAGGGAGAACAACGACACCAGTGCAGGTGTGAGGGAGAACAACGACACCAGTGCAGGTGTGAGGGAGAACAACGACATCAGTGCAGGTGTGAGGGAGAACAATGACACCAGTGCAGGTGTGAGGGAGAACAAAGCCATCAGTGCAGGTGTGAGGGAGAACAACGACACCAATGCAGGTGTGAGGGGGAACAACGACACCAGTGCAGGTGTGAGGGAGAACAACGACACCAATGCAGGTGTGAGGGAGAAAAACGACACCAGTGCAGGTGTGAGGGAGAACAACGACATCAGCGCAGGTGTGAGGGAGAACAACGACACCAGTGCAGGTGTGAGGGAGAACAACGACACCAGTGCAGGTGTGAGGGAGAACAACGACATCAGTGCAGGTGTGAGGGAGAACAAAGACACCAGTGCAGGTGTGAGAGAGAACAACGACATCAGCGCAGGTGTGAGGGAGAACAACGACACCAGTGCAGGTGTGAGGGAGAACAACGACACCAGTGCAGGTGTGAGGGAGAACAACGACATCAGCGCAGGTGTGAGGGAGAACAAGGACACCAGCGCAGGTGTGAGGGAGAACAACGACACCAGTGCAGGTGTGAGGGAGAACAACGACACCAGTGCAGGTGTGAGGGAGAACAACGACACCAGTGCAGGTGTGAGGGAGAACAACGACATCAGTGCAGGTGTGAGGGAGAACAACGACACCAGTGCAGGTGTGAGGGAGAAAAACGACACCAGTGCAGGTGTGAGGGAGAACAACGACATCAGTGCAGGTGTGAGGGAGAACAAAGACACCAGTGCAGGTGTGAGAGAGAACAACGACATCAGTGCAGGTGTGAGAGAGAACAACGACATCAGTGCAGGTGTGAGGGAGAACAACGACACCAGTGCAGGTGTGAGGGAGAACAACGACACCAGTGCAGGTGTGAGGGAGAACAACGACATCAGTGCAGGTGTGAGGGAGAACAACGACATCAGCGCAGGTGTGAGGGAGAACAAGGACACCAGCGCAGGTGTGAGGGAGAACAACGACACCAGTGCAGGTGTGAGGGAGAACAACGACACCAGTGCAGGTGTGAGGGAGAACAACGACATCAGTGCAGGTGTGAGGGAGAACAACGACACCAGTGCAGGTGTGAGGGAGAACAACGACATCAGTGCAGGTGTGAGGGAGAACAACGACATCAGTGCAGGTGTGAGGGAGAACAACGACACCAGTGCAGGTGTGAGGGAGAACAACGACACCAGTGCAGGTGTGAGGGAGAACAACGACATCAGTGCAGGTGTGAGGGAGAACAACGCAACAGTGCAGGTGTGAGGGAGAAAAACGACACCAGTGCAGGTGTGAGGGAGAACAACGACATCAGTGCAGGTGTGAGGGAGAACAACGACACCAGTGCAGGTGTGAGGGAGAACAACGACACCAGTGCAGGTGTGAGGGAGAACAACGACACCAGTGCAGGTGTGAGGGAGAACAACGACATCAGTGCAGGTGTGAGGGAGAACAACGACATCAGTGCAGGTGTGAGGGAGAACAACGACACCAGTGCAGGTGTGAGGGTGAACAACGACATCAGTGCAGGTGTGAGGGAGAACAACGACACCAGTGCAGGTGTGAGGGTGAACAACGACACCAGTGCAGGTGTGAGGGAGAACAACGACACCAGTGCAGGTGTGAGGGAGAACAACGACACCAGTGCAGGTGTGAGGGAGAACAACGACATCACTGCAGGTGTGAGGGAGAACAACGACACCAGTGCAGGTGAGAGGGAGAACAACGACATCAGTGCAGGTGTGAGGGAGGAGACACGGCTCACACTCACTCACGTGTTTAACACTTCATTTTACTCTGATTGAGTACACTATATGCTCACATTCATTAATACTGTATATGCATTACACTTCATTTGCCTCTCACATCAATGTACATGATGGTGTACATAATATGCTCAAATCCACTCTTACATGTATCACACTTCTTTTGACTCTAATGGAGTACACTTATGCTCACATTCCCTCCTATTTTATCACACATCATTTTACTCTGATGGAGAGCTGTTTATGCTCAAATTCACTCCTATGTGTATCATACTTCATTTTACTCTGAAAGAAAACATTTCATGCTGTGAATTCACTCTCAATGTATTGCAGTATATGGTAACCAGCAAGAGCACATTTTACTCTGCGGCATTTACTGTACATCCAGTACATTTCATTATATTCTTTTCTGCTGGAGTGTACTTTCCCCAAATTCATCAGGGTATATTTTACTCCAACAGAGTGCACTTTTTGCTCTGCTCAAACAACTTATGCATTTCAATACATTGTATTCTACTGTAGAGTACTTTGTCCCCCTCTACTCACTTTTGAATCATCACAGCATACTCCTTTCTGATTCAGAACACTTCGACAAAGTGCTCTCACTCCACTCGCATTACTGTACATCCAACTCTGAGTACACTTCATGCTTTGTGTTATGATCCAGTTATTTCCTTGTCTTATATCGCACTGACATACCACGCACAAGCATGAAAGCCCTTCAGCACAACGGTATAATCTTTTTTTGGGAGTATTTTCTGCCATGATCATCGCGGATTGTTCACCGTTTACATGTTGTTTCCGCTATTCCGTCTGCTGCTGGCGACGCATTTGTAAGCTCTGCGCTGATTGGTCCTCAGTCGTCGTCGACTTGCGGTTGCCATCTGGTGGCCATTATTATGAAAGAGTACGAAAGCGTGCAGTGGGTAGACGGTGTTAACCTACCCACTGCAGATGGAGTGTACCAACTGCCAGCCAGTGGCTTTCTGGGATGACAGCCAGGTGGTGTGAACACTGCCTGAGCTGAACTGTCCTAGGGCAGGAAGGAGTATCTTCAATGGAACACGGCTCCAATCCTGATAACATTGAAGGATTAGCAGCTTGTACCTAATAAATTGAACCGATGAATATACCTGGATGGAAACTGACAAGAACGCGGTCTTGAATGCTGACTGTGTTTATGCACACAAAATGAATTACTATCCAGCAACTTGCAACTTGAAGGAGAGGAGAGGGTGTAAACACACATCACAGGCACGACGGGTGAGAACTAGGAAATGAAACTTGGCAGCATTCACGATGCGGACCAATCAAACAAGACATTCCTGCTAACGGTCACTCAAGTTGCTGAATGGGAGCGGACACAGATGGCATTCACACAAGGGTTGAGATGGCTTTGCACTCCCAACTGAGGCATCACAGTGCATTGTATTGTACCGCAGTATAATTTGCCCCATTGCACACACTTCGAATTCATGACATAACATTTTTTGACTAATAAGAGGACACTTTCCCCGTCTGCACTCAGTGCTAATTCATCCCAGTACAATGCAGACTAAAAAGAGTACAATTTAACCCAATCCACTCACTCTTAATTCATTACAGTATATTCTGTGCTGTGAGAGTACACCGTGCTCAGATCCCTTTGCCATTGCTTCACTGTTCATTCAGCTCTGATGGAATACGGCTCATGCTCTGCACTCATTACTAATGCATCACTGTGCATTCAGCTCTGATAGAGTTCACTTTACCCCACTGCACTTAGGCCCACTCCCAATTCATCACAGTTTATTATAGGTCAGTGGTTCTCATCGTAGGTCCAGGGTAGCTCTGGCTGGGTTTTGTTCCAACCACAAGTGCTCTCATTACTTTAAACAGCAGTTATTTTTTCACAGTTAGGCCCATTATTTAGCCACATTGTTTGTAATAGCTGCCATAACTGAATATCATGTACGATAAAAACTGTGCTTTATTGCAAACATGTAAAAAGCGAACACATTTTCAACAGACAGAATTAAATAAAATGGTGAATCAGTAGGGTTTTAATTATGTTGGTGAACATATGACTTTGCGCACTGCAACACAGTGCAAGTGCATCACTGTGCATCAGAGGTCATTCTGAAGATCCACTAACTCGTAGGTTTTCATTGCGAACTTAGTCTGGCACACCTGATTTCACTCATTTGCAGGTAAACAGGACTTCTAGGTACTGTCAGTTGTGCCCCGGGTTGGATTTAAATGAGCAGTATGTAAGAAATGTATGTTGATTAATCATGAAATGGCCCTGATATATCACCAGACATTATTTTTGGCCTGTTGCGCTGCCCTCCGCCTATCTCCCAATCACGAAGTCAGTAGTGTTTCGGCATTCAGGTTACCAGTTACCACTGAGCTGCAGCTACCGGCGTTTCGGGGCACAAATGTCTGACTTTACTAATCCTAAAAGGCTTTGTTATGATTCCGAAATACGTCGTGACAAAGTCAGAAACAAAACAAGGATCTGTGCAGGACAAGCCTTTCAAAGCAGAGAAGAATTTGAAGACCGACGTAGAAGTTGCTCATTTTCTCCTTGACAGGTAAGATTCAGCTAAGTTTGGCTAAATTAATTAGATTCAATGTAGGCATGGACATTTCAAATATTCTCTACAGTCGAATAACGTTATGTATGTTTGTTCTTGGTACGTTAGTGCGTATGCAGGTGGGTCACCGAATTGACTAGGTAACAAATTGTTTGAGAAATAAAAACCGTGACTCGTCATTGCTAACATTAGCAATACATTTTTAGAGTCCATTTCTCTGGCATTATGCTGAGACACTGTGGAGACCTTTCCAACATTAGCACTGCCATTATGGCAATATGAAATGTAATTGAGACAGTACATCGGTCAAATGAGTTATATATACATCGGTCATATGAGTTACAAATTATAGTATGGACTTTAGTGGGCTATCCACACAGATGAGTAACAAGTAAGTTGACATATATGACCATTGCTAAAGTTAGTAAGTCATTAGTCTCAATCTTTTCTGAAGTGAACTGAACACAACCCTGTGACAGCATATCATTGGTGATATTGAAACGTAGCCATGTTAGCTCCATGTAGTTGACGGTCTTGCTGGATCCAGCAACCTAGCTGGCAACTTCTCATCTGGGGGAGAGGGGGAGGGGATACTGCGCTCTGCACTATTTTGAATGTGATTGCAGTACCAGGTTTGGCCACAAACTTACATATGGCTCCTTTAAAACCTACAGGATGGTAGATCTCCAGGAACTGGATTTGTGACCATAGCTGTACAGGCTACTTTGATGCAGTACCTACACTTTGTGCTTTGCACGTACTCCCCAAGAGTAATTTAAAAATCATAATTTAACACTCATCCAATCCAATTCATTTAATCAAGACCCACAGACGACAGATGTTCAATGAACCTACTCTACCCCTCGCCAATTGCTACACCCACTCATACAAACTCACACCAGTGAACTGACACCATATAAACCTGTAAAATCATGCTGTACTGCACAAACCATAAAGGCCCAATGCACCTGCTCCATCCATAGACAAACACTGTTTTATGAAACTCAGATTACCGAATTACATCTCTTCATTGTCCAAATTTAGTCTCTAAATTAAAGTATCAACACAGCATATTTTTGTTCGATTTTTTTTTTCACTGAGAAAAAAAATCATCTGTCCTGGATTAGTCGGATGAAGATGGATTAGTTTATTGTGATTTTTAGTTTACCCAAATTTAATTTGAAGAATTCCCTGAGTGTCCTTGTGAGAATATGAGCACAATGTTCCTGTGTTCTGTGATAGAACTGGCTCACCAGAATGAATCTTTGAAGACCGAGATGGGTGTAAGAATTCAGAAGCTGGAGACTGAGGTCGCCTCTCTTACTGGGTGAGAATGCACATGCTAAACATACTTTTTCTGTTAGCAGTGCCTTTTGGTTCCACCACATATCCTCCTCCTAACCCTGAGTCAGTGGTGCATTTACACTAATTAACATACCGCTAAATAAGTATGCGTCACTTTTGGTAGAAGCTGAGTTTAACCCTCATTTGCAGGAATTGAGATGCAAAAATCTTAAAAGACTAGCTATTATAGTAATTTGAACTGTCAAAATCAAGTGTCTATAATTTCAGAGGTTCAGAATCCAAGTTTTTGTTCAGTTGCGAGACTCTTGCCACTGAAAAACTTTTTCCAGATCACAGGAGAAATGAGGGTTGTCATTCAAGGGTCATAGTGATGTAGCTAGTGTAAAACATTTTGTTATTACTCACTGCTACGCTCAAATAAGATCATTGGAAACAATGGAATTGCATAAAGACATTTCAAATGATCTTATTTCATTTAAATAATTTAAAATACACGAAAGACATGTATTGCTTCCAACCCCGGAGAAAACGAAAGCGTGAGAAGTCCGGAGTCATAATCGGTTACCGATTACTAGCGGTGAAATCCACCGTAACGCACATGAAACTGATGAATCTCCATGCACAAAGACTTCAATTCTGCGCGAGAATCTCTTACATACCCTTAGATTGAATAATTGCTGACTACCGTAGAGGAACACAAATATGCCACTAAAACTCACACCGAATGCGTGAGAGTTGACAGGTATGCATTATTAATGAAAACTGACCACACTTGATAATGTTTAGCATTTTCGGATTTTCTGTAATAGTAATTTAAATTAAAGAATGAAAATCGGTCATGACCGATCATTATTTTTCAGAGATGGGTTTGAGCTTCCCCTATTGCCAGTTCACCAGCCTCCACTGGTCAGCAGTGTTTTGGCTCCACCATACTGGCAATTTGCTTGGAACCACGGCTGAGGCAGTGCAAAGACACTGCACTCCTGGGTTGATTCCTTTGTGTAGCATCCATAACTTTTGCCAACAGAGAACTGAAAAGAAAAAATTGCATGTGGACAGTACTGAACTGCACTGCTCACTGAAAAAGTGCCATTATGCACTCCACTGTATGACCTTCAGCTGATACCTGAGAATGCACACACTTACACTTACACTCTCCTCTGTCAGACCCACTGCTGACACATGAGTATAATACATGCGGTGTGTGTGTGTGTGTGTGTGTGTGTGTGTGTTTGCTCATGTGCACATATACCGGTTGTAAGATTTCAGGGTTTTCAAAGCATTTCCTCAACTTTTCTAATATGATTCCATAGACTGTTTTTCTGAATACACGAATGAGGAGTTCTGTTAGCAATTTCATAAGAGTTTTTACTTACTCAAAAGGGTTCTGAGCCAACTGCTATGGGGTAGAGTAGGTTCAGGTTCAGTTGTGCAGTCATTAGGAGCAAACTGCACGCGAGACTGCACATCTCAGGAGGGAATGCAGTCATTACTATCTTCAGCATTGCAGCACAATCGACTCACTCTTTAGGAACCAGCTGCGAGTGAAGGCCTTAAAACTTACCTTTTAAAAGTTCTGTATACTTCATCCTGTCCCATGTGGACCACTAATGGTGTTTTAGGAGCAAGGGCGTCCTCTGAATAGCTGTAGAGAAACCCTACGGAAGAAAAGCAGCATAAAGTCGCTACAAAGTTGCCAGTTTATAAGTCACTGTTGCCTTGTGAAATAGCAATGCAACTGCAGAAAAAGGACATTGATATCAAAATAAAATTGGACGCATTCTGTCATTTTCTTCATGTGGCCGAGGGCCAGGGGTGGAGCAGATTAATAAAGGTGATTGGCCCACAGTCATTTTGTCCCAATTTGGCTGGGCTGTGACGAAAATAGGCATTGAAATTGAGGACACAGTCCAGCTTCCGTTGGGGCTGGCCCAGAATAAGAACTTATGAAGGGCTTATGAAGGTTTCCACTGTCTGAAGGCCGGAGGGAGGTTGGGGACCCCACATGGAAAGAACGTATGTAAACATATAGGTTTTAATCTAGGGCCACATATACGTTTCGCATATATGCAACATATATATATATATAATTTGCCGTTTTCATATATTTTAGTAGGTACATATATGTACCAAAAATATATGAAAATGGCCAATAAAAACTTCTTCATTTTTTCAAAAATGAAGTCAAATAGTAACTTGTAATAAGAAGAAAAAAAAAAAAACTTAAAACAAGTTACTATTTGACTAGACAAGTGAAATTTACTTACCCCACTGGCAAGCTAGTAAAAATGACCTCAAAACAATAATTTTTTTTAGTCTTACTAAGAAAAATGGTGATGGAAATAAGTGTTTTAAATCTTAAAATAAGTAAATTCATCTTACCTAGTATTTTTATCTTATCATTTTTTGCAGTGTTGGATCACTGTTAGTAGGTACTCACTACTGCAGACTGGGTGCACCTCTGAAGCCCTGCTGTTCTGGATATTTCCAACTGACTAGTTTAGCCATAACGACTTGGCCCTTGTCAAAGTCGCTCCTGCCCACTTCTCCAAAATTCAGCAGATATTTACAAAACCGACTGTTCGCTTCCTGTGTGACATCTATCCATAGACCGTGACATGTGCTGCTTCTACAAAATAATCAATGTTATTTGCTACAGTATGTCTGTGAGCAGTTGAAATGCTGTTGCTGATCAATATCCAAGTCAATGCTCCAGAATATGCATTTAATTACAATTATTCATTCAGATAAGAACAGTCTGTTTACATATTTGTGATCTCATGGGTTAAAGGTTCTGCATTAGCAGTGTCCAGTGTTAGTGTTCAGCTAAATGGCGGAATGATCCTATCTGTCTGGATGTAATTATGTTGAATTTGTTTAGCATACCCTGGTGTGTGGTGCAATCAACAGAGCTTCAAGTCCTCAGAATACAAAGGAGGGCGGAACGCCAAGGAGTATGCCTGCATTTATCTGACTTTGGCTGTACAGACACCTGAGATAGTCATGATGCACATTATACCACAGTTTCTTCTTTCTGTATCTGGTATTATCTACCCACTCACATTCAACACATTTTTGATCGCATTTTGTAGAACCTCAGTTCATTTGGCTAACATAATTTACAAGATTTTACATGTTATAAAGTTCTATTTAAATATAACAAATGTTTGGAACTTACTATCTGTAGCATTACCTAAAATTAAAAAGGAAAAATCTGTATGTGAGAACCCTATAGTTATATGGTCACTGTAATGTGGCTAGTGCAGTTGGATAGGTTGTTAAGACAGCAGAATGACTGATGGCTGAATCTGGACTGTGAGTCACAGGACAGTCTGGACAGCCTACTGGCCCATCTAGCTGACACTCGGCTGAAGTGGCAGGACAAAGGCATCATCATCCACCACGAGTATAAAGAGCTGCTCACCAAATTTGGATTAAGCCCCCTTCACATCTGGGAGAACGCACCAGTTTTAGCCATGTCATATATTGCACTCTGCTGCTCTGTAATCTATTAAAAACAGGCTCCACCGAAACATAATTTTGTTTTAATTGTGTAATGGTTAAACTTGAAAGCTACATTACAATACATCCAGGGATAACACATATAATACAACCTGTACAAATTACTGGCAAACAGAAATTTAAGGTGGTTTTATGCCTGAGTAAAATGCTTACTTTTGCAGTTTTCATGATAAATTGCAGTGCAATATATTTGCTAATATTGCATACAGGTGTATGTGTAACTACAGTATACTCACTTATGTGTACCCTTGTCATCCCTTGATACCAAAACTGAACATACTATTCATATTGATTTACTAAGTATTGATATCTATTGGGACTTCTATAACATGGAGCTATTATAAACCTGCCTGGCTTTTATGCCCCATTGTTTTTAGATTTCTGGCAGTCTTATTGTACAGCCTGAACTCTAAAGAAGATGGCAAATCATGGAAAATGGAAATAAATCTATAAGGACTATTTTGACGAGTGTAATCACCTTCTACTTCAAAGGTATATTGAGAAAAGTTCAGCAGCTCATTATTTGATGCTCTAACATATGAATGTAATTGCTCATTGAAAATATATAATGTGATGCGACCACAACAGAGTCTAGAAAGTTGGAATAGTCAACATAAACACTATGTAACACCACCAGTTTTTTAGTGATTCAGCATTTGGGCACAGAAGACACCAGTTAGTTAAATATGGCAAGCATAGTTTCCCCCATTCTCCAATGTGCAGGTTTTCATTGAACCCATCTGCTGGCAAATTAGTGAGCCTCGACCCATCTTTGCTCTTGAGGGACAAGGCATTTTTTGGAAGCCCCTTTTATGCTATAAGCATGATTAGCTCACCTGTCCAATATCAGCTTATTATTGCAACTTGTCACATTATTAGTCCCTAAATGCCTCAGAGACAACTTTTTTTGAGTCCAGACCAACTTCATCAATATTCCAAACGTGCCTTCTGGCAGAAATGCGACATAATGCAATTTACATCAGGTGCAAGCATTGAACATAAGTATGCACATATCTTTCTCAAAGACACATGATTAATATATAAGGTGACGCAATATATTTGCACTGCATTTCATTTATTAACTAGTCCAGGCATTTTCACGCTATTATCAAATGTGACACAAAATATTACCACTGACATAAGTAAATCAAAATACAGCCCTGAATCTGAAAAGTGAGCACATTATGGAAGATGCAAATTAACTCAAAATGGAATGGTGCGAAAAGTGAATTCATGCTCCACACTATTGAAAACACAGCAGCAACACATTACATGATGCTTTTACACGTGAATTCAATGGGTGCATCTCAAAGCCTAGGCTGCATCCTTTGAAGGCTGCATTTTTAGGGGTCATCACTTGATTCCATCCGCCAAACTAACGTAACGTCATATCATCTCCGTTAAACTGCTTTCTTTTAAGCGAGCCGTTGCTGGCTTCCCTAACTTTAACCATAACTCTAACCCCTGGACCGAAACCTTGCCCTAAATTTAACCTTGTCTCTTACCTCAAATGTCAGTTTAGTGGATGGATGTAAGTGATGGCCCCTAAAAATGCAGCCTTCGAAGGATGCAGTCTACCCTTTGAGATGCACCCATTGAATTCACGTGTAAAAGCATCATGTAATGTGTTGCTGCTGTGTTTTCAATAGTGTGGAGCATGAATTCACTTTTCGCACCATTCCATTTTGAGTTAATTTGCATCTTCCATAATGTGCTCACTTTTCAGATTCAGGGCTGTATTTTGATTTACTTATGTCAGTGGTAATATTTTGTGTCACATTTGATAATAGCGTGAAAATGCCTGGACTAGTTAATAAATGAAATGCAGTGCAAATATATTGCGTCACCTTATATATTAATCATGTGTCTTTGAGAAAGATATGTGCATACTTATGTTCAATGCTTGCACCTGATGTAAATTGCATTATGTCGCATTTCTGCCAGAAGGCGCGTTTGGAATATTGATGAAGTTGGTCTGGGAGAATGACTGCATTACCAAATTTTTTCCACTAGATGGAGACTTTAGACAGCATGAATACAACTCCTACTCGGCGTCATCCGCAGTGGCGGGAAGGTCAGCCAGAAATTGGCAGAGAGGTGCAAAGCATGGAAGAAATGAAAAGAAAAATGCATCACCTTCATTTGCAAAATCATTCCCTCAATGCGTCCATGTAGTATCTAGTGCCTGGTGAAACAGCACTCACCCCACTTGGCACACAGGTGGAGATTTATCAGACAAGCGGATCTTTGATGCTGCACATGTTTGTGCGGAGGTTTACCAGCATGCATTGGGCAAAAGCAGGAATTTACCCAGGACCCACCAATCCATTTCAGGGCCCAGATGACATTGATATTGAATCACACAGTCATTTTTGGAGAATCTCAATTTTAAGAGGAAATCGGAGGGAAGAAAATGCAGACTTAAAATGGAAAGTCATTTGATATTACCACTCAGTACATCACCAAGCTGTCCTGAAAAATGAATCTATGTTTTTATGTCATATAATAAAATATCTTGACAGCATAAATTCCTGTCTCTTGGATATAGTTTAGTGTTTGCAATATGCCATGGAAACAGGTTAAAATTTCAACCTGTTACTCGAGGATGTTTTTCCTCACAAATAAAAGCCTCTTTCCTGTACTGTGATTCTTCAGGGCACAGCATCCATTTTTCAGCTTTCTGGTTAAACGGTTGACAGCGTTATGTACTGGCATTTGCTCAGGAGATTTGTCACCTCGCGTGCCGCCGACGCACGAGAATCCTCCTCCGTTCTTGCATAAGAATTCCGCACGTGCTGCGTTGTGCCACTGCCAGGCCTGCATTCCGCATGCACCCAGTTGACTGGCACATATTTCACCATGGTGACATTTATGTACAGCCCAGTGTAACTCCAGCCCAGGCTGGCTGTCGGGCGATCGATGCTCTCCGGTCTGAGAGCCATCGATCAGCGCTAGCGGGAAGAAAGAGCGAAGAGGACCGGCAAAACAAACGAACCTCTTTTACCTCCGCCAAAGGCAGACAGCGTCAGGACGCTTTTCGTTTGATGCTTTCAGCACTGCCCATGAGGGGGCCGAAGACGGCAAACACTGGCTGACAGCCTTTCACCTCGACTTTATCCCCCCTGGGTTTAGTTCAGCGGCCATTTCTTTTGTGCGCAGTATTAAAGCTGAAGTGCATTTCCAGGAAATCAATGACGGCCATTTAATCTGTGCAGCCGCAGGCCGAATCGGGAGCGGCATCTCCTTTCATCTGGGCAACACTACACCAGAGACACGTCCAGTGCCAGTTTACTCCATGAAAATACGTATAGTGCAGGTCATTATTATTTGGACGGTGAAAATGTCTCAAAATAGCAACAATTCCTAAATGATTTGCGTAGTATGGATGTCAATACTTGCAAGTTAATGTTGACGGTTTTCATTCATTTCAAAATCGCTGGAGTTCTGACTGAAAAAGCAAGCATCGCTTTTCTGGACTTATTACTTATGGACTACACTCTATGAATCAATTAGGGCCCAGAGTAGGGCCATATGTACTCTGTCAGAGTACATTTAGATTTAGCACATAACTTTACCATGTAATGCCAAAGATACCCATTAAGGGCAGCTTGTGATTGCTACATTATAACAGCATGCTGAACTGCAGTGACGCTTCATCAGTTTAGCTCCTACGGGATTCTCTCTCAAGGCTATGCGTTTAAGATTTGATTTATGCCATATACTTCCAGATCTCAGCCGGTGCCATGCTGTGTACTGAATTACAGTTTGAAGTGTAATGATGCACCTCACGTAGAGGAATCAGAGCCAGCAGGTCTAATGATACAGTTGCCGTATGTGAATTAAAGCGTGTGATGGGAAATTATATGTCTGATGTTGGCGATGAGGGGTTTGAAGGCTGACATGAACACAGGTTCTCTGTAAGATGTGCTCCCTTCCATTAACCCCCAGCATGCACTCTGTGTTCACATACTGAAAACTTTCACCCGAGTGCAAACTCTCTCCTGTAGAAGACATACTACTGCAGCAAACATTCCCACAACATACACTCTCCACTTGATAACACACTAATACCACGCACTCCGATAAAATACTCTCCAACAGCACAAACGCTGTAGTGAAAAACACAGAAATGCTGCACTCACTCTAACAGCACATGCATGCCAGTAGATCTCACACTGATGCAGTACACTCATATAAAATACAATCCTACAGCATACATACTCCAGTAAAACACACAACCAAGCCATACAGACCACTGTAAAATACACTCTCATGCCGTACACACTACTATAAAATACATTTTTTAGCGCTCACTCCTCCACACTAAACACACACCAAAGTAAAATACACACTCATGCCACACACACCCGCGACACACGTCATGCTCCTGTGAAACACTTTCACAGAGCACACACACTCCTTTAAAACTCATTCCCATTCAGCGCACACTCTCTTGTTAGAGTCTTGTACATTACGAACGCGCTCTAAGGAACTTAAATGTGGTGGCCAGACCGAACATGACATTAGATTTATAAATGACTAATTTCACTTGACCTGAAGGGCGATACGTTTCAGTGATCTTAAGTAAGTGGCAGATTGCAAAGGGTTGTCTACCTGTGAACAGAAATGCAGTTGTACAGCCAGGATACGGAATTAAGGGATTATGAAGTCGAATAACCTCTGAAGAATCTGCTGACAACCAATGAGAAATAAGGATTGACAGAGGGCATTAGACTGGGCCTGTGATGGATTAGAGAGGCTGTGGTTGAATGAACAGTGAAGCTCAGCGGTGCACCTCGTACATTTGCCTTCATTAAGTGCAGTCACGGCTCTGTCATCAACATTCCTTCCCTTCCCCATCCATCTTGCTGCGGAGCCAGCTGTTCAGCTCATCTTAACACAGCACGTTGAGACTCAGACATCAGTAGCGCTGCTTAGAGATCTCTCTGGAGATTTCATCTATTTCACCCATGGTTTGACGGTTGGGTGGAGCCAGTGGCAGTTTGTTGTCTGGACATTCTTTGCTGATTCCGCTCGAGCTCACTCTTGGGACGAGATCGCTAACTGGAGATGCTCATGCATAAAGAAAACTAGGAGCCAAGGCTCATCGCTCTTTTTTTTTTTTTTTACACTTTTCCTTCCTTTCCTTGGGCATAACACGAGAAACACTGAGGCTCTGCCATCCATTCCTCTCTGTTAAATGTGCCATCATGAAGTTAGGAAACAGGAATTAGGAGTTTTCCCCAGGAATTTTGTGAGCAGTGAAAATCATTGGCTCCTGAGATAAATTCTTTTTTCTCTATGCATGGTCTACAGATGATTGACTAGAGAACCCTCTTTTCCCATCTGCCACTCGTAACTGACGTCACATCAAACTTTAGAAGTAAAGTTGGTAGAAACATTTAACTTTGCTGATTTGATAATCCTATACAGTCTCCCGCCTATATTCACTGTCTTTTCTCTCTTCTGTCCAATGCCTGATAGGTGGAGCTAAAAATAAATAAATGGGAAAGATAAAAAGGGAGGCAAGCGACAAATATATGACTGACAGAAGCTTTGGGATGTGCAGACACAATACTGACTGAGCATGCTCACAAAAGTGGCCAACAGAGCACGTTCCACACAGCAGCAGCATCGCTCGCTTTGTCACTCGTGCAACCCACCCAATAGTTTTGGTGTACTGCTCCGTCGTAAATATTAGCTTTCAAAACTACATTTTATATCATTCCACATCAATTTAAATAATAAACTTTGTATTGATCTACCATCAACACGAGACAGAACACTGGCAGCTACTGGCACTGTTAGAGGCAAAGTAAACCCAACACAGACTCTCAGGATTGGTGTTTTTGAAATTCTTTTTAATATAGAATAAAAATGACAACATAGGAAAATAAATCATAGAAAAATCTGCTTCTGAATGGAGCCGCACACAGAACTCCCCATTACAGGTCCTGGAGTTTCTCGGTGTTAGCTCACAGTCAGTCTATCAAGCACGCCACTTAACTGCAGTTACGGCCACTGCTCAGACCTTCCTGTACAAGGTAATTCATTAGTATTTAATAGGACTTGGTTTGGATGAGTGTTTATTCATTGGCATTTATCCCCTAATATTTAAGCCTCCAATTTAATCTGCACGGTCAAGCGGCAGCCCATTCATATTCCCCAATGTACAAAGCTGACTCCTGTACATGAACACGAATCTCAGTCTACAGAAGCGTTAAGCTCAGCAGGCCACTATAAATATTAATCACGCATTTTATATTTACATTATAAGGTGTCACAGCCTTCTGCTTTCAATCTTAAACTTTTTAAATACACTGAAAACCCACACATGAACCCATGCTATGTGAACCACGGTTAAAAAGAATACATTACAGCAAGTCTACACTGTATGACACGAAAATAATAACATTTGTAAGATAATTATCCTGCCTCAAGAGGATATTTTCATTATAAGCTCACCAGTCTGTTAACCTTTAAGGTTTCTCTTGCATTCTGAGACTTATTAAAATGTCCAGAGGATAAGATTATCTGTGAAAATAGCCTCTAATGATGTTTACGCATATTTATTATCACTAGGGCCCTACTCACTGAATGAGCACTTTTTTAGAAGATACTTTTCATTTACTCAGACAGCTCTGCCTGGACCTGGAATGGGAAATTTTGGTTGAGTGTACAACCTCACACAATGACTGTACTGTGCTCACACTCATTCGTGCCTCACGACAAGTGTGCGTGGGAAACACACAGTCCATCTTATGTCACCCCACCCCACCCCAAACCTACTCTGAACATCTGGAGAACATTCACACAGCAAAACAAAAGCAACCGTTCACAGAGTCAACCTCTACTGAAACAGCACACGTTACTTATTTGTGTCCAGTTATTCACACCACAAGGCGACATACTCAAGCGATCAATCGTTTCTCTACTCCTCCAGACAAAGAAATTCACAGAAAATATGAAATGAACAAAGGAAATTAAATGAAAGAGTGGAAAATGGCTCAAAATGGAGAGCATTAAGGGAGACCCAATAAGACTTTGCGTCATGGATGGAATGGAGACAGAGCCCTGGCGTCCATTAAATGGCATCCGGTCATTTTTGTTGCTACAGTAAATGGCATAAATGATGCTACACAGAAGATTAACTGTTTAACCCTTTGAGGTGTAAGATCACAATATTGTTACCCTCATAGCATAATTGCCTCTCTCATTTAAGTTTTTTCTTTTTTTATTATTTTAAAGAAAGGATTTTTAACATTTTTTAAGGTTTTGAGAAAAAAGGAAAAAGTTTTTTTTATTATTTAATACCCCCTTCACACCGGATTGGAGGTGCCACTGAGGATTTTTGTCAAAATCGCCATCACCGCAGTGACGCCGCCAGTAGTGTTTTCATAGTTTTCCCCTACCCGTCAAACGTGTTTTTCTTCACGGTGCTTCTGGGAAACCAGGGCGGAATCACAGTGGCGTCACTGAGGACATGGCAATCCCATTAAGTTGCCACTACGATTTGATGGTGATGCCATGGCGATTATTAGCGGCAGTATTGCTGTGTTGGCGGCAGCGTTGAGCGGCCAGTGAGGTGCTACTGCGAGGATGGCGATATTACTGAGCAGCAGGTAGGCTACGAGTCAGCTATAAATTAGAGTTGTTTTTCGTCTGAAATTCGTTGTAATATTTTGTCTGTTGTTGATTTATTCCTATGGTGATGCTACCGAAACGTGGTACAAGAGTTAAAAATGACTTCGCAGTAGCACCCCCATACCCACAGTGCTCCCGTGGTGGCTCCGTCTTAACACCCCCATAACCACCACGGTATAGCTGTAGGGTCGCCTGTCTACTTTTTTTGGCAATTGCACGGCGGTTGCACTTCGGAGGCACGACAGTGATGGAGGTGCTACTGAGGTCCTTGTACGGCTCCACGGCAGTCACCGCGGTGCCACGGCGATTGGTCCAACCTGCGGTGGCACTGCGGAAGTTTTGAACATGTTCAAAGTTTCCTCCCTGCCACCGTGAGGGTCTGCGGTTTTGAAAGTTTTCTGCGGTGCTACGACAATCAATTGCGGAACTACTGAGGAACCGTGGAGATCATAGCGGTGCCACAGCGGCTTATGCCGTACGAGCTCCGCAGTGGCACCTCCAATCCGGTGTGACGGGGGCTTAAGAGACAGGATTTTTAACATTTTTTTTAAGGTTTTGAGAAAAAAGAAAAAAAAAACAAGCAGCCGATATCTGAATATGGCAAAAATATGACTTAGGCAATTATGCAATGAGGCTAACGATATGTGACTGGAGTGTTCTTAACATTACATTCTAATGCTACTGCTGTAAGCACCACTGGTGTCTGAAAACAATTGAATTCCATTAAACTAATGTAAAATTTTGGAGGAAAGAACATTCAGCTGAACCTCACCCTCAAAGGGATAAACAGGTGGAGTGTAGCGTCTGTAGAGACTCTGCACTCTCTTGCCTGTGTGAGCAGCTGGGTCAGAGGATATAAGGCATTGTGGGTAATTGATACCCTGTTGGTGAGGTTGAACTTGTGTCTGAGGGGGCACCATTTTGACACCAGGAACCCATCTTTCAACCAAAGTAAAATGGTAGATCTGGTGTTTCTCAGGAGAAGCACGCACTAAGCACTCATCATCACAGCCTTCACATCTGTAGTGTACCGTATGCATTTGACTCCGCGTATCACGCAGAAAAGACACAGTATGTGTTACCGATGTGCATTCAGCACAGTAGTATTTACACCGAGCAAAATTAGCATGACTGACTCAGGCCGAGAAGGTGGAATTAGAAAATGGGAAGGAAGGTATGGAAAAGATAAATGAAAAGAAGGTGAAATAGGCACAGATGGGTGAGCAAGAATGCAGAACGGCGGGCAAATGAATAAAATTACAAAGAAAAGAGAAACATTTGAGACAGGCTGAGGGGACCGATACAGCAGTGCAGGCTTTAAAACCAGTAGATCTCTCGTCTTCTCCCTCCCAACATCTTTCTTTTCCATCGGACACATTTCAGAAACACACTTCAAACAAATTAATATAGAATATCTCTCATGTTTAAAAAGTCCTTGTACACTCCGTTCACATTCTGTTTGATGTCATTTGTTCAAGGCCGTTCTGCGGCTCACAGTTTTTGGCACTTAACGAAATGAAAACCACGCTAATCCTGTCATTCGCTGCAAGGAGGAAAGGTCCTCTATCTCCAGTGGCGAATTAAGCAGTGATAACTCTGACATCAGTGAGGAGGATATCGATAAAATAATAAGAGAAAATTAAGTCTTAAAGTGAAGGAGGATGGTGTGGTTGGAGACGGAGTTCTGCATAGTGTACCTTCCCCCTGTGTTGTGCTCTGAGAGGATTTCGGAGAGCCCTCAGAGGGGACATGCCCCTCTCGCCGCCGAGTGGCCACGGGGTCGCAGCGCTCCATTACTGGGTCCGGAGGATCACGTGACCATGGTTGCCATGGGAACCATGGGATCCGGCAGCTGAGCTGACAGACCAGACCTGGCTCAGGCCCTCTCCCCCATAAAAACCCAAATGTGGGTCTGACCGCCCTGTCCTAACACCTCAGGGGCCCGTGCTGTCCCCCTTTCCTCTGGGTTATTCGGGCTCGCTGCTGTTGGAGGCCTTGTCCCAGTCAACGCCGTCCTCGCTGTGCGCGGGGGAACCCGGCGCCGAGGCCCCGCCCATCGCCGGGCGAACCCGCAGGCCCTGGAAGCGCCGGCACTCCGGGCAGATGCGGGCGTGGCCACAGCTACGCATGACCAGGGCCGCCTCCTGAGCCAGCCTCTGGGACAGTGTTTCTGTGGGCAGGGCCGGGACGCCCAGACTGCCGCACAGTTTCCCGTTACTGAGTCCCAGCCCGAGCCCCGCCCCCGCTGCTGACGCCCTGGGCCTGCGCTCCTCCAGGGGCAGAGATCGCGTCCGCAGAAGCCCCGGGCCGCGCCTCCGCCGCAGCTGCAGGCCGTCCTGGCACAGCACGATCCCCTGGAGCTCCCGCAGCATCTCCTCACACACCGACACCTGTGCGCACACACATACACACACGCGCACACACACATACAGACACACACACACACACCAGCCCGTTACTATGCTGGCCCTACAGGAGAAACTCATCCAACAGCTGTAAAGACAGTGTAAAACATGATAGAACAGGGGTCACAAACTGGTCTGTATGAGGGCTAAGGGGCTGCAGGGTTGCAATCGAACCTCGCAAAAGCAGAACTGATACAACTAATTTAAACTGACCTCAGCCTGTCCGTATGTTTAGTTGTAGCATGTGTGCTTTTGCTCAGTTGCAATGGAAACCTGCAGCTCCTTGGCCCTTTTACAAGACGATTTTGGGACCCCTGTGACACAACAGCAATGAAGTATGTGCAACAATCACCAAATTACAGAGTAGAGTAAAACACTCTATATAAATACTGTATATGAAGACAGTGCACAAATACAGCACTCAGAAATGTTGGATGAATTCTGCTGCTGTAGCTTGCTGTATTGCACCATTTGTGTAAATTTAAATCTTTATTGTCTGGATTATCTTTATTATTGTCAAATCTAGACCTCAAATCCAAATCAAGCCCAGATTTTCTTTCCTCTCGGGTAAACAATGCTGATTGGCCAGACTGTCATCACTTCGAATTCCCAGGGAAAGGGAGGGTGTAAAACCATCAACTTTCCAGGTCCGTGATTTGAGGAACAGGCTTTATGGTATGAGATCACAAACATGGGATTAATGTTTGTAAATGAACACTCTACTGCTGCTGTATCACCACTGGATTGAAATCTGGAACACAGGCTTGACAGAGCTCATAAAAACCTACCCTTAAGAGCTTTAAACATTACACACATTCAGCAAAGGTAGAACACAAGAAATAAATGAGCTTTACAGTTTCTCCTTACCGTGAGGGAGGGGAAGCCAAAGAGGAGACATTTATTTTCCATCTACCAGCCATTAATAATTCACAAGTGTTCACGCTAACCAATTTTCAAGCCAACGCTAATTTTATACTCCCCTTTATCTCAATTTGTAAGGTCTCATTGTGTTTGCAATCCCATCTCTGCATTAACAGCTTTAACTGCGCACTTGTCCAAGAGGAATGCACCTCGTTTAATTTAAAAGCAATCAAGCCAGGAGAAATGCGCCACAGTTACAGCTATGGGATGAAGGACAGCTGAGGCGAGTGAGCACACCCAGCTAAAGTACAGCCCTGTCTCCAAAAAAGTTGGGACGCTGTGTCAAATGTAAATAAAAACAGAATGTAATGATTTGCAAATCATTTAAACCCTAAATTGAATTGAAATGAATGCATAGACAATATATTAAATGGCAAAACTGAAAGTTTGAATTGCTATTGAAAACTATCTGCTCATTCTGAATTTGATGCTAGCAATAGGTTTAAAAAAGTTGGGATGGGTGAAAAAAAGGCTGGCAAAGCTGCATGATCCACCCATCCATCCATCCATCCATCCATTCTTCCCGTTTCTTTCCTCTCTAGAGTCAAGTGGAGCTGGATCGTATCCCAGCTGACTCAGGGTGAAAGGCAGGGACCCACTCTGGACAGCTCGCCAATCCATCGCAGGGCACACACACAATTCACTCTCGCATTTATACTTATGGGCAATTTAGTGTCTCCAATTAGTCCAATGTGCATGTCTTTCGACTGTGGACCGAAACCGGAGTACCCAGAGTAGCACCACGTAGACGCTGGGAGAACATGCAAACTCCACACAGAAAGGCCCCAGGCCAGATTCAAACCCATGACCTCCTCTCTGTGAGATGGCAGTGCTAAGTTGTATGATGTTTAGAAAATAAATAATTAATTATAAATATAATTGGTGGGTCATCTCACAGCTTATTAGGTTCATTGACAACAGGTCAGTCTCTCAAAAGTAAATGTAGCAAGGTTTGACCACTCTCTGAAGGACTGCGTGGGCAAATAGTTCAAAAATTTCAGAATGACATTTCTCAACATAAAAATGCAAAGAATGTGGGGACCAATCACCAATGGTACATCATTCAAAGATTTCGAGAGCCTAGAGGATTCTCTGTACGCAAGGAACAAGGCCAAAAACTGTCACTGAAATGTCCATGGTCTTCAGGCTTTCAGGCAGCACTGCATTAAAGCACAGACAGGATTCAGTGCTGGAAATCACCGCATGGGCTCTGAAACACCTCTGAAAACTACTGTGAGTGAACATAGATTGTTGTTGCATCCAAAGATTTAAGCTAAAATTCAGCCATATGAAGAAAAAATAATGATATATATATGGAAATCATGGATGCTGCATCCTGTACGCAAAAGAGAGGAGGCCATCCAGCTTGTTATCAATGCACTGTTGATCAGTGCTCCTATGAGGAAGCATCAGTAAACAAGGCATGGGTATCTTGTACATCTGTGAAGACACCATTAATGCTGAACAGCTGAAAAATATGTTCAAGTTTTGGGGCAATATATGTGGCCATCTAGACATCTTTTTCAGGGAAGGTCTTGCTTATTTAAGCTGGACAATGCCAAGCACCACATTCTGCATATATTCCAACATAACTCAGAAGTAGACGAGTCTGGGTGCTAATTTGGCCTGCCTGCCGTCCAGATCTGTCATCCACTGAAAACATCTGGGTATGAAATAATATGACAAAGACGGCCACAAAGTGTCAAGCAGCTGAAATCCTACATCAAGCTAGGATGGGAAAACATTTTGCTTTCCCAAGTACAGCAGCTGCTCTCCTCCTTTCCAAGATGCTAAAGATGCTAACAGAGCACTGTTAAAAGCAGAGGTATGCAACTCAGTGGTGAGCATGCACCTGTCCCAACTTTTCTGAAAGGTGCTGCAGGCATCATATTCAAAATCAGCATTTATTTTCAAAAACACTAGATTTTTTCAGTTTCATCTGGTATGTTGTTTTAATACCATTTTCAATGAAATGTAGAGTTTACATGATTTGCAAATCATTGTATTCTGTTTTAACCCCCTAGGCAATTCTAGCCAGTGGGGTATTGTCATCCTCTCCTCCTTCCATCTGTCTGTCCGTCTTCCGATCGCTTGCTGCTGCTGTAGCTGGTGAACCGTTGTACGGACAGCCCCCAAATTTAAACAGTTTATGCATAATGGGCGTTTCCAGAGGCCTATTTGATGTCAAGGTCACAGGTCTCATTTTGACTTAGTTCTAAGGCACGCCGAGGGGGTATATAACTTCATGCACAATCTAGTTTTTTTGTATTTTACACAGCAGCCCAACTTTTTTGGAAATGGGGTTGTACATTGTTTCTCATTAAGACATTCACAGGCTATAAAACTGCTGGAACAGTGCATTTCATACACCAAAAAAGGCTCTCTACAGTCACCCAGTTCACAGATCAGTCCACATCTGTGGTAAAATGCATTTGTTAATGGATTCTGATACTTTTTTATTTGTTTTTTTACATTTGACAATTCTTGCCTGGTGTTGGAAGGAAAGAAATGATTGCTAGAGTAAACTCCACCCATCTGCCCTTCCTAGAAGCACCAGGTAAGATCAATAGAGCACAGAAACTTAATTGAATCCATGATGACTACTATTTGAAGCCAGGCATACAAGAGATGCAAGTGCACGAATCCATTAGATAAGTCCTCCTTACGGGCAAAGCTGTGCCTTTTGAAGCCCCTGGCGAGAAGGTGTTACTGTCATGGAGTAAGAGTTCGTCTGTCATGTGCCAAATGGCTGCAAGGCAGCCGGGAAAATTGGGGCAGGACTCGTGCAAGGCTGGAGTTGGGTAATGTTTAATAATAGAGGGAAAAGAAAAACAAATGGAAACGAGGCTCCTCTAAAAATAAAACAGGTACAAAGATAAACAATACAAAATCTTGAAAAACTAAAATGGGTACAAAGCTGGGTCAATACGGCTAAAAACACTGCACAGCAGTGTGGTCACAGATACTTTGCTAAGCCTTATTTGCGCACTGCCTGCAGTTCAACACAACGAGCTGCAGGGGCAGGCGATAATTAAAAGAGGTGGATTTTTGTGAGTGGGCTGAGGGCTGGAGGGGAGGCCTCACACAAGGCCAGTATTCCATACTAAAACAAAGGGTGCAACCCTAGACCAGAACCCATAGGCAACCTGCAGTACCCAAGGATTGCTCTATGTAAAAATGACATAAAGTTGTACATAAAAACTAATAAATAAAATTTGAGGCAGTCCTGCTTACAGCTCATATTATTATGCAAAAAACTGACAAGACAATATATTCCTATTTATTAAATATTCTGCCAATGCACCACTGTCCACACTGTTGAAATCCTGTGGCATCTAGGAAATCATTATATGTCAATCTGTTGTAGATGAAGCTCTTGTTTTTACATCACCTTTTACACCTGCAGTACAATTTTGATGACTTCTTTGTCAAGTTCTCTGTCGTATCATCTGTAATTCCGATACAAAATTTCCCGACTGAGCAGAAAAAAAAATCACATATACGCTCTGTGCTTTACAAAGGGAGAAACTACAGCGAATGACTGTAGTGTAAATGAGAGAGAAAAAAACAAGGAAGTGTATGTGTGTGTGTGTGTGTGTGTGTGTGTGTGTGTGTGCGCGTGTGGGTGGGTATGTGTGTATATATGAGCGAGAAAGAGACAGAACTCTATGTGTGTCCTCCTGGAGTTAACAAATCGCATATCAAAGTGGGCTGTAATCATCACTCCCACGGCGTTGTATTTACACTGCACTTCTTCTTTGCTGGTGTGAAGGTATGTAGACACAGTATGTAGACACAGCAGGATGCGCAAATGCAGTACAGGTTTGTGTGAGGGAGGCAGCAGCTTCAATACACACACTAGTGTAGTGAGGTGCTGATGCGGAGGAGTAACGAGGCTCTATTTAGCATGCTGAAAATTTCACACACTTCAACACAAGAACACGTGCACGCTGTCATGCACACACACACACACACACACACACACACGGAAGCACTCATACTTGCGCAAGCCTGCACAAACCTAGCCTAGTGATACGTTTCATCCTCCCACTTTGAAAGAAACTGTAGCACTCTGATCCCTAATTATCTGCACTTGTATTCGAATAGTAAGTTACTCTAGATGAGCTCGTGTTTTAAATGCCAGTGGTGTGATGTAAGCGTGCCCCTCCCCAACCACAAGAACTCACAGGGCCCAACATTTTAAGAGACAGACAATGAAGTTTTATTTTTACAAAAGTCACAGTGCATTTTTGGGAACACAAGACCTTGACAGAAAAGGGGGAAAAAAAATCAAATTCAGTATAAAAAGACAGACAGTAGCAAAACGTCAAACAAAGTTCTTGCTGGTTGTTGAATTTCACTTCTGAGCTCAAGTCAGAAATACAGTATTATTGCTCCAAACAGTTGTGAGGTTGACAGTCTCTGAGCTGTGAGAGCGCAGAGTCAGTGTGCGAGGGTGTGTGTACTTTGTGAGAGGAGTGTTTAGTAGTGTGCAGAGTGTGTGCCTGTCAGGAGTGTGCAGGTGCTAGGGCAGTGTGCGTGTGTGTAGGTAGCGTACGAGCGTTACTGAATATCTTTGGCTTCTAGCGCAGCAGCGCTCTGCGGCCTGGGCGGGGGCGGGGCTTAAAGGCGGGTGGGCGGAGCCGGAGCCTGTTTCGGGGCGGGGAGAACGAGACGAAACACAGGCAGGTAACGTGGCCCCCTCTCCCCTCTCTCACCTCTGCACCTGGCGTCCGCCGAAGCATCCACACAAACTCCAGCACCGCCATGAAGATTGCCACCAGCAGTCCGCACACCAGCACCACGAAGATACCGCCGATGTTCTCCATGCCCAGCCCTGCGGAAAGCACACACACACCGACCACACACACACAGCGCTCAAAGTTAACTCACTGAACAAGCTAATTAATATCCCTGTGCACAGCTCTTGCTATGATAAATGGTACAAAGGTAGCAGTGCTGATGTGGTGTTTACAGTATGAGGTTGCAGGCAGTTAGAGAATGGCTTAATACAGTTAGGGCATTAGCTGGGCACTGAATACAGAGCTGAACAGTGGGAATTTGACAAACATAAAGTATGGGGAGCCCAGTTTAAGTCTTGTAAAATAAACTCCGAGCAGCACAGTGCTCAATTGAATTTGCAGAGAATGTATTTCACATTGAGTCTAAGCAGCGGGCTGGTACCTTTGGCACGGTGGTCCTCCTCCCGAGGGCACTGACCCCCATCCCACCACTTCCTCTTCAGAATTTCCAGTCTGTTGTCCTCTTGCAGTTTGAGGATCGCCAGGTCAAACTCGTCCCTGTAGACTGAACCTGACGAGAGGAGGGCAGAGGATTTGCTCACCTGAATCAAGCCCGCAGGCAGATACTCCCACACCTGTACCCAACCATACGCCTTTCACAAGCCCACATCTGCACTCAACAGATATACTCATGCTCACAAAGGCACTTTGATGTCCTCCACTAACAACAGCACCCTGAAAACTAGAGACCATCCGAACCAGCTGCCGCGCCAGCCATCGCCTGAAGCAGGGCTCGATTCGAACATGTACAATAATGATAAACAAAATCGACCACAGCTATCATACCCATCTTCAAACTTAAAGTTTCTTTTTATCCCAGCTACTGATATGCAACCTCTGAAGGTTGTATATGACACGGTTACGATGTTATTGTGTCAATGCAGGCAGACAAACAAAATTTATGATTCCAACAGCAGCAACTCTTCGCAGCTGTAAAAAAAATTCTGGGACCTGAATTAGACGTACAGGTATAAGTAGATCAACTTCAATTGTACTTTCATGAAATATTCCAGAAATATTACGATGACTCCAGGTCAAAATTTCATTGCTGTTGCGAAGAATGCAAACAAACTCCCACAATAACACACCAACACTGAAACACATGGGCTGAAACACCAACACTTGCACGTCCTCAAACCTGCACAAGGACCCCCTACACTCATATCACATTGCGTGGCTGCAGAAATGGGGTACAACACAGCGCAACACGAAAAGAGGGAGCCCTTACCGACAGGCATGCCGATGCCATAGCCCTTAGTGTCCAGCAGGCCGCCGATCTGGGTGAGGTTGCAGTTCCGCTGGCGGTAGTACTCGTTCATGGTGCTCTCCAGGAGGTAGGCATAGTTGGAGTTAAGCACACGGGCGATGCCCTCCTCCGTGCTCTTCACGAACACGCTCGGCTGTTTTGAGTGCATGAAGTTCCACATGCGCTGATACGTCTGGTACCGCGAGTTCTGCAAAAAGGAAAGGCGAGGACGCGTTTAATTCCACGGCAGTCGACGGAAATATGTCATCTACGTCTAAACGTACAGCTCAGGATGTGATGCAGCACAATAGTGCGGGAATGTAGAGTCACGCAAAATAAACTAAACACAAATCACAAAAATAAGATAAACGTGAAATGCATGATAACAGATTTCTGATTTGAAGATCATCTAAAATCTTTTGCCACTAAATTTGCCGCACACGCACTACGCAAGAAATATATCAGATGTCGCAATTATTTTCACCATGCGTAATTCTGGAGGTGATCACGTGTTTGGACTTGTGTGCGCACGTGTGTGTCCGTATGGGTATCTATACTCAACAACAAAAGTTAAGGAACGCTGTATTTTAACCGGAGAATGTGAAATGTATAAACCGAGCGTAGATCCCAGGCATTGTTTGTGTCATTGGTGTGAATCCAAGACGTAAATCGCGTGAAAACATTTGATCAGACAACTTCATTACCCCTAAGCAGGGAATACATGGGGAGGACAAAAACTACGCCAAGTTCTAATCATTAAATCAAAATGTCAAACAATATCAAGTCATTTCAAAATCTTGTGTGAAAACCACAGCTTGATAGGGTCTTGGTAATCTCAGAACAAGAGAAAACAACTGAAAATATTCAGTGGTCCTTTACATTTTTTGTTGAGTATAGCTGCAGCTAATCTGACATACTTCTGTACCAATTAGCCTGATGTTTTCCCTGCACATTTATGACAGTATACTCAAGGACCTCTCATGAGTGGGGTGATTCATAATGTTCGAAATGCCAATTTTATTGACTGCTCTGTTTCATACTGCCATTGACTGCTGACTCTTCACTCCTCTTTACTGCCAGGTTAAGAGACTAACAACTGTTCGAGTGGAGAGCTACACTCCACTGAGTGCTCTCTTCTAGTCATAGCAAAAATCAGTCTGAACTTCACAAAAGTGAGAAGAGGCTGTTCGGGAAGGGACAGATGAAGTCGAAGACACACAGGCTAAAACAGGTACCCTCTCTACAGGAACTTATTCTGTCCAAATTACACAGCAATTAATGCATACAGACCACTTGAAAGAAATCACTTCATAACCAATCCAAGCAGTAATTCTGAGTCCATACGTGCCATTTAGTCATCATTTACATAAAAGAAAATAGGAGGAGGAGATAATGAAGAGCTGGGGGAGCAGCAGTAGCAGGAGATCAGTCGTAGAGATTAAGCTACAGTAGCAGGTGATCAGCAGCAGTGGATGGGCAGCAGTAGCAGGAGAGCAGCGGTGGTACTTAAGCTGCAACGGCAGGCACATGGTAGCAGCAACAGAGCAGCAGCAGTTGGGTAGCAGAGCCAAGTGAGCACCAGCAAATGAGCAGCATCAGATGAGAAGTAGTGGCAGGAGAGCGGCAGTAAATGAAAAGGAGTAGCAGGTGAGCAGCAGCAGATGAGCAGCAGCTAAAGATTAGAAGCAGCAGCAGGTGAACAGCAGATGACCAACAGTAGCTGGCGGGCATGTAGATAAGCAGCAGCAGCAGCATGTGAGTAGCAGTGGGTGAGCAACAGCAACAGGTGAGCAGCAGTAGATGAGCAGCAGCAAGTGAGTAGCAGGAGATGAGCAGCAGCAGCAGGTGAGCAGCAGTAGATGACAGTAGCAGCAGCAGCAGCAAGTGAGCAGCAGATGAGCAGAAGCAGCAAATGAGCAGCAGTAAATGAGCAACAGCAGCAGATGAGCAGCAGCAGGTGAGCAGCAGTAGATGAGTTGCTGCAGCATGTGAGCAGCAGTAGATGAGTAGCAGAAGCAAGTGAGCAGCAGTACATGAGTAGCAGCAGCATGTGAGCAGCGGTAGATGAGAAACAGCAGCATGTGAGCAGCGGTAGATGAGTAGCAGAAACAGGAAAACAACAGTAAATGAGTAGCAGCAGCATGAGAGCAGCAGGTGAGCTGCAGTAGATGAGCAACAGCAGCAAGTGAGCAGCAGTAGATGAGTAGCAGCTGCGGGTGAGCTGCAGTAGATGAGTAGCAGCAGCAAGTGAGCAGCAGATGAGCCGCAGCAGCAGGTGACTAGCAGTAGATGAGTAGCAGCAGCATATGAGCAGAAGCAGGTGAGCAGCAGTAAATGAGTAGCAGAAGCAGGTGAGCAGCAGAAGATGAGCAGCAGCAGCAGCATGTGAGCAGCAGTAGATGAGTAGCAGCAGCGTGTGAGCAGCAGTAGATGAGTAGCTGAAGCAGCATAGTAGCAGTAGATGAGTAGCAGCGCAGTTGAGCATCAGTAGATGAGCAGCAGCAGCATGTGAGCAGCAGTAGATGAGTAGCAGCAGCAGCATGTGAGCAGCAGATGAGTAGCAGCAGCAGTTGAGCAGCAGTAGATGAGCAGCAGCAGCATGTGAGCAGCAGTAGATGAGCTGCAGCAGCAGTTTAGCAGCAGTAGATGAGCAGCAGCAGCAGTTGAGCAGCAGTAGATGAGCAGCAGCAGCATGTGAGCAGCAGTAGATGAGCAGCCACAGCATGTCAGCAGCAGTAGATGAGTAGCAGCAGCAGGTGAGCAGCAGTATATGAGCAGCCACAGCATGTGAGCAGCACTAGATGAGTCGCAGCAGCATGTGAGCAGCAGTATATGAGTAGCAGCAGCAGGTGAGCAGCAGTAGTTGAGCAGCTACAGCATGTCAGCAGCAGTAGATGAGTAGCAGCAGCATGTGAGTAGCAGTAGATGAGTAGCAAAAGCAGCATAGTAGCAGTAGATGAGTAGGAGCGTAGTTGAGCATCATTAGATGAGCAGCAGCAACATGTGATCAGCAGTAGATGAGTAGCAGCAGCAGTTGAGCAGCAGTAGATGAGTAGCAAAAGCAGCATAGTAGCAGTAGATGAGTAGGATCGTAGTTGAGCATCATTAGATGAGCAGCAGCAACATGTGATCAGCAGTAGGTGAGTAGCAGAAGCAGGGGAACAGCAGTAGATGAGCAGCAGTTGAGCAGCAGTAGATGAGCAGCAGCAGCAGTTTAGCAGCAGTAGATGAGCAGCCACAGCATGTGAGCAGCAGTGGATGAGCAGTAGAAGCAGCAGTTGATGAGCAGCAGCAGCAGCATGTGAGCAGCAGTAGATGAGCAGCAGAAGCAGGTGAGCAGCAGTAGATGAGCAGCTACAGCATGTCAGCAGCAGTAGATGACTAGCAGCAGCATGTGAGTAGCAGTAGATGAGTAGCAGAAGCAGCATAGTAGCAGTAGATGAGTAGGAGCGCAGTTGAGCATCAGTTGATGAACAGCAGCAACATGTGATCAGCAGTAGATGAGTAGCAGCAGCAGTTGAGCAACAGTGGATGAGCAGCAGCAGCAGTAGTAGTAGATGAGTAGCAGAAGCAGGGGAACAGCAGTAGATGAGCAGCAGTTGAGAAGCAGTAGATGAGCAGCAGCATGTGAGCAGCAGTAGATGAGCAGCAGCAGCAGTTTAGCAGCAGTAGATGAGCAGCAGTAGATGAGCAGCCACAGCATGTGAGCAGCAGTAGATGAGCAGTAGAAGCAGCAGTTGAGCAGCAGTAGAGTACAGCAGCAGCAGAAGCAGGGGAGCAGCAGTAGATGAGCAACAGTAGCAGCTGAGAAGCTTTAGAGGCATACAGAGGGCACAGATCAGGTAAACTGCAGCTCACCTGAAAGAAGGTCATGGTGGACCCCCCATGCATGGTGCCGTACTCAATGGCGGTCTGGTCTGCTAGGTCATCCACAGATTCAATGGGCACCTCCATCCTCTGCACTGTCAGGAAGGCTGCCAGGTTCGCCGTGTAGGACGAGATAATGATCAGCGTGAACGCCCACCTGTAGCAGCCACAGCCACAATCAGGCCTTCATCATCACCATAATCATCATCATCATCATCACAACATGCAGATGTCAGCCTGGTTGAGAACACAGACCAACAGGGTAGACGGTAAGAATTTTCCCAATGATGTAATTTAGTTTTGTTTGGACTCTTTACTCCAGCAGACTGAAATGAAAAGTTGACTATTAGGCTAATGTTCAAACTGTCAACTTTCATTTGAGGGTACTTATATCCACATTAAGTGATGTTGATAGGAAGTACAGCCAAATTTATCATTGATGACTGTCCGAATACTAACAGACTACGCCAGATGGTCATGTGTGCATGCGCATATGTCTGGGTAAGTTTGTCGGGCATCTTTATTTACCTGTATGTATCAGTTTTAATGTGTTTCAGATAGATTTGTGTGCTTCTGTGTTATCTGGTGTGTCCATATTCATATTAAAATGTGTGCATGTGGGTGTAGGCGTAGGCATGAATACTGCATGTGAATCTGTGTGTGAGGGGCATGTATGAAACCCTAATTACTGTGTGCAAGTGATGTTTCCATCTTTTAGAGACAACACCATCTGTTTTCACTATTGAGCTCCCTTTCTGAACTATGTAGAAGGTAAAAAGTCACTTAAATCCGCTGGCATTTTGCATGACTGAAGCAAATATGTACCTGCTGTGTTCATCACAATCCATGACTCGAGTTTTACTGCTCGAGTTCAATGCTCATAGCACGATTTTGGTCTTTTGGTACTATTTGTAACTTTGCGCCGTAGGGTAATTATATAGAAGCTAGTCAAATAAGCATGTCTTGGATTTGCTTCCTTCAAGCACAATAATTTCATTATTAAAGAAATCACTGCTCAATGCTGATCTTAGCATTTGCATTTTGACCCTCTGGATTAAAATGTGTACTACTTTGTAGTAAAAATGTGTGCTTACTTCTTTGTGTCTGCATTTCTGTGTATGTGTGTGTGTGTGTGTGTGTGTGTGTACAAATTATATTTATTTCAAAATATATGTAGCTGTGCATATGCATAATGAGTGTATAACAATGGAAATTTGAGTGGGCATGTGCATGTTTGCTGTGTACCAATGCGACGTGCATTTGAGTGTGTTAAATGGGTATGTCGGTGCACGATGTGTGCAAGTCGAAAATTTGTTTCGGTGATGCGTGCATTTAATGCATGTGAGAGTATGCATTTAAGTGTGTGCATAAGAGTATATGCAAGTTTGTGTATACAGTATGTTCGAGTATGTGCGTGAGCATATATGCACGTGTGAGTACCTGTTGGAGGGTGTGCGCGTGAGAATATTCGTGTTTCAGTATGTGCGTGTGTCAGAATGTGTTTAAGTGTGTGTATGTGCGTGTATGCTTAAGTGTGTGTAATAGTGTGCGTGTGTAACTATGCATTTGTTTGAGAGTGTGCATGTGAGTATGTATATGTATAAGTGTGTGTATGTGTTTGAGTGCATACATTTGTGAGTATGCCTGCACTTGTGTTAATGCATTTGTGAGCCTGTGTTTCAGTGTGCACATGAGCGAATCTGAGTTTGGATGCATGCATGCATGCATGAGTATGCTTGTGTTTGGATGCATGCACATGTGTTTATGCATGCGTGAGAACGTGCTGGAGTCTGTACATGAGTGAGTATGTGCTGGAGTGTGCGCATGAGTGAGTATGCACTTGAGTGTGAGCAGGAGTGAGTATGTATTTGGGTGCAAGCATGAGTGAGTCTGCTTGTGTTTCAGTGACTGCTTGAATGAATATGTGTTTGGGTGCATGCACGTGCGAGTCTGCTTGTTTTTGAGTGAGTGTATGTGTGTTTATGCATGTGTGAGTCTGTGTTTGAGTGCGTGCATGAGTGTGTGTGTGTGTTTGAGTGCATGCATGAATGAGTATGTATTTGAGTGCATGCATGTGTGAGTCCGCTTGTGTTTGAGTGAGTGAATGAATGAATATGTGTTTGGGTGCAAGCATGTGTGAGTCTGCTTGTGTTTCAGCACGTGCAAATGTGTATAATCATGTGTGAGAACATGCTTGAGTGTGTGCATGAGTGAGTAAGGGTTTGAGTGCATGCATGAGCGAGTATTGCACGTGTCATCATATGCGTGCACATGTTCATACACACATGTGTGTGAGAGTGCATCCTCACCAGACCCCGCTCACGCAGCGTGTAGACAGGGCGCGGGGGGCGATGGCGGAGCCCTGCTGCATGAACCCGCCCACAGGGAACCAGAAGCTGTTGCCCAGAGTGTACTGGTTCATCAGGAGAGTACAGCGCCCCCTCAGGCAGGGGTGGGGATTGTACCACTCATAGGGGGTGAGTCTGACACACAGAGGGAGAGAAGGACACTGAGAAACACACTACATCCACAGCACAGCCGCACACTGCACTGCATTGGGTATCAACACACCACATACAAACTAAAGCCTAGTGACGCACTGTGAGCAGATGCACTAAAACATTATCATCCCACCTCCTCATATAGTGACACGATCTAACCAAGCATCAATATACGATGAAAAAGGAGGCTTTTGGCATCTTTATTTGGCATTTAGGGATAGTGTTCAGGCTAGTGGGTAGGGTTTTTTTTTTAAAGTGGCGTAGAATTAGGATGCCAAAAGCCTCCTTTTTCGTCGTAGTATATCAAAGCTTGGTATAGTATTGTCACTATATGTCGTGATGAGACTGGGCTTGATGCGATTGAACAGTGTGTTTAAATGTAGATGAGCTGTTTGTGTATGCTCTGAATGCACGCAGTGTGCCACAGTGTGTGAATGTATGCATGTGCGTCCGTCGAAGTGGAAAACTCAAACAATACGTGTGCGCCACACGTGTATAGTATGTGTGCGCAATGAGAGTGAGCTGTATGGTAACATGATGTTCTGCAGCTGCAGAGAAGCCATCTAATATCCCCACTTAATCAAATTTCAAGGCTTATTAGGCTTCTTCCAGGGGCAATAAGGCGCTGCACGAGATCAGCACATCCAGCTGAGAGACCCATCCTAATTGAGGTTCTGAACTGACATGAACGTGTATGGAATATTCTCTTTGACAAAACAAGCATATTTGGGGAAGAAAGTTTGGCAGGCTTATTTGCAGTGAGAAAGAACAGCAGCATTTGAGATCCAGTTAAAACCAGTTGAACAAATGCAAGTCCCTCTCCTCCAAAAGAAAAGTACAGAATTAAGTGTGAGCTCTTCTGACAAAATAACTGAAGGTGCCTATGAAATAGATGCATCATTTCACAGAAACAATCAGATATTTTCCCCCATTGCTGAAGTTCCAGACTGTAGTTATAATGAATGCCCAGCAGGTGTCAGTGCGGAGCTGCACGCTCACCTGGCCACCAGGAAGAGGATGCAGCTGACTGCCAGGTACGCCAGCAGCATGAAGAGCCACACGCCAGGGGAGAAGGGATCCAGGAAGGAGAAATACCCGGGCCTACGACCCTGAAACACAAGCAAGCGCTGATGTGAACGTAAACACGCACGCCCACTGACTCAGTTCAGGTTACTTCATTTATATCCATAGGTAGATTTGATTTGCTGCAAGATGACAATTTGGCATCAATTACAAAACAATTATAAAATACCCCAACACAATAAAAAATAACAATTAAAATATGATAAAAGTACTCAGGGCATCCATCAGGCAAAAACAAAAGTGAAAGAGAGAGAAATATAAACCATAAAATCAATAAAATAAATAAAAATTACCAGACAAATAAATAAATTAAAATAACACAAACAACCACAACCCTGCTCACGTGCAGATCTACAAACCCACATGCAGGCACACACAGACAATCATACAGTCACACACATTCACATACATCTGTGGAATCATACGGATACGTATTTTCAATCAGTGGCACACACAGAATCTCAGAAGCACACGTATGACATATACAAAGGTGCTCTCATGCACGCACGGCCACACACACACACACACATGCACGTACGCAGACAGATGCCATCGTACAAACACAACCACGTCTACTGATGCAAATGCACGCAGAGTGATCACGATACCGTGGGTCCTCCAGTGAATTAAAGCGTTATGAACCACATTCTGGGTTTGTACTGATAACAAGCCGTCATAGCTGCAAATGTACGTGAAGCTGCAATTTTACAGGCCCACATAGAAAATATTATGTCAAAATAAAATGTTAATGTACATGGATATTTAATATAGATTAGAGAATGGATATTACATGTATTTGTCATACACAGTTAAATCAGTTTTATTATCCCTCAAAAATCAAATTGATACGGTGACTCAGCTGGAACTCTTACCATATGCCACATCAGAGACACGGTTTTTAATTCATATAATTTATTAATTATTCCACAATTAGGAGAGCTCAGAGCAGAGAATTTATTAGTCCAGCAGTAATCATATGCAACTGAGAGTAATTGGGCAAAAATGTGACTTCAGCTCATAATTAAAAGAGTTTCAATCACAGTTTTCCTTTGAACTGACCTAAAACTGCAGTTTGGCCAATATAAAATGAGGATTTAGCAGCCTAGACTTTCAGAACACAGATTTCAATCCGTTTTAGGTCTTACACTCTTAGTTTGGATAAAATAGCATTCACACTAAACTGTGACCCAAGTCTTGGCACATTAATACGGTCCTGGAATCAACATGAGGCTTATAGGATAAGGGATTTTAAAGATTTAGCCGAACATTCTCACTGCTTTAAATTTATTTTACGTGACTTGCTGTTCCACCCTTTTCTGAATGGGCTGTGAAGAAAAACACATTCAACGTCAGGGTGAATTCAGGTGACAGTATTTTTCAGAAGGCAAACTTAACTCTCAAACAGAAGTCTAATACAGATACTCCTAGGCAACACAAGATACTATCATACGACAATACCTGTCGGAAAGTGCTCAAGAAGGCACACACTGGGGTTAGTGCGCACACACACACACACACACACACACACACACACACACACACAAACCTGCAGTCATTCACCCACAAGCACAAACCACATAAAATACAAGTGGGTTTGCTAGGAATTAAAATAAACAGCGTAATTAAAGTGTGTTATCAAAGAGGTCATTAAAAATTTGGACTCAATATAACTGCGCCTTCAGTTTTTATTGATCAGAGAAAATTTAATCTGGGACCTGGGATGTGCACAGCAGTGGCCTGTAGGAATCAGTGAATCTGAAATCAATATTGGATTAAGTGAAACTCTATGAATCCCACAGATTCATATATTGCTGTTAAGGGCTTAGATGGTGGGCCCTCTGTCACAATCAGGGGGTGGGGAAATTGCTCATGAGGTGCTGTGTATTGCGTTTGTGGCTTCCCCTAATTAGCCCCTCTATTGGTATGCTCTCCAAAAAGTGCCAACACCACCTAACCTACACCCTGCCCTCTCACATACCCTGAACACCACCTAAACTCCACTCAACCCCCTACACACCCCAACACCATCCGAACACCACAGTGAACTCTAACACACCCTGAATATCTCCTCTATCTTGTTATACAATGTAGGTGTGCAAAATACAGTGTGGTTTATGAGAATCTGGATAGGGACACCATTTTAAAGGGCCAGAATATCTGCATGGTTGACTCCCATTGGATGTACCTGCTTTCAATTAAAAAAAAAAAATCACACCGTCAGGTTACTTTATTTGCACCAGTGCGGAGTGACCCCTATCGGAATAACAGCGCTGTGTTTGCTTGGCCCACAGACCAGCTCTTCCGCTGCAGCTGTGCAGGTCACGTGACCGCGCTCATCCTACACCTGCTGCTATCGATCCTCGAACCCAATGAAGTGCTTCGCCGCAGAGGACAGGGGGCTTGAGGAGAGGTCGTGGTTAAAAGCCGTTGCGGGACTTATTAATATCGGCGCGCACCACACCAAAACGGCCCCATCCGGCGGTCCGGCCTCGCGGGACATCGTCGTGTCACCTCAGGTTTGGCGAGCGGCTTTGATTAATGGCGTCTCCAGAGTTAAACATAAAAGCCGTATTGAATTCGCAGTGTTACCTGTGGTTATGTCCAGGCTCTTATTGCTGGGAATTAGATGGGTGACAGACTGGGATGGGAGTGAAACTAGGACATTTATCAGCCAAATAGCTGCTGTTACTACAGCAGTGAGTCGCAGTTATCCTCCCACCCACGAGCCGCGGATAGATACTCTCCCTGCCTGCTGAACTAAAACCCCAAGCACTCAGTGCCAAACAGCCTAATTTTCCTTAATTCTCTCAGTGTAAGATGTGTAAGAAAGTGATGTGGCTGATTAGGCATTTATCTCTGGCAGAGTAGGTCAGGCATTATGTAGCTGCAGGAAGAGTTCTGTGTACTGAGCTCTGCAGCTGTAAACCACAGATACACAAATCTGGCCCTTGGGGTGTGTAGTTCTCCTGGTCTTCAGGGCTCCCCTGTGATCCAGGACTCATTTAATGTTGGTGCAAATGGAGGGTATAATTCCAAGCCAATCAATGACATTAATTGGAAAAAGACTCTCAGGCTGAAGAGAAAATGAGCATCATTACTGGCCCAGAGGATCTGATTTGTCGCTCTATAATACTGTGGGTAGCTTTCGATCTCCTGCAGGCAGGCCTTTTGTTCAGACGGGGTTGGAGGTTTTTTCGACTGAGATTTGTGTGGGTGTGAATGGATTAAACTGTAAAAGGGGAGTCCTGTGTGGCTGCAGGAGGAGTTTTTTGTAGCAATAGGTGGAGTTCTCTTCATTGTCGGTGGAGCTGGGTTGTGCTGTGGGTGGAGTTTTCCTTGGTTTTAGGTGGAGTTGTGCGAGGAGTTCTGTGTAAGAATGTGACGTCAACTAGTTTCTCACAAGTTTAACCTTGAAGACTTCAGGCCTAATTAATTACTCAAATTAATTGGAACTTACTTAATTCAGTTTTGTGGAAACGGTTGACATAATACTTTAAAGTAAATCCAACATTTCAGATTAGTTTAATGAGTGTAGCTATGGGTGGAGCTCGGAGGAGCTCGTGTCACCCTGCTGCAGGGGTGAGGTTCTCACCAAGTGCACTCGGTACATGACGCTAATGCCCAGGGTCATGAAGGGCTTGGAGAAGTCAATGACCTTCTCTCTCTCCGCAGTGATGGTCAGGCCAGCCACCGCCAAGTCAGCTTTCTGAAACACAGCAAGATCAGTTCATAGCACCAAGCACAATGGATGTTACTGCTCACAACTATGGAGTCACAAACATTAAATATTAAATTCAGCCAATAGCAGCAGTGTATGCCTGGAGTGATGCTGAAACTTAATTTGTAAATGTGGACTTGAATATCAAAGAGGGGATCAAAAAAAAAGGCAGATAACAACAGAGGGCCTTTACAATCTATTATGCTAATAAAAGAAAAACAGAGTGGAAACAGTACAATTAAAAGAAAGAGGCCATTACACTTACTTACAGGAGCCACAAACTTAACCTCCCATTTTTATCTGGCCTTCAGTTAGGTTATGCTTTACCAAAGTCCACATAAAAACTTAAGCGTAATTTGCTAAAAAAAAAAAAAAACAGATGCAAAACAAGTGATGCCAGGCACAATAAACCCCGCCCCTCGCACATACTTTGACCTACTTTTCCTAAATTCAATAGGCGTCTACTATGGGTCAGTGGCAATCCCTAAACCCAATTTGGGGTGAGTCTGGCCATTCATTAGTTTTGCTGCCAAAGTGTTAACAATCAAACAAACTGAACCAAAAACAATACTTCTTGCTGTCCCCCTTCGGCTGGGGCGGGGTAAAAATTTGGGCTGAAGCTACTTAAATTGAGTCAAAGCCCACTATAGTGCTGGTAGTTTAAGCAGTGCCACAACGTTGAATATCACAACAGGTACAGGAGTGGCACTGAGAATGCAGTCCATTCACATAATTGGAGTCCTAATGCGTGATCTTTCACACTTCAGTCCCTTAGGAGGTTAACGGCCCGAACATCCGTCATCAACACATTCTGTCTCACTCCTGAACAAACACTTCACTGGTGACAGCATGACGTCAGTCACGCCTGGAGTGGCCCAGCATCTCCCAACTGCTAGAGACCTGTCGATTCACTCAAAACTCGCCGATGCTGAAATATTAATGCGCCCACTGAATATTAACAAGGATTAGCTGAAGCCTCTCTTTTATTGTACGCAGAAGAGAAATTTCAGCCACTCAGTCAGCTTTGAATAATTCATGATTTTGTTTTGCGCCAGTGCGTTTGTATCTGTTTAAGCTCTAACTCAAGCGGACGCCTGAGAAAACAGCAATGCTTGTAGTTCCTGTAATTGCTGAATATTGCATACAGAATGGCTCTGTGTAGCTTATGCAGCATGGGACAATGTGTATAATGGGAACAGCACAGTACTGCTGAGTGTAGTGCGGAGCAGTTGCGCGTAGATTGTACAGTGAGGGACTGCAGTGTATAGTGTGTGTAGTGAGGGACTGATGAGCGTAGTATAAATGGAGAGGGACTGGTGTGTGCATTAGGCATATTGAAGCATTAGTGTGTGTTGTGAGGGACTGTTTTATCACAGGGTGTATAGTGAGGGACTGTTGTGTATTCCGAATATCGAGGGAACGGTGTGTGCAGTGCATTGTGTGTGTAGTAAGGGACTGGTGAGTTTAGTGTACATGGAGAGGGATTCGAGTGTGCATTAGATGTATTGCAGTGTGTGGTTTGTATCGAGAGGAAATGGTGTGTCTAGTTTGTGTAGCATGGGACTGTAGTATGAGCCTGTGTAGTGAGGGACTGGTGATTTCAAAGTGAGGGAGTGGTGTGTATTGAATATACTGAGGGACTCCAGAGTGAAGTGCGTACAGTCAAGGACTGGTGTGTATAGTGTGTATATTGCACATTTCGAGGTATTGGTATGAGTAGTCTGGGTAGTGTGGGACTGGTATGTGCAGTTTGTGTAGTGCGGTACTGGCGTGTATAATTTGTGTATCATGGAACCGGTATGTGTAATTTGTGTCGTATGGGACCAGTGTGTGTAATTTGTGTAGTATGGGACCGGCATGTGCAGTTTGCGCAGTAGACTAGAGTGTGTAATTTGCGTTGTGAGGGACTGGCGTGTGTAATCTTGAGTAGTATGGGACCGTTGTGTGTAATTTGTATCGTGTGAGACAGGTGTGTGCAGTGTGTGTAGCGGGCGACTGCGGCGTGTAATGTGTGCTGTGAGGGACCTGTATTGTGGGACCAGTTTGTGTAATATGAATGCGGGAATGTGACAGTGAGTTGCGCGTTGAGTGGAGTATCTCTTTATGGTGCAGTGTCCTTCTGGGCCGGGACTCATCTCTGCAGTTTTACTGCAACAGGGCAGTACACCACCGGGCTTTTGCAGGCTTTAGCCGTAAAGAGCGAGCGTAAAACTGCCTTTTCTTCTCACAAACCTGGTTACAAACTCCCCCCTTCGCTCAGCTCACAGCCATCCATCATACACCTCGCTCTCTGTTCTGCCCTAGCAGCACCCGGCTCACAATTAAAACAAGTGGCTCCTCAAGGTCACAGAGGGAGAGCAAACTTCAGAGAAACAGATTGCGGTGATAATAGGACTCGGCGTTTCTTTCTTTATTTCTTTAGCGCCGTTGCCCTCCATTAGCCTCGGAAATTAAGACAGATAACTTATTAAACGCCCCCGCCCTTGTCTTACGGGCTGCTTGCTGGCCAGCCCAGAGAGCTACAGCTCGGATTCCTGTCTTCGCTGGCTCAGCAACAACGCCACACTTCATTCATACATGGCCCCCGCTGACACAACCCCCGACTGACTGTACAATAAAACATAAAAAAAAATTCATGACCGTCGAGCCATAAATGTTTTTAAATAAATAATGTATTTTATATTTTCTCGGAAAAGGTTAAGAGTGCGGCCCAGGGGGTAACTTGCTGCGTGTGAAAAGCCTGCTCCATCGCTCTTGACTGTGAGCATCAAAACAGCTTTAATTACGCCGACAGGAGCAGAGGGTTTAGTGGCGCTTTTTAAAGCTCTCAATGCATCCGCTCAGCAGGGGAACCAGGGGAGGGGGAAGTGCTTTTTGGAGATGGTCCCACTTGAACCCTACTGATGCGCAGGGTATAAAACTGGAACGATTTATGGGGTAAGTAAAACATTTAAGGCAGTCATAACCAACCCTGTTCCTGGAGATCTATCGTCCTTTAGATTTTCATTCCAAGCCTCATTCAACAGCAGGAGTTCTGCATTGAGCAGCAAAATAGTAGTCAGGAGTGCAAAATTGTGGGTTTAAATAAAAACCTACTGGAGGGAAGATCTCCATCATTACCACATATTCAAGGTGTGAGGTCTGCAAGGTGAACGAAATTCGTAAGACCTGTAAGTCCGATAAGGCATGCACGGCTGGAGTGTACGGAATGTACGGCTGGTAGATTTGTGCGACATTTCAACTGAGTGAAAGTATAACACTCAGCCCATAATGAAAGCTACTATATGACATTTACTGTCAGGTGTGAGGAAGTGTCACTTTTTCTGGCATGTAAGACCTTCAGTCAAATGCAGATTGCACGTTGTAGGAACAAGCTTAAAATGTTAGACAAAATACCGCACTTTGATGAAATTATTTCACCCAGAAAGAAATATGGAACACCTTAAGGACTCACATTCAATCGAAAGCTTAAAATGTAGTCTTTCAAGGAAAAAATACAGCAAATCGATAAAAGTTGGGGCACAGGGCCTTAATGGCTGCCGAAATTAGGCTATTTCACTAAATTGGCTTTGGTCAACAATGGCGCCACCTGTATGGTGTTTTAAGGAATAATTGTTATGCCCATGCAAGCTCCATATCTACCTTAATTCGTAGCCCAAAGATTTAGTTGCTGGAGATAGATTCTAATTTTGACAAATTTTTGATTATTTACAATTTGTTATGGCCCATTGATTTCCCTGGTCTCTATAAGTAGTACTACTTGTGCAATTAAACTAAGAACTGTATCACTTTTGGATTTCTCATAGTAGCCCCCTCAAAATGGTCCAGAAATAAAGATTTGCTCAGGAGCGCAGACCCCCCTCCCACTTAAAGGCCTGAAACTCGAGGACTATGTGGAATTTTGATTAAATATTTGCGGAGAGTACTATGGAAGCATATACTGTAGTTAAAATGAAAATGCAATGTCAGAAATGAATTTTCATTTTCAAGACACAAGTGCATTATCTGTATCATAATGAAAATGCAAATGTAATCCTCCACCATGTATGCAATTTTCATAACAAATGGAAAATAAAAGACATTCCTCATTTGCATTTGCATTTTCGAGAAGTGCCCTGCAATATCACTTACAAAACGGAAACGCTAATTGTATAAAGCAAATACATACTCGGAAATGCTTTTTCGTTTTCGGGAAGCACACTTGTTATTTGTATCGTCACAAAAATGCTTAAGTAATCCTCCACTTTGGGTTTGCATTTTCAAGGTCATGTAGGCACTGTTTTCATTTGCAAGAAGTGCCCCGCAATATCTCTAACAAAACTAAATTGAAAAAGCTAATCTTGTAAAGCAAATAAATTCTCGGAAATGCTTTATTTTTTCAAGAAGCAGACGCGATATCTGTCTCATAATTAAATCACTAACGCAGTTCACCACTTTTCTTTTTCATTTTTGTGGCAGACTGCCCTGCCTGGCTTTGCATTTTCGATTTCAAGGTCTCACGTGCTTTTCCTAACAAAATTAAAAGAAAATACCCTCCCTAGTTGGGTGTGGCCTGTCGGTGAGAAGACGGGACTTCCTCCACAATTTGGTACGGATTGGATATTAACAAATACAAGCGATCTCATTGGTAATCAATCAGAGGGAAACTCCTGCTGCACAAAGTTCTAAGTCAAAGCACAAATGACAACTTACATAGTTGGAGCCACTGAGTGTGCATGGATGCTGCCCTGGACATTGCAAAATTTGATTGAGAATATAGCTGAAGTTTCCACCAAAAAGATCCTGCTCTCGCACTCAAATACCCCTGTGTGCGCTTGGATTAGTGCTGCTTCCACTGAAATTGTGTGCTTACACTCAGATCTGTCGACCTTCGGACGGGTTATCTGCGCATCATCTGCTTAGTAGTTCAGTCAGTTACAAAGCAAGTTCATAGGCTCCTGCCTTCTTGGGCTTCATGTACTTCCATTGCTTTCTCCACGAATTTGGAGTGAAAGAACAGTTCATATTAATATACCAATACCTATACGTCTCTTTACCTTAATAGCTGGCAACATACAATGGTAGCCGTGTAACACGTCGACCTCCAATTCTCTATTATGCGAGTCTGAAATCGCAGAGGTAGACTGAACTAAGAAAGGGACAGATTCATCCTGTTCGCTAATATCCTGCTGCGGTAGACGAAAGGCTTGCGAAATCCATAGATCTGTGATTTCTCTTATTATACCGTAAAGTCACTTGTAATAATATGTTATCGCTGGCCAAAGCCAGAAGTTCAGACTTCAGGTTCCAAAGGTATTGAAGACCAGAGAGGTAAACCATTCCAGAAGATGAATTTAGTTTTCACTGTATCTATGCGGATTTTCCACACATTACCAAGTCGCAGCCATCAAACAGAGGAAACCAGATTTTCCATCAGATTTCTACATACTTGCTCATTCAAGGGGAAGAGTGGATCCAAAATATGGCAGGAAATTGAGCAGAAGCATTCACATTTCATTCTGGTTGTCCACACATTCATTCTGGTTTTTTCCTTTAATTTGTTACCCATCTGTATGTACTGTAACTAAATGCGCGTGACAGTATGACACTTAATGGCATGCAAAGTATATGTGATGGGTGCAGGTGAGGCATGTAATAGCAGGACATTTGGCAGAATCTATGTGTCATGAGCTGTAAGGTGCATGATAGACATTTGGTAGCATGTAAGGTATATTTGATGAGGTAAATCTAAGGCACGTGACAGTGTAGCATTTGACGAATGTCTATGGCATAGCTGGCATGTATTGAATGGACAGTATAACATTTGGTGGCATGCAAGGTTAAACGTGATGGAAACACATGAGGCAAATGATTACGACTTTTGGAGAAACCTAATGAATATGAGAGGTGCGCCATAGCTCTACATTTGGTAGCACATACTGTTTTCGATGTATGTCATCCATTATTTTGGCCATTTTGCTGAATTAAATTTTTTTCTGAATTTGTTCCCAAAGTCTAATCGATATTATTTATTTATTTTAAATTTGTGTATCAATAATATCAAGTTACGAAAGAATTTGTGCTTATAATTTAGTTGTTTGTCTGTTTCCAGATGGCGGACTGGCCATCTGTGCGTTCTGGAGAAGCAGAACGGCCGGTACTCCAGGACGTCACGTAGTAATCACCAGTTTTTTTGTCTTTTTTTTGTTTTTTTCCCCTGCTAATCTACTTCTTCACATTCTAGTCCAGGGGCGGACTAGCCATTGAGAATACCGGGAGTTTTCCCAGTGAACCGCTCCGGTCAGCGAAAAATCCCACTAAAAAAATCATAAGTAGCTACCCAGACGGCCCACAACGTAGTGACTCACGGCGCGTAATGGGTTGTGTACAAGTGCCAGAGATCAGCTCTTCATCACTTCGCTTCAATCATAGTGGACACCTGATGAAGATTAATATTGGTATATTACCGCATTAGGTATAACCAATCCACTAATGGCAGTCTGTCAACTTTCAGTTTTTGTGCCACAGTTATAAATAACACTTTTGGTGGTTCTACTTCACTATTCCGGTTGTTTTGAATTATGGCCTTTTTTGTTTTTATTTATTTGCTTTATGCTACAGGAATGACTGAAAAACTGTTTTCTTGCAAATAAAAATGATTTACGGGCTTTGGCTATTCCCAATATATTTAATTTTGTTGTTTTCATCCTAAAGTTTAGGAAGGCAGTCTTGCTGGGAAATTTGTTAGACCAATGGCCTTGCTTGTCCCCTGCTGCGGTAACAATCTAAAACGCGCTTCAACGACTACATGATCACGAAAATGTCAGAAAGCAATGGAGAGGCGGGAAAGCAAAGAGAATAGACTGAGGAAGCAGACAATGGAGCCTCAGGCATTCAAATGCAAACTAAAAACTGACCAGCTGTTCTGCCACTATGATCCTTATGCAGCAAGCAGTTTTCTTTTGGAGGGGGACACGGAAGCAGTAAGACTGATGTTAAATTAATAGGCTATCGCCAAGTATGAGTTCGGCTAAAATTTTCTTGAGCTTACATAACATCCCCAATGGACAAGTTATTTGCCTTTTATTTGATGCATATTGACTCTTCGTTTTAAGGTGCCAAATAAAGTTTGTCCTAGAATATAGGAAGACTTTCCAAATGTTCAATTCCAAAACCCTGTTGTTCAGAATCACCCGCCATTAAACTTGCAACCAAGTTTCTGCGGTTCTGAAGCTAGAGAGCTATTCTACGCCCATTAGAGTCTGTTAGTAAAATATGTAACTTTATTTTTAAAAAGGCTATGTATGAATCAATCCAAATAATGCAGTAGTCTTATTGAAAAATTCAATGCCTCATTGTCACATTTCTGTTTCACATTCATGTAAAAATAATAATAACAATAATAATAATAATAATAATATTATTTCTGTAAAATACATTAGTTATATGTTGACAATGGTATGCTTTAATATGGGAAAGCATAATTATATTCAGTTTATTTCAGGACATCTTTCAGGTCAATAGGATCTTTAATATAAATAGGATTTTTTGTTTTTGGGTATTACCCACCCAACCCCTGCCTTCAGAATAATGAATTTACTCACATGCTCAACGTACATAAGTACATGTACATGGGGGGTGATCGACTAGGTGATCTGTTAACATCTGCTAAGATCACACATCCATATAGCCACTGGGTTTGTATGTTAGATAAACACAACAATTATTTTTTGTAGGCTAATTGGTGTTATATTAACTCAAGAACGAATAATATCAATGTTTTAAGGGAAATATAGTCCAGTATGATGTTAGCATACTTTCTTGTCAAATAAAGTGAAATTTTTTCAGCCAGCCACTACTTCCCCGTCCTTGCCGTTTGGAGAGTGGATCGGTAAGGTACGAATTCCCGGGCCACTTTTTTGCCCCAGTACGCCCCTGTGTTTGTCTGTTGTTAATGTGATAATTAGTTGGACACTCCTATGTGAATCTATATACATCACGCCCAGTAGGCCTTTGAGTTAAAATAGTTTGCTAGTCAAATGTCAGGTGGCGTGACCCAGGTAATAAATAATTTTTTGACCACTTTCCAACCTTTTGATCGATTACAAGTTAAGTTTTGTTTACCAACTACAAAGCGTTTGTAGTGGATTATCAAAGTATTTTCTATTCATATTTTGGAGCAAAAAAATGGCATATATTGTTGGAAACAGAGTCGGAAGTGCATGTGAATCTCCCACTGTTCATGCCGCCCACGGCCTTAATTTGGAATCACTGGAATCACTTGAACTTGGAAAGACTTGGAAGGCCGATACATACATGACTCACCCTAGAGATGAGTTCTCCCACCATACCAGTCCAGGTTCCGTTGGCGCCGGGTACCCCGTACAAGCCGTCGGCCACCAGGCGGATCTGGTACTTGAACTTGAGGATGTCGGCGAGCTCCTTCAGCATGTCGATGCAGAAGCCCTCATAGCGCTCGTTCCCCTGCAGCTCCTGGTGATTGTGCCGCAGCATCACATAGGGGTTCTCCTGCAAGCACAGCGACAGCATCCTCACCCCAGAACACCACCATGCCCCACTCCTTCACGTGCGCCACCCCGCAGCCTTTGTAATTAAGATGTTTGAAGTCCAGGGGTTATAGCAATGGTGAAGCTAATGTTCTGCCATTTATTCCTCCAGCCATTACCTCAGCTATTAAAGACCAGGGACTGAAATGACCTTCTCTTTTGCTTCACTGGTTCCACGTGAATTTTCATTGTCCTGCTGAAAAATGACCACCAATGCCTAAGTCTATGGTAACAACCTGAGACAGCCAGATTTTTCACCAAATTTCTCAGTACTTGTGCCCTTAAACAGACGAGTGGATCCAAACCATGTAATTTCAGGAGCTGAAAATGATTTCAGGAGTTCTACCCCCTGCCTGAGGACTTGCACTAATGTCACATCCATGTAGTTGCACGAACATACTGGGACGGACTCCGGGCTGGAGCGGGAGTCACTGTCAGTCCAGGAGTTTTATGCCTCAGGAGGCTGGGTAGGGTCTAGGATCTAGGGGTCTACCCACCCAAAAATGGTGATCATAAGTCCACCTTCCAGCATTTTCGAAACATATTCGCATACGCTTTAGACGTTTGAATCACAAAGCAGACAAGTACAATTTATGAAAATTAATTCTCCGTGTAAAGTTTCTGGTATCATGAAAGTTGCTCTCTATTTCCAGGAGCAAACTGCCGTGCCACAGTAACAAGACATTTTATTCTAGGCAATGTGTTGGGCTTTTATGCCTGAATGTGGCATAAACAACAATGCCACTCTGGCCCTTCCATAATTTTGTAATGAAATTTGTGGCAGAAACAACATAATTGCAGGATTTTTAGCAGAATGTAATGCTACAAAAAAAAGCTTCAGAATTCTGAGCAAAATGTGTTTTTTTGCCACAGGCTAGCAGCAGTACAGTGATTTCTCTTTTCGTTTACTCATTCTTATTAGATTAAAGTGAAGTCCCAATTCATATGAGACACCCAAAGAACATCCCTTTGGATATAATTTTACATCCACTCACTCATTTCAAAACAGTTACTATGAATCTCTTTCAAGGCTCAGAAGCTGTCAAGTAAGCCATTCCATTCTTGCCTGATACTGCTCCTCAGTTCCAGATTAATATCAATTTAAAAAAGATTAAAGCACTGCTCTCCTCGTATTCGCAAGTTTAGACACAAAAGCATATTTTGAGCGATCTTTCCTCTGGAGTAGAACAGGGAATGCAAAATGTTTCATCCCTATTGACCCCTGTAGTAGTCAGATGGATATTTTGAGTTTCTCCTTTCTCGTGAAGTGTTTCAGCAAAAGCTACGTAACAGATCAGCCATCTGTGCTGCATAACTAAAAAGTTCTTATTTATTATGTTATTAATTTCCGCGCGATTTTGGCATTACAGGGCTTTGGTTGGTGACCACCCGCGCTTGTTTAATGCATACAATCTGCATCGAGAGCGATGGTTTACTAATTTATTTAGACAGTTTTGCCCTGAGATAAGGACTATGCTTGAAGGGCAGTCAGTCTCTCGGTGATCACCTAAAATGGCTAAACGTCCATCCTGACATTGCAACAGGCAATCACAGAGTGCAATGTTATTTCAATTTGAACGTAATGGATTATTTACCAGACATAAGCAGCGCAAACTATCGTTATCCCCATATTCGCATTTAACTGCTTGATCTGGATGCACTTCCTTGTATGAAGAGCTCCCTTTCAATTTTTTTTTTCACTTTAATTCTTAATTAATTTTTTTAATGACAAATCCCCCATCAAACGCCGACTGGCATCTGTGATTGGTGTAAGCCGCTCAGATCTTTTCAGATTGCTGGCCATCACGGATGCGCACTGAAAACCGAATGCTTTGGAGGCGCACTGTGCTTTTAGAAGGGCCACGTGTCCGAAAGAAATGATTTTTTTTAAGCGCTCCCAAGCTTGGTGGACAGCTTGAGTGAGATGGGGCTTGTGTGCTGAAGCAGTGTATACTAAGTGCGTCTAACGGCGGCGTTATACTTTGCGCATCCGCGAACACATTTGTGCGCTTTCGGACGCAGACGCGTCCTCTGCCAAATATAGTTAAATGCATTTAGCGCTCCTGTACGGGGGTAGAACAAGGATGTTTTATATTTTTTAAATTATTTTTTATATTTTTATGTTTATGTTTTATATCTCCTTATAGGTCCATGGGGTAGAAAAGCAATGAAAAGCATCCGTGTTTGTTTGCTAGAGCATGCGCAGTCGGTGTTTTGATCACGCGTTCCTGTGCGCTCCTGTGCGCGCGATCAGAAAATTTTGGAGGGTACGCGGTCAACCGCGGAGAGCTATGCGCACACTGTTTGATGACGAAAATTGCGTCAACGCGCTCTAGTGCCCAACAGCGCACATGCAAAGTATAATTCCGGCTTGAGAAAGCTCACGAAATCCTGTCTCTTTATATTAACTAGGTTAAAAACTAATTGTTGCAAACACGTTTTAAACAGTTCATCCTGAACTGTGTTAGTGGGTATCCACCTTCCGAGTTCACACAGTTATTATCAGCTGCACGCCCTGGTTGTGCCCCTACATTCCCGGTAAGATTTCAATCCTTACAATAATTAATGCAGCTTGTGTCCAGCTTGTGTTTTTACTTCGTAAGTCTAGAGCAATGGGTTAGTTACCTGGTGCATATCGGATGTTCAAATATGATATCTGAATTAGCCTATGACGGGATTTACAAGTTTTTGGTAATCTAGTTTTATGATTTTTTTTCTTACAAACCACAAAACCAGTGAAGTTGGCACGTTGTGTAAATCGTAAATAAAAACAGAATACAATGATTTGCAAATCCTTTTCAACCTAAATTCAATTGAATACACTGCAAAGACAAGTTACTTAATGTTCGAACAGGTAAACTTTGGAATTATTTGCAGATATTAGCTCATTTGGAATTTGATGCCTGCAACATGTTTCAAAAAAGCTGTCACAAGTGGCAAAAAAGACTGAGAGAGTTGAGGAATGCTCATCAAACACTTATTTGGAACATCCCACAGGTGAACAGGCTAATTGGGAACAGGTGGGTGCCATGATTGGGTATAAAAGCAGCTTCCCTGAAATGCTCAGTCATTCACAAACAAGGATGGGGCGAGGGTCGCCACTTAGTGACGTCACGATACCAAAAATTCAGTAGTCGGTGCCAATACCAGTAAAATTACACGATTCTCCATGCCAATTCGATACCGCAGTAAAAAAGGAAGGACGGATTTTCAAAGATCTCATTTACTTAAACAGGAACATCTTTATTGGATAATTTGCAAAATATTGAAATGTAATTTCTATTAACAGACATACAGAACATAACAAAATATAGTACAAGTACTTAAGAGAACTTTAGATTCATACCTTCCAGAGGTATCATTTGTAATGGCTACTTTAACCCTGTCTTCACCAGTTCAAGTTTTTTTGCAAAGAAACATGTCATTTTGGTGTACATATGCAAGAAGATAATATACAGCATCTAACTGCAACCATATCAGATACATAGGCTGACTTATCTGTGCAGTGAATAAGCACAACTCGGAAAACTCAGACATTATTAAGCTTTTAACTTCTTCATTTCTAACATTTCTTTAGGCTTAGAACTAGTGCCGCACGATTAATCTAATCGCAATTGCAATCGCACTTTCAAACTGCGCAATTGCATAACAGGAAAAATGCTGCGATTTTTTTTTGTTTTTGGGAATTTTTCCATTATTCTTTTATACAGTCCTTGGTGTAGAGAAACAGGAAGATTGGGGATAAGAATGGGGGAAGACACGTAGCAAATAAACTACCCCGGAATCGAACCCAGGTCGCTGCAGGAAGAACACAGCCTTTATGGTGCGCGCTTAGACCAATGACCCACCGGGTATGTATGGAGTTAATGGTATGGAGTCTGTTGACATTACACCCACAAGCCATCCTTGTGGATAGCTTTGTCCGGCTTTGTCCGAACTGTCAAAAAATTACATCCTGCATACTAATTCCAAAACACTTTTCTTTAACCTATGTGGAAAATGTCTGAAGATAAAGGAAAGATGTGAAAGGGAATTCCCACTGCTTAGGAAGACGTATGCGCTAACTGGAGAATCTGAGTGCACTTAAAACAAGCAATGTGATCGAGTCCGTTGCCCATCACATACGTTTTTTTACGCGATTAGACGGATGAATGGCCGCCGCTTTGAATACTCCTGCTGCGCTGAATTGTGAAATGTTGTGATCTCCTTTCTCTTCAAAAAGAATGCTTCGTGTACCCTATGTTAAAGGACTTAAATTAGGAAGCACTGAGACTCCTTTCCTCAACATTTAAAGAATTCAAAGGCAATTATCATGGTTGCCACGTAATATTTCCCGGATCATTTTTTAGGAGTTAGGAACATTCATTGGCAAAAAAACAGACGCAGCTCTGGCCTGTGAGTACGTATGGTCTCATGACTACTTGCTACAGTTCTCAGTGACTAATATGAAAGCCGAAGAAAAGGTCTACTTTTTCGTGACCTCCCTCTGAATTCAGGTATCAACTGGAACACTCTGAAGCATATACTGCCCCCAATCGTTCCGGAATAGTCACAGCACCGAAACTTACCATACCTCGGTACTTCCGGTGCCTAAAAGAATAGGCATCGTCTGTGTTTTTTAATTTAAGAATCGAATGGTATCTCAAGTATTGGTTCTTGTGACATCCCTAGTCTCGATGCTACCACAGCTAACCAAATCAATCCCCAGTTTCAAAAAATTTTCTAATGATGGAAGGAGGGAAACCCCCCTTCCATACCATCGCCCCAGCGCCCTCTGCCGGACCAATATGAAATTGCTTCCTACGCCCCTCTGCCATAAGAAGCATTGATAGGTTAATTTCTCCTTCAGGGCCCAAAAGAAAATCCAATTCCAGGGCACAGTGATGGCGCTCTGTGCTGTAGAAGATTCAATCCTACAGACCAGATCTTAAATTCAATACCTGAGTCACGACGGCTATTAAAGATTCAATGGCCCTTTTCAGGGTGACCCCAGAACCAATCCACTCTGATTTCTGAAGTCATCTTGTCATAAGACAACATTGTACTCAGCCGACCTGGCCATTCTTTTAAAACTAAGGTTATAAAGTAAATCTTATTGAATCCTCTCCCAGGCATACACTTGCATTCCCCAAATTACCCCCATAACCAATCTGATTTGCCAGCTGCGATGCTCAGCAGAGAGTAGTTAATGCCCTCTGTCAGAGATTCTCTGCTTATTTATGACGTTTGTCATGCACAGTAAGCAGACAAGCTGTTTTAAGATGATTTCAAGGGGATTTATTGCACAACCTCTTGATAAAATGAACAAAGCCCAGTACAAATAACACAACAAACCAAGAGGAGAACATGGCCATTTTTCAAAGAATGACTAGAGACAGAATTTGATAAACTTGTGCTGGGTTTTCAACAGTGGAATGCAATTATAATAATTTATTTCAAGTCGTAGCCTCACAACATTTATCAGAGAGAAAGATAACAGCATTTGCGCCATTTTTCACGCAAAAATAGATTTGAAGTGTTTTACACAATTGAACAAATAAACCTGATTATGTTAACTACACCCAGAGTGAATAGAACTATCCTAATTCTAGAGTGATTTATAGATGTGTATATATTCATAGAATTCAAAGTCCTTCGTTTGATGAAGAGCCTCTGTTCTACTGCTGTATTTTTTGCTCCACTAATTGTGATTAATGGGCTCCAAACAGCATAATTTACAGGCGCGTTGCCACCTTGAATTGGCATGGTAACATCTGCGCCCCGTCCAGAAACACCTGGCAGTGTTTCATTCAATCTTTCGCCCCCTCATCACTCTGTGAGACAGATTCACTGTTTCGTTTGACCTTTCACCTATTCATTAATGAGAGCTTCACTGTTTCATTTGATTCATAAGCCTGTGAGAAAGCTTCAATGTTTCGTTTGACCTTTTACCAGTTCATCAGACTGAGAGGCAGCTTCACTGTTTCCTTTGATGTTTCACCTGTTCATCTGTCTGAGAGGAAGCTTCACTGTTTCGTTTAATCTTTCACCTGTTCATCAGTCTGAGATGAACATCCATCTCCAAGCTGTTACAACCCAACCCCCTGCAAATACAATCCATACCACCCCCTCATAAGTAAAATCTCCAGACATTGTCTCTAATCAATCTGTAACAACCCAACACTTCTCCTTAGAAACCATATGACCCCCCTGAAAGCAAACAGAATCAGTGCCAACCAAAAATTACCCCACAAAGTGAAAATCCACACACTGGACACTACAAGAGCACGGAACCCAAGGGCACTGAGGCTTGAGCCGTAATGGCGGCCTCCAGACTATGAAACACAGATCCTTCACTGTCTTCATTGAGTCATTAAACGAAAGTTTCCGTCCCTGCGATTGCTGGCTCCTCGTCTCATGTTACATGGAAGCACACGGGCGGTACTATATAAATGCAAATTTCATTCCGCAGCGTGGCAGAACCGCTCAAGCATTACAGATGGACGCCTTCACGCATACCTGCTTTATTAAAGGTCCGCCGCTCCCCCCGTCTTACAGTGCATTAAATTGCAGGTTACAAGGGCGAGGGCAACTCGTAAACCAGCCTCTCAGATTGCGCGCGTGGGCCCCCATCATCCAGCTTGCAGCCAGAGAGGAGTGGGCAGCTGCAGGAAATAAAATGCAGACCATCGTGCTGCTCTGCCTCGCTGCTGATTTACGAGCAGAGAAGGAGGTAAACCCGTTTTCATTTTTTTTCAAAATATCCCACCATTAGCGGATTCTACCGAGAAAACGACATACTGCTTCCGATTTGACCTGGTTAACTGCTGACATATAAAACCAGACATGGCATCGACCTATCAATCATGCACATAGTAACGGCATCGATCGATGAACAGGAGCGTTATCAGCCAAAACAGGCTCAGCTCAGGAGGGGCTCATTGCAACACAAGGAATCTGTTAGGAGAAACCTTTCTGCTGCTACCTGACAGAGACTGAAACTGACTGACGGGTTTAAGTTCTGGCTCACCTTGTATTTAAAATCTGTTGGTAATCCTCTCACACACACATACACACACACACACACACACACACACGCATACACACACATACACACGCAGGAACATGCACGTGCCTAAAAACACACACACACAAACACACTCATACCCGAATAGAAAAACACACACACACATGCACACAGAACATGCCATCATACAAACACGCATGCGAGTGTGCCAGGGCGCGTGCAAATCGTATATGGGTATCCCTCCTAAGTGGCCCAAATCCGATTTTAAAATTTTACAAGAGTCTAACTGACATCGGTTTGCCATCTAGCTGTGGTCTTAACTGACTTTTAATGTGATATTTCTCCACTCATTTTACTCAACTGGCGGTTCCATCAGAAGAGTTCGCAGCAGCTTCAGCAGAAATGACGGTGAGTAAGCAGCTCTGATTTGAGAGCCCGTGTCGTGGACGGCAAGCTGTTCAGCTCCGACAGGCTAAGTGCACCCCAGAGGCCGGAGGAAGGACAGATCTGTGCCAACATGACGGTTTCTGGTGACAGGCGTCACAGTGATTAGACTCCTGTTGGAGGGGGAGGCCAGAGGCTGGGACTCGTCTCCCGGCTCCACTCAGCCCAGGTCACAGTGCATCGCGGCACACCTCAGCCTGTGGACTGCTGTGTGGAGCTGATGAAGTCTGCAAGCACTTGAATGGCGACGCTGGCTTGAGGTGGGGCAGTCAAATAATGATGTCCTAGCATATAATTCCAAACCACCAGAGATGGGGACTCGAGTTTGCGACTCGGACTCGAGTCGCACTTAAGTCGCATGCACGGAGACTTCAGACTTGACTTGGACTCGCGCTCAAAAGACTTCAGACTCGACTCGGACTCGTGTTTTGGGACTCGTGAACGATCATTATTTTTTCTTTTTTTTCGGAGGGGGGCGTATTAACATTGGGGAAACCCTGAAACGTCTGTCGAGCTTAATATCATTCTTTCCCTTTTTATATGGTAACCATATCACACATCGAATGCGCGCCTTGCGGCCTCACGTACTAGCAACTCGGATGACACTATGGCGACCGACACACCTGCAGCGGCTGCTGTACCCTTTGTAAATACGTTTGGTTATACAATTTTCACACAATACGGCACCAAATAAAGAAGCTCTGACTGCGAAGTCTGCTGTACCAAGATTAAGGACGCTGGATCAATTACATCAAATTTTATCACGCACCTGAAAACTCAACCGGATAGGTCAGTCACATTAACGCCTATGGACGGTTAGCAAACATGTTTAGCTCAACATCAGCTATGCTTAACTTAGTTTGCTACCAGCTTTGTAACTGAATATTTGAATAGATGAGTGAATGTTAGTTTTCTTGTCACACTTGTTTGCATGGAGTGGCGTTAACATGACGTTAAAAAAAAAAAAAGTTGGGTAGCGTTATTCATCTACGTTCCGTTGCCACCATCTGCTGGCTAACGTTAAAGGGATATTTCAACATGTTGGCATGTCGGGGGCCGAGGGGGGGGGGGACGCAAGCTGCTTCGCGAACATAATGAAAGTGAACTGTACAGGTCCCTCGCTCTTTCAAAACTCATCAAATACACAATCAAACAGCTCCAAAACACTCACGTGCACCACTTGTAACCTGCACTTTCACCTGGCTACGAAATAATAATGTATAATTTCGTAAAATTACGACACATGAAGCAAATACTCAGAACTACAACCTGATTCGGAACAAAGTTCTGTTTTGAGTTCCGGAGTAGCTGCAGTAAACATACGCTTTTGAAATCACTCCGCCCAGCCGGTATGTCTGGAATGTAGTTCCGGTTATGTATTTGCCTTAACTCTGTCTCGTAATTATACATTATTATTTTATAGCACAGTGAATGCGCATTCTGTTGCCTAATACTTTTCTAGGTCTTACAGTAGGCCACTGGAAGACACCTACAAGCCTGTTAATGTTCACCCAGTGTATTAAGAGAAAAATAAGATAAACCATTCTCATCTTATTGTAGGTTTATTATTGTTAAATAATTTCGTTCTAGGCAAAACAACACCATTGATTGTTTCCACAAAAGGGTTACTGTTTCATTAGTAAACATGTCAAGATAGCCAATAACTCCAATGACATTCCTTTTTGAGCTTTACTTTTATGAACAGAATCATTTTTGTCATGCAAAGAAAGGTTCCTTTTGGAGCAAAACTGGTCAAGTTTTAATATCACCAGTTTATAGACATACAGTATTTTTCAGATAATATGGCAGCAATAGTTTTGCTTTTTTTGTGAGCAAATTTTTAATTGCTAATGGCGCAAAAATGAGAAATACAAGTGTTTAAAGTACTTTTAAGTGTTTTGTTTACAAGATACATTCAGCTAAAGTGTGATGTTTTGCACTAATTACAAAAAGAAGGATGTTAGTCAGCCCATAATGCCTTTGACTTTGACATTTTTTATATTTGTTCTTATTATGGTCCCACTGAAGCCTGCACAATAGGGGGCAAGATATATTGTAACTGTATGTTCATGTTGGAAGAATGCGGTTCCCTTTAAAGGAAATAATTGTGTTTTCTTCATATTGCATCGCAGTACCCAGTTTAAAGTGATCATATAACAAACAACTAATTATTAGTGCTGATACTTTATGCTAATAGATAAAGGAGTGATAATAATACAGTAAATGCTCTGAATTTCTTAGATATAGCTGTGCAGTATTCTTAGTAGGCCGAATAGCAGCAGATGATGGAAGACTCATTACAACAAGAAGAGACATGAGACTTTTATTTTTTAGAGACTTGAGACATGACTTGGACTCGTGACCAAAGACTTGAGACTTGACTAGGATTTGCAAAAAAAGACTTGTGAACATCTCTGCAAACCACTTTTCATAAATCTTGATGTAATGCGTCATGAGGTTTTGAAAAGATGTAAAAGAACATTTCTTAGAGCTTGGAAAAAGATTGAGAGAATCCGACTGCACTAACATTAGGCAATACTATCATGAATCCCTTCTCCGACAAGTTTGTTTGTTTTTGTGAATGGCCTGATGGATGATGCGTCACTTCTAATATTACCACAAAGAATTATATGACAGTGTCACCTCCCTTGTTTCTCCTTGGACAGTGCAATGTATTCTATGCTAATGAAGGTAAGTAAGGATGCATTGATGCATTTTTACTTAGCTTTCAAAGAATTTGAACATCAAGCCTACTGAGTAAATACCTTAGGGTCACTTCTAAGGAGTTAGGAACTTATCAAAGCAAAAAAGACCTTTTGATTGCAGCCAGTACCCCATATAAAAAAGGGCCACAATTCCACAGATCATTGGTGTCAATACGAGCAAACTGAAGCTGACAATCTGTTTTGCCTCACGTTCAATGTTTCTAAATTCAACCAGCAGGAGTATGGAACAATGAAGAAGTAGTTGTGTCACTGTTCAATATCGTGGACTGCATTGTACCTGGTGTTATAGCGAGATTGCCGCAGGGCTCCTGCCTTCCTAACTGCTGTGATGAACACCCTGATTAATCCCACCATATCCAATCCAAATGCAACCTTGGTACTCTCTACAAGCTCACCTTAAGTCCCACGTGCTGCCACTCCACCCACCACTGAGACCGCATTCAATCAGCCATTTATCTCAACGGCGAACAAGTTGAACTCCACAATTAGCCAACTGATTAGCACCTCTATTAGCATTCCAAGTACTAAAAAGTTCAGCACCTCTATTAGCATTCCATCTACATTAGATTTTGTGTCATTTTAGATCCCTCCATAAGACATCATTTGAGATTAGTCAGAACTGTTAACCCTAGAACTGAAGACAGTTACATTTTACTTGAAGGTATCGTCAAGAGTGACATGACACTGCCATAACATTATGTCAATTTCGTAAACTTTTATGACTGTCATTCGGTTTTTCTAATGAGAAGTTGACATTGTTTGGGTAGTCTTGAGTCATAAACGTTTATGACATTAACATAATGTTCATGACACGTTTATGACTGTGTCATGTAACAGTTATGACAGTGTTATGTCACTCCTATGACGATACCTTCAAGTAAAATGTTTCCCTGAAGACTAAGCACAGAGGACGGGGGGAAGGTGGAGCAACTCACCAGAATGGTGGTGATGATTAGGGTGGTGTTGAAGAGTGAGTCTGTCACATTTAAGGAGGGCAGCTTCTTCTCCATAGAGAGGCCCTGCTCCGAATGCCACAGACCAATCTGCAGGGAGACGGACAGACAGAAACACACGCGCGTGTGTGCGCACACAGTGTCAGTAACAGCAAAAAAAAAAAAAAGACTTTTTTGTGTCTCGGCAGTGCAGATATTCAGTCAGGCAGAAAAGGGGAAAATGCACCGCTTTAGAAGACGACCTTGTTTTCAGGAGCCTTTTCAACTGGTTAAAATAATTTCATATGATTTTTCTTTCTAAGACAAGGTTAGAAACTAGCATTTTGCAAAGCAGGGCAAAGCTTTGATGCAAAGCTATTTGCTCAAAGCACAGTCAACAAAAGAACATGCTACCTGCATAATAATCACATTGAGTGGCATAAACTGGAGGTATGCAGCTATTGAATCCATTTTGAATCCTGATTCTTTTTAAAGCGCAACACGACAAACTGCCACCATGGGGCTTGTGCGCAATTGTGCGAAATTTATTTTCTGAGAAAATGCATCATCAAACCAGAATTGGATCGTATACAGACAGCTACCAAATGGCAGAGTGAAATGCTCTGGGGGAAAAAAATTGTTATAAAGTCAGCAAATCACCAGCAAGGTTGCACATCCTGTCACCTTTTAACACCTAATTACCAGGCAAGCTGTTCCCATGTTCTTTGCCTAAATGACAATCAAACTGATTCACTACTAATGAATCAAAACCAATGTTGTGTAACAACCAAATTGTGACATCAAATAGATATGCCTAACTAGGCTACAATGTCAGATTGTAAGAATGGCAACAATGTGAACTAGAATGTGTTTTTACTCTTGAAAACATACGTCTCCCCCTCGACCCCCTATCCTGCCTAACCCACCGGACAGACGGACAGGCAAATACCAAAAGGGACGACTGCATGACCTGAGTAGGAAGTATGCAATGTTTTGTGAAGATATGCAAACGGTTTAGGAATTATGCTCCGGACAGAAATCCACACGGACAGACAGAAGGCTGGACAGATAAGAACGTAAAAAAGGCACCACTTCTGGACCTCAGTAGTAAGTATGCGTAGTTTTGTTAAGATCATGCACAGTTTTGGAGTTACGCTCCAGAAATTAAGTGGGAACGCGAAAGGGAACCAAGCCTAAAACAAAATGTCTCCCCTCTCCCTCTGGGCAGGAGACATAAATAAATAATAATAGAAAAAAATCAATCTAAATCTTCTTCATCTCCCATATTGTGACATTTATTTATTTTTCAGGAGAAAGTAAAAGTCATCTTTGAAAATGTTTTATTGAAGAAGGCACTTGATTTATTTTTAAGCATTCAAAAACATAGTATATTTACAGAGGAAACATTTTAATGAGTGGAACCATTGATGTGAAATAAAAATTATTTTCAGGTTTGAAAATGGTCAAACACACTCAAAGCCAAGCAAATGCATATACCTATATCTGTGCTGTTTTGTGAGCATGTCAAGTTCAGAAAGCCATCAGCAACACGTACAGCCTCAATGGCGATTAGCCGACTCCACAGTTTTCTCCTGGATGAATTTCACCAGGGCTTTTTTTTTTCTAGCCTGATAGCATGAACAGTAGTTACTTGGAGTAAGCGTCAGATCTATGATGTACATTAGCCAGATGAAGTGACATGTAACTTCTATGCCGACCATGGTTGTCAGCTAGCATACAGAGACAATGGCTGGAAACTCGAGTCAAGCAATTAATACATTAATGAAATCCATACCATTATATTCATAGTGACTCATATAAGTGCACACAAAAAGATTAATGGGTATTTCTAAATTCAGTTTATATTTCAGATGAATGAAAATGATAAGAAGGAGGGCATTATCATGTATGGCCTAGCCTCAAACCATCATTGCATGCTTGAATTAGCGATAAAGTTGCACTGAACTTGTCCAATTACTAAACGTTTTGCTTCACTGAGCCTCACAAGAACTCAAAGGAGCAAAAGCACAAATTGATTCTGATAGTATGGGGACAAAAATCTGGGCTCACTTTGCAATGCTGCTACGCGGTATTGACATGGAACCATATTGCCATGTGTTTAATTGGTTTACTGAAGCGATCTGATGTCATTTGTTTTCTGCTCCATAAAGCATGATAGCCCTATTGAGTTAACTTGTGAACTTAATTCATCTCTTTCTGCTCTTCTCTTTCTTCTTACTTGTCATGACAATTTTAGGATATTTATCTCAAGTTTATAATTTTTCCAAATTTAAACTCAGTTATCCATTGTCTCGACTAAGTGTGAGTTGAAACAAAACTTATCTTTTAGTTGAGTTTATTCGCATTTCTAAGGCAGCAGGTGAACTATGGCTTATAAGTTTAACCAGCTCGATGTGTATACCAGTGAGTAAATTAAAAACCTGAATGTTCTCACACTCCTCTACCACCTATCACGTTTACATAGATACACGTACAAGTTCCTCGCCATTCCTGAGACTAAGTCAGAGGTGGGCAGCGAGGGCCGTATCTGTCCCTGGTTTTCACCCCAACGTCTGGTCTTTAATTAGTTGATTGTCTCAATTAGCCAAACCATTTATGAAATCTGACGTTTCATGCGCATTTCTTTAAATTATCATGAAACTAAAAAGACTAGTCTTGTCTCCCTTCATAAAACATTTTCCTTTTATCGAATCATTGCGAAAATCTATATTTGTGCATGCAATCAATTAACTCAATTAGTCAGGGTAATTGATAGGAATAAAAACCTGCATACACACCGGCCCTCCAGGACCATGATTGCCCACCCCTGGTCTAAGTCATCCACAATAGATGACACAGGACTCACTGATCAATAAAGAATTGTGAGCTGTAGTGTCTACATATAAACTCAGGCAATTAACTGAATGATTACAAAAAAAAGATCAACTATCAAACAACCCCCTTTGCTAAGAATATACTTAAAAATGTGCTTGCAAATGAGAAAATCTCACTCAGTGGCAATGTATTGACTTAACGACAATGAACTGAATTCAGCAACTCAGTTACAACCTTATCTCTCAGACACAACGTTTCGCCTTCGGTATTTCGATTACTGCATGCTAATTTAAACACAGAGCTTCCATTAGCTCAGTCAAACCCTGTCAAAATAAACTCATTACCTTCATTGACTCGGGTTCACTCGTTTCATTTAAAGATACGGCTTTCACTCACCCGATTGCCCACAGCTCTTTTAAGGCAACCAGCATCCACAACTTTGCCACTACATTACAGCATAGGCCAGCATGTACATCACAGTGTTATCGCACACGCATGTACAGTATGTATATCACTATCACTGCACAGACCAGTGCGTTTCTCTGAATTTGCTCCATGACCATAATAAACAACCTTATCCTGGGTATGAAGCAATTGACAGCATTGTCACACTGCACATACCTGTGCTAGAAACAGTCCTGTTACCTGTACCTGCTCCGCCAAATGGTATACATTGCAGGACTTTTGCATGTATTGGTGATAGGGCTGGTTACTGATATAGGTAATAGGACTTGTTGCAAGCAAAGGAGATAGGATATAGGTAAGAGAAATATTATAGACATGGGGGAAAAGTATATTTCAGTTTTTGGTAACAGGAATGTGGCATTTATAAGTAACAAGAGTACTGGAACAGGAGTATGCCAGGTATAGCAAAAAAGTATTGCAGGTATAGGAACAGGAATATTGGTTCAGGATTATAGTGGGTAGAGGTGAGAATAATACCGCTGATATGGATGACAGGCTTGTTGCTGGTATACCTTACAGGAATACTGCTAGTTTAGGGAACAGGAGTATTGCAGGGACGTATGAATGTGTTTTTGAAGGAAAAAGTTTGGAGAAGTGCTCAGCAAATTTCAAGTTCACCACATCACAGGGACTGAGTATATGTTTAGAAGGAGACTAAAACCCTGCAGAAAAGATGTTACCTCTCCGCTCATTCTGTTCATTTCCACTCAGTGCAGCGGTAGACTGGGAGGCATCTCATACACAAGTCAACCAGGACAAATTTTCCAATATGCTTTCAAAACTGAACTTCTGATAGCCCAGGGGATTCCAAGAGTCTGAGATTTCCAGGAGAGACGCATGAATCTGTTAACTGTTAACGAGGCAAAACTTCATCACCAACTGCCTAAGTTGCTATACTATCGGTCCTCCAGGTGCTGCCAACATAAATACTCAGACTAAGGGTTTCCAATTTTCCAACACACCGGCAGAACATTTCACAGAGCAGGGGCAGCATCATACTTGAAAATTCTGGGGCAAATATCTCTCCCCTTTTTTGACAGCAATTAGTCCTGGCTAATTCTAGATAGTTTTCTTTTATTAACAAGTTTCCCAATTCAAGAATAATCAAGTGGCAATTGAAGACATGTTTTCCCTCCCCCATGTGATCTAAAAGTGACAAAATAATGGGCTACATTCAGTACAGAAAAATAATTTAATTATAATTAGGTCTATGCACCAGCACTCTGCGACGGCATTAGGGAACTCTTTAGTGAATGAAGGTAATTTTGTTGACTAGTACATGGTTTCGTCCATTTACATTTTCCAATTAGACAGCTGTCTATTTTTTATAGCGAGTTGCCTGACCGTGCTGAAAAAACAGGTGTACGTACTTGTCGCCGAAATTACCTTCATTCGCTGAAGAGTACTGAAATGTCGTCGCCGAGTGCCCGTGCATAGACTAGATTATAATTATATGGTTTTTCTGTACTGAACGTAGCCTAATATTTTGTTGCTTTTAGATCGCATGGGGGAGAGAAGCCGTGTCTTCAATTGCCACTTGATTATTCTTGAATTGGAAAACGTGTTAATAAAGGAAAACCATCTAGAATTAGCCAGGACTAATTGTTGTCAGTTAAGGGAGGGATATTAGCCCTGGAATTTTCAAGTCTAACGCTGCCCCTGTCTCAGAGCATCACACTCCCTCCACCAGCTAGTCTTTTCCCACAGCGCATCTGGGGCCATCTCTTCCCCAGGTAAATGGCACACACAAACCTGGAGAATGTACAGTACATGACGTTAAACAAAACAGGGCATATTGCTCAGAGTTCTTATTCTGACGCTCATGTGCTCATTGTGGGATCTTTCAATGGTAGACAGGGGTCAGATTGGGCACTCTGACTGCTCTGTAGCTAAAGAGCCCTATACGCAGCAGTGTGTGATGTACTGGATGTGCACTATATTCTTCCAGTAACCATCATTAAAATTTTCTGAGACTTCTGCCATAGTAGCTGGTCTGTTGGAGCAGATCAGGTGGGAAAATCGTGGTCCTGTTGTGCCAATGAGTCTCAGACCCTATCGTTAGTCCCTTTTTGGCGATTGATGCTAAGATACTCAGTACTGCTGACCGGGAGTGGCCCACAAGCCTTGCTATTTTGGAGAGGCTCTCCCTGACTACAGTGATTTGGCCCCAGTAAAGATCACTCAGGTCCCTTTTATCCAACGCCAACAATGACAAACTACTTTTTCGCTTACCGTTCATAGAGACTTCATCGACCTTGGCACATGCCATTGTTATGAGGTAATCAACAGTGTTTGCTTGAGCTGTGAGGGGTCATAATGTCTCAGCTCAGCAATGTACACAACTCTTTCCTTGATTCTCAGAACAAGATGAGCAGCTGCACACTTAATGGGATATAATCAACCATATTACAAGCACATCCGTCTTATAAGTAAGAGTTAAGTGATTACGAGCAATCAATTTCCTCAAATAGATTTTAATTTGGCACAGAGGTTGAGATGGGTAGGCTATCCTTTTTCCACGAGGAATAAGCAACTTAGGAACAGAGCCATTGAATGTAAAAGAAAGTAAATAAATGAATAAAAATGCACGCGCCCACACACACACAGACACACACACACACACAGACACAAACAAACATTCATGTTTCAATATTAAAGTGAAACCCTGTCCAGAGGCTCTGAGCCCCAGTGATATGGCTCTCACAGAGAGAATCTGGACAGACATAATCTGTTAGCCTGGCTGCTGGGTGAATGGGAGGTATTCACTGGGTATTCAGTGGTGTATGAAATATGATTCTAAAACTCATAGCGATAAAGAGTAGGAGACCTCTCTCTATTATAAACACAGATGCCGCTGACAGAAGGGGAACGCGAAAAGTGGAAGAAATGCATGCTGATGCACGACTGAGTCACGATTTTCGATCACGGGAGGAGTTTGGGGGAAAGAGGAAACATAGCACTGACAGTAGACATTTGGTATTTAAGTGAATGAGAATCCCGGGGTTGGGTGGGATATAAATTACATAGTTCTGAGGACTGTCCTTGAGACAGGACCTTAGTAAGGCTTTAAAACAGGCCATTGCAGCAGGCCCGACTGCTCTCTGGCATTTACACACTTGGCAGAACATACCTGTGTGTGTGTGTGTGTGTGTGTGTGTGTGAGGGTGTGCGTGTGTGTGTGTGAGGGTGTGCGTGTGTGTATGTGTGTATGCGTAAGTCTGCCTGTTTGCCTGCAGCATACTAGTGAATTAATGTATGGAAACTTAAAAAGGAAGTGACTTTGAGGTTTTGCAATTGGATTTTGGGTCTCTGCTTTGGGACCGCAAGTTTAAACCCAGCTGCGCTGTATTGAAATTATAAATGAGAAATGAAATAAACATAGGGGCCTACAGTAAGATGCATTATCGTGGCACTGTTGCTGTCACCAAATCAGCAGGCCACAGCAGATTTGAGCATCATATAGGAAGCTTATACTTGGTCCCTGGGGAGATGAGAAGTGATTTTGCTCGGCTGCATAATAACTTACAGGGAATCCAATAAAAAGCCAGAACGTCCCATTTGCCTTTATTTATTGTTTTTCATTTACCTTCCCCTTCCTCTATAATTCCACCATCTTCTTTAATATTTAATACTGCAGATGAAGCGTTTTATGCATCGAAACACTTTTGAGATGGAGGAATGAATGAGGCAGATGGAGAGAAAGTGCAGGAAACAGAAAGAAATAAAATGGAAGAGTTAAGGAAGAAATTTTTTAAAAGATGCTGTCAGATATCAAAGACAATTACTGGGAAAGTCGCAAACGTCAGGCATGAAACGCCTAGGCCAGACTTTTTGTCTGCATTACTGCAGTTAAGATTGTGTTGCTGCTACAGGCAATACATGCAATATAAAGTTAGAAGTGTATTATGTTAGCCAGTCTTGTCTTGCTTTTTTGGAGTGCGCCATGATTGACAATGGTAGCTACTTTCATAAGTGTGTTATTGTAGACAATGTGTACAGGAATTTGTTAAAACTGACTGTGTGTTGATGCTTTCATGAGTGTGTTATTTTAGAACAGACTTCTAATGCCTTCTGAAGTGTGTTTTTGTAGACATTGTGAAATGGCTTTTCGGAGTGTGTAATGGTACACAGTGAGTTGATACTCACTGGTTTTCCGGAGATATTGCGACTCGGATACGTCCATATATTTTCCGTATCTGGGTGTATGCGGATTGATATGCTCTGGATACCGGTTTGTGCTTGTCTCGTATCCCCAACTCCGGATTGGGGTCCCTAACTCTGGATTGGGACTGTTCTGATACGTGCCGTGTCCGGGCTCTGTATACACACCCGGATACCAGACGTGTTTGAGGTATCCTGGGGAAAATATCTCCGGGTACCCGTCAGTATCTGGAGCATAAACGAACTCCGGATATGTCCCAGGAAACACCGTCCGTATCCGGGCTCATAATGTCTCTGTACATTTTCTACCACCCGCATCCCGCCCAGGTTGGCATTTATGCCAATGCTTATTATGCTCCATAATATTAATATCACATAAGATATAGACTTCGGTAGTTTAAAAGGTTAAAATGAAAACGGATTAAAGTTAACAATTACATCTCATTGTACATGAGCTTTGATGTTAACAGGATGATTTTGAATTTGATGCAGGAAGTAAGCCTTATAATTCACAAGTTTAGGAGTTAAACGCAGGCCATTTCTCACATAACTTTCATTTAGAGTGAAACATCCATCTGAATAGGACAGATATCCATGATAAACCAAACAAATACAAAGCCAAATTTTTGTTAGCGATGAAAGTGAATGATACTTCAAATTCGTACTGGGGCACGGGCCGTAAAAAAGGTGACGCCCCTGGAATAGACATTTAAAAGGTTGCAAATTGGGAAAACACAGGGAACAATTCTTCATACAATAATGCCCTGATGCATTAAGGTACTCACACTCCATGTATCTTAAAATGTATTTCCATATACGGTCTGATACATGATAAACAAATCTTGACTCAAAGTCAAAACACGCTCGGAAATTCAGAAATCAGGATACTGCCGGACACAGTCCGAATACACAGCGTGTCATGAAATATACGATGTCAGGATACCTCCGGATTCCAAGGTATTTTGTTCAGTCCATTTCATGTAGTGGTGGTGTCACATTAATGTGCCATTGGATTCTGTAATCATCCGTTTACCTGTTAAATAGGCTTAATCAAACTGGCATGCTCTGACGCAGCCTATAATAGTGTCAAGCATCCTTTGGAATTGGACTGATATTCATGATTAACTGAACAAATAGAATGCCAAATATTTCATAGCCCTTTAAATTCATACTGGGGCAAGGGCAGTAAAAGCTATAGAGATGGCTTGTATAGGCTACACTTTTAAAAGGCAACTTATTATTTGTTAAAGTTTGACCTTGCTGCTCTGGAAATGTTGTATTTTTGTAGTACTTATACCCGATGTGCCTTAAAATGTTACCGTAAATACGGTCCGGATATGTGTTAAACAAATCTCGACTCAAAACACGCCTGGATTCCCCCGGACTCTTCAGTGATCAGGATAAAGCTGGATACATCCGAATACGCAGCGTGTCACGAAATATATACGGGGTCAAGATATCTCCGGATTCCGAGGTGTTTTGCCCAGTGATTTCCAGGGGGGTTATTCCACAAAGCTGACTATCCGAATAAGCCTGGCTTTTTCACAATGTAAAACTTGGAAACTATTCAAATCTGGACATTGACTGAAATAAATACAGTTTTACTTTGTGCGAAAGCCAGGCTTACTCACTTAGCCAGCTTTGTGGAATACCCCCCGGGAGTCTTTTATTGTTTACAGTATGTGACTGCTTTTAAAAGTATGTTATTTTAGACAGAGTGTAACTCCTTTCAGCATGCATTATTGATGACAGTGAGATTATACTTTCAGGAGTGTGGTATTATAGGCAGAGTGTTGATTTTCTTGGGAGAGTGTTATTGTAGGCAGTGAGTTGAAGATTTCAGAGGGGTGTTATTGTAGGCAGTGTGTTGAAGTTTTCAGAAGGGTGTTATTGTAGGCAGTGTGTTGAAGATTTCAGAGGGGTGTTATTGTAGGCAGTGTGTTGAAGATTTCAGAAGAGTGTTATTGTAGGCAGTGTGTTGAAGCTTTCAGAGGTCTGTTATTGTAGGCAGTGTGTTGATGCTCTCAGGAGTGTGTTATTGTAGGTAGTGTGCTGAATCTGTCAGGGGTGTTATCTTGCAGTCAGTGCTTGACTGCAGACTTAGCTTGTTACTTTACCTGCCTTAGTCCATCTCTGGTGTTCTGCATTATCTTCAAGGCGTAGTTTGCACGCTGACCCTTGTTGTTGAACTCAATGTGCCCAGTGAGACCTTCCAATTCTACCTACCCAAGAGACACAAACACAAATTGTGAGGGTATCTTTTGTGATAAAAATAAATAAAGTGGAGCATGGTCTTCTTCATTACTCATTTAGTGTAGATGTTATTGCAGTGCACACACTGTGCAACAATCATGATAACCATATAATTTCACATAACGTACTGTTATTCATAAGGGTCATGGGTTGAATATAGGCAACTTCAAAAGCGATACAAAAATGGAGGGCTTTCAAAACATAAGCTCATGATTGCCTCCCTGTTCATGCTGCATTAATAAGCAGACTACAACCAATCAGAAAAAAAAACAAATGTGAGGCAAGTCTTGAGGTGAATTTTTAATAGTGGGCCTCATATCAAGTGCTGATTGTTACAAACAAAACTAGGAGATTGAAATGAAGCAAAAATTCTCAACCGTGGAAGCAATCTTATTAAGAGAAGTGGTGCTTGCAATCTCATTCAATTATTCTGGAAATATAAGTAGCGTCTCTATATTAGACAAGCGTTCCATGGCGACATAATTACAAATTATAATTTGAGTGCCCAATGTCATAACGTCTGGTAATAGAAAAGCATTCCCTGTCTCTATTCTAATGTGATGCAATTCAAAACAAGACCACTGCAATAAATCTAGAGTGCCCTTCGATCCAGCTGTATTAAAGCAGGGTGTTGTGGACCTACACAGGAAATAGTGGCTCTATGCCATCAGTAGATGACCACAAGCTCTTAGCGTTTTGGTTAAATTAAAAAGAATTATGGAAATGATAACATAAAATTTTAGTGGTTAATAGAAATACAGACAATCATGGCGATGCAAAAAAGTTAGTGTCATCCAGGAAGGCTTCATCCAATAAAAAAATGACCTTGAAGGAGAGAAAGTTGTAATAGGATTCTGTAAGACTGGATCACTCTGAAATCAGCACAGCTTTAATCAATTGCCTTTATAATACTGACCAGTCCTCAGATCCAGTTCATATTTATTACAATTTTTTATGAGCCATTTTTCAAAGGCACAAATTAAGTTTAGTCCTTAACTAACCTGTCGTTTATGGGGAATGTAAATTAAAAAAAAATGAATTTAGTCTAGATCGAGGCTGAATCTGTGTCAGTCAAACGGACTGTCTCAGTATACACTATCAATAAATTCAAACAATTTTTGCAGCTAAACCACTGTAAGATCACATTTATGCGCTGGGTGTACATATGAAGAGTTTGGTTCCAAAATGCAACATAACCATTTTAGTCATTTTGAGTAAATCAGCTTTTTCTATGTTGGCCCCTAATGCATTTTATAGAAAAACCCAAACTTTGACCATGAAAAAATACACCATATAGTATCCATTTCTAATGATGGGTTTTTGCATCATGTGTAAGAAGTGCAGGACTATCGCTCTATGGTATTATCAAAATTTTTGTCATTTGGCACTTATTGCGTTTTGGAACCAAACTCTTCATTTATACATCCCCACATTACTGGAGAAATATTTATTATATTATATTATATAGAAATATATGTGCCCACAAAAGCATGCATACATCTCTAGTGACTAGCGAAACTAGGTTGGCAGAAATGAGTGTAACTAGTTCAGGCAGGAAACTCGAGAAGAGCTATGTCAGCTGACAGCAGCCTGGTAAGCTACCAGCACGTCAGCACCAGCAGGCGAACAATTGGAGGATACACATCACGAGGTCATGCAGCGGTCTATTTGAAAGACGTCAAGCTCACTTGCTTCCGCTGCTGTTCGCAATGACGCTTCATGCTATGCACATGCTGTTTGGTTTTTGCTTGCCGCCTCCACCCCAGCCTCCACCTGTTTGGTTCTGCTCACATCGGGGGGGATTTTGATTTCTGTTCCTGACTATGTTTGTATGTTTGCTGTGCCTAAGTAGATTATTCCTCCAGAGCAGAACTGCCGCCAAAATACAATGTAATGCTCATATCCATGAATAAATTGTTCTATTTTATTGAAACGTGAGTTGTCCTGACTGAACTTGTATTCAAAATCAGTGCGCACTTCAGTTTGTGAGTTACCAGTGTACCAAGTTTCAAAGATCAGATTCGGAACTATGTTGAGTTGCTGCATTAGTGAACAAGATAGATGGGTTTCATATGAAAAAGAGTTTATCTTATTATATGGTCAATTGCTCCTGCCACTCCAAGGACAGTGAAACATTTGATCAGATTCCACACATATACTGCAGTCTTCTGCAATGCAAATTTTTTAAAGGCAGCCTCTTAAAAATGGAATTTGAAGGACTGCGGGTGTAGCGTATCAGGCTGCCTCAAGAATCGGGGTGAATGAATATTGGTGACCCTGGTTACAGGCGCTGAGACTGGAGCACTTACCATTCTCAGGTAGTTCATAAGGCTGGTCCCATGCTCCCAGATCTTGGAGGACTTGCAGGAGAGCTGCATGGCGCCCACATTCTGGCTGCGGTTCAGCTCCTGGACCGCAGCAACGACCGTGTGGACCGCATCGTACAGCAGCGCAGAGGAGAGCTGAGGGAAGGAAGCACAGCTTGTGTGGAAGTGCAATTAAACGTGGCCAAACATTAAAGCTGCAGTTGGTTAGTCTTATAGAAGCAACTTTTTGTCACATTTGCTAAAGTTGTCACTGTGTACAGCAAGTATTACATAAAACCAGTACTCTGTAATTAAAAAAGGGCTCCTTTAAACCCACCTACTGCTCCTACTGCAATTTACCAGAATAGTTTGGACCGACCAAAAAGAACCAATCGGAGCCAGGATGGTGTCTGAGGGGGTGTCTGAAAGCTGTCAAAAACTGCACATGCACGCATTGCGGTCAGCCTCCTCCCCCTTCCTCCTCAGTTCACGCCAGTGTTCAGTCATACTCAAATCTCAGACAGAGGGTTCAGGAGCTTAGAGAAACTAATGGCACAACAACAGCCATCAGTGAGGAAAAAAATACCGATGCCTCCGTTACCGACAACAGCACACACGGCTCAGGCAACTAAGAAAGGGAAGTCAGAAGAAAAAAAAGCACAAAAGAAAGAATTAGACAGAGCCCGGGATAAAACTAGAGTGAATATCAGAGTGACTTTTCAGAGGAGGAGGGAACTCCATGATCTGGAAGGATTAAAAACCGACGCAGAGTTGGCGACTTTTCTGCTCGACAGGTAAACCCGTTTTATTTGTTGGTTCATTTTTGCTATGCAACGCTCTGCAAATAAGCGAGTGAAACACCGCTTACAAGCCAGTCCCTGTTCGAATAGCCAGCATCTTGTAATTGTTACAGTACTCTGTAGTGCCTGTGATGTTACTGTGATGTTGCAGTCGAGCTAAGGTTTGCTTGTTTCCTTTGCTAGGACTAATGTTACTGGCGCCGTTTTATTAGAATGTAGTCGAAAATATCTTTATGAAGTGACCTGGCAGTCTAATCGGTTGTGTTGTTGTCCTCATAAATATGTGTAATGTTTCTGTGCTCTCACAGCTAAATGCTGCCAAACATGGTTTACTGGCCATTCAGCAGGATTCACGACAGTTTCTTTAATCAAAAAACGGGTAACTTACTAAAATAAGCGTGTACTGGGTTTTTTGACTGAATATATACTGCTATAGATTACTTTTCATGTCGACATGATTTATTTCTGCTCGTTTGTTGGCCAGCAATGTTGAATGTTCACAACAGTAATGTCTAGCGTCGGCAACTTGGCTGTTTTCATGATGTGAAATTGCAAAATCTCTCCACAGTTGCATGCATAGCAGCTTGCGTGCCTTCGCGTGCACGGCAGCCTCCTCTGGGGGAGGGTCTTTGGAGGCAGGACAGGAGTGCAGTGAAGAGGGAGGGGGAGGGATCTGGAAGTTGCATTTTTTCAAATTTTCATGCCAAGTCCTCTCTCTCATCATAGTTACCAACTGCAGCTTTAAGTGTGCGTTTCTTCAGTGGTCAGAATAAGTTGCTCAGCCGCAAGATGTTTTCTGCAGTTGGGTTGACACAGCAAAAACAAGGAAAGTACTTTATATGCATACATACTATAGCTGGAAGAACATAGAATGCCCCAAGTGTATACTTTTTACATTAAAGGTGTACTATGCAAATTTGTTTTCTTTCTGTGCTATTATATTTTTGTCTCAATTCGCTGACATCTCTCCACGATCCACTAGCTGCCAGCCCCTAAATTCCCTGAAATAACCTGGGCTCTGGGGACCGCACAGGCGTCACAAACTGCAAATAAACACAAGAGGCACAGGCTGTTCCCATAACATAACAAACCGTCCCCACCAATCACCAACAAGAGTTGACAGTTATGGAAGCATGGGAAGGAGGGAACTATGGGAGGGAGGGAGGGGCGGGCAACCTCTGTTTCGTTTGAGTTTGAATGTCAACAGAAGCAAAAGTCAACAAACTTGCATAGTGCACCTTTAAGACAGAGAAGGCAGAGAATGCAGCACAGTATATTTGTTTAGTTTCTGAGAAAGTACCACGTAGATATGCAGCTAATTCTTTCTTAGGATCATACAATATGCATGACTCCACAGTGGTTGCATCCTTGACATTTTGGATTATATTTATTTAATACTTCATAAATGCACATACATATTATTTCCCCTTTTAGATTCCGTAGACAAGCTGAATGCCATGAGAGTGTAACACTGGGTATCCAGCTGGATAATTAATACTCAAAATAGCTAATGTGGAGTCAGACTCCACTTGAGATGCTTTTGTGCAGAAACCCGAACTGAAGTAAAGATAGCCAACAAACATCAGGGGTTATATTCAGATATTTTTTTAAAAATTAACAGAATTTAAAGACAAAAATGTTTCCCACCAGGCTTGTATAACAGGATAGAGCAGGATTTAAAACACCCCATAAAGGCATAATTAGCTCCAATTGATACTGAAGTGCATGACAGAAATGGGCTTACTTACTTTTATTTGTGTTTTTGACTCCAAAAAATAACTCAAAAGCCATCCAAATGAGGAATATTGAAAAGCAGTATTGACACTAATGGTAAGTGCACAATAACACAGTGTGCAGCCGCCTTGTGCTGACAAAGTGAAACACGTAAATCGGTGAAATATACACTAACACGGTGACTTCAATTGACCAAGAAAGAACATGACCACTCAACATGGCAGCTCCATAATTATCTTGTCTCAGAGCCATCAAACCATAAATAATGGCCGATTACTTATTTTCATTTTATTCATTTTAAATTCACCACGGATGGGTCTATTGTGTTTTGGCAGCTATTCAGCAAGTTTCTGTCTGGGTGAGAGCTACGATTCTCTCTCAATCTCTAAATGCATCTCAATAACATCCTTCAATGATGGGATGACCTCATTAGAGAAAATGCCTCTGGAGAGAAAATGTTGGCCTTCATAAGCATCCCACATTGATTTTTTTTGCAAATTCTCCATTAAAGGCTTAATTACAAGTAAAAAAAATCTATAAAATGTATTCATGAGTCACTGCTGACAGCCAGTCAGTGGACAGAAAACATAACCACTGACAAGAGCATTGACCCAATCTACAATGCCCATATTTCTTTTTATGGACCATAGGTTCCAAGTAAATTAGAGTTTAATACATCCTATAGCCGAGGTGTCCAATGTTAACCAAAAAGGCCTGGAATGGGTGCAAGGTGATTAACTAATCATGAATTTTAATCAACACATTACAAAGAATTAAGAGCTTTGATGCAAGGCCAAAAAGAACAGCACCCACACTTAGCTTTTTAAGATACAGCGCCCTCCATAATTATTGGCCCCCCTGTTTAAGATGTGTTAAAAGCCTTAAAATAAATTCAATTTTTATTGCAGAAGCATACTGTCACACTGAAAATTGTAGAAAAGTGTAACCTTCAACTCCAGTGAATTTTAAGGGTAAAAAAAATCCCTGACTAAGAAATAATTAGTTTTCATAAAATAACCGGTTCCACAATTTTTGGCACCCCTAACAATTCCTAGGAGGCAAATGTAATTGAAGTATTTCTGTCATTTCTACAGTAGTTTACAAAGTTGATCAGAGTATCGAGGAACATTTAATTAGTAATTCATCATTTCCTGTTTCCCTGGGGTATAAATGTGACGTAACACAGAGGCCATTTCTCTTATCCACTCTTCAACAAGGGAAAGACAAAGGAACACACCATTCAAGTAAGGCAGATGTGTGTCCACCTTCACAAGTCAGGCAATGGCTACAAGAAAATAGCCACTCACCTGCACCTGCCCATATCTACTGTCAGAGGAATCATTAAGAAGTTTAAAACAACTGGAACAGAGATAAACAAGCCTGGACGAGGGCGCAAGGTTATTTTGCCACCACGCACAGTGAGTAGGATGTTAAGAGAAATAAAAAGTTCTCCAAAGCTCACTGTTAATGAATTGCAACAAATAGTAGCATCTTGGGGTCACCAAGTCTCCAAAACAACCATCAGGTGCTATCTACATGCCAACAAGCTGTTTGGGCGGCATGCACAGAAAAAACCTTTTCTCACTTACAATCATAAACGCAAATGTCTGGAGTTCGCCAAGCGGTACTGGGACTTCAACTGGGACCGTGTGCTTCGGTCAGATGAAGCCAAGATAGAGCTTTCTGGCAACAAACACTAAGTGGGTCTGGCGGAACACAAAAGATGAGTATGCAGAAAAGCACCTCATGCCCACTGTGAAGTATGGGGGAGGATCGGTGATGCTGTGGGCCTGCTTCTCTTCCAGAGGCCCTGGGAACCTTGTTAGGGTGCATGGCATCATGAAAGCTTTGAAATACCAGGACATCTTAAATCAAAATCTGGTGGCCTCTGCCTGTAAGCTGAAAATGGGTCGTCACTGGGTCTTTCAGCAAGATAATGACCTTAAACCACAAGTCCACCAAATCCACACAGTAATGGTTCACCAGACACAGAATCAAGCTCCTCCCACGGCCATCCCATCTGATAGAACATACAATTCCCACAGTGATTTGGAACGGATAAACTGTCCAGAATTGCACCAACATTCATCTGTGAATGCCACCGCTGATTCAGGAGAATGTAGACATCCAGTTTCATGCTGACACACTGATGCCGTCAGATCTATCCATTCAGTATGAACCATAGCTAGGTTTGCATCAAGTGGAGTCAGAAAATGAACATCCATATTTGTCTTCAGTATGCCCTATGCAGTTTATGAACTTCATCATTCAACTGCAAGTCTCTACATGACTAAAACTAACGGAATCACACCCGTCCCTGGCTAATTGGCCATTGCCACCTTTAGCTTCAAGTCTTATCCATACAGCTAAGCGTAGTGCATTAACAATGAGCCAAATGGAAGCAAACTGATGTTGTTCATTGGTCAACTCACTGGAGCCCCAGCGAAAGGGGCGTGGTCACAGTTCTCCTGCCAGGACCGGTTGAGGCTGAGCAGAAAGTCCAGGAAGAAGGGGTGTGTGCGGTTGAAGACGGAAAAGCCTATAATGTTGACGTGCTGGTCAGCCACATCATCCAATCTCAGCAGGGAGAACTCCTACAGAAGGGAAGAGGCAGCACATCAGGGGAAGAGCAAGGGTCATATTCTGCACAGATTACAGCAAAGAGAAGGTTTCAATGGCACATGAAAATGTCTCTATCCTAGATGCTATTGTGTACGTATATACACATCAAGATTTGTTATTTTTCTTTCTTTCTCAATGAATTTAAATTCAAAGCACTGCATCAGGCTCCAAAATTGAGTTTTCTTTTTCATTTATTCAATGACACAAAATCACCTGTTCTCCCTTGTCACATCACAGCAACAAAAAAGCACCGAAGGTGCTGATGCCTCGGTGCTTACAGCAGTGACAAGTATGTCCCTTGACGAAGCTATAAAATTCTTTGTGGACATGTCAGAGTGCCCTAGCTGTGCATCTGTGCTTGACATAAGCTATGTTTCCATCCACTTGTCAGTCGAATTACCTGAAGTTCGCCAAAAATATTCATGCGAATGAAGGCGGTGAAAATGCATTCCCACCTAACAGCATTGAAGTGAATAAAAACTTGTCTGTAGCCTAATGACGTTACTTGCTGCTATGCGATCAAATCATTGTATCGAATAGATTTGACATTTTAAGCTGCCTCCATTTATTTTCGCACAGAATCGCAGAACCTTCGAGTAGTGTGGTAAGCAACAAAATTAACTAGTCAGCAATAAAATGCGGTTGAAACTATCAGCGAATCTAAATAAGCGAATTTACCAAAACTTTGTACTAAAACGAACCAATAACTGCAATCAATTTAAGGTAGCTAAATGAACAAATGACGTGGTTATGCTAGATGGTTAAGAGCTGCTCACATCATTTACTTTAACTTTAGTACAAATTTTACAGGTTGTTATCGGACGATCAACATAAACTACAGCTGGGTACAGAAAATGACGCTAACAACAAAATTCATTAGGGGTCAGCTAATGCGAAAAATTTCCCAAAAATGTAGTCATTTGATAAACTTACCTGCAAGTGTGTTTCAATGAAAATGAATTCATTGTTTGGAACAATTGCTTTCCCCATGACACATATTACTTCCGCATTCCTCGATTCCTATTGGTTGATTTTGACCGGCGGAGCGGCTATCCCGGTAACAGACAAAATGAATGACAGACACACAAACGAACTACCATATGCCCCGCTTGTGCGCATACGCACCGAGGAATAATGAATGACAGACGCACAAACAAACTACCGTATGCCCTGCTTGCGCGCATGCGCACCGAGGCATAATAACAACATTTCTTAGACTTAAACAAAAAAAAGTATATTTACAAAACCATGACATACCATTAAGAATAAAAGTTGCCACAGCCTGGAAGCACAGATATAGGAAGTGAAGTGATGCTGTCATCAATAATCAATAACTGAGACTAAAAATCAAAGTTAGGCGTTTTCTCATCTCAACATACATTAAAGATGATTTTTATGGAGCCATGTTCATGTCTCTGTAAATATCTGTCTTCAGTGATCTGGATTCTGGGCTGGGTGTTTGCGACAGAAAATATAGGCTGATGCTTACAGAGCAGTCACAGCAAAGTTGTTAAAAACCGCAGAAAATGTAAACAAGTTAAAATTCATTAATCTACAAAAAAAAGGTATTCTGTTAAATTACTAGATCTCAGACAAAGCAGTGGAAAATGACTGAAATAGCATGAGCAACTGCAGAAAAAGTAAAAGTAGGTGTTTGAAGTTAAAAGAAAAAGGTCAAAGTGTAATAACTTGACTGCTGGGGATATGAATGTGCAGGTACAGAATGAGTTAAATGCAGAGAGAGAGTGCACTATTCTACCTTGAATGTGAAGAATGTTGTGAGAATTAAAGTGAGCTCAATTTACATAATGCAAGTGCAGCTTCCTGTACTGTGCTAGGATCGGTCTCTGATGGAGAGCCTCTTGCCACTGATTATTACGCCAATGGAGGAATAAGCAATAGGCAACAAAATCAAATCTCAAATCGCAATTACTGAAATTTCAATCCAAATGCATCGAATAATCTGTGTTTTTTCACATTTTGTCCCCCCCCCACCTTTTTGGAAATATTATTAATATGCATATGCCGGCATAAATCACATGGTAAACAACGTTAAGGTTGACCGCTATCATCTAGAATAATCAAAGATTATGGAATGCACTAAATTCGGTGATAATGGCACAAATTCAAAATGAGCCGATATTTTTCAAAAAACACAAACATTTCTCAGTTTCAACATTTGGTTGTGCAGTTTTTGTACCATTCTAAATCAAAAGTAAGGTTTTAATGAGTTGTAAATCATAGCATTGTGTTTTTATTTGCATTTTACAAAGTGTCCCAACTTTTCGGGAAACAGGATTGCTGTAAGTGTATTGGCTTTCATTCATTCTGTAAAACCTTTGCCAAAACCTTACTGTAACAAAATAATGCTTGATTCCAACTTTTACCGTAACATAATGCTAACAATAAAGCTAACTGTAACCTTAATCTTAACTCTAACCGATTGGCGTAAATCCTCCGAAATCCTCTGTTAGGACACCTCAAAATGTCCTCACAACCCAAAATGTCCTCAGTGGTATCTCAAGAATTGGTTCTCCCAAGAATAACAACACAAGCCTACAGATTCTCATAAACATATGCCAACAGACATGCACTCACACACTAGACACACAAAGACTTCATACACACATTGAATCTGCACAATACATTTGAAAAAGTATTTATTCTACAACCACTTAAAGTCAGGGCATGTAGAAAACGAGCAGTGCAGGGCCTGCCACATTTTCACTGTACAGAACAACAAAATGCCATCACCCACTTCAGTGAGTCAAGGCTCACAGATCCCACCCACTGCCTGACTGATGGACATAAAGCTGGGTGCAGTATTTGTAGCATTAGCAGGAACAGGAGAGTAATGAGCCCCCCAGAGAAGGATAGATGCCCCTCGGCTAAGAGCATACCTGGCCTTGCAAAGAGCTTTGCACTACACCTGGCATGGGGCCCAAATGTGGCTTAAACCTCCCGGAGCCAAGAGCCCAGAGGCACGGCTCACATCAACCCAACAGCACTTCAAAACAAGAGAGCGTAGTTTCTAATTAATATGCCTGTCTATGCTCTCTTAGAGATAAAATATTGACCAATGCCCTCTGCCTGCAGATTAGTTTTTTCATTTCTCCAGAGACTGGGCAAGATCACAAGCCTATGATTTTAAATTAAGTTAAATCAGGGACTGGCCATCTGGCTGACTACTAGACAATGAGGAAAACTGTCTGTTCGTCCAACAGTTTTTCTGTCTGAATCAATTTTTCTTCTCAATTTTTTGGCCTATCAGTGTGAAACTGCACATGGGAGTTGATGACTAGCAAAGGCAGGGATGGATGAAGCTGATTCTTCCATTTTCCCAAATTGAAACAGTTTATGAGCCAATTGATCTGGTTCACCAGCATTTTCAGCAAGTCTGCATGGAGTTATACCTCACCCATTCCTGGAAGTCTGCTCATCTTTGGAGCGCACATAGCCCAGGATGTGGCCTCGTCCTGAACTGAAAAGCTGTTTATTCAACACAGGCTTACTTTTTTAGGAAAGCCAATATTATGCAATAGTTCCCTTCAGACCTACCGCCAAACAGACTATAAAATAACTAAACATGGTCTCTCAGAACTTAAAAAGGTAAAGACTTGGAGCAACCTCTCAGTCAAAAGAGCAGTCACTTGACTTCAGGAAAAAAAAATCTTAACTTGAGTATTCTAATATAGTCTAAGGACACTTTTCCAACATAAAAATACATTTTGGAATGAGAGAAAATTCTTGCCAGAAGTGGGTGCATTTATCCTGTAATCTTTGACCCAGGTAAACCTAACATAGTGGAACAGTGGATGCACAACTATACATTGGTATGAGCACATCCCTAAAGTATGAAGCCCTTATGCCAAGCAGTTGACGAAATCTTTTCCGCAAAAAATAAAAGACACTTTCATGTCCAGTGACCTTGACCCAGTTGAACCTAAAATGGTGGATGCACAACAATACATTAGTATAAACACATGAAGAAAGTATAAAGCCATTTTGCTGAGCAGGTGGTGAGATCTCGTCCACACAAGAAAGCGTGACGCTAACACCAATCCTAACGTTGATGCAGAGAAGAAACCAGACTAAACCATACAGATACGTCCTTCAGACTACCCCAATAGCAGAATTATTAAAGATTAGATTTTCCAGTGAAAACAAGAGCCATCTGGCAATGGCGTATCCCCCCGGCGCCCCACATTCATGCATTAACTGCTCAAGAAATTTCTAAATACCAAAAGGCACATCTACATGATATATCAGATCTACACACCAAATTTTGTGAAAAAATATTGAACGGTTTTTGAGTTATGCTCCGGAAACGAAATGATTACGGACGTATGGACGGACATACAGACAAACGGAAGGACGGACATGGCTATCGCTACATCCCCCCGCATGTATGCCGGGGGATAAAAAATACATGCACATACATGCCAGTATAAGTTTGGAAATTGTATATACCACTACAACTTGTTTCCCCAATTCCGTCTGATCTTTTTTGACAATGATTGTACAGTAGTTCGCAGTGATGATTATACATCACCATTTTCATCTAAAAGGGATCCTTCTCTATAATGTTTTGGTGAAAATGTATGGAATAATAACACTGTGGGCAATGAGAATTAAGAAAAAAATTCCCACAAGTGCATTGAGGTAAAAATATGGGTAATAAACAAAAACAATGAAAACATCAACATAAGGTGACATGAACTTTGAGCAGTTTCAGTTTTAAACAGGATGGCATGACAAAAGGAGCTGCATTGTGGCCTTACATGATGATGAAGATGTTAAATGTTGTCAGGGCACTATTATAAACACCATCAATCATTTCGAAGAGACTGATTTGCTGAAAATTGGTGGCAATAAAGGTGTAAAACCGAAGTTAAGTGCCTCTCATGTTCATTATCTGAGTATGACAAGTTAAAAAAATACATTTTGTAATAATAAAGTGGCAGTTGACAGCATGACAACTTTGTGATATTAATAGCGCCAGAGAGGAAGAAATGAAAGTACAAGATCTACTGTTTTTAGTTGCCTGCTTGAAACTGGTCTGATTGGTTTTGTTGCTGCCAAGAGCTGGCAACCTCAAAAAAAAAAAGACTTGAGTTTGCCAAGAAATTCAAGGATTTGACACCAATGGACTGAGAAGCCCTTTGGACCGATGAATAAAAATTCAAAATCTTCTCACCCAAACACAGAACTCATGTGCATTGCGCAGTAGGAGAACATTTCAAAAATGACTGTTTAACCCCTTCAGTAAAACACAGAGGTGGTAATATTACGGTTTTAGGTTTACTCTGTTCGAAAGGAGCCGGTGAGCTCATAAAAATAGACGGAATTATGGATCAAAACAAGTATCATAGAATCCTTGTGAGGCAGGCATTGCCATCTGGAAAGAGTGGGGATTTTAATTGGGTGGGGATTTTATTTTCAACAAGATAACGACCCTAAACATACTTCTAAGTTGTGCAAAAATGATCTGTCTTAAAGAAACATCTGGTGACATAAAAGTTATGACTATGTCCTATGTTATGACTATGCTCAAAATCCAGACCATAATCCAATTGAGCAAATCTGTTGTTACGTCAAAAGAATCTCTTTTGGAATGAATGAATGATCAAACAATATGGAATGGTTTATCGAGTAGGGAAATTAAAAATTAAAAATGTGAAAACTGTCCCCATAATATTTTAAAAGTGCCCTAATGAAAGTGAAGGGTAACCAAACTATATATTTACTTTTTCTCTCAAAAATACATAATTTTTGTTTTTACTATATATAATATTATCTGTTTACTTATTTTCATCGATATGATCCAATATTGCATAAATTCTTGAACAGTACTTGGTTTCTGATTTATCTTCATTTTGTTAAGTGTATAATCATCACTGCACACTGCTGTAAAACTACTCGTACAATTGACCCGGTCGTCTACATATGAGTTACTTGCTGGATCTTGCTCTCTGTGCTCTTCCTCAGCTAATTTGTTCCACAAATGGTTTTGTATTGATTTTATTTCAACACTGTTAATCTCACTCACATGGGTGGTGTGAACTGAATAGATGCAGAAGCTTCTCACTATTCATTACTATGGAGCGGCTCGGTCTAGCTAAAATGAGGAAAGCAGTGAATCATAAATTTGAAAAGAAAAGTTAACTTTTTGAAAAAAAAGGAGAAATATTCAGTTACTCCTGGACCCTCTCATGTGCATTAGCAGTAGTTGCACATATCCAGGATTTGTGACAGGCCCATTCTGTACCTGAAATGCAAGCTTGAACTGTAAATCCAGATCAGACGGAGTCCCTGGGTTAGGTGCATTATGAGGGGGAACCCACAAGACCTCAACCTGAAAGATATGACATGACTGTGGCGCGGTGTCCACTGGACCAGTCATGCAAGGCAGTGACTGAGAGAAAAATCACCCAAGTGGATTCTGGCATTAGCCTTCGGCCATTTTATTTTCGCAGATCCATATAAAATTGACACAGCTACTAAAGGAAGTGCCCCAGGTCTGAGAGCAACAAAACACAACACACAGTATCCTCTGACGGTGGCAGAGTAGATAAGCTTTCAGTGAGCCCAGAGAAGGGACCTCAGCTGAATGAGCCTGGTGATTTTTGATGTGTTCCTCGACCTATGAGCTCATATCAAAAACTGACTGAAGACTATAGTGAGTCCAGAAGAATCCAAAGTGGTTGTTGTTTAACAGAAAAGCACAAAAAATTGGAGAAACTGTGCTCCTTCAAGTTGAGAGCACCTCCTGACCAGTGGCAGCTCATGAACTGGCAATAGGGGAACCTCAAACAATCCCTTAAAATTAATGATTGGTCATGACCTGTTTCCAATCATTCATTTCAATTACCATCACAGAAACACTGCAAACTCTCAACATTATCAGATGTGCATGACCAATCATTAATTTTGAGAATTTTGAGAAGCTTGAGCTTCTCCTATTGCCAGTACACAAGTCGCCACTGCTTCTGACTGATTGAGGAGTGGTGGCTGATCATCTGGAAGGAGGGAACGCGGGTATTTATAATAATAAATCACTTCACCTGGGGGTGGCTTTAATTATTTCTACCTCTCCCATTGAAAGAGTTTTAAAAATTTAAATAAGCAGGTGAAGTGACTGGTTTGAATTGAGATCTATATACAAAGTTGTAGTCATCCATGGAAAATTATTAGGCACCATAAGTCCAGAGGGCTGAAGAGCACGGAGCAGACAGCAGCAGAGTGTTGTCATCCATCACTTTTAGGGAACAGCAGACGATGCCAGAATAACCAGCTTAACTAGAGGCACTTTGAGAGTACAAACCTCCACCAAGGCGTTACAGTCAAAATCTTGCTGAGTGAACATGGCTCATAAGAAATTTATAGTATCAGCAACACAGGATTTCAAGAAGGTTTCTGTGGTGGCCACTGGATATTATTTGTAGAAGTGCAGTTAAAATGGACAGGCTGCCAAGGCGGCCATATTTTTTGACTGATCATGGTCAAAATCAATAGGGTCAATCCCTGATGTAATAGCAACCCACCCATAAAATTTCAGAGATATCCATACATTACTTTTTGAGTTATATTGTACACAAACAGACAGACAGACAAAGCAATGCCAGCAAAAACATAACCTCCTTGGCGGTGGTAACAAAGAAAATTTGCAGCACTTGACCTGATTACGGGTAAGGCTACATTCACACTAGACCCCGAATCCGCTCAGGGGCCGAGACCAAGTTCAGGACAGATAACTGTTCGGATGCGCTGTGTTCACACTATTGTTTTTCGTGATGGTATCCGGTATCTAGGTCAAGAGGGATAACCAATCGGAACATTCTGAAGACGTCACGTGTCAGGAAGCTTGGATACCAACAACAACAACATGGCAGACACAAGGAGTAGCGAGGAGGAACTGCTGCTTTTTGTTTACTGTGACATAAAATGTCAGAAAGAGAAGACGATGACAGTGGGTAAATTGCATAAAGACTGTTTTTTTCCACCTCAATGATAAGTTGTTTGACGCTTTCTGCCATGTTTGTTTGGGTTAGTATTTTGATCGACGCTGATTGGTCAAAAGTAGAAATCCGTCCACAGATTTTCTCACCGGACCTGAAAAAATGGGTCTGCGACCTACCTGAACTGACTCGGTGTCCCGTACAGAATCCGTCCCGGTAAATGTGAACAGCTGTGCACTTTGACACTACTTATTAGTCACAAATTTATTCCCGAATTCGGTCAGCGCCCCTGAGCGGATTCAGGGCGTAGTGTGAACAAAGCTTTTGTCCTGGAGTCTAACATGGCATAGCTGTGGCAGAGAAACATCACAGGACTCAAGGAGGATGGTTAGTTAGGATGGTCTCAAATTCAGACAGGAACCCTCACTTTCCCTTATTTCTCAGCTAAGAAGTTGTAAATATTCATTATAGCAGTACATTGCAAATGCGATTATTTGTTCCCAAACTGCAAAACAACCTGCAAAATTAAGTTAGTCTTGTCGCGAAAAGTTACTTTGTTCAATAAAAGAATTCCAATCGCCTGTGGTTTTTGTTTGTTTTCAATTATGTCACTATATGACAAAATAATGCTAGTTCAGCATTTAAGAGACATACAGCCTTAAAATAGCACCATTTGTGCATAGAATCATATTGACAAGATATGGTACAGATATGAGCTTAAAAAAAAGTTACAAAGTTACATGAGACAGGTTAGTGTAAAATTGTAACTGGCACATAATTGTTGCCCAATTAGTGCACTGGCCTGGGTATCATTTAAATAGAACAGCCTGCGGACCTTGAAAAATCAGAGTTTTCATGCTCTTAATAATATTCTTTTAAGAAATTAGCAGTCTGATTATGAACAAGATAGATGACATTGTATCTTGGTGTCTGATTATGGACATGTGATGGATGACATTCTATCATGGTGAGAGGAATTTGTCCCCAGTACATATAACATCAAAACTGAAAACATTATCATTGACTTCAGGGGTTAAATCCTAGCCTTACACAGAAAACTATGTTATAGGCAAGGGCACTATCATGGTGTCCTTTTATGTCAGTAATTTTTCAGGATGATGAAGTCTTTTATGGTGAGCAACGTCCTTGTGCTGCTGTTTTATCATAACTTTATTGAATTTTGACAGCAATTTAGCGTTTTGCCTGGATTTGGTAGTTTTTGCCTTGCTAATGTAGACAGATTGACCGAACACGTCAAAGTAGCTGGTGAATTAATTGGAGACAATAAAGCTCTATAAGAAGTCTTCCTTAAGGCAGCCACAGGGAGGGCCAACTCAATTTGGGTCGCCAGCTCCACAGGGAGATCCCTCTCCTTCCTCTCGTCAGCCATTTAAAAACCAGAGTAAGCTGTGAGGAAGTCTCAAAGTTTTTGTGCCAATAACAAGACTGAGCAATACATAAAAATAATCTGGCCAATTTTTACGGCCAATTTTCCAGGCAGTGATTAAGCCAATTCTTGGACAAAATTCAATTCTGAATGAATATACTCAACATAAATCCCAATTCAGTCCAGGACTGAGCTTAGTGTGTGTAATTGAGTCTTCTACTAATATTGCTTATCAAGAGGATCCCCTGGGGGCTGTTGCTGTAATTAGGTAAGTGGTAAAAGATTCGGGAAAGGCTATACTTTCTGCAGTGATGAGTAGCAACCTCACCTTAACTGGACAGGTCAGAGCAACAGACATAGTTCACAGGAACAACTGACTGACATGCCTGCGTTTCCCCAATGGAGCCAAACCAAAAACATTACAGCTGGTGATTGAGAGCAGCCCCTCCCAATTTGCAAATTGGCTGAGTCCAATTTTGTTTTAGTCTGTGTGATTGGTTACCTGGGCCTGAATAACACAATTATTTCAAACCTTTGAGAACAGTACCCCAAACCCAAATTTCACATCAGTCATAACTGCCATAATAAAACTAGTTTTTCTGCTTTATGATACAGGTCCCAGAACACATCCTAGACACGAGTGCTGGGTAAATTGACAAAATACTGTAGAAACGTCAATTAAGTGAGACAACAAAAATGCAGACAGTAAAAAAGGTTGAGGCCCATCCATTCATTTTCAGCTGCTTACCTGGGGGTGGGTCTCAGGGCTAGCAGACTCAGCAAAGTTGTTCAGGCATCCATCTCCATAGCTACTGCCTCCAACTCTTCCCGGGGGATTTCAAATTGTTCCCAGGGCAGCCGGGAGATATAATCCCTCCATCATGTCTCAGATCTGCTTTGGGGCTTCCTCCCAGCTGGACATGCTCAAAAAACCTCCAATGGGATGCCTCCAGATAATATCTGGGTCAGTTGCCTGAACCAACTCAACCGACTCCTCTTAATGCCGCTTGTATTCACAATCTTGTCGTTTCAGTTATTACCCAAAGCTTGTGACCACGTATTAGGGGTAGAACATATATTGACAGGTAAATTGAGAGCTTTGCTTTTAGGCTCACCTCCCTCTCCACCATAACAAATTGGTACAACACCCAAACAACTGCAGATGCAACAGCAATCCGCTTGCCAATCTCCAGCTCCATCCCACCCTCATGCGTGAACAAGACCGCAAGATGCTTAAAGGGGTTATATCATTAGCTGGGCATAAGCAGTTTGATCGACGAACTATATTAACAAATACAGCTTTCTTTCATGTCATCTGCGCAAAATGTTTATGAAAGAAGATTGCTGCATTATTGGGCAATATCGTGGGAAGGAAATTTAGGTTATTATTAACTTCTCGTGGCCAAAATACGGCCTTGAGGAATCAAAATTTGAGACGGACTTTATCGGCAAACCGATGCTTTCACCCAATCACCCTTTCAAAACCAGGGTGAGTGCGGAGACATTTCCATTTGCAACCTCGACTTTTTACAGCTTTTTATTTGTCCGAATGATTCCAAAAGGGGGCACAAATGAGCCCCTGAGAACAAAAGTGGTCCAACTCCAGATTTTTCTTTTTTTTAAAGTCCTAATCTTATAATGATTCCCTAGTGGTCAATCTGTTAAATACAACAATTGAATAACTTGGTGTAGTTGGAGTACTTTACACTAGGCCAGTTATGTGTTCCATACTTCAAAAATGCACAAAATGCTCAGTGCAATTTTTATCCTAAATGAAAAATGAAAAAAAAAAAAATAAATGAGTTGGACCACTCTTATTCTAAGGGGCTCAAATGTATTTTGAGGGTTTTATAAGTAAAAAGGGATTTAAAATATTAATATCACAAATGCGTACACTGTACAAGCAATAGCAACGCGGCTGCATATGGAAATGTCTCTGCACTCACCTCTCTCTTCTCCACAACTCCAGCAAGAGCAAATGACCGGCAAACGCGTAATCAGTACTGTGCAAACAGGTCTTTTTGAGTGGTGAATATTTCCTTTTCAATCCAAATCCTTTTGTGTCCGTCTTCCCATGCTTTCCTGGTTTTGAAAGGGTGATCGGGTGAAAGCATTAGTCTGCCAATAATACCAATCTCACATTTGGATTCCAAAGCCATATTTTGGTCTTGGGAAGTTAAAAATAACCAAAATTTCCTTCCCACGACATTGCCGAATGATGCAGCACTCTTCTTTTATAAATATTTTGGCAGATGACATGAACGAAAGCTGGATTCGAAAACTGGCGAATGCTACACTTTCCCCTGGCCCACAGAAAAAATATGTTTTACGACCAAACTATGCATGCCTACCTGTTGATATAGCCCCTTTAAACTCCTCCACTTGGGGTAACAACTCTAACCATATTCGGATGAGACAATGCACCTTTTCCGTCAGATAACCATAGCCTTAAATTTGGAGGTTGTGATCCTCACTCTGACAGCTTCACACTGCTGTGAACTGCACCAGTGTATGTTGGAGGTCACAGCCCGACAAAGCCAACAGGACCATATCATCAGCAAAAAGCAAAAAAAAAGGCAACCCTGAGGCCATCAAACTGGAAACCCTCCAAGCCTTTCTTACTGTCTATGAAAATCTTGTACAAAACGGGTGACAAGGCCCCTGGCAGAGTCCAATACCAACTGAAAAGGAGTCCAATTTTCTGCCAAGAATATGGATGCTACTGTGCCTTTGGTTGTACAGGGATCGGATGGCTCAAACGAATGTCCCCCAAGCCCCAAACTCCTGCAGCACCCCCCACTGGATATTTCTTTGAATACAGTCATAAGCCTTCTCCAGGTCAACAAAACACATTTAGACTGGATGGGCAAGTTCTCATAACCCCTCCAATATCCATGCAAGGTTAAAAATGTGGTCTACTGTTCCATACCCAGAAACGGACATCACATTGCTCGTCCACCTGGATTCCAGGGTTGAATATCGGACAAAGTCTCCATTCCAGCACCCTGGCGGAAGGATTCCTGGAGAGACTGAGCAGTATGGTCCCCTTGTAGTTGGAGCACACCATCCAGTCTCCTTTTCTAAAAAAACGGGAACTGCCAACCTAGTCCGCCAGTCCAAGGGCATCGTACCTGACATCTACATGATGTTAAACAGGCATGTCAGCCATAACAGCCTAACAATATCCAGAGCCTTCAGCATACCAGAGAAAATCTCATCCATCCCCAGTGACTTGCCACTGCAGAGCTTTTTGACCACCTCAGTAACTTGCTGCAAGGAGATGGGTAAAGACTTTCCTAGGTTCTCCTTCCCTGCCTCAGCATAGGGAGCGTCTGCCAAATTCAGGAGTTCCTCAAAGTGCACCTTTCTAAGGCGTGCAGTTCCCCACCGCTGCTGAGAATAGCCTGGAAAAAGCTCTGCAACCCCTTTCTGAGTTGTCTGATGGTTAGCCAGAACCTCTTTGAGGCTTCTGAAAGTCCTTCTCCATCTGCGACCACCGCGGCTGCAGTCCTTCTACCCTGCTGATGCCCGTCTACTGAGTCAGAAGTCCCTCAGGCCAACCAAGCCCAAAAGGCCACATTCTTCTGCTTGACGGCCTTCCTTGTCACTGATGACCACCAACAGATCCTTGGGTTACCACTATGACTGTCACCGACAACCTTCAGGCCGCAACTCAAGGCAGCGCCAAAGCTGTAAAACCTCAATGGACTTACCAAGCTAGTCCTATCAGGGACTGACAATCAATTTTCTTTTAAACCCCAAGAAATTAGTGTCTGTGATTTGCAAAAACTTGCTTCGAGTCCTAAGGGATTATATCCAATATTCTGCGACAAATATCGCAGCCTTACTGTGTCTGCACGTAGGCCAAGCCATGCTGATAAATACAACTCCAATTCCAAAATAGTTGGGACAAAGTGTAAATTGCGAATAAAATTAAAATGCAATGACTTTCAAATCAGACCAGCCAGTGTTTTATTCACAATAGAACAAAGATGACAAAGCAAATGATGAAACTGAGAAAATGTACAATTTTATCCACAAAATGAGCTCATTTCAAATTTGATGGATGCTACAGGTCTCATAAAAGTTGGGACAGGGCCTTTTACCATGGTGTAGCATCTCTTCTTCTTTTTAACACAGAGTGGAGGCATCTGGGCATTGAGGAGACAAGTTTCTTGAGTTTAGCCATTGGAATTTGATCCCACTCTTGTTTAATACAGGCTTCCAGCTGCTGGATGGTTTTGGGTCTCCTTTGACGGACTTTTTGCTTAATTCTGCGCCAAATGTTCTCAATCGGCGAAAGATCAGGACTGTAGGCAGGCCAGTTCAGCACATGGACTCTACGAAGCCATGCTGTTGTACAAAAGCTGCAGTATGTGGCTATGCATTGTCCTGCCGAAATACACAAGGCCTTCCCTGGAATAGATGTCATCTGGAGGGGAGCATATGTTGCTCTAAAACCTTCATATACCTTTCAGCATTCATGGTGCTTTTTAGAACATGCAAGTGTCCCACACCATATGCACTAATGCATCCCCATACCATCAGAGATGTTGGCTTTTGAACTGAACGCTGATAACAGGAAGGGTGGTCTTTCACTTCTTTAGCCTGGAGGACACAACGCCCATGATTTCCAGCAAGAATGTCAAATTTGGACTCGCCTAACCACAGGACACTTTGCCACTGCTACAGTCTATTTTAAATGAGCCTTGGCCCACAGAACATGGCAGCGCTTCTGGATCATGCTCAACAATGGCTTCCTTTTTGCATGATAGAGTTTTAGGTGGCATCTGTGGATGGCAAGGCGGACTGTGCTTACTGACAGTGGTTTCTTGAAGTATTCCTGGGCCTATTTAGTAATGTCAATGACAGAATCATGCTGGTGAGTGATGCAGTGTTGTCTGAGGGCCCGAAGATCACAGGCATCCAGTAAAGGTCTTCAGCTTTGTCCCTTATGCACAGAGATTTTTCCAGTTTCTTTGAATCTTTTGATGATGTTATGTACTGTTGATGATGAGACCTTCAAAGCCTTTGCAATTTGACGTTGAGGAACATTGTTTTTAAAGTATTCCACAATTTTTTAACACAAGCCTTCACAGGTTGGAGAGGCACTGGCCATCTTTACTTCTGAGAGACTCAGCCTCTCTAAGACATTCCTTTTATAGCCAATCATGTTACACACCTGATGCCAGTTAACTTAATTACTTGCTTAATGTTCTTTCAGCTGATTTTCTTGTATATTTCTTGTATATTAATTGCTTTTTCAGCCCTTTTTTGCCTGTGTCCCAACTTTTTTGAGACCTGTTGCAGCCAAAACTTTTGAAATAAGCTCATTTTGTACATAAAAATGTAAAATGTCTCAGTTTCAACATCTGAAATGTTATCTATGTTCTGTTGTAAATAACATATCATTATTTTGATTAGATTTTGATTCTATTCACAATTTTCACTTTGTCACAACTATTTCGGAATGGGGGTTGTAATTTCATGATAATTTGATGCGATTTAATGAGTCTGCGACTTATTTTTTCAGCTCAGATGGGCACAAGGGGTTGGAATATGTCATTAAATTGCCGGGAATAGGGTTTATTTTGCTGGATGTGACCACCATGCCATAGAAGGCCTGTCTGAGTCAAGAAAATCCTTGTTTGAAAACAATGCCCACTCCAGTCCTGTTGAGAATTCAGTCAGGACTGTTTGGATTTTTGTATTTACTTTGATGTGATATTTCATACGTTGTGGTTCCCTTGGAACAATATAGTTTAAAGTACAAGCTGTCTTTGGGAGATTACACACATTGAATAAACTGCAGTGGGAGGAGCAGCAGTATTTGCAGTATCTGGAGCTGAGCCCAAAGAGAACAGAGCACCACGTATTTCTGGATTATGCTGGCCAGAATCATTTTGCCTTGCAAGCAAGCTTAATATAGAGATTTATATGGCTGAAGCAAAAAATGAAACAATAAATGATAATGATGTTAAGCTGAAATGTTTGTGAGCTGATGCATTTTATTTGAACATTACTTCATGTCCCTTGGACAGATTGTATTTACTGGATCTATGAAGCATCAAATATGCATGACAATATTCATTTACAAGGGTCTGCATTCTCTGACAGTTTCCATTTGTGACAAGTTAAGGAGACTTCATGTATCCTTTAATGGTAGGAATGTTGAGATTCTAGCAGGTATTTATGAGGCATTTAGCAATCTCACATTTTAATTTTAATTCCCAAAGTCAGAACATAAATAAATTGTCATAAAAAACCTATTTTTCATACATTATTCATTCGATTACTCACATGCACAACAGTAATACCCCATTCATGAAATAAATATTACGCCTTTCCCCCTGTGTACCGTAGTCTTGTACAACACCTCAAGCCCCATAAATTCAGCAAAATCATTTATATTTTAGAGCAGTGGAAGTAGTACCACCATTACAGAGGCTCTGGTCCCCGAGGAATACAGATGGAGGCCCAGAAAACTGGAATAAAAGGCTCATGGAGCCATGCTGTGCGGCAGCCTGCTGGAAAATGATTATTCTTTGAATAAAATGCTTTATGGGGAGCATATGCATGGTTAATCACAGTTAGAATATGAGGGTCTCTCTCTCACAGCTGAAGGCAAAATGATTTGAGATGGAAAGGGCTGGTGTTAAGACATGAATGCTCCAAATTCAGCATTACTGTGACCAAGTGGGCCACTCGGCACCACAAATCTTTTCACCCCATGGATAAATCTTTCAAAAAGTCACACCGCCTCCCCTGTGAGACAATTTTTCAGATTGTTTTTAGCAAAACATTGAAAGAAATAAGATTTATTTTGGTCTAAACATAATTTTGGTGAGATTGATTGATTCTGGAAGCATCCAGGCAGGTTTCTGGCAAGCTGGGAGTGGCCAAGTGAGAATTCTTTTACAGATAGTCATCAAAAAATAAAAATAAATGTAAAAAAAAAAACCCACTTAAAATCAGAAATTTTCCACTAAACGTGAATTGCAACTATTTGCTCACTGTTGTGCTAAGGCAAATGAATGAATGTTTCTGTACTGCACCTAGCATCATTCCATCATGTATTGTTATAACAGCTGCTCAACTCTACTTCCAAAGAAATTTATCCAAGCTTCTAGCCAGGAGGCTGCCCCAGTTTAAGATCTTTGGCAACTTAACCTTCTGTGTCTCTCGTCCTGAGCTTTCTGCCTGCTGGTTTCATAAGTCTTAACACCACCTGAAACCTTCTCCTCATCATCAGTCTATCTGCTGGGGCTGTAGCCCGGCCAACAATCTCACAGTCTTTGAATCTCTTCTCAGAAGCACCAGCGCTTCGGGGCCCAGGACAGAGCAAACGGAAGAGGAGCTACTTTGGCAGGCCTTGCGCGTCCAAGTGTGTATATCACCTCAGTCTGTTAAGCTGCAGCATAGCCTCAAAACTTGTCAAGGAAGGCTAGTCGAGAACTTCAACATCGGTGATGCAATCATACCGTTTGACATTATGATTGACCAGAGGGATCTTTGGTGAAATTTCTCAAGCTCTTTCACATCAGCTCTTCGCCCTATCAATAAATAGTCCATGTTTCTAAGCTATATAGGAAGATTGGTAAAATTTTGTAGAATTTTGACATTCAGCTGCAGTTTGCAGTTGGCAAAAAACGTGTGCGTGGCTTGCAAAAAGCTGCTGCTGAAATGCAGATTGCAGTTGTTAATCTCAAAATCAAGGGAAACAACACTTGCCACATAGCTACCAAGATTCTTAAAGCGTGGAACAACTGAAAGAATGGTTCAATCGACATAGCTTTCAGGCTGGGTAATGGTTGGGGAGGTGGTATCAGAGGCAGGTTGATACATGACCTCTGTTTTAGTGCAGCTCAGTGATAGTTCAAGTCTACTCTGTAATTCTCAGCGCAGTTTCTGAAATCAAGCAGATTGAAGCATCATCAACATGTCGAAGTTCCACGATAGCGGCTGTAGCTGCCATAGCCTGAATTACCACCATATTGATAAGCTATTTCAACTCCATAATTTCTAAGATTAGGCTCTGCCAATTACAGGAGAAGACCCAAGGGAATAGTGTGGATACTATCACACACCTTTGTGTAACACCAACTTTGGCAGGAAACCACTTGTTCACCTTCACACAAAACAGTAGCAGTCATCTCATCATGAAGTAGGTGGATCATGAAAATCAATTTGTCTGGGCACCTGTATTTACTCAAAATAATCCAGTGAGTTTTGCTGTGGACCATGTCAAAAGGTTTAGTCAGGTCGAAGACAGCTGCGTAGACAGAAGTGGTACTTTCTGCAGGAAGAAAACCACACTGTGTGTCTGGTAAAAATTCGTCAGCAATTTGTCAAAGCTGGTTTAAAATCCTGATATGATCTTCGTAAACAGCTGATAATATGCCTCTATTGTTGCTGCAATCAGCATTGTCACATTTCTTCTCAATGGCAATTATCAGTGCATCTTTGAGGTCAGCTGATGCGTGTTCCTCCATCAAAATGATCTGAATTAAGTCATAGTGATATTTAACCATTTTTGACTCACTGCACTCTTAATACTTCAGTTGGAAATTCCATCAGAAATAGTTGCGGTACTATTTTTAGAGACTTAGGTAGACTAACTTCATGAAATGTATATAAATGAGCAAGTTCACATTTGATCGGAAACTTTCTCAGCTTGTTAAGGACTGTCTCGTCAACTTCCACTTCGCAGTTTAGCAGGTTGTAGAAATGCTCCCGCCAGCGCACCTGCATGGATGCAGGGTCCATTAAAAGTCTTCCATCTGCAGTTCACAGTGGAGTGAGGCTGTGCGTGCAGAGGCCATAAACAACCTTCAGTGCAACAAAAGCTTTTGAGTTCTGTTTACTTGCTAGCCCCTGAACCTCTGCAGCTTTGTTCTTCCATCACTGATTCTTTAGTTGACCAGTATGCCGTTTCACGCCATTTTTTGCTCTTTATAATTCAGTTTTAGATGATTTTACCCTCGGGTTCCTCTGCCACTTCATGACAGCAGCTCTTCTATGCTTATAAAGTATTTTAATTTCAGCATCATTTTTGTCAAACCAATCTTGTTCAACCATCTTTTCTGGACTGAGCACTTTTATACATGAGTTCAGAACCACACTGTCCAGATTGCTCCGCATCTCGGTTACAGGTTTTTCCATCTGTGAGTTGAGGGGTGTAGTGAGTCAGTGTTGTCAGACATATTTGTTGAACAGCTGGATTTCGCAGAGAGGTAACAATTTCACTTTCACCTGTAATCTTATTTTTCTGTAGAGCTTCATCATGACTTCACAATTCACAGGACAATGCTTGGTTAAACAGCAATTGGAGCCACAGATGGCCCGTCTTTATGTACTTCTTTTCAACTCCTGAACTGAAAGATTAAGAAATCAATTTGATGCCAGTGTTTTGGCCTCAGATGTTACTATGTTCCTTAATATCTATTCATCATCTGAAGCGGTGTCTTGGCATTTAGAAGACTGTGGTCAGTGCATTTGGTAAGTGGGAGTTGCCCATTCTGATTGATCTTTTCAATTCCATCTTGTCCAAATGGATTCCACATTTCATTATCAGATCCAACATGAGCACAGTTGTCACCTATTATCTAGAGGCGAGCTTGATTGGTTTATTGACAATCACTTGATGAAGAGCAGCATAAAAGTTCTCCTTGTCACTTGTCACTTTGCATCCAAATTAGACCCATACACACAGATTATAGTAAGATGATGATCATCCTGGAGTGCGATCCAAGCTGTCGTGAGATGCTCACTCAGTTCAGTTGGTAACTTCTTGAGATGTTTAAGGAGGCTTGTCTTGATGGCTACTCCAATACCATGGATATATTTATAATCCTCGGTGGACCCTTTCGAAAGAAAGTATGACCAGATTATTTCTCAACAATCTTCCCCACGATAGGAAGTCTGGTTTCCTGCAGTGCTGCAATGTCAGCATGCAGTCTCTTCACTGTGTCCAACCAGTGCCGTATGACACTCAGGCCGAGCATCTGTCACGACTGACGTATGCATATTCCAGGTGGCAACCTTCATGAGGTGTATACAGTTGGGGTGGAGAAGACAAATATTCCCCGGTCTCTGCAAATTTGTTGCTGCAGCTGAAAAAGGCTGTGTGTTGGCTTCCTCAGACGCGGTAGGCTTCCCTGGTCTCTGCAGATTTTACACTACTGCCAAGGAGGGTGGAGGCAGTAGCATCATCCAAAAGCAAGTGTCTGAAATTCATTGGTAAGACAGTGTGTGCACAGTTATATCGACTCCAGAGCACAGTACAAGGCCACTTGACTGCTCCAGGACACAAAACGGACTGTGATAATGAAAAAGACACTGTGAGGATGTCAATGGGTTGTCAGTGACCATGAGGAAATGAGTGGATTATAACTTTGAGACTGAGTAAATTTATGGTTAGTGACTTAAGAAATAAAAAAAAAATACAAGTACAGGATTTGCTCTGATGAAATATGAGTATACGCAATCCATAAGCAATGTAAAGTATTTTCACTAATTGGGGGAATGCCTGACAAACCCAGGAAATGTGACTGGATGTGCATGCATTATAAAATATTCTACTGTATGTTAAATCAATTCTGATTTTGATGCACAGGAGAAATGAAACTCAAATGTTCTGCTTCAAGCTCAATTTACAATGAACATTTTACCATCTGCTTGCATGCAGTGGGTGTGTGCGTGTGTAGCCATTTTTGCGCATTCATGTGCGTACCTACAGTTGTGCTCAAAAGTTTGCGAACCATGGCTGAATTTGTAAATGATGCCATTTATCTTGAAAATATGACTCATCGTGCAAAAAACTTGTCTTTTATTTGAGGATCGGGATCATGGGAAGTCATTTATCCTTACATAGGTGTTAAGCTCCTTTTTAAACCATAATGAAAACTGAAACCACCCAAACGATTCTGATCAAAAGTTTACATACTCTTGAATGTTTGACCTTATTATATAGACACAGGGGGACATACTTGGGTTTAAATGGCCATTAAGGGTTAATTTCCCTTAACTTTATAAATTGTAACTAGTGACTGTGTATAGTCAATGAGTGTTATCTCCCAAGTGGTTGCACTGATCTGGCCATGGGGAGCGGAAAAGGACAGCCCAAGGACCTTCGTAACAAGGTAGTTTCCTTTTTTAAAGATGGGAAAGGATATAAAAAGATATCCAATGACTTGAAAATGGCAGTCAGCACTGTTCAGTCCGTGATTAAGAGGTGGAAAATTAGGGGATATGCTGATACCAAGCCAAGGTCAGGCAGGCCAAGAAAGATTTCTGGCCAAACTGCCAGGATAATTGTTTGGGACAGGAAAAATCCACAAGCTACTTCAAGAGAAATACAGGTCAATTATACTGGCAACAAAAATTTTGCAACACCCACATTTTCAATATTTTTGAAAAAAGAAAATCAAATTACAGGGCGAACCATATAGTCTTCCTAAGTAGAATGCATCACACCAACATGCGAAATTGCACTGAATCGTGGTCACATGTTCATTTACGCGTGCTTTGCACATGATTTTGTACAATTCGTGGCTCACGTGAATCCTGTCACTTGGATCCCATTAAAACCTGTTTGACACGTTAGGCATGTTATCTGTTGAACAAAAAACACTGAAACGTGCAAATTCAAAATTATGGGGCATCGTAAAAGGGATGTCTGAAAATACCATTCATGAAGCCATTGGCATGTTCAGGGGATAAATGAGCTTGCGACAAGTTCAGCAGCACTTCAACGTCCACCACAGTATCATTTCACATCAGGCATTTATGGCACAGACTGGGATGGCACCAACCTCACAGCAGTAGACCATGTAAAACTACGGCACGTCAAGCTCGCTTCATTGTGACATCACGACGTAACCAAAAGACATGCGGTTCAACTGACTGGTGGCCATCACTCTCGCTACTGAGGGATAGGGACAGTACTGTGAGAAACTGGTCGATCAACCAACCAACATGCATTCTGAGTGACATTTACTCATCTCAGCAATTTGAGCCGCTGCCGTTTTGGGCATTCTTGGATGTCTAATTGTACTCCGTAAGGATCAAGACAATTCGGTACACATTTCACTGTTGTTAAGTTGTTAATTGTGCATTTGTGTCAGGTGTTACTAAACTTTAATTTCTGAGAATTATTAGTGCAAATTTGAGGCCTACATCTGAACTTACACGGAAAAACAGGGCTCTGGCGTCAAGCCTAATTCACAAGGATTCCATCTTCTATCCTCACATTTGAAGATGGTAAAATTGCGGAATTTCTTATTAGAAAATCACAGTGTTAACCTTGACCCCGTGCAGTTCATTCAAGTAAGAATAGACTAAGCCTACTTCAGAAGTGAGGAGGTGCAATAAGCTTGGCTCTCTGCTGCACGCTGCATCTTTCTGCTTCTCTAATTGACAGGATTTCCAGTTCTGTCAGTGTGACAGGCAGAGACTCTGAACCCTCCACAGAAACGGACTGAGTAAGAGCGAGGGAGAGACAAGGAGTGACAGGGATAAAGAGAGAGAGAGAGGGAGGGGCGCCCACATATAAGACAATGCTGGCACAAAGTACAGAGAACCCAAAAGGAAAGGAAAGGACTTGGGGACTGGTTCGTGAAGACCTTTAGAACAAATAAAACCTTTTCTGTAAACTCAAAACCAGTAAGATAACGAACGATTTGGCTCAGCATTTGTTTTCCAGCAATTATTGGTTGTGTTCTTCAGAGCCCCTGAGCAGCTCCAAGAGCACTCGCAGGCATGGATGACTCTAAACCAGAGTTTCAGGGGCAGACACTGTGGGGACAGAACTCACACTGTTCTCTAGGAGGGCCCCCTCTCCTGTTTATTCAGTAGCTGGATATCAGGCCAGGTCGTTACTCTAGGTGAACACAATGGAAAACAGCAGAAAGTGATTGCTTGCAATTGAGCTCAAGCTGAACCCTACTGTCTGGGTGGTTGCCTGCCAGCACAGGAGAAGAGCACAGTTAGCCAAAAAATCAGCCAATCAGCTATGGTGTGTATGAGGAAATTATAAAGAAAAAAAGCTTCCAGAAAAGTCTGCAAAACAGTCAATGGGAAGGATGCAATGCAGTGACAAACATCACATTCATACAGAACGTGTAAGTAATGGGTGGTGTGACTGGAGAAGATTCTGGAAGATGAATGAGATGCATAGAGGGCAGGATGCAGACAGGTCATTTGTCATACAGCAAAGAGATTAGCCCAGCAGATGCAGCAATGAAACAATAAAAATGTACCCTCCTCATCACTCAATAAGTTTGTATGTTTCAATGCACGCGTGTATTTGTGTGTGTGAGATTGTACCTCTGTCTGTGTCTGAGTGTGAGTGACTGTATCATCACTGTGGAGCTAAGTTTGGCTCAGGATGGTAGGGTGTTGCATTGGGTGGGTTGAGTGTGTTTCCCAATTGATTGCCACTGTGAAATCAGTTAGGCTCATGAATTTTGAATTGGGGCAAGATCGTTTCTCCCGCTTTCTCTAATTACTGGAATTACACAGGGTACATTTATAAATCTCATGGGTAGCTCTGAATGATACAAAAATGCGGTTGCATTTTCTTGCACTCACGGTCTTGGCTGCAGAATATTGATCAGTGCCAAATGTTTTATAAGCAGATGGGCATCCAATGGTTACTATAACAGTAGGCTGTGAGAGCGGGACTCAGTTTATCTGAATTTAATCACACATTCGGACATACACAGCGGTGTGAAGAAGTATTTTCCTCCTTCCCAATTTCTTCAATTTTTGTTTATTTGTTATATTTAAATGTTTCAGATCATCCAAATCATTTTAATAAACAAAGAAAATAAGAATTAACACAAAATGCCGCTATAAAATGATTGTTTTGTTTCATTTATTGAGATCAAGAGTTATTCAAAACCTGTATCACCAATGTGAAAAAGAAATAACCCCCCGAACTTTATAATTGGCTGCAACCCCATTGGCAGTAATAACTGCAATCAAACAACTGAGATAACTGGCATTGAGCCCTTCACATTGCTCTAGAGAAATGCCAGCCCACATTTGCCAGTTTAAGGTCATGCCACAGCATCTCAACTGGATTCAGATCAGGATTTTGACCTGGACATTCCAAAACCTTAATTTTGTTTCTTTTGAGGCATTCAGAGTTGAGCTTGCTTGTGTGTTTCAGATCATTTTCCTGCTGAATAACCCAGCTGCTCTTGAGTTTTAAGCTATGAACTTATGGCGAGACATTTTCCTTTAGGGTTCTCTAGTACAAAGCAGAGTACATAGTCCCATCAAGTTTGGCAGATCGCCAAGGTCCTGAAGCAGTAAAGCAACACCAGGCCATCACACTACCACCACCGTGTTTGGTGGTGGCATGATGTTCTTATTGTGTTTTACGAGCTTTACGAGAGCGAAAGAGGGAAAACTCTGCTGGCAGAATATTATTCCAAATGTCTTGGGGATCAAGATGTTTTTTGGCAAATATGAGATGAGCCAGTGTGTTCTTTTTGGTCAACAGTGGTTTTAACTTTGCAGCGCTCCCATTGATGCCGTTTTTGCCCTGTCTCTTTTTTTAAAGTGCAATCGTGAACACATTAGTCATCGATGTGCTCTTTTATTAATTATTTGTGGGCTGGCCACTCCTGGGAGGGTTCACCCCGTCCCAAGTTTTTTTTTCCATTTGTAGACAATAGCGCTTACTGTGGTTTGCTCGAGTTCCAGATCCTTAAAAATGGCATTGTAACCTTTTCCACACAAATGTCAACCCCTTTGTTACAGAATATAATATAATACGCTGCTCTTTGCTGACTTCACATTGCTGGGCAAGTTTTATTAAGTTATGCTTAGATTCAACAGTGCTGGCAGTAATCATACCTGTTTTTGGCTCATGGAATATAACCCAATTTTCAATTAAATTTGTTTCATCAGTAGATTCAGTAACTATGGGGGCAATTACATTTTCACATAGGGCCAAGTAAGTTTTGATAGCTGTTTACTCAGGTAATCATTGTCTAAATTAAGTTAAAATTTGTTAGATGATCTGAAACATTGTAGTATGACAAATACATAGATGCAAAAATGCAACAAAAAAAAAAACAAAAAACAAAAGAAATCAGGATGGGGGCAAATACTTTTTCACAGCACTGTAGAAATAGCGTTCAATTGTAATTATAATGCAAATGTTCCAAAACAAAATCAGATAATGCTTCGACGGTCCAAAATCCTGTATCTGCAGGCAGAACGTGGAATGCATCCAAGGCAGTAGAGTGTCCAAAATAGAGTGAACTATATGGAGGGCATGAGACACCAAATACTATCCTGGAGGGACTCATAGAGAATGGAGGTGAGCAGAATAAGCTTCATCATCGGAGCCACCGATGACACTCTCTACCTCAACCAACAAGAACCAACATGATCGCAGAAGATCCTTTTCATAACCAGTACAAAACTCCAGCAACACTGAGGCAAATCCTCACCACATGTTCAAGCAGAAAGCACTCAGAGAGCACATACCTCTGCCAAAGTGTTTATTGCTTAGGACTGAAAAAATATGGCTGTGGCAACCTAATCTGAATTCAAAGCCATCCCAAAAATTAATCACTTGTTCCTTAACCCAAAGCCGACACTTTCTCAAACTTTGAAATGAAATGCAATATTTGAGAGACAGTGTCTGAACAAACAAATAGGTGAATACACAAGCAACTTAATTGGTTGGCGGAGTCAACAAGCCTCTCTCAGGGACGCTTAACTTGAAGACGTCACTAAGTCCTCTGACAGTTAATGGCCACTTTGAAAGAAAGGCAAACTAATATCAGTGTCCTTCCCCTAAAACAGTCATCTCGCTCTCACTTCATTGTATTCATTCCAGCAGGTCAAAGAACGAATGCACCACCAGAGCTTTCATGTACTGGCTTCTTACAACCTGCACACGAGTGGAAGATGAAAATGGATCTGGATTTTAAAAAAATAATTCTCCATGAGATATTGCCCTTTCCCAGCTCAGACCTGACCTTATCCTGTGGATCACTTCTTGTCAGCTCCTATACATAGTTGAACTAACTGAGTCATGCTAAAACTCTGTACAGGAAGCCTTTGAGTGGGGGAAAAAACAGACCTTGCAGAGAAACTGGGGCAGAGTGGCTCGAGAAGAAGAAACATCTTCTCAGTGAAAGTGGGCTGTGGGGGCTTTATAACAGCCTCCACCACTAGGCTATTAACCCCTATCTGCAGATGTAGACACTCGCGTCTATAGACCTGCAAATTTAAGCGGTCACACTGTGGTCAATGGGAATTATTCCGGATGAAACAGTACCGGACGGTTCCTTCTACCCAACACATCTGTCTCTGGAGGAGAGCAGCAATTAAGTAAAACAGGTTATACCTCTACTCTGTTCGGACACCCTGTCCGTTTTCTCCACCAAAATCATAAAAATAAACTGAAATACGATGGGAGTCTAAATGCTTCAAGTGTCTAGACTCAATTGAGCCAAAGTTTTTCTGCCTGTAAAGCTGCAATCTTGCATTATAAAGCCTTAAATCAGGTAACACCTAAATAGCCAGATTTGGCTTCTGCGCAAAGGGTTTAAGCTAAAAGGGGTCGGTGGCCACACATTCCCCTAAGCAGCAAAAAACCAATCAGAGGCCAGACACAAAAGCAGCAATCGGCAGAGGCTGATACTGACCATCAGCTGCAGGGGTAATGTCAGAGAGGGTGACCCTGAGATCGTAGTTGAGTCCTCTGAAGATGTTGTGGGCCTATTTACAATACATTGAGGAAGATGGGTTGCCCTCTTGATTACGTCAATGTTGCTGTTACCCCAACCTTCCCCCCACTTAAAGACTTCAAGAATTTGAAATAATTTATTCTTTTATTTTTATTCTTTTATTTTAAAAACCTAAAAACTCGACTGATATTTCTGTGGCAGACAAGTGAGGCTAGCTTACTCTATATCAATGGCAGAGAACCCAACCATACTCACTCATTGAGTCCAAAATGCTGCAACAAAAAGTTTTTTAGTTGTTGTCGATCTCCATCCACATAAGAAACAAAAAGTATGTGCCAAAACTTTCATTATGAAAGCTTGTTAAGTGACTGGCTGCCAAGCTGGCTGAATAAGGATGCAGCTGTTTTATTATACATGGCAGGAATTTTTGTGCTTATTACTTTATTCAGGGGTTTAATATTCATAAGTTGATTCTGGGGTTCCTTTGCACTTTGAATTCGAACACAACAACATTAAAATTTATAAAAATCCTGAAATTGGCTTCACTGAATTTAGTTTTATCAAAACAGATGAAGTAGAACAGAGAGGCATTTTCATGAACGGTCATATCCTTGTAAAGCCATTACCAGTTCATGAATTTCTCAAATCTAGAGCAGACTCACTTGACTGTATTTGCTCTTCACTGTTTTATACAGTGTATTTCACCAGCACAACAGTAAACACAGATCAGTGGAACAAAGTGAGTTTCTCAAGGTTAAGTCCTAAGGCCAGATGACAGACGGCAAATCACAATCCATCATGACGTATCCCCTCCCCTTCTGATTGGACGCACCGCCCTCAGCTCCTGCCCACCTCACAGAAGCACAGACATGCGCGCGCGTGCACACACACGCGCACGCACACGCACACACACACACACCATTCCTCTGATGTATTCAAAGAATTTTCAATAACCCCGAAATAGGATGCCTGCTATAAAGGCACATCAAAGAAAAAAGCCCCTTAGTCCGTTTATCATATGGAGAAAACCGATCCACGACCAGATAGAGGAAATTGCTTTTCTGTTATATTTCAAGGTTATAATTGCAATCATTCAGCTGGACCACTTTCATGTGATATATCTAATTAGGCGTCGGCAGATTAGAGCATCACTGCAGGCCTGAGGATTCATCACACACATGAAGAATACAATCTGATATATGGAGAAATGTGGCACATACTGAATACTGTGTGAAAAGCACAAAGACCTGTGGCGTGTAATTTCAGCACTTTGTAATGTGGCGTGTGTAGCGGTCAACTGTAAGGTTGCATATCGGTGAATTACTGTGCGATGACACAGTTTATAGTAACTGTTGAACAGGCGACATTTCCTGATTTTGAGATGTCCAGCCAGGGCACACTACAGGTATATTAAAAAAATGTATATGTAATATATAAAATTTGGAAATGAAAATTGTGATTTCACAATTCAGAGAAACAGTGTCATTCTGGTCCAACGTAGCTTATGTGCTTATGCCTCCCATACATCAATAATTACCAATCATTCCCTCAGTGGTTTGCACTAGCCAAATCCAGAAAATTTTTGTGCTCTTACACAAAGAAAAGGGGAGGTTTTAATAACTCAGGAGTGAAGTAGGCTAAGAACGGAACTATTCCATCTGTGGGGAAAAACCCTGTGCCTTCAGTGCCAATTTACAGGTGATACTGCCGCTGAGTCAGGTGAGATACTGAAAGTATAACATTAGTAATGGGCCACTTTGGAGCTCCTGGGCTACATTGCGCCATCGCGGAAATATGCCTTTCAGCTGTCCAATTAAACGCAATTTGATAAATTTTTTTTTACTTCAATCTAAGGGACCCTTGAGCAAATCTCTGTGACATCAACAGCGCATTTCAAATTGCTGTATTTTGTTAAAAGGTAAATCAGGCTGCTGATAAGACAGGATCCAGCAGGCAGGAGGGGAGTGTGTTTTTGGCACCTCATTAATGAATCATAAATCACCCGCATATGACTCATTTCAGCAGGACCATTAGTGCAAAGTGTTAGCAGCGTCGTTAATATCCATTAGGGGACAGCATGATCCTTACCAGCGATGTAAATATGTAGGTGTAGTAAACAGTGAGCATCCCCAACTCAGAGGCCTGAGAAAGAAAAGGAGAGAGAGAGAGGGATGGAGAGAAAGAAAGAGGAAAAGAGAATAATCGTCAGGGGTCATTCCTGTGATCACACAGCCTAAGCCTTGCCCAGACAGCTCTAAACTCCAAAACAGACTCAGAGGGCGATTACAGTCACACAGAGCAGCTCAAATAGCAAGTGTGCTTCCTTAAAGAATACAGGGGTTAAAGGTGTAGTCAGGGATGTGGGAGAAACGAGTAGAGAGGTTGTTGATATTATCAGTAACATTTGTGATGCACACAAATGTTACCGAGGCAGTGAACTGACATTAGTCAAAATTACAGCACAACAAATTTAAAAAAATCATAATAAAAGCAAGTAGACTTTGCAAAACATTAGTTTGACTGTCAAGATCGTCAGACAACATGATGTAAATGCGACCTCCCGTTCAACTCTGGTTTACCCGTTATACCCCCTCCTAGGTCTCTCATTCTCCCTCTCTCCAGAAGTTGCTCAAAAATGAATAGTTTTGTGTCACACACATGGATTGTTTTATCTCATATTTATGAATTGTAATTAAAGTAACATGATTAGCCTGCTCTGCAGTTCCCAAAGGCTTATTAACATTAAGATGGAAGCAGTTTTAGCAGTTACCTCCCACAAGTTACACGATTACACATTTGTTTTCAATGGGCTCATTTTGGGGAAATTAAGAACTTAAGGTCACCACATTCATTATGCGCATCAATTCTTTAATTTCAAATCACGTTAGTCCAACAGGTAAATCGATACTTTAAAAAGGACTCTGCACTCCACTACAGCTGGGTTTGCTACAGCCATTTTGAGAAAGCAGCAAGACACAAAAACGCTGACATTTCCCCCTGCTGCAGAGCAGACACACTCGGACACACTGGAGTCACTGAAGAGTTCAGATCCGTTCAACAGCATGATGGGATGCAAGGCCACACTGCGTGGAGTTTACATGTGCTTCCCTCATCTGTATGGGAGTTTCCGCGCTACCATCCAAAGACAGACAGGTAAGGTAATTCAAAGAACCTAAATTTCCAGGAATGTATAGTTGAGTGACCGGTGTGATAGCAACTGCAGTGTGTTAGCATCTTCTCCAAGATGTATTCTAGGCTTCGGCCCAGTACACAATAAGAGAGGCTACAGCACTGGCTGTGACCTTGACCAGCGATAAACTTCCTGGATAATGGATGGATGCATTATAACCAGCAGGATGAACCGCCAACTCATGTATTTTTTGGCAAATTTTATATGATTATCATTATTATAATTAGCACAAAATTGGGCTAAATGTGTCCAATTTTCATTCTATTTCTGAATGATAACCGAATGCTGCCTTACAGACCTACAGCACAGTTGGCACCAGCTCGGCCTGGGTTTAATAAGATCATGGTGTTTATTCATGCATGAGAATATGGAGCCTGGGCTGTTACAACCACCCACCAGATTCTCAACACAGTTACTTCAGCTGTGAAAAAATGCCAACTAAGTGATGCGTTTATTGTCCCTGCAGTTTCTCACAGAGAAAATTTAGCAGTTTGAAACAGCAGCAATTCTTTAAAAACACAAAAATCACACTGAATCGAATCATGTAATTGAATCCTGTTATTAGCGCAGGAGTAGAGGCAAGCGGTTTTTAAATGAAAAGCCTACACTACATTCTGTGTGCTAGGACAGGAGCCAACCTCCCCCAGGCTACAGCAGAGGAAAGAGCCACGACTGATCAAACTGTGACAAAAATAAAGGAACAGACAGAGAAGAGGAAAGGAGATGAGAGTGTGGGGAGGGGAGGGAGAAAAGAAAAGAGGGAGGGTGAGACAGGAGAAGAGAGGAAAAGTAAAAAGAGAGATGAGATGGGGGAGACAGAAGGAGCTGAAGAGGAGTGGGGGAAACCAGGAGTCATATTTTTCATTGACAGGAAGTCACCGTATCACTTGGAGTTGCTATGGCAACAAGATACCACTGGCATGGCCGGTGACGGCCATCACACTCTTTCATTAAAACAGGACAGAGATGAGGGGGGTGGATGCAGGACTGTAATGAAAAAGAGCCAACAGAAGTGGAAGAAAAGCGAATGAATAAAGTGGGACTAAATAACAGTTCCTTTAATTGGAAAGAGTAAGTCTCACTGAAATAGAATACTGTATACAGGGCAGTCCATAAGCATTTGGACAGTAACGCTGTACAGGAAGGGCCACAATTCCAACATTGCTCAATAAACCCCACATATATTCTTTTATTTCCTTTCAAATTCAAAATGCTGAAGTCCTGAAGGAAAAAGCAAAAAAGAAAAAAAAGGTGTCACTGACTTTATAAAAAAGACTGCACTGTATGTAGGGTACATTTCCCCTTACGTAAGCAGAACTGTGGATGAATGTTCCAGTCAGATATCCTTCATCTGCCTTCCCTTCCTGCAGTGCTTCAGAGCAAAGTCACCTCAACGGTGCTGCAACCATTAATTGTGCGTGTTTGTGGAATAACGAGGTGCTTTAATTATGACGAGCCCATATGCTGCAGAGTGCTTCACTGTGGTGCTTCTGTCATCTGCTGTTGCAATGGTGGGACTTTAGACAGACAGCATTAGCCCTGCGGCATTAGCCGACACATTAGTGTTTTGCTGATGCTGTGATGAAGCTCTGTACGGGGAATCCGCCTGATCTTCGTCACCCGAGCGGCTCGTCTTCACAGCAGTGATGACAGCAGAGTGTTTGGCTTGTTTTGGTAACAGAAGCAGAGTAAGACTCATTATTCTGCTTTCTGCTGTTCAGAGCCATTCATCTTTTCTTTCTCTTTTATTATTCGTTCAAGATTTGGATTATACGAGAACCAATGATCAAGCATAGAACATTTGCAAACACATTTCTAGATTAATAAACTGAGAAAAAACTTTTTGAGAACATTTTTGAATGTTAATTTAAGAACATTTATATGTGAGATACAATTCTTCCATAAAGATAACAGGTGTCGCAGAGGGAGGTCTGAGGGTCAGACGCCCTGCAGTGATTTTCCCACTCACAAAATCAGCCAGCTGGTTTGTGGAATTATCTGCACCTCCAGGCTGAATAATCCAGCTCCGTAGTAAAGCCCATGCTTGGGACAAAATGTCCGGTAAAACAAAATACTTTTGATCTCGAAACCTGGATTTTCCACCTCCAGAGGCATAACAGAAGGTGTTCTGATCATAATTTGAGCCTTGATTCAGACGATGGTCTTCACCACATGGCTGTGTTGAATGCCGAAAGTAGTGAGCACTCCCAGTACACTGAAGGATTCATGATGTCCCACACAATTATATTTGACGCACATCTGAACACACTCACCCTCTCCAGGATGATGTGGGACATGGTGGCGTTGGCGTCTACGATGATGGTGGCAGTCTTATCATCGCGGATCTCTTTGAGGAGCGGCGTGGGGTCCTGGCTCTCATCCAGCATTCGCACCGATAGTGTCTCTTTGGAGATGAGGAACTGGCGTAGGAGTCTCTCCAGGTTTAGCAGGCCTTTAATCAGAGTAAACATCAGCACGAGGTATTAGACCTGTCAGGTTAGCATTTTTTTGGGGAAAGGTTTCTATCATAAATCTGCTCTTGACAAAACAAAACATGGTAATTGACATGAAGCCCCTACAAGACAGAATCACTTGAAAAAGCTGTTAGCATCAATGCCAGTTTTACTCTGAATCCCTTTTTTTATCTGCAATCACCTGTTTCCAAACACAAGAACATGCGCAAACGCACACACAAACACACCCAGTAAGAAGTATTTGAATGAATTTTTCAAATTCAAATTTATTTCAAATTCAAATTTATAACTGGTAAGATGAATTTACAAGTTTCCAAGATACCCAAAACCATAGTTTATTTTTTTTTCTCAGAATCCATGATCAAAGGTTTTAAAACCACTTCCCACTACAGTGATGCCTTTGGGTGGATTTACCAAAGCATGATCTCGAACGACAAAGTAGTGCAGCCTCCCTCATACAAGATGTCATTGTCACAAATATTTATCGATGACAATTATGTCACTTCAGTCAGCCATAGACCACTCACTTGAACATGCCCACAACACAAGTCAGCTGGATATGCCCCATAATGAGATGGACAGCGTATGTGCTGCGAAAAGGTGGGTGAAAAGACTAGAGACGTCTGATAGTGATCCACAGAAAGCTGTCCCACCAGATCTTGTACAAACCTTAACTGCGCTCAAAGCTCAAAAACACTTTAAGTTGACTCATACTGCACTTTGATGCCACTCCACTTGCCAAGGCTGGCTTGGGTTTCTTCTGAGAGAAGCTCAGAGGACAGAGAGGGACACATGACCATCTGAGAGATTAATGGCTCTCTTTTGGGCTGGTCTCCCTGCTGCCAAAGCTCAAAAATATTCATGAATCACACTCCGCTGCTCGTCCATCAGGAGAACTCGTGATTAATGAATCCCCAGCTGAGAGCTAGCAGGGGGACTCTACAGCCTCTCACTCGAATGGGTCACATGACTGGCCAATTGCTATGACCCCACGGCTGCCTTACCCACAGCTTCTTGAGCGGGAGCGCAGCTTGTTTGCAAAGATGTCTACGGGTGGTGCCATGAGTAGGAGGGTGTTACTAAGGCCTCCTAAATGCATTACAGCATATTACATTCATACAGAAGCACAATTATCTGATAAATCCCCCAGCTCCATACTCAAATTCACGTATACGCACAAAATCAACCATTCACGGACACCCAAATACACATAAAAATGACAAATTGTTGTCATATATCACCCAAAAGCCTCCTTTAAGCAGCATAGTTACAGTAAATAAATATTGCATTAACAAGGGCATCAACCGCAAGGCGTTCTGAAGGCATTGTATATTCCTGTTCAGGGACATACAGTTATGTGAGGAAACGTGGCCACTTTATTTGCATTTAGGTAAATTTATGAGACTATGCAATTTGTGTGCATTTGCACAATGAGACACATGGACGATCATGTGCGCACGAGTGACTCTGTTGGTGTTCTTGGTTGAAATATGATGTTGAATAGTTGGATTGTGCACAGCTGGAATGTTATATGTACTGCATATTTTCACCTGGGTATGTGCATAGGAGCATTACGTAAACGTTCAGTTTAAATAATTGTGCGAGGGTGTTGTATAAGCCTGGGGCAGGTACAAAGCTAGTAAAGTACACAGGCGCTGTGTGTGGATTCAGGCTTGTTGGGCGCATCGTCCAGAAGTGAGGCAGGTATTGAGCAGGGCAGATGTAAGCGTGGATCAGGTGCCGTGTACAGGTGTAGGGCGCACTCACAGTCAGCCTGTGCACAGATGAGGCAGGCAGTGGTGCTGTTAAAGAAGCTGAGGAGGCCAGCGACGGCCAGGCTGATGTCCGTGTTGGTGGGGCGCAGGTTCAGGGTGGTGAAACGGGGAAACTGCACCTTCAGAATGTCTTCGGGAGCGACCCTCAGATAGGGTACCTACAGGAGGAGACAGGAGTCACCACTGACCTGCTTTAAGTCTTTCTTGACTTAACAGCCTGACAGGTTCCACAAATCAACACCTTTTCACCTCAGGATTTAACCATTTGTATTATATGAATTTGCACCCGTGGTAAGCAACGCTTTTCCAGGAGATCCTTCCTGTGGCTTGGTAGGCATGATTCTAATGTACCAATCAGTGGGAGAACAAGACCTCTAGCTATTAGTGCTAGATTGAAAACCAACAGTAGACATCTCAGAATGCAGTATCCTTCAGTATTTTATTTACTCACAGGCATTAGTATCACTAAAACTATTCTATGTGGCCATTATGTAAGTGTTTTAAAGCTCCAAAATCACTCTCTGTTCTCTGAACAGAACCACTAGGATAAATGGAAATCATGCCCATATCCTGGTGCATCAAGGCTTTTCCATTTTGAGGCTAATAAAGATAAAGACACAACTGGATAGCTTTAATATAATGTGCAGAGAATATGTCATATCTGTCAGGACAGTGAGGACACAACGGCATAAATAAGAAAAAATACAAGCCTAAACATGACAGAAGACAAATGAGGCAAATCAGAAAGCAATCCATACCATCTAAAATTGTCTAGAATATAGCCCAACTCTATTCTCCATTTTCCATCTTGTATTTTTCTTGTCAACCATGCCTGGCACAAATTACTGTGCAAATCACCAATCTGGCAAGATCTCTTGTAGCCCTGTTCTATGAATACCACTTTATTTCTTTTTGGGGTTATACTGAGTCGGATTTGTCAGTTGCAGTTTATAAACACAAGACTCAAAGTTGGCCCCTCCTCCCCGGCTCAAAGACACCAGTGGTGCTATGCATAGAGATATATAATAGAACCAGAGAGAACAAGGAAGTACCTTTGCTTCAGCCAGTCAGCATGTTATCTTCCTGCTACCGAGTTTCCCAAGGATGCAATTTTGTGGCCAAAGACAATGAAGCTCCATAGACATCAGTTGAAAAGTGTGCACGTTTTTCTAGCCAAATAAAGCGAAAACAAAAGAAAAGTATTCTGTAATCCTTCATTATTTTGCTATTTGTCTGACGCAACTGTTCGATGTTTTCAAGAGGGTCTGTAAAATAATGAGCTCGTGCACGAGTTTGGTTGTCCAGCTGTTGCTCTGACATCCCGGATTAACAGCGTTGCTCGTCATTTCCCCTCGAACACATTCACCAATACCCGCAGACGACACATTTTCTTCGCCATTTGGCCATTTTCACGGCCATCTGTGTAATCAGATTGGGAATCATATGAAATGGTGCTGGAAATAAGCACCCATGGAACTCCATTTTTATAGATGGCGTCGTTCAATTCCGTACTTCCTGGGCTGAAGTAGCTAGCCTAGATTCTCCCATTGAAAGTAATGGGAGTGGTAGTTCCTCGCTCTCTCCAGTTCTATTACACTACCTCCATGGTGCAATGCTGCCCTGGAGCGTCATGTCTCTCCCTCACACTCTGTGCCTTGATATTGGCCGGTGGCCTCACCCACTGCCTTAGGGCCAGCACCCAAAAACATTCCATACAAAGAAAAATAAGAAAATACAGACAGGTATCAGAGTCTCTGCAGATGCAGACACTGCCACACCCATAAGAGCGTCATAAGTGATAATTGAGAGGAAAGATTTTTGTATGAGTTGATATATATTTTTGGTAAAATGCTACTCAATATACCTTTAAATACAAGCACATGTGGTTTGTTCATTCACGTCCAGTTGAGTTGAGCTTTCTATTTGGTGATCTTACACATTCAGCGTAACCTCACTGTTGCCATAGAAACAGGAGAAAGCACTGTAGTGCCCAGAATAGCCATTAGAAATATTAAATCTAACATGAAAATAAATAGTTTCTCCTGACCCAAATGTGACAGCAAAGATGAAGTTGGCATTAAACTTTTCAAGTTGGGGCTGACTGTCCCATTCCTTTTATGTGATATTTTAATAATTGCAGAACATTCATTGTTTAACTTAATTGGCTGAGGAGTTATTACGAAAGTTTGGAAAGCAGCTAATGTTACTCTTCTTGCAATTTCGGTAATGCTGCTGATCTAAATAACCCATCTCAAAGCCTCCAGGTCTTTATAAGTCCTGGAAATCTTTGAGTAATTATATTTATTATCATGTTATCTTTGAATAATCTGCTTGTTGTGGACCTTCCTAATTAAAATCTCATGAATTATTCACAGTCTGGTTTTAGATGTGGTCACATTCCCATAACTGCAACTTCATTAGTTGTGAGTGACTGTTCATGTATTGTGCAGCTCTTTTTATTGATCCATCCAAAGCCTTTGATACTGTTGACAACAATTAGCACCTCTATTCATTGTCTGACATTGGTTTGGATCAGTAAACATGTGCCTGGTTTAAGAACTACCTCATTGACAGAACCCCATACATTGGAGCATGTGGTGTTCAGTCAGGATTCCTGGAAATTGCGAATGGGGTTCCACTAGGTTCAATTCTTGGGCCTGTTCTATCTACTCTGTACATCACTGAGATTGGTAAATCTCAATTAGTGGATTGGTTAAAAAAAAAAAAATTATGCAGATAATTCTTTGATTTATTCATATGCCTCCACTTTTAAATTGGCTCTGGAACATTTCTGAAAAAAATATAATGGTTCAAAAGTCCCTGAATGACATTAAGCTAGTCCTTGATGAAAAGGAGTTTAAATATTATTCTGCAAGTCCAAGATACCTTGGTATCTGTCTTAATTGTTGGTTCTATTTCAACACTCACGTAGAAGAGCTTACCAAACACCTAGAGTTAGACTTGGGTTTCAGTACACAAATAAATTGAAGCTCTGCACAAATATCTGGCAGACATGGTGTCAAGCTATCTGATCAGCAGTAAAATGCAAATCATTTTTCAGCTCCTCAGAGTCACCTGAGAACACTTAAAGGAGCCGTATGTAAGTTTGTGGCCAAAACTGGTACTGCAATCACATTCAAAATACTGCAGAGTGCAGTATCCCCTCCCCTTCTCCCCCAGATGAGAGGTTTCCAGCTAGGTTGCCGGATCCAGCAAGAACGTCTACTACAAGGAGCTACCATGGCTACGTTTCAATATCACCAATAATTTGCTCTCACAGGGTTGGGTTCAGTTCAGTTCAGAAAAGATCGAGACTAATGACTAACTACCTTTAGCAATGGTCTGATGAAGAGCTGTACAGCTCGAAACTTCACGTTGGTGTAATAAATAGTGGATACTGGAGCCTTGCAGTGTGCGAGTCATTCATTTATTTGTACATTTATTCCTTTTTTTGACTCACCTGCCCTCTCCCTGGTTTTGGATGTGTGTGTATTTCTTTTTCATTTGTGACTACGTTTCAATATCACCAATGATTTGCTCTCACACGGGGTTGTGTTCAGTTCAGTTTAGAAAAGATTGAGACTAATGACTAACTATCTTTAGCAATGGTCGTATTGGTCAACTTGCTTGTCACTCTTCTGTGCGAACAGCCCACTAAAGTCCATACCATACTCAGCAACAAAAGTTTCTGTGACACCAATATTGTTAATTATTTTTCATAACGCAATTATGAAATTGTCATACATGGTGATATCAGACTGAAACAGTACACGTAAACACAACATTGAAATGGAAATCATGAAAATGCGAGAAAATGACTTTGCACGTGAAAATGTGCGTAAATCATGTATGTGGATGGCAATAAAAGAGGAGAATTTTTGGAATGTTCACATTGTGCCTGATGAACGACGGAAGCATCACTTATCGAAAACACAGCCATTTCGGATCAGGAACTCTACCCTCTACATGCCGAGACTGTCTGAAAATGATCGGTGGAGGGCCATTGGGATGATTGAATCCGGAACCTAGCAGAGGGAAGTTGCTCATCGCCTGAATGTCCACCGAAACACCATTTGGAACTTATGGCAGCGTCATCAGCAGACAAGACATGTCAGAGACCGTCCTCGCAGCGGCCGTCCACGAGTAACCACTCCCAGACAGGACAACTGGATTCGAACAACCCATCTCCGAAATCGATTCCAACCTGCAACCATAACTGCAAGAACGATACCTGGTTTGAGGCGACTGTCTGCACAGACAATCCGTCGCCGTCTCCGTCATTTTGGCATTGTCCCACGTCGGCCAGCAAGACGTCCAATACTCACAGTACAACACCGACGACTGCATCTACAGTGGGCACAACAACATCGACGGTGGATCCAACGTCAGTGGGATCTTGTACTCTTCACTGATGAATCAAGATTCATGCTTAACCGATGTGATGGTCGTTTACGTGTATACCGTCGACGTGGAGAACGTTATGCCAACAACTGTGTTCAGGAATTTGATCGTTTTGGAGGTGGTAGTGTCATGATTTGGGGAAGGATCACGGCTAGAAACAGAACAGATTTGCTTGTTATTGATGGAAATCTGACAGGTCAAAGATATCGCGATGAAGTGCTACGCCCTTGGTGGTACCGTTTTTGATGCAACATGGTCCCGGAATAACGCTGCAACATGATAACGCCAGACCACACGTTGCAAGGATTGTACAGCAGTATCTGATGCAACAACATGTCAATGTCCTGCCATGGCCAGCCAGATCCCCAGACATGTCCCCAATCGAGCATCTTTGGGACGAGATGGATCGACGTTTGCGGCGGTTGGATAACCCGCCAGCTACACTCCAGGAATTGCGACAACGTCTACGTCAGATTTGGAATGACATCCCACAGCAATTTCTGGCACATCTGATTCGGTCCATGCGCCGGAGATGCGTTGCTTGCATCATGGCACGAGGAAGTCACACCCGGTATTGAAGTGTGAAGGTCACAATTGGTTAGACGTCAGACAAGTGCTTCATGACGCATGAAAATGACATTTTTCGTTTTGAGTGACGTTGGCACTGAAAAGTCAGTGTTTCTCCTGTTAAATAAACATATTGATTGCATTGAGATCTTTGCGTGTCATTTATAACATACACATAAATGGTGTCACAGAAACTTTTGTTGCTGAGTATATAATATGCGTAAAGAATGAATGAGGACTCATTTGACCAATATACTGTCTCAATTGCATTTCATATTGCCATAATTGCTGTGCTAATGTTGGAACCATTTCCAAAGCATCTCAGCATAATGCCAGAGAAATGGACTCTTATAATGCATTGCTAATGTTAGCAATGATGAGTCACGGTTTTTAATTTCTCAAACAATTTGTAACCTATCAATTTGATGACCCACCAGCATACACACTAATGTACCATGAACGAACATAAATAACGTTATTCGACTGTAGAGAATATTTGAAATGTCGGTGCCTACATTAAATAGAATTTAAGTTGGCCAAACCTAGCTGAGTCTTACCTGTCCAGGAGAAAATGAGCAACTTCGGCGTCGGCCTTCAAATTCTTCTCCGCTTTCAGCCGTCTAGATCTTTCAAAGGCATGTTCTGTAAAGATCCTTGTTTTGTTTCTGACATTGGGCTCTAATTTCCTGGCGCAGCGCAGGTGGCGTAGGGAGGCGCAGCCCGCGCAGTGGTAATTTCGTACGGCGCAGCCCGCGTAGTGGTAATTTCGTGAGGTGCGCAGCCATCGGTCGACGAAGGTGCGCCGAGATGGGCGTGGCGGCGTAGTAGGGGGAGTTGTCACATATTCATCAAGACGCAGTGACAATTTCGTAGAAAAAATCTCCTCTGGAGTTGCTCAGAAAACTCGCCAGCTCCAACCAGGTTTAATTTCCGTGCAGTGGTAATTTGGCTGACCGGCGCAGAGTGCGCACACGTCACCGAAATCTCACAGGCAGGTTTCCAGAATGTCAGGCTCATTTCAATGCAAGAAATAATTACAGGAAGCACTATTTAATGTAACTATCTGAATAAGCACATAAATTATAGTATCTATATCGATTGTCCTGATGTCATATCAAAGGCGGTTGGCACCCGTGATGGAAACTCGACCTGACTTAATCAGCGCAACTGAATCTAGGATGCAAATCAAATCAACGACTTCACATCTTTCTCAGCCAACCACAAACTGCCTCGGCATCAGGCAGTGCGTATATAATGCTTGAGTTCTATGCTCGGTAAAGCCGCATACACACTGGACGCGAAACAAATTTTTCGCACGACTGATTACAGTCTAAGTCAATGCGAAGAGCTATCGACTTTTCTTGGTCTTTTATTTCGTCTGTTTTCTTCCGTTGAAGATAGACAACAGTCTTTATTCGGTCTTTCTTTTGAAAGTTAGTCTGATGGATCGAACAGATTCACGCTTTATTTCCACAGCAGAGATAAAATAGTGCTTGCAGAGAGCAAATCAATTCCATGACCATTGACAGTGTGAATAAATTATCGCATGCACGATCAAGACTGTCCGACGCGAAATGCAAAATACTCCATGTCCGGCACCCAGCAAAAAGTAGAAGTATTGATATGAGAACAGATTTATAACGGAATAAAGAATAAAAATACATATATATCACCAACCAACAGAACATCCAAAAAAGATGACCCGCAAATAAATTAATCGCAGTACGTGTTTGTTGGATGTTCTGTTGTTAAAATGTTCTTTTTATTCATTATTTCGTTATCAATCTGTTCTAATCGTCCTCTTTTTTTTTTTTTGGCTGTCAGATACGGAGGCATTGTACATTGTCTCGCGCCAATGTCGCCTCGCTTTACTGAGCAGAGCTTAAACAGAAACATTAATTGAAATTTTCGGTACTCATCTTGAAGAACTGAGCCCTCTTATCAAAACATTCACGTTTAATATCTAAAAGAGTCAGTAGATTTGAAGAAATTAAAAACAATAGTAGACGGTCGGACACGGAGATATATTAAAACCCTGTCAGACTTTCGGACACGGAGACACTGCGTTCAACGCAATCTGTCGAGCGAAAAATTCGTTTCGCGTCCAGTGTGCAAGCGGCTTAATACTTGGCTATTATTATTGTCACTTTTTTATCGTTTTTAGTGGGGGAAAGGAATACAGCCTGATTGCTATGATCTCGTACTGAGTTAAGATCACATATTGAAAATAAATTTGTAACGTATCTTGCATTGTTGTCCATTCATGTGTATCCCAAAATTTTAAGCGGCAACAGTTTGTAATAATTGGAACACGCTATCCATCGTTTCTCTTGCCAATGAGCAATATTTGACTCGGCTGTGTTATACCCAAATACGCCGCCTTTGCCCACTTGCGCTGGAAGGCGGGGCAGAGGCGGGACAGAGGAGTACTTGCGCCAGGCTACGCCGGGCACGAAATTGTCACATACGCCTGGACACACCCCGTTGGCGCGGCGCACCCCCCATGCGCCGCGCCTACGCCGCGCCTGCGCCTGGTCTACGAAATTAAAGCCCTTTGTCATGACGTATTTCGGAATCATAACGTGGTCTCTTAAGTTTAGTAACGTCAGACATTTGTGCTCTGAAACGCTGGTAGCTGCAGCTCAGTGGTAACTGGCAACCTGGATGCCAAAATGCTACTGACCTCGTGATTGGGAGATAGTTGGAGGGTGGCGCAACAGGCCAAAACACAAAATGACAATGTCAACATTAGTTGTGGGCTGCAACTTTGCTTTCGTAATGAGAATATTCTGGCTGGACTACTGTTGTCAGTGATATAAGTATTTGAAATTAACATCACTCCTTAATGTCTGGTGATATATCAGGGCCATTTCATGATTAATCAACATACATTTCTTACATACTGCTCCTTTCTTTCATACAGCTCCAGTTTCCTAACTTTGCCTAATCAGAAGATTGCTTGATAATCAAATCCTTAGTCTTATTTATGCTCCCCTTCGCAGACACAGCTTCTCGCTGTGCTTGCTTCACAAATTAACTAAACGTCCACAAATGTTCAGCGTTTTCCTTCTTTTCATGAAACTTTGATTATATACAGTAGCACACTTAGGTTTCCAAACTTCCACAGGGTTTATTCGGCTCATACCATGGCGACATTTCATACTCCCACACTCAAATTACATGTTTCAACTAGCTAAGGGTAACATTACCTATCAAGCCAATTTCCTTTGTCTGAGGAGTTTTGTGTCTCTGCATCTGTGATCTTGAGATTCTTGCTGGGAATAATCGTTTCATCTCTGTACAGCTGAGCTCGAGTCGAGAAAGGCAGGGCCAGGATCTTCTGCCTTTCTCCATTTTTAATGGTTTTCAATTTATTTATACTGAAGCACAATTTGGTTCAACTAACACTGCTAAGTGCTCAGTTAAATATAGGCTATCCCTTGAAAAGTTTCCTTTTTCTTTAAATATTGACTAATTGTAATTGACTCACTGCCCACAAGAAAGCAGTAAAAATCCTTGGCAACTGGTGGATCATCTGTTATTAGATCTCAAACCTCAGAGTTGCACATGCTATTCCACATGGAGCCATGCATATGCGCATTACCATTCCATGCTCTAGCTGAGCTCGGCAATGATCTACTTTAAAGTGCTGCATTTCATGAGGCTGATCTTTTCTGGTTACCGTAAAACTGTTTGAATGCTTTTAAAAAAGTCAGAAAAAGGCAAACTAATGTGTCACACATGAATGGCAAGTGAACTGGAGTGTTAATATTTCAGAGTCTCAGCATAGAGGCGATTCAGTTTATTTCTACAAGCGTTACAGTGAGTTATACAAATGTCACATTTAAAGAGCAGCGAGCAACTCTATCCATTTTTTGTTTACATGATATGATCGCCAGTTTCTTACCACGGTCAGAAAAGGAGATTGGGGAAGCAGCTGTGGAAGCTCATCATAAAGGTTCTACATTACCAAAAGCACTGAGCGAGCTCACAGCCTCTAAATATCACCATCCTCATCTTGAGTTGCATTCAGCTGCCTTATGGGGTTAGTGGGCTAGTTACATGTAAAATAATTTAGCTTTCAGTCAAGATTGAATAATGTCAATGATAAAAAATTATTTTCACATTATGGTGAAATTTGCAAATTTGATCATTAAGAAGTCCATTAGGTAATATCCGTTTTAAAAAAATATCATTTTATCCAGCTCTGAGTTTATAGTCTGCAATGGGTGTATTTAAAAAAAAAAAAAGGCGTCTTCTCGTTCTTTTGTGATTGAGGTTTTGATGTAACCTGTATTTGTCTCTGGGCGGCCAAGTCAATGAAACTCAGCAAATATATTTTTGCACTTATCTGCTTTGCCAGACATGTTTTCAGCCACTTTGACTCTTTAATATAAAAAATAAAAGGGAATGCATTTAGGATGGTTCTTCTTCATCAGAGGTAGGCTACTCATTATGGTTTTCAGCAGTGCTATGCTGAAAATTGTTCTTGATAATTTGGTAATTCAAGGACACCCGCTGGAGTAAACTGGGTATTTTCAGGTCGTACTTGCCTTAATACTTGTTTTAATAACTGGACCGAATCAAACTGCAAAGTAATGTAAACATTTATAGTTGATGTACTGCTTGTTCCCTACATGTTCCAACACCATATGCCACAACCTTGTTTTGTGATCAATATTCTTCCACTATCCTTGGCAGGTGATATCATCAGCAGCAGTGTCCAGTAATTCAGGTAATGGTTTGCAATATTACATTCCATTTACTTTGCAAACTGACCCGAACTCCCCATCCCCCCGAAAGAAAAGGCTGGTTATTTGAGTGCTGAGCAATTTAAAATCCCTTATTTTGTCAAAAAGATGTAGTTTCAGCCAGCATTCCTCAAAAGACGCCTCAGGGAATGCTCAGAGCACAGATTAGCCACCCCAGTTACCACTGGAATTTTTGCGATTATGCAGGTCATATTCTACCTTGCAAGCAAATGAACTGACTATTTACACTGCCATTCAAAGGCGCCATGTTTTCCTGTTTTATCTGTGTTATTTGGTCAATAATTTTGTTTTTGTATGTGCTCCAGTCCCCTAGCTTGGGTAGCATAACGATTGCTTAGCGCTTTGCATAGCAAGTAAGCAATAGGATGCTTTCTAGCATTGAGCACACATCCTGGAGCCGTGGCTTATCTCATGCATGCTAAACAGTGTGAAGGTATAGAGGTACATTGCCCTCTTTATCATGCGGAATCAAGCTGCTAACCATCCTTATGGGAGTACCCAGCCAAGCAGACGAACAATTTCTGACACCTTCCCAAATCTTCATTACTTTTCCAGGCCATGTCCCACCTTGCCCAATAGTGAGCCTTTTAATATTAACTTGTGTTCATAATTTAGGTTTGCACTTTGTGATGCCAGCAGTCATCTGCCCAAAATCTGTATCTTTCATTTGGGATTGCTTTGCCTTTGCTTGCTCTGAATATGTCCAATATCCTCTGTGGTGCCACTTGCTTGGTTGAGCTAAAAGCCATAAATACAGGAGCTCATGGCCTCTGGCTCCAAGGGCCCAAAGACATTAGCCTCAGGTCTTCTGGCTATGCCTGCATGGTTTGGGTGGATTTGAGAAGCACTCTCAGCTTTCAGCTTTATGCATGCTTATTTTTGGTCTCTACTCACGGTATTTTTCCTTTTTCTTGTAGTATCAACTTTAACATAAATGACAAGACATTATCATATCGGATAATATATTTCTTTGCAACATCAGTGTCAAGGGAATCAAGAACCTGGCATCACCATGCATATAGGCTCATCATAGTGTACAGTCATATCCCTACCATTGCTGCCACCCACTGCTCTGCACTAACTGCCTGGTTATGCATTATCTCTCCATGTCTCTGGTTGGGCCCTGCTCCAGGCAAGCTACTGCTGGGTTTAGCCATCATTGACATCTGGCCCAAGGGACAAAAGTTCTGCCTGATCTCCACCATCAAAAACAGTCCCATCCATGGCACCATCCCAGCTGATTCCGAATCCAGGACTGCTGTATGAACTGATTTTTTGAATATGTCGCTCATTGTTGTTGTTTTGCACATAGTCATTTTATTCAGTGTATTTCTCTTGTATTGGCCTTGAGAAAAACTGTAAGCAGCTGTATTGCCTCTGCACTGAGCACCTCACATAGCATTTTTCTTTATATGGCTTCAAAAAAAATTGTGCCAGCCTCTATCATCACACATAGAACAGTTCACATAGAATATTTCCTTTAAATCGGCTTCAAAAGAAATTGTTACCACAGTCAGGCTGTCACTACACAGAGCACTTCACATAGCATATTTCTCTTGTATGGCTTTAAGACAAATTGCACCAGCCACTGAGCTGTCACTATAAATAATACACTTTACATAGAATTTTTCTTTTGTATTGTCTATAAGAGAAACTGAATCATTGTGTTTCCAAAGAGCCCAACGCCAATGAAACGCCAATGAAACAGAGGTCTGCATATCTCATAACAAAAAGGGGAAATTTCTTGTAATTTCAGCCAAAAGTATGCCATTCACACTCTATTGTAAAGATGTAAACTAAAAATATATGGCTCATAACATATGGACAAAAAAAATCTAATTTTCTCTTTCTTGACAAAACAGTGTTCCTTGGAGTTGTGCCCTTTGGAAACTCAAGGATTCAACTGTGCCCACTGAGGGTACACAGGCTGTCACCCCACATAGAGCACTTCACATAGCATATTTCACTTGTATTGGCTTCAAGAGGAATCGAGCCAGCTGCTGGACTGTCACACATTAAACAATTCATATCACATGTTTCTCTTGCATTGTCCTCAAGATAAATTGTGCCAGCCACCCAGCAGTTCCTATGCATACAACACAACACATAGCATATGTCTCTAATATTGACTTAAAGAGAAATTTTGCCAGGTTCCCAGCTGTCATGACTCATAGAACATTTCATATAGCATATTTCTCATGTATTGGCTTCAAGAGAAATTGTGCCAGCTGCCGGGTAGTCACTACACATCGAACACATCAAATAACATATTTCTCTTACATTGGCTTTATGAGAAATCATGCTGGTCTCTGCCCTGTAACTACTGACCCTTCCCATAGCAGATTTCTCTTGAAGCATATATCTCTTGTATTGTTTCAAGAGAAATTATGCAAGCCGCTGGGCTGTCACTGAACATAGTACATTTCACATGGCTTATTTCTCTTGCATCGGCTTCAGAGAAATCATGTCAGTTGCAGGGCTGTCACTGGTGATAGCACATGATTTTACTCTGAGGCACAATTAGCCTTTGTCTGCCATGGGTCCATTTCGGGGGTTAGGTAGCAGCTCCCTTCGCCTCTAAACCTGGACGGGCAGTGAGCCATGTCGCAAAAGTCAAGGTATGCTTATCTTAGCCATTAATAAACTATTTTGACAAAGTGTCCAGTAAGAAATGAAGACCTGAGCAAATTCTAGCAGGCATGATGTCAAACTATCTGATAAAATGTAGTTTCAACTCATCACAGTCACTTGAGAGCACTTTACAGTCACCTGACAAATGCATAGTCTTATTTAAGTTTGCCTTCAGAGATGCAGCTTCTGCGCCCCGATGGCTCATTAGTCTAAGCACACATACCATAAAGGTTGTGTCCTTCCTGCAGCGACCTGGGTTTGATTCCAGCGCGGGTCATTTGCTGCTTGTCTACCCCATAATTCTTCCCAACTTTCCTGTCTCTCTACACTATTTAACTATCAAATAAAGGAAAAATTCCCCAAAAAATAATCTAAAAAAAAAAAAAAAAATAGATCCAGCTTCTCACCACACTCACTCCACAACCTTACACCACCCCAGCTCCACCTGTCAACTATAGCATTCATTAGTTACACCACTTTATAGCAATGATAACAACTTCTTTGATGTCATTGTTGCTGTATTTGCAACTGTCTGCCTTCGGTTCCACACCTGGATGGGCAGTGAGCTCCCAGAACACAGCCACAACAACTATTTTGACAAAGTGTCCAGTCAGAATCACGTTTTGGTGTTGAAAGTAGAAGAAAATTATTCTTTTAGTTCAATTCTGGATGATGGTAAGATGATTTATATGATTTATTACAGGTGATCTTCTCTGCGCACATCATTCCAACCTGAACTCCAAAGTTTGCTGGCGTTCTTTCACAATGAGAATAATAAAGCATTATGCATTTACAATGCCCTCACATAAGAATTACCTTCTATCTTACCTCTACTGACAGTCAGAAGCACTAACTATATCAGGCATACTCAAAATTGTTTAGTCTTAGAAGTTCCATTCTCCTGAACAAATTTTTGCACAAAGACATTCCATTCTAATGTCTCGCAAATTTGTAACGACTTCCAAAAAATGCATATCCTCTGAAACTTCCATCCCAGAGCCAATTTAAAGCTATCACAAAAGCAACTGACTGGAAATTTTACTTGTTTTGATTGAATTTCATGTATTTTGCTTGCCTGGAGCTTTGTCCTTTTTATTTTTATGTTTGCCATTATTTTTGTATGTAATTATTGTAGAATTTTTCAACTTATTCTGAGTTGCACTTTGTAGCAGAACCACACTGCAAATTAGGCTTGCTCTCAGTTGGGCTCCCCTGCATAAATAAAAGTTTTGAATTGAATTGAATTAAATTACATGAGGACAAAGGCAGACAATTAGAATGGATAAATGCAGTAGCAGAGGAATTCTTTAATTTTTTTGCACCTGCCTCTGCCACAACTCACACTGGTGCAGTTGGTCACTCACACAAGCATTAGCCTGAGGGTGGTACAGCTAAGGGAGTTGACATTCTTCAAAACTTTGAAGGTTTAATGGACAAGAGTTGCGAAATTTCCAACGTATTCATTAATTAATCACACCAAGTACAGGATACTGGCTACTGTAGAAAAGGTGTTTCTTGAAGGTATTACCCCACCCAGAGTTCTGTCCAGGACGCTGGGAGTGCTGGATGGAAAATTTCTGCCCTCAACTAACCTGACAATCTGCGTTTCATGAGCAACCGAAGCATAATACACATTATTCAGAAATGATCTTCTCAGTGGGGGCGTAGGTTTAATCTGAGAGTTGGTGATGATATGTAATGCGAGGCCGCTGTGCACGCGAGCTGGAAAAAGTTATATGATATATTTGCGACAATATGAAAGCAAATATTGCCTATCCATCACCAGAGACAGAGAAGCAATGGAAGTCTTTGACGTTTTCCATGGTGCATATGCAAGATGCCTCTAATTTTCATAGATAGATGCCATATTCATAAACTTTTTTTTCTATTTTGTATCCAAATACTTTTGATTAAATTTATGAATACGACTTAACTGTAATTTGTTCCAAAAATTTCAAGTGAAGCTTAACAAATCAGAACAATTCATATAACTTTTAACAATTCATAAGCAAGTTAATTACATGATATGTATCATTAACGACTATTATAATCATTTTTTGGCAGTGGCGGACCCAGAACTGGGAATCGGGGGGGCACAAAACATCCATTTAAAACAATTATTCGTCCTGACCTGTTCTCAGTCATTTTCATCATCATAATTTTTATAATTCATAACAAAAATTCACTCTGCAGCTAGTACTCCCCGTTTAGGTAAGATAACAATCATTTATCTGGATGCTAGTTTGTTGCATTTAAATCAGTGTTATTCAAAACTGCATACCTGTCAACTTGCATGCATATCGCTTCAGTCTCACGCTTTTTATATTTAATTGATGAATCCCGCTATTTACATCAACCCTCGCTTTACCGAGAATGAGAGGCAATATTTCATGGGAATGCGGGTTAGTTATTAATCAATCATCGGTATTTTAGAGATTCTCACGCGGAATTGAAGTCTCTATGCATGGAAGTTTTTCAGTTTTTAAACAAAGAATTTAGACGATCATGAAGCGCAGGTTTAATTGCACAGAGACAGTCGCTTTCATGAGGGTGGGAATGCGGACATCTTGGAGGAGCTCATCTGCATAAGAAATGAGTCAGGCCTATTGTGCTGAATCTGTGATTGTGTTCCAGTCGAACAGACTGACAAGCACACGCCTGCACCCTGAAGCTCTTTATACTGTAGAAAATGGCAATTTACAAGCATTGTGTTTCAACTGCACAAATGGTCACGCTGAATCCTGTGTGTTTACATGAATGTTGGGCTAGGTAAGTACACTTGTAAGGCATGAGATTATTATCCTTTGAACGACTTCAGGGGTATGTGTATGAAGTGGATGAAAGGATAGCGGACACACACACACACACACACACACAATGTAGAGAAGATTTCCTAAACTGTATGTGGTTTCGTGAGAGGGTTTGACTCATGAGGGCCAGGATGCTTATCCAGGTTTGGCTGAGTTGCTTGGCTAACTCAGGAACAGCATAATCTCAGCACTTGCTCCCTCACCTGTGCAGTTAAAAAAGTAATTGCGGAGAGGAGATTAAGTGCAGAGGTCAATCTTTTTCCACCTGTCATTTAAAGCTGCTTGTTCTGATTTCCCTGTCCAAGAGGTGTTTCTCTCCAAGCTGGAAAAAGAGGTTTATCTTCAACCAGGAGACAGACATTAATCTAACCAGTCAGCTAAGAGGTTTTTATTGTGACCTGTGTGATTTCGTTTTGGCCTAGAGTTCCCTCTGAATTGACCAATAAAACACCTTTCCATCTGGCGAGCAGAAATGTGCCCAGACAATTCCTCCTGAAACCTCAGGGCTTCGTGGGAAGCCAGTATAAATGAGATATCATATGGTGAAGCAGAATATTAGTAACCAGCTCATCTGCGCTCCTGCTCGTCTCCACACCGGCAAAATACAAGTCCCCTGCACATTAGTGCTTCTGCTCCTCTCCACACCAGCAGGTTAGAACCCTAGTGAGGTGAATTATGCTGACCCTCACTGAAGATTGCAGAGGGGAGTGTAGCAGGAGCAAAAACTAAAATTTCACAACGTACAATAAAACCTGGCCTCAAGCAATGAAACCACCGACCTGCTGCGGAGTCAGAATGGGGTGTGAAGCCGGACCGACTGGGAGCCAGTTGGCTATGAGGGTTTCACAGTAGGCAGACCTGGCCTGAATCTTCTCAACATCTCCTGTCCTAGAAGGAGCAGGCATTACTACTCCATGTCTAAAGATGAGAGGGGAAAAGGTACAAGGGCTCCACTCAGGGGGATAGCTGCCACTGCTTAGCAGTATCACTAGTGACTGAAACAAGGTTCAATCTCCCGAGTATAGAGCTTTGGATGAACAGGAAGTGAGTCACTGATGTTAGATCAGTGGTGAGTTCCTCGGTGGAAAGCAGTAATTTCCCAGCTCTTTTTGTTCTAATCAGTTCCTCTCTCACTCAGGAGAGCCTGTTCTCACTAAGAAGTAGTAAAACCTGAACTAGAACAAAAAACCAGCCTTAAATTGCCTCTGCCATTCTTTCAAGATTAAATGCAATTCTCCTGTGAAATAAATTTACCAGCTTCTCTGCTCTTCTAGAGGACCCACAGTTCCTTGCAGAGTACAACATCCTCTTTTTCCCTGGTCCTCAAATCACACCAATCAATGTCCAAGGCTGGTTTTCCACCCTCCCTTTCCCTGGGAGTCAGGTGTTAACATTCTGGCAAATCAGAGGCACAAACTGTTTATTTATATACCTGGGATAACAGAAAACCTGGGCTGGATATGGATTTGAGTGTCCCTGCTCTTTTTCATCGGATCATATCTGCCCCATCAAATGTGTCAAATGAGTATACAGATGAAAACTTATCTAAAGAACCTAAATTTTATTGCTGATTCAACCATAAGATTAAATGTTTCTATACCTTTCCTCATATTTCGCAGGGCTTGGGTGGGGGCAGATTCTCTGTATCTTTTATATATTAACCATATATCGGATAAATTATTGTAACAAATTTTTTTTGCAAAGTGTGACCCTTTTAGAAATGGTATGGCAGGTCATGGAGAGGGACACACATTTCAATCCTAACGTGCAAAAATTTTGAATATCTTATTCCTGAGTGATGTTTCCCTTTCATTGGTTAATAAAATATTTTCAGTGATAAGATGATTAACTTTTAACCCTGCCCCAACAACTCTACATTCCCAAGGCTGCTTCATATTGAGACACAGAGCAGGCCTGTGTCACAAAAACAGGGGTCCACAGTGGCAGAAAGACAGACTGTTTATTAGAGAGCCTCGGCTGTGCCTTTAAAACTGCAGGCACTCCATAGACCAGCACTGGCATACTAATATTTCACACTATCCCCTCCCTGTAGAGTGACTGAACAGTCTCATACGCACATTTAGACAAGGAACATGATTCAGAGGCGACTGAAAACTCAGTATAAAAAGGACTTAAAATAAATGCAGTGTATTCAGTTTGAATGAGAAAGAGTCCCTGGATCACGTCCAGTTCACTTCAGCAGCACAGAGGTTTAGTTCTGTACCGGCCTGCAGTGTCCGACGCTGCATAATGCCATCGTTCCTCATCATGCCAGCATCTACTGACAATGGACTTCAACACTTCCAAGAGTTTCCTTCCAAGAGGATGACATTTTTTACAAGATAAATAATCATAGTAAAAACTTTACTTAACAAAATCATCAACCATACAAAAATGGTAATTAATTAAGCCAGCAGTAAAAAGGAAAGTAAAACAGTGTTGATGTTCTCAGAATAAATTACTATTCAAAGATAAACATATACAGCAGTCAGTCAGCCAACTATCATGTAAACAGCTAAATGCAGTATTTTACAAACAGATGAAATGATAGTTTGGCATCTAGGCTCTGACCCTGACAGACCCAGCAGCCAAGGAACCTTAACACGTTGACTGCCGACTACGAGACAACTCGTAATGGTGGGTCTGGGATGTCGCCCATTATTTTGTTGCTGTTACATCACATGGGGGAGAGAAGCTGTATTTTCAATTGCCACTTGATGACTCTTGAATTGGAAAACGTGTTAATAAAGGAAAACCATCTAGAATCAGCCAGGACTAATTGTTGTCAATAAAGGGATGGATATCTGCCCTCAAATTTTCAGGTCTAGCACTGGCCCTGACCCGCTATTACGAGTTATCTTGTAGTCTGCTGTCAATGTGTTAAGCCTTAAGGTGGAGAGTAGGAAATGTGAGGCTGTTCTTCTCCCTCTAGGGGAAATTCAGAGCTCACAGGTGAATGCTAAGGTGAAGGTGGGATGTTTACTTGCAGCAGGCAGGCGTGATACACCAACTGGCAAAGTTAGTCACAGCAGCAAAAAATGATGCAGCACAGTAGCAGGGAAGGGCATATTTTTTGCCACCGTGGTAAAGCAGGGGAGCAGCTTAAATAGCTCACATTGCAAAGGGGCAGGACAGTGACAGGTATGCATGACTAAGTCTAAGTCTTAGAGAGTCAGAGAGAATGAGGGTGTGTCTCGAGTTGTTTTCCCAGACAAGCTCCACAAGCTGCGACCCATTCACTGACACACGTTTTTTGTTTGTTTGTTTGTTTGTTTGCTTGTTTTTGTTTTGTTTTTTGTTTTTGTTTTTTTGAAAATAATGATATGTGCAGAGGTCATTTAAGAAACAACCTAATCTCTTCAGGAATCTAGTCTCCATGTACCAGTTTTATTACCGCTACCACCCTGCATTTTCCAAGGTATAACACAGTTGAAATAACAATGTCAGTTTAAAATTGATTACTGCCAAACACTGTCTCTGGTTACTATATAATTCTCAGACCAAAAAGTGCCTTTCTTCAAGAAAAATCTCAGCCATTTTCCATCTAAATCTCCAGGAGCTTTAGTAGATCACGGCTTTGCAAGTCACCAATCAGACAAATGGATTTGCTCAGAGAGATGTTTCCAGTGGGGCAGGGTTAACCAGGCTGACCAGGCGTCTGTGCACTGTTAAGAAGGGCAATGTTTCAGAATGGAGGCTTTTGTCTGTTAACATAGTCTGCGGGCGAGAAATCAGAGGTGACGTGTGAGTCAATAAAGCTGGTCGATTTTCAACACCGCACACTGGGTTTCATGCTGGGTGAAGGAGTCTTGGCGGATATTAGAGAGGGCAAAGCTCCATCTTATGGCAAATAGGCCAATTTTGTAAAATGGGGATGACAGACAATAGATTAATTCTACAACCTCCCCAAAATCTATCTAGCAAATGAAATAACCGCATGCAAGCATAAGTGCTAAAAAATAAGCGTAGAGAGCGATTTCACATTTAAATTGGTTCTATTTTCATTCACAGGCAATCATCTGTGTCTCCTGCTGCTACTGTGTAAAATGTGATTCCTCATGCTCGACCAAGTGCAGTAAACACAAATTGATATGTGCAGTCGACAGTAACCTGGGAGACCAAACTGACCCAGAACAACCTGGTGATGTGATCTGATTAACTCCCCTCCGTTTATGCGAAAGCCACAGCTCTGGGAGCCACTGCATTATGGATCAATGCATTTTTCTGGTTAAGGCCACAATTTTGGGAGGTCGGAGGTTTAATCTTTGTTTTTATGTTCACTTTATTGCGCATACCCACGAAAGTAGCGGAGGGGACGCAGCATGCATACTCAATGACAACACGTTCTTCTACATTTTACTCACAGAATGGTGCCCCACTCCACAGACGGAGGATTGTAACAGACCGCCTAACAGAACTGTTCAGAGAGCAAGTGATTGCCCTTCACCGCGACGTGGAATGGCCCCCGAGGTCACCGGACTTAACCCCTCTTGACTTTTTGTTGTGGGGTCATCTTAAGTCAACAGTGTGCGTTGCTCCACCTAGGGACCAGGACGGCCTTGAGGAACGCATAACAGCAGAAGTTAATGTTCTCAGAAGGGACAGAGCTTTGATCTACCGTACAGTGTACGATATGCTGAGGAGGGCCCATATCTCCCAGGAAAGAAATGGTGGACATGTGAGGACTGAACGAGGGAAAGGGATAATTCAAAAGTAACAGCAATTTGTGATAAATAAAGGGCACACCTAACGTTGCTTCCTATGGTTTCAGATTATGTTTTCATCCCAGCACTTATTCATGCAAAACAGATGAATCGCAATTTACGTATTTAGCCTGTGCTCACTCATGCGTGACACGTTGAGTACGTGCAATTGCTGATTGCACGGAACCATTATATATCAATCTATGTAAAAGGATTTTCAAAAAAAATTATAGAATATAAATTTTAGGGCAATTTTTCAAAGAGGGACATTTTTTTATACACCCTGTATAACGGACCATTTAACATTTAAAAGGATTGTATATGAAAATTATTATAATCATGAGTCAATCATTTCATTAAATCAAATTTTACTTTTTATAAACGAGTGAATGAACAAAGTCATTTTTATTGCAATATGGAAATGGATTCACTCAGAATTTCATAAAATTGCACATGCCCTTCAACAGTGTAAGAGTTGTTCATTAAATCTGGCTATGATTCCCCTCTCATTGCTCCACAAATAATGCAAAGCACTTTTCATTGTTGATCATTTTTCAGCCGAACATCTTTTGAAACGACACCTAACAAACCTCATTCCTGAATGCCGGAGCTCTGCCCAACTACACATTATACCCAAACCTAACTGAGCTGTTCTGTTTAATATTCCTTTTAATACTGCATGAGGCAAATGTTCCATAAAATAGATACACACATAAGCAAATTTGCAGTGTTGGCTTCACTACATTATACGCTAGTCCTGCCGCACATTAAAACAAGAAACAAGCAAACAAAAAACCAGGGAGATTAAAATAATATATTTTCTGCGGGCCATTCCAGCCCTTGGGTCATCAGTCAAATTTTTTAATCATGCATATCAAATTAACAACTGTAAGACAAGTCACGGGTTCTGAATGAATTTTGCAAGGCTGCTGATGACCTGCTAGTTTGCACACTGAGCATTTAAATGCAAGTGGCTTGGTTCAGACACCTTCAAACTGCAGAACAGGCTCACCTGCGACAGTTATGCAAGTAGAATTTCATTAGGGAGGTCATGTGACTGCAGTCTCCTGTTGTCCTTGGCTATTGACATGCCCAGAGAGGCCATTACTGATGCATGTCACCTTGAGAATAATGATGAAGGTTCAATGCCCTCAGTGAAAGAGCGCACTACCAAGTGCCCTCGGAATGGAACATTTTCTTTATGGAACACAAGCAGTCAATACCAATCAGTGGCAGAGCTAGAACTGGGAATTGGGGGGGATACAGGCATGTCCCTTTATGAAAACAATTATTCCTGGCTAGTTCTCAATCATTTTCCTTTATTGACGCGTTTTCCAATTGTCGTAATTGGCAACTAAAGACACGATTTCTCTCCATATGTGACCCAACAGCGATGAAATCATGAGCTAAATTCAGTCCAGAAGAATAATTTATTTACTAATAAGCCAATGCTTGCAAGCAGAAGTGATTATCACGGCGCGGGTTCGAGCCCCGGTCAAACCAACCGGCAGTGGTCAGCAGCTTTTTCAGAAGTAGTGCGCGATTGGCCAATGCACTACATGGATGCAAATTGGGAAGGGTCTGCCAGGAAGGATAAGATAAGATGCCTTGTTCGTTCCTTAGGCGCCTCCTGTTGGCCAGACGGGCAGTCAACGGGAAGATTCTAAGCTTGTTCATGTTCAGGTATCGTCCACCCTCGTTCTGAACTTGCGAGAATTCGACCAATGAGTGCTTAAGAAGCGGTGGCTGACAGGCGCGTGCTTCAAAGGAGAGTCGTGAGCTGTCCTCACTCTCCTGAGTTGGCAACAGGGGGTCACATATGCGAAAGCCTTGTACATAGTTCCCCAACTGGACATTCCAGATTCGGGTGGGTTTGGAGATGCCAAATTTAAAAAAAAAGAAATTAATTAGCCAATGCTTTGTGTTGATTGAACTGGTCCGGGTTCCAATGAAATATTGCCTTTCACTCTTGGTATTGCGTGGGTTGATTAAAAAAAACAGTGGCACTCGGCAGTTAATAGGCTATAAAAAGCTTTTAGCTCAAGCTATTCGCACGAGAGTCGACAGGTATGCAATTTTGGATAACGCCGATTTAAATACAGATTTGATTTAAATATACGTCAAGATGAATTATTGTCGTCTTACCTAATCGGGCAGAACAAGCAGCACCTGTTCAGGGTGGAGTGCTCTTAGAGTGAACCTTTAGTTAATTATGACAAGGCAACATTGTCACCAGTATCCTCCGCCACGGTAAGAATTGTCACGGGGGAAAACAATGAGGAAAACACCGATTAAACACCCAGACACCAAGTTCAGAGTCAAGGGCCATAACTCCGTAAAAAATAAGTTTCTGGGAATCTACTGTCGAACTCATTCAACAGGATCATTAGCACTGGCCACACACAACATTTCCTTCCATAAAGGTGCAATCGTTGCCAAGAAAACTTGTTCCCATTGCAACACCCATACTCTTAAGTCCACGAACAGAGTCAAGGGCCATAAATCTGTATATATGAATTTCTCGGAATCAATTGTCGAACTCATTCAGTTGGATCATCAGTACTGGTCACATACCAAATGTCATTCACGTAGGTGCAATAGTTTCTGTGAAAACTTGTCCTCATTGCAAATTGCCACCATCGCTTTCACACTCGACGCAAAACAAATTTTTCGCATGACAGATTACATTCAAAGTCAATGCAAAGGCGAGAATACACGCAAAATGCTCTGCTCATAAAGCTCGCTAAATGCCTGAACCAAAACCGGGGGGATTGGATAGAGAGAAATACACAACTGTCACTAACTAACGAGAGATTGCTAAATGGGTAAGGTGGTTATTTAAACTGGCAGGTACATAGTGAGTGTGTAACTTGGCTGTTCTCTCAACACTGGACTGAACGCTTGCTGTATAATTTCATAATCGAAATTCATGAAAATCTAACGTTATGTCGAAGTTAGCTGGCTAACTACTGCAGGAAATTAACGTCAACTGACCATCTAGCTTGTGTGCATGTCTAAAGCTGTTTTCACACCTGATGCGAAACAAACACGACAGATTACATTCAAATTCAATGCCAAAACGAGCATACACACGTCTATCCATTGACTTCGAATGTAATCTGTCGTGCAAAAAATTTGTGAAAGCGGCTTAATGCCACCAATATTGCCAAATGTTCTGGCGAATAATTCTGAAACTAAAGTTTTTAGTTTAGTTTATTTTCAGTAGTGTTATTTCATTAGCTATGATAGCCCTACAATATTTCAATAGTAACACTATAATCTATATTGGGCGTTCCAAAAAAACATTCAATTACCACAGTAATACTATAGTTTTTTGGTGGTAAATTTTATGGTGTTCCAACAGTGGTTTTTTCTAAGGGTCTGTCAGCTGGCTATGGTAAGTAAAGCAGAGTGTATGTATATTTCGTTGTCGAGCGAGCAAGATTTGACCAGCTGGCTGCCTTGCGTGACATCAGGTTCATTAAAAGGCCAGTTCTGAACATTTCGAAGGGGGTGTTCCCGATCAGTTTAATTAATCTGAAATAATTTGAAAAAAACTTCCACGGAAAAGTGTTTGCAAATTCTTTGTTTTAATTGCGAAAAAATACAATGGAAAGTTCTGAATATCAATTTCGGTGTATTTAATGTCAGGGAATCTTTAATGATTTGATCAATCAACGCCTGGCTTTGGTGGCTTGCTAGTCTGGTCTAATATTATAGACAGTGTTGCAAATCAGTACTACTGGATTATCTAATTTATGGTGTGAGACATTGATTGATTTTGTTAACTTCAGTGACAGGGAGCTTTTCGCTAATGTGATAGGTCACGTTAGCTAACATTAATTTAAAGTATTCTTATAATAACAATTAGCTGCGCTAATTTGGACACATTATCTGCCATCCAAATCCTTCTATTGCAGTGTTTCTCAAACCTCTCCTGGAGGACCACCTGCCCTGCCTGTTTTAGATCTTTCCCTGCCCCAGCACAGGTGATTCAAATGATCAGGATGTTATCAATCAGCTTTAGAGGGTCAATAACGAGCTGATCATTTTAATCATCTGTGCTAAAACAGGGAAAGATCTAAAACATGCAGGACAGGTGGTCCTCCAGGAGAGGTTTGAGAAGCACTGTTCTATTGGGACCCACGCCTGACACTGTGATAGGGATTAGAATTGGTAACCTTCCCAGCTAGGCTGACCTCCCTGGGCTTCTGGTCTATAAGGTAGATCACCAATGGCTTATAATAAGCAAAATATCAATTGAAATTGATTTGTGTGTAGGCCTATCTGTCTTTACTACAACCAGTGCATTGTTTCGCCACATTCCTAACAAAATGTCACTCTGCATTGGAAGGCTGCACATCGACACATCTCTGCCACAGGATACTGTATGACGATTGCTTACGACCGGGCATAGCAATATAGTCGCTCCACCTCTTCCCCTTAATTCAACCTCCTAACGCAGTTTTCTATCATGCCAGCAATCCAGTTATTCTATATAGATCAGTAGTTTGGTAACATTGATACCAGATAAGGTCCAGAGTACAGCTCTGTTTTTATTTGTTGTGTCAAATGTCTTAATACATTATATTCAGCAAGTATTCCACATTCTATTTCCTTGTCAAAATACAGCATGTCCCATGATCCAACAGATCTGCAATCAGCATTGATGGCAGTTACAAACACATCAAATTTGGAAGAAATTGCTTGATTCTAAACTCTGTAAGACCTTCAATTCACTTCCAAGCATGAGGCAAAATTTCAAAGCCATATCAATTCCAGATGAAGATCCAAATGACAGAAATTTCATTATATGTTGCATCAAACATATTATTTAATCAGTCTGAGTAATTGAATTAACACAGTGTCCCCCTACTCAAAGCCATCTTCAGCGCTGTAGCACTTTTTGCCATCGAGCCTCCATGTTAAAGGAAATTGTGTCCTGTGTTCCAGAAGAATTGACAAACTCCAAACAAACTCGAGTGACCTGGTCCCTAGAGAGCTCCATGCCACATGTGAAGTGAATCTGGTCACCTGTTTCACAGCAGATGATTGTGAAGGATTTTCCCTTTATAAATGAATAGGGGAAATTTAATTACAAGAAAAATAGTTAAAAAAAATTGAAATATTAAACTTTTTAAAAACTGTGAATAAGCTCGATAGACATTATCCCAGGAAGCTCCATACCAAATTTGAGGCAAATCTGGCCAGTTCGGAGAAGAAGCTATTTAAAGTTTTTGGGTGAAAAAACAAAAAAAAATTAATAAAAAACACAAAAAATTTTTTTTCACAAACTGCTAGCAGTCTTGGTAGACATTTTCCCAAGGAAGCTCCGTAACAAATTTAAAGCTAACCGGCTGGAAGTTTTGAAGAAGAAGACCTTTAAAGATTTTGCAACGGATGACGATCACAAGCACAATAAGGATCATGATCACAACTATGATGCTGAAGTCTGCGGGATCACAATAGCTCACGGCCAATTGGCTGGTGAGCTAAAAAATCTTACAGTCGTCGTAAAAGCACTCCAGCGGAAGTACAAGATCTAAATTGCCATTCAGCTCTCAGCACGGCATCACAGTTCACTCAGCATAAACACAAGCTCACCTCCTTCTCGCCGCAGATGTTGCTGATAATGGAGTTGGATGCTGGGCTGGCTGAAGGCCCCAGGACTGCCACCACCCCCTTGGACAGAATCTGGCACACTGAGCAAAGAAACAACAGGCCAGGTGTCAGTTTAATTGTGTGCACGATACATAGAGAACAAAGCTGAATCACTGCACAAGGAGCAAAAGTCAGTTTGTACTACGCACAGAAAGACCACAAGAGTTACTGAATACAGAACAAGTACCCTAAAAGATAACTGAGCCAGAGAGGTGACCTAAATGCTGATGGATGAACTTCACTCAGCAAATGTGCTTCTTAAGTATTTCAGCATACATGTGAACTTTATGGATCCAAAGCCATTAATGCAATTGCCTGTGCAAAGAAGCGGCCATACTGCTTGTTTTCGTTAAATATTCATCTTAACGGTCAATTATTAATCAGTCTGTGAAGGAGACAGGAATTTTAATACTTGCCTCTCACTTTACAAGGTCACAAATTTGTCTTAAATCATCTTGCCAACTTAGTAATTTCAGTAGAGAAAATTATCCCTGCATTTAAATTCGGATACCAAGACTAGTGTAGTGGTTTAATTGGCATGGAGAAGCCGCAGCAGGGCTAGATTGGGAGGAGGGTAGGCTGGGTGGAAGACGGACTCAGTGGAAATATACAAAGAGGGTGACTGTCTAGGGCAAAAGTCCACTTAGGATTTACTGGAATTTGGGAATTTGTCAAGCAGTGAGGAGATGCTAATAAACAATACCTTATCTGCTTCCAAGAGGACAGACTGAAGAAACTACATCAGGAGCATCTGCCTGCAGCTGCCATATACAGAGCTATCAGATGGAAGTAGAGCCACAGAAAGGGTGCCAGCCGGTAAAAACTATTTTCATTGGCTGCTGGAGTGCAACTAAGAGCAACTAACAGTGCCAATAGGGCATTCAAATGATTTCATATTTTATGACTGATTTTAGGAGCTTAGCGATGCTGTTCATCAGACCAATCCAAAACTTCAATTTAAACAGGAAACAGGACGTTCTGTCCTGCCTCTCAAACATTAAGAACAAATTTTTTACAGCAATGTCAAAACTGAATTTTACAGACATTCAACCATCTCTGTGATGCATATCTTTAACACAGGGCCTTTCTAGCCTTTCTGATACAGCTTAGAGGGACTCCTACCATGGTTCAAATGTCAGAACCTTCGTCTGTCAGTCATTAGCTCCTCCCCTCTTCCAGCAGTCTGTGTGTCTCTTGCGGTTTGCCACCCTTATTAATTTATTGTCAGGTTCTCTCTCGCTTCTGAATGGAGTCATCTGTATGCCTTGTGCCTTGTGTGTAATGTCCCGTCTATATAATTTGCTTGTGGCTTCTGTGTTGTTACTGGATTGAACAGGCTCATTCCATACAGAACCTTAGAGTCAGAGTGAGACTTCTAGTGTTGAGCTTACCACTCTTCTTCCGTGTGTCCGGTTTATATGTATATCCGGACACACGGAAGAAAAGTGGTAATATATATACATATATACACCAATCCATTGGCACTATCTCCAATCAACTTGTGGCTATCACTGACATCTCAGGGTATTCCGCCACCGCTCAAGCAACCAGCTCGATCCTGAAACAGTCATTCAGACAGTCATCCTACGGGAACCCTACCTCAGCGTGTTCAACACATTATCTGCTCCAGATGCGCCAGAGATTGGGTTTCTGTTTGTTGGGAGGCAGGAGACCCTGCAGTTTAAACCTTTGCAGCCTCGAAAAGTTCGGGAAGTTTCCGAGTGGTTCTGGTCCGATCATGCTGCTACTCGGGTGCCTCTCCAGCTGCACCAAAGCAGCCTAACAGTGTCATAGTACTCCATCATTTTCCACACCTTGGGTCTCTCAATGCGCTGGAACCCCTGGGCTCTCGAGTACACCTTCCTGCTTAATTCGTCAAATCGGGTCCTAGTCCTGGAAGACCTCATCAACTCGATGCTGTGAATCGATGTTCGGCTTCAACCAACGGGGCTAAATTGGCCGGTAATGTAACTGCTCCGCCTGTGTGTCAAGCACTTTGCTTCAAGTTATGCCCCAACTGGTGCTCTTGGAACAGACGGCAGTCGACCGGGCCTCGCAACATTTGAAGCCCCCTGCAAAATGACTGTGACAAGTCTTTGCCAGTACTGCAGAAGCTCTATCCATTTAAATCCGGACCTTACCCTACCCCTGCAGGAGATGTACTGCTCGGAGTAGCTGCACCTTCCTCTCGACCACCCTTTCCCATTCCTTTGATCTGGCAGGGACGCCAAATTTCCACTAAGGCAATTATTGACTCAGAGGCAGACGGGATCTTTAACTTTAATTTTGGTGTAATTTGTAGCATGAAGATATCAATTGAAACCCTGCAAGACTGCCCTCCTGGACATCATGGACATATCCAAGTTGGTGCCCGAGCCTGTAATAATTCAGGCGTTTTGCATCATGGAGTCACTGCAAGCCCCAGTGGTACTGATAAGGCCCTGGCTAGAGTATCACAATCCTTGTGTGGACTGGCCCTCTGGTTCTATCCTGGAGTGGAGTTCATTCTGTTCCGAAACCTTTGGTCAGTTCCTTGTCCTGTTAAACCTTTTCCTCCCAACCATCTCTACCACAAGCTTCACCAGGCATTCAGCAAAGCATGTGCCATATCGCCTCTGCCCCACAGACACTATGACTGCGCCACTAATCTCCAACCCGGAACATCCCCCCTAGGGGCTGGCTGTACTTGCTTATAGGACAGGAATCCAAAGCTATGGAGGAATACATAAACCAATCACTGGCCTCCAAAATTATTCAAGCTTCTTCATCACCAGCAAGAGGCGGCTTCATCCTTGTTGCAAAGAAGGACAGATCTCTGCGTCCCCGCATAGATTAACAAGGGCTCAGATCAATCACTGTCAAGAATTTCTACCCACTTCCTCTAATGGACTCAGCTCTCTCCTACCTCCAAGGCTGCCCCTATTTTAATAAGCTGGAACTGTGCAATGCCAACCACTTTGCGCATAACGAGAGGCAAAAGAATGGAAGCCAGCATTAAACACCCCCTCTCATCAATATAAATATCTGGTGATACTAATCAAGTTTCCAAGCACCCATGCTGGGTTCCAGAACCTCATTAATGATGCTCTCTGAGATGTGGTCTTCTGGTTCGTCTACGTCCACCTTGACAATAACCTGGTCTTCTCTCTTATCCTCGAAAAGCACACAGTTCATGTCTGTTTTGCAGGGCTCTTAAGTCTCACGCATTGAGCGTGAGACTCACGCATTTCAATAAGTTCACACGCTCTCACGCCACACATGACATTTCTCATGCTAGGAAGTGATAAAATCGCAGCACATTAGTAGCATAGACTGTATATAAAAGAGATTAGTAATCTATGAATGGATGAGGTGAAGGCAGACTGCTCTGCTTGAATCAGCAACCAATCAGCCAATCAGAAAATTGTATTTCTTGGTGCTGGGTGAAATAGCAGCGCTGTTATCACGTCCTCCACAGGTGCGTGAATATGCTTTTGTCTGCACACGTCAAAGAAGAGCTGGAAGTGGAAGCCTGAAATCAGGTAATCACTTCATCACTTAAATGGCTGCTTATTAAAGTCGAGGAACTATGCAGGATATTTTCTTTATGGATCATTTTTTGCCTCAATTTAACAGCTTTGGACGGTTATGGTTAGATGAATTGACTTGTAACTTGTTACGGGGAGAGTGGGGGCTCTCTGCCCTCCGTGTAGTGTATTTTGGCTGAAAACAAACCCTGCTCCAATCCGGTGTCAAAGGTGGTACTGCAACATCTCTTGTTTGTGACAGACAAAACGATACAAATACATAAAATGATTATTTAATTTAGCTTTCATTATATTGGGGAGTCCCACTGAAATAAAAAAGTACAGGTATGGCAAAACATTATCTTGTTCAAAATCTAACAACTACTCCAAGGGTAGACGCTAGCAAGTTGAAATCAAATTTTTAAGCTCCTGTCAAAAAGCATTTGCGAATGCCGTAGCTGGCCAGCTAACTCATATTCGTGATGCTAAGCACGGCTGTTAGCTGTGTTGTAAAATGCTAGATGTTGCAAAGTAAAAGGAAATATACACGCAACATGGAGAGATTAGAGATACTTGTATATTGCAACATTTAATTGCTCGCCTACTTGAGCTACCACTTGCGACAACAAGATACGATGGATAACCCGGTCAGCATTCATTCTGCAAATAGCCTACAACACGCAAAAAAACTTCCGCGACAGATCCTGTTGTGCTATCTAGTGATAGAATATTGTAACTGTGCGCATAAATTTGCATCTCCACGTCCACTGGCAGACACATCTGCACAAAGATACACCTTTGTAGAACCTGAATATTTGATTTGGCTCACAACATATGTCAAAAATCATATTGTTGGAACACGTGCTCATTACGCGTGTAAAATCTGAATGTTTGGTTGATCTAGCAGTAAGCTTTTACAACCTGGATGCTGGGCTGCCTGGCTGCGGGGGTAGAATCCTCTTTGTTCTGCCCCGCAGGGGGTTGGAGCCATTTGTTCTAGCAGGCCCAACTTCCTCTGAAACTTCCATCACTGGTCCCATTGAAATTTAAGCCCGGTTACATTAATCTGCTTAAAACAATCTAAATCTTGGTCAAATTCATAATATGTTTATGTCCAATATCCTAGAAAGGAACCACTTATATATTGATAACACAATTGGGGCTATAATACTCCATTTTAAGGCTTTTCCATGACAACTGCATCATTTTAGCACATATTCCTATCATGTTTGGTCTCTTTATTCTCGGGGGAGTCCAAGGAGTTGAATGGAACATGTTTCATTTCCCTTGGAATTATGGTTCATCTTGTTTGTAAGATTCATTCGGGCGATTACCTAGTCTCCTCTCTATGCAAATTAATCTTATCACCTAGGCCAGTAAAACGCTGATTCGGCCACCCCTTCCTCTACCTTGTTCGGGGGCGTGGTTTGGAATCTTTAAAGGTAGGAGATTCTACCCAGAAGGGGTCTCTTTTTCTCTTCTTTCCTCTTCCATCTTTACGTGATCTGACGCTCGAAAGGTAAGAGGGAAGCTCGCATTCCACCTCGCCCTGCCCGTTTAGGTCTGTGCGTAAGCAGCGGATCTCGGTGGGCAGAGGGGGATGGCATCTGAGTTCTCCCCGGCCACGTGGGACGACTTTAGTTCTGCGTGGCCATTCATCTTTTACAGGTATGAATATATATTTTCTTTGTAAATTATGGGTAACTGGTAATTGGCTTATCATTGATTTGTTTGATCCAAGTTGTGCCTACCTGGTAATTAGATTATTGTTATTCCTTTTTCAGCTTGCGTGATTTTCCTTGATTTGTAACACTCGTATATTCTAGCTTTGTTGCGACCGGGATTTAAGGGAGAATTCCTATCAAGACGTGTAGGTAACGATACTTCTAAGTTAGATTTGAGATTACGTCCTAGCCCTTAAGGGTTTGCGTAATACCGGTCCTTGGGATCTAGCTATTCAACGGTACCCTTGGGCGTATATTTTATTTATAAGCCGGTACCGGGTTACTCCCTATAAGGGGTCCTTATAAGTTTACATAAATCTGGGTTTGTGATACGTTCATGCTCAATGCTATTTTGTTTAGGCCTCGATGCTGCTATCATGGTAATCTCTCCTATCCAATGGATTTATCGTCAAATTGATTCCAGGACAGTTGCGTTTAATTAACCCTGGGGACGTATTTACTGAGCAACGATGGCTTGCGCTGCTATATCTGATGGCAGATTTGTCTCGAAATTTGCGCATGCTGTTCCGAAACTATTAATTCTAATTCTAATTTGGAGTCAGATATTTCACAAGGATACCATTAAATTTGGTATTCTAATTACTTTATGGAGTCAGATGGATTGTAACCGTTGCGTTTCTAGGCCCCGTCCTTGGACGGTGAAAAATGTCCATTATATTGAGATTCACACCAGCCAGGAAAACGCTCGAATTGAAGTTAGTCAATAAGAACATGTGAGTCCTTCACTCACTGCAAGGTCCGTCGTTTGGTATTGCTTTGTTGGGGCCTTACACCTTTGTTCTTCGCGAATGGGCCTAATCCGGATAATCCGTAAATGATGAATGATGACAAGTTGCCAGTGTCAAAGTATCGAAGTGAAAATATACATTTTATCTTTTAAATGTAGTAGAGTAAAAGTCTCTTTTAAAAAAAAAAAACATAAGTAATGTAAAAATCCTCAAAAAAAAAAAAAAAACAACTGCAACTGAAGTGCTGTAACGAAGTACTTAAGTTACCACGAACCTCTGAAAACGGGAGTATCATGCACAACCCCCCCCTTTTCCTCAAACCAGAAAAGTGTGAATTGCATTGAACTGTTTCAAGTGAGGGTAGTATTTAGCACAACAGGCATCCAGCAGACGCACACTAGTTTGAAGCCATAGCTATTTATGCAGGAGCCTCAATAAACAAGGGTTTGAATATTAATTATTTCAGGACTAACTTACAGTGTTCATGCAAGAGCAACTAATAGCCTGATCAAGAGCATGAGTAACTTTAGGACAGGCTGACAAAGGCTAGTGCATTTGTGACTATAGGACTGACTAACAACAGTACTGGTGCACTTGAGGACTGACCACAAGTATTGCATCGGTGACTTTAAGAAGGACCATCCGTGTTAGTGCATTAGAGACTTTAGGAATGATAAACAGGAGCTGGAACATTATTGATTTTTGACCTGATTCATGACTTTTTGTGCACTCGCAAGCTCAGAACAAACAGGGCTGAAGCATTAGTGACTTCTGGACAGACTATTCTATCAGGACTAACAGTGTTAGTGCATTGGCATTGTTTGGTGCAATAGCAGCCAATTTAAGCCATAGCTTTGCCAATCACAGCAGCTAGAGAATGGAGGGTTTATTAGTGCCGTGGAACAGCCGTCAAGCTAGTGAGGGATCTGCTGGGCTCCCAGTAGTTTTCCCACACGGTGACTAAAAGCTGGAATATGGCAGCACAGAATGAGCTCTTTCCACGAAATGATACTGCTGGCCTCTGTTAATCGACCAGGCTCAGCTGCATCATTTCCCAGCCAAACAGAACCTTTCCCCATCCTCTATGCCTGCTGGCTGCAACAGTATAAATAGCATTACAGTCAACAGCCCACAGTCATGCCCCTTCACAGAACTGACCCACATATAGCTGCTCATTTTGACGGCTACAGACAGTATGTCTGCTGTGAGTGTCTGCCAGCAGGGATTTACCATTGGCTTTCACTTCTCATCCTCATTCACCATTTTTGTGTTATTTTCAGTTTTCCATTGTAAGGTGTTCTCTAAGTCTCTAAATTTTAACACAGAGATATTCTGAATTATTACAAACAAAGCAACAATATGATTCTGTTTGTCAAAGGGACTGTAAACATGGTAATAATAATAATTATAATATAAAAATGTAAAGTTGACAACTACAAGATTGTGCAAAACTGTTGATAAGCCCAATTACTGTTTCCTTCAGGCATGCCTATCATACTCCTTCCCAACTAACTACACATTTGATTTATTTATTACTGAATAACCATGTTTACTTTCATCATGTTGCTTTTATCAAACTTTACCCCTTGCTGATATTTCACATTGACTACCCTTTAATCAAAACCAAATTAAGTGCCAAGAATATTAAATGCATCTCCACTTTAATTAGCAGAACTCAGTATGGAATGCAGATGGAACTCATTATGCCACTGTGAGAAAAGATTTTAATATACTGCATAATGATTTTTAATGGTGTTTCATGGAATCTGCTCAGGGTAACACACTCAAGCCCAATGTCCCCTGAACGGTAATGCCAGCGTTGAAGGATTTTCAATGGCATGTTGTGACCATCTGACACTTAAATGCATACTTGCTTTCAGGATATCTTTGTCAAGAATGCTTGATTTATAATCATACAATTTATTTATATATAAAAGCCGGTAATTACTAAGAAATTATAAAGAAATTATTAAGAAATGCGAGAGATCACCGATGGGCTACACTGACAGCGTACTTAATAGCGATATTGTTGGGATGAGAATAAAAACCAATAAATTGATTAACCCATTACTTTCTCTGGGTTCCAGCAGAGCAATTTATTTAATATTTCTCATAATCAAAATGTTTTCTGAGTTCAAAAGAATATATGCGACATTTACGGGGCTGCACACAGCACACTGGTTCCCGCAATGCAAGAACAATTTATTTTATTACCAACGCTTCTTAGTCGAAGTGTTGGCAATCAAATGATTTAGAAAATTGGTTATTGTTAATCATGACAGTCAAACTTTCGTGGTAGAAAACTTATTTACGGAGTCTTAGTAGTCCAGCTTCTGGGAAAGTTGTAGGAAGGCTATAATATGAGCTAATATGAAGGGCATCTGATGAGTTAATTATAAACAAAAGCAAAACCTTATTGACAAATAGCATATTCAGCCGCATTTACTACATGAAATTCGATTTCAAGATGGAATTTTGAGAAATTTCAGTTAATTGCCGTCTATGCAATCTCATATTGTAGCGTTCCTCTTTTAGAAAAAGCTATATGTCTTAAAGAAGCTGTGTCATGATTACTGTGCATGTTCAGAACTTACATCCTAAAAAAGTGAATCTGCTTGACTGCAGGTCGTGATCTGATTCCATCCTTGCCAGTCTATCTTTGTTTTGCATTGTATTTACATATTTTAGTTACTACGGCATTTTGCTTTTCATATGAAGGAGCTCTCTATGAAAATTTGAGGATTCAAAGTGCTATATTATGCTTTAGCCAAGGGATAGGAAGAATATAATCAGAAAACAAGGAAATTACCTTCTAGATAATGACTTGGAGTTGAGCGGATTTACTTCATTAAAAGATGTGAGCAGGTGCAGTGATTGTGACAAAACTCATTTTATCATTAATGGCAAAACAGCTTATTGGTAGCCGACTTGCTCAGTAAATTTGTTCAATTAACTGTCCGATTCCAACTTGGAAAAAGGCTGAGAGTTAACTTTCATAATGGTAATGTCACTAGTTGTAGACAGAGTTTAATTTTTACAAAAGCAAACTTAAAATGTGGACCTGAGTCGGAAAAAAACGCATTTTTAAAAAACGTTTTCTTTGGCGTATAGCTGATCGGACACTGACGTTGAAAAAAATATATCGTTTTGTGAGCTACAAGAATTCAGAAGCTTTGAAAGACATGGACGCTTTATGTCATCATTAATCTGGATAGGAAAATGCTTTAAAGGTCTTTATATTGCAATGAACAATAATGCAAGCTGAGGGGAAATGGACAATATTACTACCAACTGATCCTCGCAACTGAACGAGTTAACACTTGGTTACTAATTTAAAACGTAAATTGGAATGGGTTTGGAGAAGTGATGCAGTTTAAGGCAAGGTGAAAGCAGGACTATAATCCCTCCCATGGCAAGTCCTGAGTGGAAGAAGTGAATAATTGTAAATAATGAAACACCATTACCGTCCAGTTTGGGGCTCGCAAGTATAGATATTTGATGCCAACTGCTTGGCAGGTCTTACTGGTTTCGCCCATCTCATACTCGCTGTCCCTCAGGAGCTCAAAGATGTCCACCTCCAGCTTGCCCGTCGTTGAGCGGTTGCTAGCACGGTTGAGGCGGTCTTTGGCCAGGGTGATGGCCAGACGCTCCCCCCTGCTGCACTCCATGGGGTCATCCAGAATGGCAGCTGGGTAAAGATAGAAAGAGCAGGAGCTGACCCATCTCTCCAGTTGAGACTCCACAGTAAACCAGTCTGTTCTAACCAGTTTTTTTTTTTTCTTGGGTGAAGGGATTCAATTTAGACCACAATTCAAACCAAACTTGTAATGAGGCCTCTTGGTATTAAGAGTGGTGGAAAGAACAAACAAGGGGACCACACACTTCATCTGTGCAAGTACAACCCCAATTCCGGAAAAATTTAAATAAAAACAGAATGCAATGATTTGCAAACCTCATAAACTGACATTGTATTCACAATAGACAGCATATCACATGTTGAAAGTGAGACATTTTACCATTTCATGAAAATCATTAGCTCATTTTGAATTTGATGGCAGCAACACATCTCAAAAAAGTAGGGACAGGGCTATGTTTACTATTACCAAGAATCCCCTCTTCTTTTCACAATAGTCTGTAAACATCTGTGAAGTGAGGAGACCAATGGCTGAAGATTATTGTCCTACTACATTGTCAGATATAGGATTCTAGTTGCTCAACAATCCTGGGTCTTTCTTTTTCATTTTATGATGTTTTCTATTAGTGAATGGTCTGGACTGGAGGAAGGCCAGTTCAGCACTAAGACTCTTCTACTGCGAAGCCATGCTGTTTTGATGGATGCAGTATGTGGTTTGGCATCGTTTTGCTGAAATATGCAAAGCCTTCCCTGAAAGAGACATTGCCTGATTGGAAGCTGTTGTAAAACCTCAATACACTTTTTAGCATTGATGATGCCTTTCCAGATGTGAAAGCTCCCCACGCCATAGGCACTAATGCAACCCAATACCATCAGAGATGTAAACTTTTGGAATGTGCGTTGATAACAAGCTGGATGGTCCCTCTCCACTTTAGATCGTACAACACGGTGTCCCTCTTTTCCAAAAAAAATTACAAAATTTTATTAATCGGACCACAAGAGAGTTTTCCATTCTGCCTCAGTCCATTTTAAATTAACTTTAGCCCAGAGAAAACGGCGGCGTTTCCGGATTGTGTTCACATAGCTTCTTCTTTGCACAATACAGCAACAGCTTTATCTTGCATTTGTAGATTGCATGGTGAACTGTGTTCACAGACAATGGTTTCAGGAACTGTTCCTGAGTCCATGCAGTGTATTCCATTGCAGAATCATGCCTGTTTTAAATGTAGTCCCGCCTGAGAGCCCGAAGATCACAAGCATCCAATATTGACCTTTGGACTTGTCCATAGCACACGGAGATTTCTCCAGATTCTATGAATCTTCTGATGATATTATGAACTGCAGATTCAAAGTTTTCACATGTTTTTTTTAAAGATTATTTTTTGGGTATTTTTCCCTTTATTTGATAATTATACAGTGGAGAGTGACAGGAAAGTTGGGGAGAAGAATGGGGAAGACATGCAGCAAATGACCCAAGCCGGAATCAAACCCAGGTCGCCGTGAGAAGAGCACAGCCTTTATGGTGCGCGCACTTTGACCGATGAGCCATCGGGGCGCCCCTAGTTTTCACAAGTTTGTGGAACATTTTTCTGAATTTTTTCCACAATTTTTAGACGCAGTTTTTTGCAGATGTATCTCTGTCAATCTTCTGCCTCTCTAAAATGCTCTTTTTATTACCAGTCATGTTACTGGCCTGTTGCCGATTAACCTAATTAGTTGCAGAATGCTCCTCCAGCTGTTTTTTTAATGAGTACCACTTACTGTTCCAGCCTCTTGTTGCCCCTCTCCCGACTTTTCTTTAGATGTGTTGCTGTCATCAAATTCAAAATGAGAAAAAAATTTTTATTGAAATGGCAAAATGTTTCACTTTCAACATCTGATATGTTCTCTTTACTCTATTCATAATATGTAGGTTTATGAGATTTGCACATAATTGCATTCTGTTTTTTATTCACAATTTACCCAGCATCCCAACTTTTATGCAGTTGGGGTTGTATTTTAGGCTCATAGAGGGTGCTTTAGGCCTATATAAAAATCAAACATCATACAAGCTGGTTCTGAGGCTGTGTTTGAGTTTCTGTGATGAGTCCAGAATACAGACTACAGCAAAATGTTTTGTTTGTTTTAAGTTGAAAGCCAAGCTCAGCAAGCAATTAGGCTGCATTAGGATACAGATTCACTGAAGGCAGTAGCACAGTGCCTGAGGCTTGTAGTTACTCCCCACCTCTAAATTAGGACGTTGGTAAATGAGAGGGCGAATGAAGAGGGAATAAACCTGTCTTGAGCCTAATTATCAGAGAAACAAAGATGCAACAGCACAAGCATTCGGCCAAAGTGCAATTAAATATCCCACTGAAAAATGTGCACATTATAAGGTTTAGATCACCAATCTTGGTTACGGCTCTCTGATAAAAGTAGCAATAGATCTTTTTCTTTATTGCATCATTGAGTTTTCAAAGGGCACAACTCCAATGAACTTTTTGGTAATTTCTGCCAAAAGTATCCCACTGATGCTCTCTTGTAAAGAAATAAACTAAAAATGGGTCGTAACACATGGGCAAAGAAAAAAAAAACAAGATGTGTTTGTGAAACACTGATGCCCCCGTGCATAACATGCACATGCTAACCATTAAAGGGCTATCATGAGTCAATCAAAGGTTAAAGGTCAATGTCACAAGGTCAACATGCATTACCTCATCAGAAAGGCCTTATCCTAAGGAGTACATATGCCCGGTATCAAATGCCTATTACTAGCTAATGAGAAGCTATGGCCCATGTTAAGGTTTTTGACACCAAACGTCATGCTCCAAGGTCAAGGTCACAAGGTCAAAAGTCATGACCCCATCTAAAATGCCTTCTCACAAGCAATGCATATGCCAAGTATCAAAGTCCTATCATGAGCTGATCAAAAGTTATAGCCATGGCAAAATGCGGACAGACAGACAGACGAACAGGTGAAAAACTATATGCCCCCGAAACTTTGTTTACGGGGGCATAAAAATCAACTTTTCCCTTTCTTGAAAGAGATTGTTCTTTGAGTGAGGTCCTTTGGAAACTCAAGGATTGAACTGCATCCTTGAAAAGTCATAAAGGAAGATGTGATGTTTAAACTGGTCCATTCAATGACTGAACGAAAACCTCTCACACTCAACTGGTGTCAGGTGTTGGAGGAGCAACATCCAGAAAGGACCTCAGGGGTTAAAGTGGGCTGGAACGGTTCGGAACTGCGTTCCGCCACCTTAGCTAGAATTGAAATATACTCAGCCAAAATAAAAACTTCACACTCATTTGGAGGTCGATAAGTTGAACATACAAGAAATGAGGTTTTAGATAATGATTTTATTTAATTCTGTGCTCATTAAAGATGGTGTATCATAAAAATAATGTCCCTAATGTAACCAGTTCCACCGGAAATGCTACGAAAATGTCCTAGAGTAAAAATGGTAAGTTACAACTTAAATGAGAGCAGTGCGCAGGCGATTACGTATGGTTTGGGCAGTCACACAACCTCTAAACAATTCATTCCTAGTGGACGTTGCAGTGACAAATCGATTATGCAAATGACGTAAGACAATTTTTCGGTCTTCTGCTTTTGACGTCACAAGTGGGCTACCAGAACGAGGTTGGTCAGCTGTGGTGTCAGTTTGTTGGAGACGTGTCCGAAGATCATGGATAGTTTCTCGACTGCATCCCATAACCCTTGCAACGTCAGTGACGGACGTTTCCGTGTTCAGCATGCCAATGGCACGTTCACGCTGAATGTTTGACAGCCATGGCATTGGAAATCAACAAATAATTAACTGTAAAAACTTGTTTTTCCGAGATGTCACTCTAATATGCTAACGTGAGCTCAGTTGCACATCTCTCATATGGTCACGTGACTAGGAACACGAGAAAACATGGTTTTAGCTTAAAGTACGCTCGCACGTGCTACGTACCGGTGCACGTCGGAGTTGATGTGCGTCATGATGTCTTTGACAACGCATTTACCCCTTGTGATAATAAAAACTCTTTTATTCAAAGTTTCAAGAAAATATTAACAAATTTAGAGTGTGAAGTTTCTTTTTTGACTTAGTATATTTATTTGACTAAAGCTGCTTTCACATCATACGCGAAACGAATTTTTCGCACAACAGATTACATTCAAAGTCAACACGAAGATGCGAAGGGCATCTTTACGTTGACTTTGAATGTAATCTGTTGTGCAAAAAATTTGTTTCGCGTCCAGTTTAAAAGCGCCAAAACAGTAGCGCCACCGACTACAGATCATTTTTGCATGCAGCTTTCAATTACAGCCTGCCTGGCACTCTCTCAAAAGCACCAAGATGCTCAACATATCAGAGCACAACTTCAGTCTCTGCTACCCCTCCTTCACTAAAGCGCAGCTGTATCTATGCTGTTTTTCATTGAGTGAGTGCATCAGTCACATACCAGCCTGCAAGGAATTGTCAATGTCTGAAACAAAGTTTTTAGCCAAAGTAAGTGGATTAACTGAAGTTGAAATCGATGGTGAAGTTTCGTTATATTCAAGAATTTACTCCGGCCAATAAAAGAATGTAAATTTAAAAAGGGTTAACGTTAGCTACTCGACACATGGCATAATGTGCAAAACCAGGCTGCTTACCAACCAGCTAGTGCATAGATAAAATTATTAGCGATCCAGTCAAAGTCTGACAAAGGCTCAATTGCACCGATAGTTATGCATGTAATGTTAGCTTGTGTTTCTGGCTCAGCAGTAATGTTGTGCTTTCTTTTCAGAAAAGTTTTGTCAGAGTGTGATTTGTGAATGATCTAGATTGCTGCATAAGAGTATTGATAAACCAGAACACACAAGGCTACAGCTTACTAAAATCACTTGCTACATCTAGCCATAATTTGTAATGGCTGGTAGTGTAGGAGGCCAGGAACAGCAAAAAGAGAGAACATAAGCAGTGAGTAAACAGTAAAACAAAATGGCACCCACCCCGACCTCCGAAGCGTCAGCCTCCACCACTAATGGGAGGGAGTGGTCGGGCAAAAAGACTATAGGTCCAGAACTAAGTTGTTTCTTCAACTCCTGAAAAGCAGCCTCTGCTGCTGGAGACCAAGCAAACGACAAGGAGGAATTCCTCTTAGAAAGCGCAATGATGAAGGCAGCCACAGCACTAAAATTGCGGGGGAAAAAACCTCCTATAAAAAATAGCAAAGTCCAAAAATCGTTTAACCTCCTTAACATTCTGAGGGGCAGGCCAAATCCTAACTGCTGCCGCCTAGTCAGGGAATAGTTTGATCTCACTATCGTGAACACAATGCAGAGGCAAAGACAAAGCCTGTTGTTTGCCAAAATCCTCCGCGAGAGCAACATAATCATCTGACATGTTGGGAGGTAAACCAAGGTTCAGTGCGCCTCCCACCTATCTTGTTCAGAACCCAACGTCTCTCCCATGGGTTGAAATTCGGGGCGACTTGCCAGAGTGTCACTACAATGAGACCTACAGTCAGAGCCCCACTAGACGATTGGATCACTTTGACTGCCCCAAAAGGTCTGTGGCCTATGCTTGGGCAACCAAGAATGACCCAAGGACAAACTGGGGAATCGATTAAGAAAAAACAAATTTTCTCTGAATGACCACCAAAAGGGATAAACACAGTCAAAAAATCAGAGACCTCGGTTATAGGTCAATATCCCAACAGTCGACCATCCAAAGCCTTGATCAAGTGCAAATGTGAGTTAGAGCGGATGGGAATGGAATGTTTTCTATGTTATTCATTGAGGGGAAAGGGGGGGAGATAAATATTTATTATCATTCAGACATGCTGATTTTATAATAGCCCACTGTGCACATGCAGAGGTTATACTTTGCTCATCTGCTTATCTAGATCTGGACTGGTCATCGGCAGCTCCCACAGAGCGGCGGTTTCATGTGTTGTGATTTCAATCTGAACAAAATACTGTACAATAAATGAGAAACACAGTGTCTACATGTCAAAGTCGAATAGGGTTTAATTATATCTCCGTGTCTGACAGTCTGATGGTTTCAATATAACTCTGTGTCCGACTGACGATTATTGTTTTTAATTTCTTCAAATTCTTCTACTGAATCTTTTATATGTTAAACGTGAATTTTTTGATAAGAGGGCTCAGTTCTTCAAGATGAGGGCCGAGAATTTCAATCAATGTTTCTGTTTAAGCTCTGCTCAATAAAGTGAGTCGACATTGGCGCGGGACTTTGTACATTTATGACAAATTTAGCGACTGTCGGATAGAGATCCTAAAATACTCTGTATCTGAAAGTCATAAAATTCTAATTTTTTCAGTATTCCAGAAATTATTAGATGTACAAACTTGGCAATGTTTGCGTTCAGCCTTCACAAAATGCAAATTGATAGCTACCGACTTTTCTTGGTCTTTTTGTTTGTCTGTTTTCTTCTATTGAAGATAGACAAGAGTCTATATTCAGTCTCTCTTCTGAAAATTAGTCTGATGGATAGAACGGATTCACGCTTCATTTCCACGCTAGAGATAAAATAGTGCTTGTAGTCAGTGGGCAAATCAATTCCATGACCATTGACATTGTGAATTAAATATCACATGCACGATCAAGACTTTCCGACGCGAAATGCAAAATGCAAACATCCGACTGTCGGACAAGATCTATTAAAACCCTGTCCGACTTTTGGTCACGTAGACACTGCGTATATCGCATGACAAATGGTACAAAGTCTGCGACAATCAATGGAACAAAGTTCTGCAATGATATTCAGATTTATCATGTACGGAGTGGGCTGTAAAGTGTGGCATTTTTTTTTTTTGGCTTGTGCGTTCACGGGTTTAAAAAGAAAGAATATCGTGGGTAATTTTGCAATTTGATATGAGCGGGACTAAGTTGTGCTAGTTATATATACTCACAGAATAGTAGAATTAAACTTGGGCTCTCGCGCAGATGATGTGATAGAATACGTAAGCTAGCCTATAATTTTAATGTTTTTAATTAAATTTATTGACAATCTTTTGCATACAAATTGCCTAGCGGTCACATTATGACTTGGAATTCTAAAATGCTTTTTTATATATGAGAAGTGGCATACTGACACCACATGCAAGTTGTGTTCATTCCAGTAAAGTATTCACAGAGCAACATTTGAATGTTTTGGCTGGCTGAACGTACCCTGCTACTATTGAATCACAATTTCTCTCGTCTTTAAACTGAAATATGTTAAAGCTTCTTCCCAAACTTGATGAAAAGTGTAAGCGTATAACGGAAGATGGACGATCGGTAAAGATATAATATCGAAATTGGTAGGATTTTTTTGTTTTTTCATAGGCATGTACCTTATTCTGCAGGATGGGAGACGGGAATTTTTTTTTGTAGTCAGAAGGAAATATTTACGCATGTTCGCGTAAATTTTGTGTAGTGGAGAGCAGATTAATTTTGTAATGCGAGAGAGGGTAGCTGCGTTTCTTTTTGGATTTCGTCAGGTCAAAAATTAACGCGTGCTTGTTCATTTTTGAACACGAACGGAGACCTGTTCATTTTCGAATGCCTGTTCAAATTTGAATGCGTTCAGAATATTGACCAGCTCCCTTAATTATATTTGTTCCTCTACCGTACTTTGGAGCTTAAGCTGTTTAATTGTGTACGCCGTCCCGTCGCGCTGGTATAGGAAGCTTTATCTGTAGTGCTATTGCCAACAACAGATGTTTCTTCGTCTTTTTAATGATTTTTCCAGCAGATGCCGCACTAACAACGCAGATTCAACTCTGTGCATTCATAAGCAGGGAGAAACGCATCTTTTTTTATGGCGTTCTGTCACCTGATTGGATAGAGGCAGTTGGTGACTCCAGAATTTTATATGCTGCTTTATTACAGAAGACAGTGACTGAGAGACTTGTGTTATCAACCAGATACTCTAGGTATATGATCTCTATCGGAATGTGGAGTTATTTAGCACTTTTAAAAAAAATCACTTACAGCAGCTTTTATATTCAGCCAAACTGAATGGCAAGTATGATGTTAGTTAAATCGGCATGGCTTAGCAGTGTAGCAGGCTAGCTAAGCGCCACTCTCATAACAAAGTTTAAGTCAGGAAAACTCACGTTTGAATAAAATAGAACAATTTATTCATGGGTATAAGCATTACATTGTATTTTGACGGCGGTTCTGCTCTGGAGGAATGACCTACCTAGGCACAGCAAACTTACAAACATAATCATGAACAGAAATCAAAATCCCCTCGATGTGAGCAGAACCAAACAGGTGGAGGCTGGGGTGGAGGAGGCGGCAAGCAAAAAACCAAACAGCATGTTGCATAGCATGAAAAGTCATTGCAAACAGCAGAAGAAAGTGAGCTTGATGTCTTTCAGATAGACCGCTGTATGACCTCGTGATGTGTATCCTCCAATTGTGTGCCTACTGATGCTGACGTGCTGGTAGCTTACCAGGCTGCTGTCAGCTGATGTAGCTCATCTCGAGTTTCCTGCCTGAACTAGTTAAACTAGTTAAACACTCATTAACGGTACTTAGCTAGTGTGCTCGCAGTTCTTTTCCATAACCATTATGTTCCATCAGTTTGTTTGCTAATGAGGTAACATTGGCTAGCCACTGAGTTGACAGTGGAAGAAAACTGTGATTTGGCATTTGTTTCTTAATTTTCTCTATCAGTTAACTGTAGTGTGTTTCCCATGGCCCAACTCATGACATGGAAAGGATCAATACAAACCATTCCTAGTTTATGCGGAAAAGTGATAGCTTGAATGCAGTCTAAGTCAGAAGAATGATGACATTACTATTCTGGCACTTATGGAAATTGATTAATTGGTTTTCTATTGAACTGCACAATTCAGTTTTGTGATAAACAGCATCTTATATTCTCAGTCAAGACCTGATCAGGCGTTTGCATAAGCCTCGATAAATAGAACCTCTGGAAACGTCCATCGCGATTGTAAAACTCCAGTCAGTCCAGCCCTGTCTCTCTCCTAACGAAGATAATCTTTGGGAAAATGATGACAAATGCAGTGAGATCAACATGCAAGGTATTATCCCTAGGACACCGTGAACACAACAGTGAAATGCTGATCAAGCCTCATTTTGGCATTGGAATGCATGGTATGCATAGAATTTGAGAGTGGTAAATTCCTCCAATTAAATCTAAGACCTCCGCAAGACTTCCCTATGACTTGTCATGATCTGACATCAGCATGAATCGGTGTATTAAATCGTGAAGGTGGGAGGGAGGCTTAATGGTACAGACAGCATGCAGCAGCAGTCAGTTACGAAATGCTTATAACTTCAGAATTACAGCAAAAACTTTTTCCTGTGCAGCTGTTCGGGCTAATGAGGCCCCAACGCATTTTCCAGTTAGAAAATTTTAAATCAAAATATATAAATCGGCCAATCCAGCAGGAATGAGGCATGAATGAATTGACAAACTACAATTTTCAGTTCCCATGCCTCATTGGAAATCTGTACAAGGGCCCCAAAAATGGACTTTAAAATTCATCCCAAGTGCTGACTTGCCCCTAACAGAAGATTGCAGATAACAGAACACACGCAGGTTTTATTTGCTGTTAATAGCATTGTCAATGATAACATAAGGATTGTTAGCTGATGTGCCATAGAATACTGGTTAGGTGCTCCCAAAATGAGAAAAATGTAGTTCAAAAGATTGAAATGTTTCCATGAAAAAGAAATCAATACAGAAATCCAAACGTTCAGCTAAAAAGAAATGGAAAAATACTAATTCAGCACGTCTGAGTCAATGTTACCTTCTCTTCAAACAGCAAGGAGGCTATTAAAAATTTGAAAAGGTGAGTTCAGAAATAGGGCATCTGGGGCTCTTAAGTCTCTGCAGTAGAGTCAGGTGAAAGTTAACAGTCACATTCATGGCATTGTGCAGACTTTAGATGTTACAGATATGCACTGTATACCATACCGTACACTGTATACACTGCGGTGCCTCAACAGCTCCAAACCCCAACACTGACTTCCTAAAAAACCTCCCTACTATATCATGCAATTTATATAAGAGAGAAAAAACTCCTAGTACTAATGCACATGTCTACATCACAAAAATCTCTTCCAGCAGTAATACATGAATACGTTCCTTCCGTAGAGAGCTGTAGGCTATTGAAAAGACTAGGATTGACAATTATGAGGGGAAGAGGTCTCCTTGGTAAACTAAACTGAAGAGGGGAAGTCCACTCCTGAGAGAGAAAGTGTTCCCCAAAGAATGCTTTTTCCTCCAACAGTTTTGGGGGGGGGATTGGCTGCTGAACCAAACAGAGAAGGGTTGGCTTACATTATTCCCATTAGCGATAGTTTGTGCATTACTGCAAAAAGGAGTTTTTTTTTTTTAAGTTTGCTGTGGGCCGGACTTCCACCCATTATCAAATCCACTAATTCATAATCACACCGCGAAAGAACACTGTAGTATCTTGAGAAAACCAATGCAAACATTGAATGAACATGCAAACTTCACACAAAGGCCCAGAACAGATTGGAACCCTCAGCCTCCCTATTGTGATGCAGCAGTCCCGCCCAATGCACCACCATGCTGCCAAATTACATGTCAATTTTTACTGAAAGACACAGATGATGGCCGATCACTTTTAGCATAAGGAGAATATCCAGTCATGCAGGCACACAGAAAATTGTGCCATTATCTCTGTTGCTGGGGGCAAAAGAATGCAAATTTCTTTTTTAAATAACGACAGTAAGAGGCCACACCAGAGGCTATATCAACAGATCTTTAAAAAGATTAAAGATCAGATTTTAGATAAAATTGATTGCTCTTGGTGCCCGTCAGCTGCTTGTTGCAGGCATGGTATCAGAAACTGTTCTTGAGTTGTTGTTGTTTTTACAGCTTTATGGTCCCTAATGTAATCCCCATTACTACAAACTGAACAGTATTGTATAATAATTTGACTGTAATTACAGCCTGTATCTCTGGACTTTTATGCTTTCATCATGGGATGCATTGCTTAATATGCTTGGTTTGATATTTCCTATTCAAGTAAAATGTTGCCAGTCTTCGAACACATCACTCCATGAATGTTATTCATTCATTTTTATTTAATCCTCACAGGGTACCATTGTGCGCACTAAATAAACTTTAAATTACAGATATTAGCTTGTCATCTTACTCATGGAAAATAACATCTTGTCAAACTACAACACTGATGTCAATTAGCAGGGCTACATAATGCATGAGAAAGTCAGTGTGCTGATAATAAGTAATGCTTACAGGACCAGAAACAAATTGCACATTATTTGTCTTGCTGATTCCTGGTCGTGGTTGGAGGGACAGGAGCCACACCCACCATCATCTGTGTGAAATACAGGGTCAAATCCCAGAGATTTTCCATCACACAGCAAACACATACACAAAAAGTGCTTTGACTCTTGGTACAGAGGCAGCTGCAGTGAGTTGTGTAAAAATTCTATATAGTGATCCACCCCACAGAGGAGCCCTTTCTCCAGATCTTTACCTCTTTGGGTGGATTATCTACCGATGAAAAGAAAAATTAAGAACAAGTGGTGCCAGGCACAACAAACCCCGCCCCTCAAACATACTTTCACCTACTTGCACGAAATTCAATAGGGATCTATTCTGGGTCAGTGGCAATCCCTATACTGAATTTGGGGTGAATCTGGGTATGAGTTTTGCCGCTAGAGTGTTAAACAACAAACAAACAAACCAAACCAAAAACAATACCCCTTGGCCTTACCCATCGGGTGGGGTGGGGTAATAAACATTTCTCATATTTTCATGAAGACAGCAGACCAGAACATCGGCAGGTAGCATCTTGACTGAAAGCTTAGACACCAGTGGTCTCAGCTATATTAAGGAATTAATGGTGGGATTTACAACACAGTTTTTCCAAATGCTAACAGTTTTGCACACTTCACCACATGATCACGTGGTGCTGTAGATAGATGGCACTTTACAGGTACAAAAACAGTCTCCTGGTGATATTGGTCTCAGTTCAAAATGCAGCCTAAGGCTCAAATCAAGCCTATATTTTCGGGAATTAAATCGCAGCAGTCTATTTTCTGATCCTTTCGCCAACTATTCAAAACAACTGCATTTTTTTGGATTTCATGAGATTGAACATATTTGATCAATAATGTGTAGTATTAGTGAATTAAGTGGAATCTCAGCAGCAACATAAAATAATCAACATCTCTCCATGAACTAAAATAGCAGTGTAAATGGTATTTTAGCTCTGCCAGCCAATTAGAGACCACCTTTATGCATGCCCATCTGTTTTTGATTGGCAGCTAAAATAATCCAATTGAACATTTTGTTGTTTTTTTTTCCTTCACCAACTCAACTGAATTGATGCTATAAATAGCATAAACACACCATATGAACTTCAGAGTATTTGTTGTTAGAGACACCATGGACACTCATCAGTTATTCACGTCTTTGATCTTCATTTTTCACTGTTAAGAATAAGTCCAAGTAGGCAGAAAAGCACATAATTTCAGGGATCTCTAATAAGTTTAGACCAAAGTAAGTTAGAAATATGCAAAATCCCCAACTGGAAGAACAGAGATTTGATGACATTGTGAACCCATCCAATATAATATGAAAGCAGAACGTATTCCCTTAACAGTTGAAAACATAAAGGATCTGCTCGTCCATCATCTCAATGACTTGTTCCTGGTCAGGGCTACTAGAGCGTATCCTATCATCAAGTAGGCAGGTTGCAGGAATACACAGACACTGGGTGAGGTCAAGTTTCAAAGTTAAGGATTCAGTCAGGATTTGTATTCGTGTTAACCCGAAATGTAAACACTTGGATAATCCTTCGATGGGATTAACATGTGAATAACACTGAGATGACACGAGTGTTACTTGGGTGTAACCCAAGAGTTACTCAGGTGTTATCCAAGTGTTAAGGGATTTCGCAACTTCCTGTTTCACTTCCTGGTGGAGCGTGGATATACGCAGGATACTTGCAGCTGTTTTAACCAGAGCCGGTCCTAGACCTGAAAAATCAGGAGCAAATATTCATCCCTTTATTGACAACAATTAGTCCTGGCTAGTTCTAGATGGTTTTCCTTCATTAACACATTCAAGAATAATTAAGTGGCAGTTGAAGACGATAGCTTCTCTCCCCCTATACAAACTAACAGTAACAAATGGGCTACATTTAGATCAGAAAAATAATTAAATTATAATTAGGTCTATGCACTGGCACTCAGCGACGTATCTTTTTTCCAGAGAGGGGCATTTCAGAGCTCTTCAGCGAATTAAGGTAAATCTGGTGACTAGTTTGTGTTTTCGTTCATTTACATTTTCCAATCGGACAGCCGTCTATTTTTTACAGCAAGTTGTGTGACCGTGCTGCAAAAACAGGTGTATGTACTTGTTGCCGAAATTTCCTTAATTCGCAAAAGAGATTTGAAATGCTGCTCTCACTGGAAAACAATTAACGTTGCTGAGGGCCAGTGCATAGACCTATACTGAACAACAAAAGAAACGCAAGTTAATTCAAGGCAGACTGAATAATAAGTTTGCGCATAATTATTTTAGAAAAGCAAATTTATTACGAGCGCGTGCACATTTACACTCATTTCATCAAACTTTTTTTTATTTTACAGTCACTTTGACTGAGTAATCATAAGAGTGCATTGACTAACTAGCTATCTTCGTTTCTTTTGTTGCTCAGTATATTTATAATGAAATTATTCTTCTGCACTGCATCTCAAGCTCACAAGCTGATGCACTAACAACAAAGAGGGATAACTTATGTCTGGAATCTGATTCAGGTGGAAAGAAGATGTCCAAAAAATCTGATTTCTTGGATACCTCTTTTGATTTTCGAGCCCAGTATAGCTGATGAAGCATCAAAATCAGCTCTTTGAAACTGTAATTGGGGAGATACATCTGTTGCGAGCAGCGTAAATGACCGCTCATAATATTAGACTGAAGAATATTGATAACGAAAGTATTCTCACTGCTGATTGCGTGATGGCTGGTTATTTGAGACACTAAATGCAGCGGCCGGAAAGAAAGGAAGCACAGGAATAAGACAAACACAGAAACCAGACAGAACAGGAGAGAGGGGCTCGCAATTCCAAAGGACAATTATCTCGTCTGAGAGAAATAAGGAAGCAAGGCGAGCTAGACAGAACGAACAAATGAAAGAGCTCAGAAACCGAGATCAAACAATTAAGCACCCAAACAGTGCACGAACAAAGGAAGGGAGAGAGGGAATCAGAGGAACAAACTCCCTAGAAAACTAACAAACACTTTCCGTTTTTGCAACTAATTTTCCTAACAAACTCTTTAGCAAGAGAACCGATGGTCTTCAGTGCAAACGTAACACTGACACTCTAGCAAAGGTGGCGAGGCGGAACTTGGGCTTAAATAGAGTCCGGGCACTGCCCACAATTAATGCCAGCTGACCAAAGAATCCGATGTGGGCAAAACGATATCGCCCCGGACGAGAGTAACAAAGAAAGCCCCCAAACAAACGCCAACCTCCAAAACCATGACAGATTCACTGTATTCATCAGTTACATGTCCAGTGAAAAACTTCAAGTGAGCAATTACAGTTAACTCTGCATTCATTTTGGAAAGAAAAATTCCATGTTATATCCTACTTAAGATTTTAAGTTGAACTGTTCTTCAACATATAGTCTAGTTATCAGGTAAATTATTTTTTATAACCAGACTTCTAACAAACCGACAAACCGTTTTGGTGCCGTTTCCGTTTAAAATTTTAAAACTGACCCACATTGACGGTCATGTGACAGAAAGTCATTGTCACTAGAAAAACGAAACAGCATACTGACAGACCTTGACTGTATGTAAGCAATAAATCAAAATAGTGGCTCTGAACAAATAAACACCAAAGTTGTGGGGTCTCCAATATGACGTAAACACAAACTTGTAATATATAGCTGTATTTTAATACTGAATTGCAGCCAAAATGACTGTTCTTTAACAGCTTTTGCCTGTTCAGAGGAATAGTTGAAGGCTTGCAAACGGTGTGATGGCCGTTACGTTCCATAACCTCATTTTTTGCCATTTTCTGTCAAAGATAAAATCTTTAAGAATCTTCTTCATCAGAACTGCAGAACAAATTGCTCTCAAATTTGATATACAGCTTTGGTTCAAAGGGGGAGAAAAAGTTTTAAAAAACGTTTCAGTAAAAACTGTAGAAGTTCGCTGTGACCTAATTACCTGTATATTTTGTGATGTCATCAATTTGAAAATTCCCAGACAGAGAGACAAAACATATTGCTCTAGATGTGGATTGACATCAAAAGATTGAATCTATAGTTTTTTTCTTAGTATGACTAACCATTTATCAGTAGAACAAGGAAATTTGGCAGACTTACAGACATTAAATAGACCTAATCACTCAATTAATATAGCGGGATTGAAAAAATAAATACCAAAGTCGTAGGGTCTCAAATACGGCGTAAACACAAATTCAACATGCATTGCAATATAGTAATAGAGTCCTATGGGTATTGGTCTACAGGTAGGCCTATGGGACACACTGTAATTTATTTGTCTGTTGACTGGAGGCTCTATCGACGGCTTTATCTTTTTGTCACATTCACTGAACCGACAGTTTGATTGCTTTGTGTTTAATGTCATATTCGGCGATGTTTCTGCCATCAGACGAAGGGATGACAGAATAGACAGTGCCATACATATATAAGAGATGGACAGCATATAGCGGCCGAACAGCTTTGCGTTAGGCTGGCCAGCACACATTGTCACAACAGCGACAGGCTGGTGGAGTCACCTGGCCATGGCTAATCTCAATAACTCAGCGTGCCAACAGCATGGGTTAGGGAACACTTAAGTTTAAAACCGTCATTTAAAAAATGCTTTTAAAACCAGATTCTATCTTTTTTCCACCCTGCTCAGCACTTTCAGTTTATCCTGCCAGCACACTCTCAATCATTAGTGGCCATTTTATACTGATGTGCACAAATAAAACCTTCGTCGCCATATACCTGAAATATTGTCGGGTGTAAAGTTAACATAAATCAATAAATCAATAAAACACAAATGAAATTGGATTGTAGAAATAACATCCAAATTAGTAGCGCTCCAAACATTTCAAACCTTTGTGACATTAACCGATTAAATATTGAGTAGCATAACAGCGTCAAAGATTCTACACATTAGTATCACATTACCTTCCGATGATGAAAAATAAGCCACGTGCAGCTTATTGAACGGAATAGTAAGTGACTCTAAACAGTGAGATTTTCATATTTCATTATATTGTAATCAGTTCATCAATAAGCTCCAACTTATGGAATTCACACTTTTGTATTGCTGAAGCTCATGCTACTAGTACAATTGGCTGTCAGTGGAGATCTTTTGCTGTGATGTGTGCGAAATATAAAACTCTGCTGTTATTTTATGCTGTTTTTTGTATACTGATGTCCGCAAATAAAACCGAACAGAAGAAATAAGTTAACGTCCAAATCAAAAGAGCCTCAAACTTTTCATAGCCCTTGTGTCGCTACAGGTAGCATAATGATGTCACCGATAAGACAAATTAGAAATATGCCTTAATTTTGATGATGGAAAACTAGGCTGTATGTAACTTTTAAATTTATTGAACCAATTAGTAAGTGCATTTAATCAGGGAGATTTGGATGTTTCATCATACTTTAATGAACTCAGTTATTCAACCAGTCTAACTTAAGGAATACACACTTTTCTCTTGCTAATATTTAATTGGCTGTCAGTGGATAGCCCTTGCAGTGAAATTTGGGTGTTTCGTCTCAGTTAGCAATGAATTAAGGCGATGATATCCTTTGGGATCAATGAGTTTACAGAAGACTAGGGTCCACAAATGACAGTTGGCTAAAGGCTTGCAATTCGTAATAATACATGTATAACTTGAGTGTATTTTTAAATATCCAGTGAGACAACCTGGGGTTTGTAATTATTCAAATTGCTAATAAACACATTCATCTTTGAGCTCTCACTGACTGGCTGTGAAGAACATTACAGAATCTGACTTAAGATTTGACGACACGCGAGACGTGTTACAACTTCCAGCGAACTCTAGATCTAACTGTCAATTTCAGTGTAAACTGTAATGCGTAGAAATATGAGAGGTGATGTGTTGGGTTCGTGCTTGTGCACACAGGAGAGTGTTGAGGGGAGAAATGCGACCGAAACAATCTAAAAGTGATATCCCGGGAGATATCACCTCTAATGACTCAACTTAAGAGGCGAACCGAAAAGGGAACGCACCCTAACCCAAGGAGAGGAACTCTCAAATAGGGACTGATATAACTGCGACCAGGCAGAGTCGCAAAAACTAAATAGCCTACTCTCGCTGTAGATCCTCCCGCGGAAAAGACGGTGAAGGGAGGACGAGAGAGACAAATGAAAAGAAAAGGACTGACTGCCAGAACCCAGCTAGGGCAGCCAGAGGAATAATTTTCAAAGAAAAGATAACCAAAAGGCTTAGAAGCTAAGTCATAGATTCAAGACTTAAATAGCTAAGAACGAAAGATCTTAACTTCAGGCATATAGAATTGACACTGAAGTGCTGGCTGGCAAAACCGAAGGGATTAAATTAGCTCAGCGCAGCTGGCACCAATAAGCAAGACCACGCCCCCCGAATCAGCCCTCCAATAGCCCACTAGCCACCATGGCCAAGGAATGACAGACTTAACAAACCTAAAGCCATGACAGTAAACTACGCAAATTGGACCACCATACCATATCTTGTTGACTGATAGAATGAAATATTAGAATGTTTCTATTGTAGAGGAAAAATATGATGAACGTCAGTATATTGTTCCTAAAGGTAATTCATTTTTTCCTTATCCTCAACTTCTGCATAATTTGCTAGGGTGTTCCAATAAAAAGATTTGTGTGTAAGTTTTATTGTTATCCTTGTCCCCTAATAAGGATAAACTCTAAAGGAAAGCAATCACTCGACCGTTTCGATTAGCCATTGTGGCTGCTGGACTGCGGCAATTTTGATGTGCCAACTACTTAATATGCATGAGCAATTTGAATAAAAATTCATGTCAGATCAGTCATCAGATTCGACTGCTAGTAAATAAATTACATTTATGCATTAGAAATTCATTACTATAAATGTGTCTAGTTACAAATATGGGACGATTTCAAGTACAACGTACATTAACGATCTGAAAGCACTAGGAAACAGGGAAATCTATGGAACGAAATTTGTTCCAACAGAATTTGAATTGAATTTTGGTTTTGAATTGAATTTAACCTGCTTTGAATTGAATTTTTTGGTTTTGAAATTGAATGAACAAGTAATCTGAAACTGAATCCAATTATTTGTATTGAATTTAAGAGAAAACTTGAAGCATTTTATTCAGTTCGCACATTCAAATTCAGTTCATAAAATTCAAAATTCAAAATCAGAATTCAAATTCAAGTTGAGTAACATCACATGAACGCGCATGGCGAGCTGCAGTCACGCCTCTGTCCCTCGTGGCTTGCCTTATTTGGAAAAAGATAACTATGTCATTTCCAGGAAGCGCACCTCAAAATTCTAAAACCACCCGACTATACACCGAAAACGTTTACCAAAACTTCGGCTCTTTATCAGTTCATTTGTTTTTGCTCATCATATTAATCTTCAACAGTTAACCCTGAGTTAGCCTAAGATCATCAGTAAATGCACTCGTTAATTATCCCCCGCCGCGCGATTAGCGCGAAGCCGGGGATATAGAATTGGGCTCCATCCCTCCATACTGACACATAAAATTGAGGTGGCGGGGGATATCGCCATGTTAGTGGCAAACACTTGTTTCTATTGTTTCTTCGGCTAAGTAAATAATGCTAACTTTAGTTACGAATGACTGTTTTTTCTCCGTTGGTATGTGTTAATGTATTTCGATGGAGAGCCTACATGTTAAAGCTCCTGTGCTTCAAGTGTAACGTTATATTCAGTCAAAATCAAAATAATTAGACCTGTTCAGGACTTAAACTTCAAATTCCTCGGAATTCTGTACTTTCTACCTGTCATCGGCAATGTCACTGGTTCGGTCTCTGGCAGGTTAAAACCCTGAGGAAATATGCTGAAGTAAAAACTCGGACATCGCTCACTCACTGTAGAGACGCTGCCATAGACCAAACTTGTGACTTTGCCGATGACCAGTAGAAAAGTACTGAATTCCGAGGAGCCACCGAATTTACATTGCATTTCATATTTCCGTGAATGCTGTAGATGATTTGTCGGATATAGCTAGCCAGCTATTAATGAACCTGGAGCGTTTAAAATGCTACTACAGAACTAAGTGCATACAATACGTAAATCCGTGTTGGCACCGAATTTCCGCAGAGAGCATATCCCCGTACTCTTATCAGCATATTTTCGTGCATGAGTGAATTTGCATGTGCTTGAAGTACCGCTCCAAATGAGGAATATTTCTTTGACTTGATTTAGCAGCAACCCCTACTGGATTAATAGCAGTCTCTTCTCTTCGCGGGTATGTCATCACTTAGTGACTCTTGGCATTCTGAACCATTAAGCCATATGAAGTTTAAGTCCTAAACAGTTCTATCAAATTATTTTGATTTTGATTGAATGTAACGTTACACTTGAAATCAGGCACTTTGCACCAGGCATCAAGTTTACTTATGCATCCAGCAAAAGTTTGGCAAGATCTTCATCAGAAATATCTCAAGACCTGGCTTTAAAAGTATTGCCAGCGATCACTTTGGGTGCTTATATTTATCCTGCCATTCAATGGATCTTCTTTGCAGCCCTTTCTAGCACTTTTAATGGGCCAAATCAGTCAGCTATTTCTTCAGCCGCGGCATTTTGCTATTGGCCAACTTCTATTCATTTCTACGTCCCCTGCGCACATCCGCTTTCGCGTGACATCATTTTTGCGTACTCACGAATACTAATGAGGTATTTCAAATGGCGCAGGGAGTTTTGCGGGTCACAAAAACTATTTTCACATTCAATATTCGGGGGATTGCAAGCGTTCTTGGAGGAAACATTTATGTATTCCCGTTTGTTTGGTCATATCTATTAAATCATATAAAAAAAGAACAAATTGGTTACCTTATGTTCTCACAGGAAAGCAAATGAAGCAACTGTTCCCCAAGGGAAACCCCCATGCAAACTTTGGACCGTTGAATGACTGCTTAGACAGTTCTGATTTGAATGCATAAACTGAAATCTCAAACAGCAAATAGGTTCGGAAGCCGTGGCGTTTTGAAATGACTGCGGTTTCAAGTTTCTATTTTAATTGACTGTGATGTTTTAATAATGGGTCAAAATAAAGTCTCTCATCCGCTTATATCCACACGCTCAGAAACACACATACAGAAACACACAGGCACACAAACATGTAAAAAGTGCGAATGCATTATGTATTAAGGAAGATGGGAGATAAGCGCAAATATTTTGTCTTCTACACTGGAGAGCACTATGGAGGATTAGAGAAAACTCAATTGAATTGGTTTCACTTTTCAAAGTAATGCTGCGTGCTGCAGTAACAGCCTCTCAAGAGCCCTGCTCTGACCTGCCTGTGGGTTTATCATTCCTCTCCACCATCAGAAACCACAGCTGCAATGAAAATGGCCAAATGACCCAATATCATATATTGGAAAATGGAGCCATTTTAAAGAATGACTTCAAACTCCATATATCACTCTAATCATGAGTATATCGACCGTATACTGGTGATGGGGATGAAAGGAGAGGTTCCAAGCACAAATGTTTTCAGAGAGAGAATGAAATAGAGAGAGATAAGAAATAAAGGAAGGGATGGGGGAGAGATATGGAGGGGAGGAAGAAAGGGTAAAAGAGAGTGGGGGCAGGGAGAGGAAGGGAGGGGAGAGAGAGAAATATTTAGGAGGGAGGGCAGAGAGTGAGAGAGAGGTACTGAGAAATTCTAGCAGCTAACAAATCACTTAAAACAAAAAGCAGATCACAGATCACTAAAGCAGTTCGGGTCACGTTGCTTCATTCATCATTCATGTCACATACAACTTAGGCAATTAGCTGTGGCTCCACATATCAGTCAAACAAGGACGAAGCTCAATGAAGTGACATTCTCTCTACATCCCTCCCTGCTTATCATTCATGTCCTCCTGGGGAGGAGCGACTCCACCAAATCAAGAATTCAGATCAGAGGCAGTCTGCACTGACACAGCAGTCTCTACTCTGCATCGCCACAAGCAACAGAGGTTCATTTGAATATTCCTTTCATAAAGGTGAAGGGATTCCTGTGAATTCTAGGCATGTCTGGGGAGGAGGGAAGGGAAGTCTTTAAAAGTGAAAGAGTGTGAAATGGTTTTTAAAGTACAATGCAAACTGATGAGGAATGGAGTGAACTCTGAGGTTGAAGGGTAAAAATAGTCTTCGCTTTAATAGCTGCAATGTCACTCAGGACCCTCTAAACCAGGGGTGTCAAACTGACCCGTAAACGGGCCAAGAGGCAGCAGGTTTTCACTCCAACAATGCAGAAGCACACCTGATACAACTAATCAGTTGTGCAGGCCTAGATCAATTGATTAAATCAGTGCTTCTAGGTGAGCTTCTGCTTGGTAGGATTGAAGACCTGCAGCCTCTTGGCCCGTTTACGGGTCAGTTAGACACCCCTGCTCTAAACCTTTGAGAGATGTGCTAATAGCAGGTGTATCTCAAGCCATTCTGCCCGCTCTCTGTGGCCAATGTTTTCCTTCAGGACAGTCCAACTACACTGTCCATACTCACAGCTGCCAGTCTTTGTAAAAAGTGTGCAGGTCTGCATTGCGAACCTTGACCTACAATGGTCCATTTTTTGACAACCCATCGCTCCAAAGGCCACAGCAAATGGGTCTACAGGTTCCCAAGTTCGAGGCTCATAAACATGGGTGAAACCTGTGTGTATGAATGAATGGCCACCATGATCATCTCCCCTTGAAATGACCCAGGTACCACTCCAGCTTAGGAGTTATTCTCTGCCTACCAAAGGACACAGCTCAGGAAGAATTCAAACAGCATAAAGGTTAACAGGAGTATATGTCCTGCTGGGCAAGAGATGAATTTTCCTTTTCAAGCACAACTTAAGAACTCTGGTTTTTTCATACAGGAGTATATGTCCTGCTGGGCAAGAGATGAATTTTCCATTTCAAGCACAACTTAAGAACTCTGGTTTTTTCATACAGGAGTATATGTCCTGCTGGGCAAGAGATGAATTTTCCATTTCAAGCAAAACTTAAGAACTCTGGTTTTTGATCTGAACTTGAGTGCACTTCAGATGACAGAAGAGCTCAATTTGCTGTATATTAGTCTTTTATTGAATGTCATGTTGGCAACATATTGTTGTATAAATGGAGATAAAGACACTGTGTATGCTGTCTTGGAACAACAAATGGCTTGAAGGGAGAGTTCTTTGCTGGCCATGAGATAATCTCATTGTTGAAGATGACAGAACTTATGTTAAATTCTAGGCAATTATGCAAATAAAAAGGAAAGGGGAACTTTTGGGGCCCCTGGGGCTGTAGTGAAATGCTTTTATTGGTTAAAAATAAACCCATGCAAATCATGCAAGGCTACAGAGAAACTATAGTGGAAATTCTGCCAGCACGCTTCAAATAGACAATGGTAGAGAAGATATGAAACTCAATAATAGCAGCAACAAGTGTAAATACAGTATACAGCTGATTAACAAACAATATAGAGCATGACAAAGCTCATAGGACAGCAGATGGACAAATCAACTCTGCCTGGTTTAAAAAATGACAACAATAACAACAACAACAAAAAACTGTATATAAGTTACAATAAGTTACAGCATTTCAACATCTTGTAGCCCAAGAAGTCACGCCCATCCCCTAGTGGTGACTTGTACAATTAATGTGCACAGAAAATGCAAGGAACAACATAGCTAGGCAGATATCAGGGGAGATAATCTGCCCAGACATAGAAAGTTTGGTTTTGTGAGGATCTAGCCATGGCACCAAGGTTAACCTGCGCACAGTCTTCAAAAGTGCCAAGAGATCTGTTATGACTACAGAGAGTCCAGACTTCAACAGAGCCTATTACAAAGGTCACTCTCAAAAACAGACTGCTTCTGCAACTTCTGGTCTAGTGGATTCCTATTTTTTCTGGGGTGCAGAAGACATACATCTCCAGTATCTGTGTGATGCTGTGGAGATCAGGACCTGTACTGTAATACACACACAAATGCACGTAAGAACATGAGAATAATTCATTCACTCTCAGCTTCATTTGAATGCCTCATTCATACACTCACTGCCATGAGAATGCGGCACGCATACGCTCACTACCATATTTAAATCTCAGCCATACATTTACTGCAACATATACTTCACATGTATATTCAGTGGCACACATCACACTCACTGGTATACTGTGGCTCTTTGATCACCTCTGGCTGGTGTTCCAAAGCCAGCCACTCTGACCTCACTTCAGTCAAACCCAGCTCTCACATCACTCATGATCTTTACCTCAAAAATGACTCATAACAAAATAACTGATAGCACAGGATTAAAAGCATAAATGCAGCAAATACTAATTCACACCTGTCGGCAGTCCCCACACCACACATGACAATCCAGTGATAATGACATACCTGTCCCCCTATTGTCCAAAGCAAAGTTAAGAACATACTTGTCTCTATACCGTTACTGATACAGTCCACTGCACTAGTGGTATTACAGCCTGGGGTTCACAAGTAAGGTCAGCAGGGCCTCTATTGACATTGTATTTAACCTGTACCGGCTGGCTATGGCGAAAATGAATAGGTCTTCTCATTTTTGCTGCTTTACACACCACCTGGCTTAGAGTTGAAATTCCCCCATTAAATTTTCTGGGTGAGTGGGTTTTAACCTCATACAGAGTAACTAAGTGCTGACCTGTGATAACCTTTGCGAGATTGAGATTGAGTTTGGAGGCGATTTTCGTGCATCACCTTTCAACCATTCTAGCCCTGGCTATTAGAACACATTCAGTCGTACAGCCTCAGATACGCAGGGGTCTCAAACTGGTCCGTAAAAGGGCCAAGATCATGCAGGTTTTCAATCCAACCAAGTGAAATCAAATCTAATGCTTTGGATTTAATCAACCAATTTTTGATTGGTGTTTGATTAGTTGTATCAAATGTGCTTGTGCTTGGCTGGAAAGAAAACCCACCGCCCCCTGACCTTTTTACTGACCAGTTTGAAGCCCCTGCAATTATGGCTGCTCACACACAGCACGACTAACCCAGACACTAACACAATCAATCACAGGCCAGGGTAACTGATACAGTACACAGCATCACACACCTGTATGGTTCCTCCCCTTGATCACTTGGGATTCTGTACATCCACTTAGGGCATCCTGGAGAGCCATAATCCTGTATGTTTCAAAAGCTTGCCTGGTCTAAAACTTTAGTCAGTATGTTCTCATTTGAATCAGGAGTGTTAGAGCGGAGATACATCAGAAACTTGCTGGGCTCCAGCCCTCCAGTGTCAGAGTTCCCTACCACTGGCTAAGGGCCAGACACTCTGCCCATATCCTATGGTTACCAACCCCTGGCTCCAACGGTCTATCAGTAATGCGGACAGCTGATTTCATCGCACAAAAATCTTAGCATCTCAACCGTATCAGCATCATATCACAATACAGAGCACAATATATTTCACTCAGTTGTACTATGAGGGTAACATTATTAGCTGATTGTGATAACTTATTAGCCAACAAATTTCTCTCACTTTTCTTCAGACAGAGCTGTTAAACATTGCCCATTATGATCAAAATATAGCTAATAATTACCAATCTGCTGACACAAAAGTGGGACTCATCACTGATGTTACAGAGGAAGCATTAATTACGCTGCCTCTTTCACACCTGTAATTATATCCCTGTTACAGGTAAAGATGTCACTGATGGAATTTTAATGAGGTCAGTGCTACAACTGAATAAATTAAATTTAATCATACATATCTTTTCTGCAGCCAGAGTATAGCCTGTCTTGAGGAAAAATGTAAGCAAGTACTAAGCACGGTTGCCAACCATGAGCCAGGTTGTCTGGAAGGCTAAACCACAAGTCTAAAGGTCTTCCTCGGATAAATCGCCTCTATAACCAGGCCAGATGAACACAATCAGCAGCACCTGGGTTGATCACCAATCAGCCTCACTCGTGCACTTCTGTGAGTTCAGCTCAGCTGCGCATGACAGCTTCATTGTTCTGCCTGCATTTCAACTCTATACCATACACTACAAGCAAATACCAATTGCAGAAAATTTTCAAATGTATTCATTTTTCAAACCCTTGTCACCTGTGCTGGGGATGTTATTGCCCATTATTGTCACTTAAGTCCTATTCAGACTGGGTTAGCTTGTCCATGGGAGGTTAAGTAACTTTTTTGCATCTGAGATGTACCCAGCAATATTAATCCTGTCCGAATCAGCCACATCAGTATTTCCTTCACACACCATCTCATTAAAATTGTAAAAGCAAACTACCAGCTGCTCTCCGTTGAACTCTGGAGTGTCCTGATAAATTTAATCCTGTTGAATTCAACACCAGCAATTTGCATACATTTATTCTTGTGCAGATGTTTTGACTGTTATTGGGTACCTGTAGGATCACTACTTTATCCTGGAGCACCATGATAAAAACTGGTCCGACGGTTGGCTGACTATTATACTTGCCTCACGACAATGTTTTACCAACTTCAGGGGCGTGAGCATCATACTAATATTACCAGTGAAGATGCCGGCTTGAATCCTAGCATTTTTGGACGTAACAAAAAGTAGGCCAGCACCATTGAAGAAGGGTTGATCCTGAAAATGGCTTTCATGGTTGCTGTTTTGACAGCATGATACCCACCATATTTTCCATGTCATATATACAATAAAATTTTGTTCACCATATTTTCACATAATGCCATTTTGAAGAAATAACGCTGATAGTAGCCTATATTAGTCGGAAAACATCAACCAGCATTATCTCACTTTTATCATCAGGTTACTCCATTAGGGTCACCATTTTTTAATTCAACTATTGCACTTATTACCATTTTATTGCTTGCAGGTTATCAGGCTGCCACCAAAATATTACAATACTGTTACTAACTTTTTGCCTTGTCACTATATTTTAATGTGTTTCACCATTATTACAATCTGTGTTTGGCCCCGTATTACCGTGTTACATAAATTTCAGTCTCATGTTACGTAGATACCCCCATTGTTATTATGCTATTCCCTGGTTATGACTTTAATGATTTTGTGGTATTCATTATTACTTTTTACTCCTGGATAAGCGAATCTTAGGAAAGTTGTGATGAGACTCGAGCATCACTCACTACTCGATCAACCAATAAATTGATAAATTTCCTGCTAGCACGATCACGGGCAGTAAGATTCAGAAACAGCTTATCTAGGAGTTAACTATAGCGTATTTTAATAAAACTACTACACCACTATTACCATGTTACTACCCAAACTACAACCAGGTAATGACGGCAGTAATTACATAGTATCACTCAATTACTTCTTCTTTATTATCAGTATTACTGTGCAATTTCTGAGCTGTAAAGTAAAGTTCAACATCAGATAAGATCAGAGGTAGTCAGCTTTTTCTCCTCGTCTGTTGTTGAAAACCATGGTCACCATTTTGTCAGCATATTAGTGGCTTTGAAGCAGTGGCCTCTTCCTTTAAGATTACGTCAATACATATTTTGCGGTGGATATACACAGATCAGCCATAATATTATGACCACTGGCAGGTGAAGTTAATAACACGTCCTCTGGATACAACATTTCATTGAGACAGTATTCTTTAATGACGGTGCCCTCTTTCAACAAGATAATGTACTCGGCCACACTGCAAAAATGGTTCAGGAATGGTTTGAGGAAAACAATAGTGAGCTGCAGGTGTTGACTTGCTTCCGAATCCCCCAGATCTCAATCCAGTCGAGCGTCTGTGAGATGCGCCGGACAAACAAGTCCAATCCATGGGGACCCCACCTCACATCTTACAGGGCTTCAAAAAATCAGCTGCTAACATCTTAGTGCCAGGTACCACAGCACATCAAGTGAAATAGTCTGTCTGTAAACAAGTTTTTGAAAAATTACTTGTCATGTACAAAGCAGAGGTCCTAATCGGCTTGCCAAAACTATTGTTCATTAATATGAAATCTGGGGAATGGTTTATTAAATCATGTTTTCATGATTTAAACCTTAGTTTATGTAGGCTTCTGACTTTAAATACATCCATAGATTCACCAATATCTGCACCATAATACTGGGGAGAAGCTACGGAGCTTCCAATCACATCGAATGTCACACAGAAAACCAGAGATGTTCTGATGTATTAATTATTGTATTTCAAGTGTAGTTTCGGAAATAGTCTCATCTGAATAGGGCCTCTGCCACTCAAATTAGCCCCTTTTCTTTGTTCCAAAAAATAGGAACAGACATTGGAAAAAAAAATGTTTGATTTCAAAGGTCAAGTTAAGTTAAATATTTAGCCAAGAAACCTGAGATTCATGATCTGTATCGGCACTTTCTCCACTTAAACATTTATTCAAGTCGACCCAGATTTTACTCGCATCATTTCTGTTGTTTTGAATATCTGGTTCATTCTAATTCCAGTTAAATTGGGTTTATTCTCTACTCGCATCATTTCTGTTGTTTTGAATATCTGGTTCATTCTAATTCCAGTTAAATTGGGTTTATTCTCTGTGTGATTTAGCATTTGCTATCATTGCCACTGTTTCTTTCTGGAAATCCTTGGTTTTCTTGACTGAATAGCAATTCCCCTTATTCTGAGAATTGGTTCATCTCCATATTGTTCAATTACATAGCTGCTTTTATGCATTACAGCCAACAATATTTCTTAAATATATTAAACTGATGATGAAAACTCATCACACAATAAAATTTCACCAGGTGTGATTTATGAGAATCACATCCACGCTTTGCATTAGTATCAGGTTCTGTCACCATCCCCCTGGCAGGCAGACTTTTTGGCTGAAATTAAATAAAAAACCTGTAGTTTTCATTGCCCAAGAAGAAGACTGACACAATTTCCGATGGCCTGAGGAGAATATTTTACACGCTCTCTATGTTCCGTTTTTGGATGAATTGGTTGACTGATGGGTGCCTCCACTCAAATTTCACGGTACGTCTCCAGGGGGTGGACAGTTTCCTTACACTGTGTGATGATAGACACCACAGAATATACTGACTCATATGGGAGAGTGAAGCACAGACAGCCTCTCTATTCTGTGAGCCAGACCAAGTCAAACAGCAAACCGAAGGCTAAATGCAGAAAAGCTCCAAAAGCGAACAGTTCTTACACGGCATCGTCTCTGCAACTGCTTTCAGTGGCAGGCAGCAATGAGGCCCTTACAGTTTTTATCCAGAGCCTGACCAAACCTATTAGAAAAAACTGGGGTCAGAAAATGGGATGAGATTTTACGATAATTTTACATTTTGTGCATACATATACCTGATGAATAACCTGAATATTTAAAAACAAATCTTGAACAAGTGGTGCCAGGCACAACAAACCCCGCCCCTCCCACACACTTTCACCTGCTTGTACAAAATTCAATAGGGATCTATTCAGGGTGAGTGGCAATCCCTTTATCGAATTTGGGGTGAATCTGGCCATCAGTTTTGCTGCTAGAGTGTTAACAAACAAACACAGAAACAAACAAATGCACAAACACACCAACACAGAAACAAACCGAACCAAAAACAATACTCCTTCCCTCACTTTTCGGGTGGGGCGGAGTAAATATCACAAAAAATAAGTTTTAACCTTACATGAGGTAGGAAATGGATTATTGCAATGCACTGAAAGGTGTTGGAGATTCTTTTTTAGTAACGACGTGCAGTGGATCTGAGTCACAAGCTCCTACTATTGAAGCACTGAACATCAGCTGACCAGCTCACTTCTCAGTACAGTATCTTGTTGCCTCCCCTTCAAACCTCATACATGAGAGGAAAAAAAGAAAACGAGATATACCTTCTCCTTTTTTTTTTTTTTGGAAATTTTAATAAATTTGAAATTAATATATTTTTTCATCATTGCTTCTGAAGTCCGCTCTTGCTACTCTCTGCACATGTTAAACCAAATCAAAAGGGGATACTCAGCCCCCACCAGCACTCACAGCACAGGAACACTGACTCTGCTGAATACCAGCAGGGAATTGTGTCTGTTTCTGGCACAGAACTGCATCAAGAGCCTGGAAACCCATAATAGTTGGGTCTTCAGCTGAAGCTCATTGCCAGCAGACAGAAAAGTTCCCTGAGGAGTATGTTCATGAATATCATCATTGCTGTAACCCCCCTGATCAATGGAGACGGAACAAGACTAATTCCTCTGCTCAATCACAGCCCACACCAGGTAACACGTTTCTCCAGGTACTGAAATGGAGGAAGTGGCTCATTTTTCTGTATGCTTATCTCAGAGCCACCAATGAGAACAGCGTGTTCTCTGAGTGTTAAGTGCATAACCACTTGTCTAGCCACCCAGCGATGGTCCCTAAAAGCGAAGATGAGATTCAGGAAAGAACCATTCACCGTCCAATGCTGTTATCACCAGATATCAGTACATTTACTGCACCCACCTCTATTTGCCTTGTCTTACCCCTCTCATTATACACACACGCACACACACAAACACACACACTTTGAAAGCCTTCTAAAAATGACCAATTGCACAATGATTTGTTTCCCCATTATAAAAAAGGGGTTAAAAGCAATATTTCTGTCATGGATGTCTTGTCAGATATACCACTGAAAGTATGACCTCTAAATTTAGAAACCACAAAATCATCAATGACACTGCACACGTTCTTTTTTCACACAGGGAGAAAAATTAACAGTTTTTACCGTCACAAAACATAAAATCTCAGATCAAGTTTTATGAGCACATTTTACATGCTGGTCATTAATATGACATTATATAGTGGTGATGTACTGTGTAATTATGATATCTACATGGACCTGTTGGATAAGCATCTTTCCAACTCATCTTAACTGTGTGAAGGTCACACAGTCTATCTGTGCATATTCTCCCCTCCACTCAAAATCTCCTGCTCTCTCCAGTCATTCCCATTTCTGTCCTCTCCCAGAAGGTGTTGATCTTCAGAGTCAAAGGGCAATGACTCCCAGCTGCCAGGTTTTTTCCAAGGTGCACTGCAGTTCAGTGCACAGGAACTGCATCGCTGCAATAACAAAGGAAGATACCAAACCCTTTCTCACTCACTATTACTGTTTTCTGCCATTTGTCTTCAAAAGTGAAAAGTCTGAGGGTCAGAAAAAAAGGTAACACTTTACAATAAGGGTACATTAATTAACATTAGCTAATGCAGTAAGAAGTATTAACTATCATTAATTAACAGTAAACTAATGGGCCTACTAATAATTTGCGAATGATGATCATGTTAACTAGGTATTAATGTATACATTATTGAACAGTTTGATAGTTTGGAGGTGTTACTAAAGGGATACTTAAAGGATGCTGTCAACTTCATAATGAGCATTAATAAATGGTAAGTTAAGGTTACTAATGCTTATATAGCTCTTTGATGAAGTGAAGTGTTTATTAATAGGTAGTTAATGCGTATTACTGCATTAACTAATGTATGCTCATTGAAAATTGTGTTACCAAAACAAAGTCCTACCGCATGTCTTTTCCTCCGATCAACACAATCAGCTGATTCCACATATTAGTTTCACCTTCCAGCTGAAGAACTGAGGGAAATCTAGGTGAATGGTGTGAAACACTGGGGACAACTTTTACTGTCAGGTCCTGGATTTTCCAGTATTCTTTGCCTTGTCTTTTAGTTTCACAGGGATTCAGTGGGAGAGTGTCTCTAGTTTCACAACTATTTGTCTGGAGAAGAGCCAGCTTCTGAGTGCCATAGCAGGAAAGCATTTCTACTTTTACTGCAAGTCAGCAGATCTTGTTTTGGAAAATACACTGAACAAAAATATTAATGCAACGGTTCTTATCGTGAGAAATAAGACCATGTTCAGAAGCTCATTGTACTTTCATTGAGTGTTGACAGATTGTATGACCATATTGCAAGACATTTCGATCAATGATTTAAGAAGACAAACAAGAATCTTGTGATGGCGTGATGATAAAGGGGATGAGGTCTATTGTCCAAATTTCACAAATTAATATTGGGTATGTCCACCTTTGGCCTCCTGCATTGCTACATATCTCTGCTGTGTGGACTGCGACAAATGGTCAATAGTGACTTAGTGGACATGTTCCCACTTTTCTTCAAGAGCTGTTGGAGTTGGCAGCGATTGGCTGAAAATGGGAACCAATGACAAACTTGTTGCTTGTGGACATCCCAAAGATGTTGGAAGGGGGACAAATCCAAGGAATAAGCCAGCCATTCAAGCACACAAATGTTTTCAGGCTCAAGGAATTCTGTGCATACGTGGGAGACTTGGGTCTGGCATAGTCGTGCTGGATGGTTATTGTTTTGATGGATGAATGGTAGGACGATAGGCAGTCTCATCGTGAAATCACACTGCATTCAAGTTGCTGTTCACCAACTGCAGTTGGGTGCAATGTCCTTGGAATATTCCCTCCCAAACCAGCACTCCACCACCATGTGCAACCTTGCGCATCACAATGATGTCAGCATAACAATCCTCCATCCATCCGCTCTGTGAAGTTGGAAACGTGACTTGTCCGTACAGAAAACAGTCCTCCATTGTACCATTAGCCATCAAACGTGTCTATTCACTCAGTCGAACCAATTTTTTTATCGAGCTGAGGAGAGGTCCAATCCACAAAGAGCAAAAGACGTAAATGTATGGACTTCCTGGAGATTATTTTTCACGGTTTCAGCAAAAATAGGGTGATGGGTGGGGACCAGCTGTCTCATCTGCAGTGGGAGTTACTGGTCTCAGACAATCACAGAGATAAAGAGTCCAAATATGGTGGTCTCGGGTGGGGGTTGTCACACATGGTCATCATGCATGTGGGCGGTCTGCAGTCTTGCCTTATTCCTCAAAAAGGTGTTTTATGCAACTTATTGTTGAAACATGGACATTAAGAGCCCTTTCAACATCCCTGAGAAACATCCCTGCATTGGGCGTGCCAATGGCATGCTCTCTGATGGCTCAAGACAGTTATGGCATTTTGAACAATGGCTGAACTGGGACTTTTGGGGTGGCCTTTTATTGACCAGAGTACAGGATGTGTCTGGGCTGACTGTACCTCATTTTAATACCTCTGGATCATGCCCCACCAGTCTGACAGGCCAATTATTACAAAGGACATGAACTTGACAGTGATATGGAGAAGGTGGCTGAAATGCACACAGACCAGTGGCACACGACCTTAGTCACATAAATGAACCCGAATAAGTCAACCTCAGAAATAATTATCCGTCATATTGAAATGACTGAAATGTTACATTTATATTTTTGTTCAGTATAGTAGCACTGCAAGTAGTCGGCTAAAAAGTCTTTCAAAATTTAACAGGAACTCAACTTAAACACCTTCTGAAAATTCAAGCAGATAGAAATCCTCAGTGCTCTCTAGCATAGTCTTTAGTTCACCTCCTTCCTGTTTCACTGTGAGACACTCCTAGTCTGCTCAGCAGGTATATATCTCAGCAGATACATTTACCAGCTCTCTGTTTTAGAGCAGCGAGTGAAAAGCTCATGAAGTTTTCAAAAATGTGTAAGAAATGAATTTCTTCCCATGCTCTGTAGCCCAACAGCAGCCATTTGTCATGCATATCGGAGATATAATGAGCATGAAGGTAACAACAGTAGGATTCGCCTAAACCATTCCTCGTATTAAATGGAAATTCGCTCATGCCGGAAAACAGCTCAAGTCCCGATTTTTTGTAATGTTTTTCCATTAAATAAACATTGAATTTGCCAGATTTTAAATAAGTGATTTTCGCTTACACCGGGCAAAATTTCCAGTCCAGTCACAATGCATTTCCATTAAAAACCACTCGTGGACACCGGACAAGCTGGTTTGCACCATGCACATACGCAGTTGCAACACAGCAACGAAATGAAGTTTGGCTTTCCTACACAGTTATAAACGGATTGAATTTAACAGTTAAATTAACGCATTGTCTCCATGTTATTTGAACTGTAAGTGGAGTGCTGCGCGCATTTAACTGTTGTTTACGCTTAGCATGGATGGAACTCTGTTGTGAACTTATTGCGAAATTACAGTTAAAATAACTGGCAAAAAAGGTGCAAGTTTATAACAGTGTATTCGCAGAAACCGAAACTGGCGCGGTTTCATTTACATACTTTAGCTTTTAGTCTTCATCATTGATTCCAGTTGGAGCAACACGCAGTATGATCCTGTTATCCATTGTGTCTGGGTGAAGACGGATTAAATGAAGACAAGTCGGTATGTGCACTAAAGAATGAAGTTGTTTCAATCTTTATACAAAAAGAATACATAGAAATTCATACGTATATAATGGATATAATCTGTTATATGCATATTACGGATTTTGTCCGTTTTATGCATATAGCAGATTTCGCTTATAAGGGACAAAATGAACTGGTCCAGTTAAATCCATTATATGCGAGTTTAACTGTAAGTATAAGTGTTATTACTGCCGTTTTAGATGCCATTGCATCAGGTTGGCTGCCCAAAAGACTATGACATATGGAGACAAAAGCAAGTATCTGCAAACATTAGTGTTGAGGGGTGAAGACAAATACAGGCCCTGCAATCTAGAGGAAACAGTAAATTCCTTAATTAGAGTACAAATCGCTGCCCTACCTTCAGTTCTTATGGAGGCTTGATCAGCATTACTGGCTGCGAGTCCCTCGATTTGTAGAGACAAGTTGTGTTTACACAATGGATAATCTCCTTCTGGAGTTCAGCAGACATGCTCACACACAGTCATGCAGACACTTTCAACACACAGATAAGAATGAAAACACCCACACAAACACACGTGCAGGAACGCACGTACACACACACAAACACATGCTAACTTTTAATTTATTTTACTTTACCCTCAACATTTTTTTACTGTGTAAAAACTAGGGAGCAGCACTATGAGCACATGTAGCATCTCTGACCTCACTGCGCAGTAAAGCTTCCTTGTCCTTGAGCAGGGAGTGTGTAAGCACTGCACCTCCAGCCCTGGTAGAAGAGTGAGATGGAGGGGATGTCCATGTTCACAGTCTCCTGTCCCCCTGTTCCTCTGTGAGCTGAAGACACTGTAACACTGGGAATGTGGGTCTCACTGAACATGTCGCCTGTCATTGTTCCCTGAGAGCATCTCAACTGAAGGTTATGCACAGCGAACAGGTCCACAGAGGATAAGACCACACACTCAAAAATCAGCTGACATCAACCACCCATCCCACACCTTACGTACAGTATGTTAACAGGCCAGAGATAAATCTTCAGAGAGAACCTTCCATTTCTCAGAGCAATTTTTTGTGTGATATGAATGACACCTTCAACCTGCCCAGAATGTTCAGTAATGTATTGCATTTCTACATTTTAGAACATACAGTCTCAGTCCTCGCCCAGCCAGAGAGAGATGAATAATTCAAACAGGACAAAGACACGAGAGAGCAGGAGTGAGGCATGTGAATATACAGGTGAGGTAGAAACATACAGTACAGTTTAGTTAATGTAATTCAAGAGAGGAACAGAGGCACATACAGACCATCCAGCCTCAGACACTTTCATATTCCCTATTTCTGTAACTGAACTTCAAGCAGAAAACTGCCACACCATCAATCAAGGCCATTCCAGCCCAGCATTCACATAAGGTGGGTTATGTTCATGACAGACCTTTGGAGCAATATCCACATTTAATTTTCCAAAATTTTTGAGATTTTTCCCTCTCAAAGTCAAATATCACCCCCGTACTCGCAAATGAGACATTTCTGTATGCAAATGCAGGACGGAAACTACATTCAGTTCTCAAAGGTCATGAAAACACACCAACTAATAAGCAACATTTAAATGCGCATATGCAATATGAGCCAGTGCTACAGCAATACATGTTTGTGAAAAGTGCTGAGGAGAGTGAACCAGACAGGCTAAAGGGACCCTATTAGGGCCATGAAAACTTCAAATATACATATTCAAACGTACTGTGAATCACTACACTTCATTAGCATAATCAACCTCTTTGCTCTTGCTTTTGCCCACATTTCAGACTAAAATACACAAAATATTAAATGATAATCACTCAAACCGTAAAATTCGTTCATGACACTGTCTGAGCAATTAGGCTAATATGGTCGCCTACCTGAGTAAAGCCCCCAGAAACAAACACCAGCGTGTGCATGGAGAGACACACACTTACATAAACACACACATGTACAAATACATACATAAATGCACATGCATACATACAAATACACACACACACACACACACACCTATACATGCACACACATGAACACATAGACATGCACCATCCTGCACATTCATACACAGACATACATGCACACAAGCACGCACACACACATACACAATCTCTGAAGACTGTATTAAGTACTAAAAACACTAATTGGTGCCTGGCAGTGTCAGTAAACACTGCTGGGATTCTCACTAAAGACGAGTGTGTGCTGAAGTTAGGCCAGAGCCTGTGAAGTCAGAGCTCGCAAGATATGTTTGACTTTGCAGTGATCTCACAGAGCCAGCGGGGCTGTGATGCATCAGGCGGGGTTACACAATCAGTCACCTGTTTTTCTCACACAGTTTACAGAGCTGGCTAATGCATAATTCATGAGGAGGTTTGACTTTGCATCAGATCATTTGTTTCACATGCGGTACAGTCCAGAGCAGTAATCAGGAAGGGCGAGAGCGGGGTGTCGGAGAGATCAGGGTCCTGTCATTGTTCTGGGTCTTGTTTTCCACAGAACGCTACTATACCCTGGAGAAGACTCTCAGTAGCGAATCGTGTGTGTGTCAGCTGCTAGCCTCCCCTAAATATGTTATTTTCCGCTCTGTCTAAAATGGATATCATTTCCCCCATAATAAAAAAATTTCGCAAGAAATTTCTCCTCCACAATCAAATAACTGAAAATGACACACATATATCAATTTCATGGATACATATAGCTACATATGCATGTGCTAGTAATGGATGATTAATCTAGAGGACACATATCATTAGAGAATTTGAGGCGTGATGGTTTTATTAGGTTTTAAATAGATTTACTGTCTGATTATATTCATATGTTCTGCTATGCAACACTGCACCACCAGCCTTGAAAAAACCCAGCAGTGGGAGACTGAGGGAAGATTGATGTGAGATATGTCAGTGATTGTGTTACCCTTCACCCTTCTCAGGAATATGAAGAGTGTCAAAATACTGGATGAGAGGCGTCCATATTCTCATTAATTCTGCGGCAGCAATGTCTTCACTGGTCAGAGCTGTGGAGTAATGAGTGTTTTTTCTGACGGTTTGTGTTTGACTGTTTGTGTGAGGGTGTGAGTGTATGTCAGTCGTGTGTGTGTGTGTGTGTGTGTGTGTGCGCGCGCGCGCGCGCGTGTTTGTGTGCGTGTAAGCAGGAGAAGAAGAGTACATAAACAGACAGGTCATTACAGTAATAGTTTTGATGCCAAACCAACCACTTTTCTGAGAAATTTCTGAACTACCTGTTTCGCATGTTCCAAATAGACCGTTCAAAGCTAGATAATTAACTGTCGATAAAAATGAAGAGCGTAAGACCCTTTAGCGGGGATGCAAGGTGTGGGGAGAGGGCCGAGAATGGCGTGTGATAATTACTGCAGAAATATCAGGAGCTGTGATTCATTCGCTCCTGTCTGAGATGGTAACGGAAGCCAGCGGGCGTGTTGAGCTGCCACACGCTGAGGACCTGATGACTGACCTGCCAACTCGCTGTGCGGATTCCTCCAAATCAAACTCATGTCATCTTATCTGATCTCTGCTCGTCTGAAACTGAATGCGGATTTTAATAAGCCTCAGTGAGAGGAGATCAATATCTGCTGCAGCCCTTGTAGGTTCTTCAGGACAAATAAGCCGCAGTGGGCAGCTTTCTAATGTCACCATTACCATGATCACAAAGGACAGGGCCTCTTTCTTCTAGCAAAAAGCCTTCACACCAAAATACACTGAGTAAACAGAGAAATTCACCTCATGCATTTCATCAGTCTCTTGTGAAAAGAATGCGCCAGTAATTAGTTGTGGTGAACTCTGGTCAAGCAAAGTACAATGTAATCCAGCTTTGTTTGACTCTTTCTGTTATGGTTCTGCCTCGTGTGCTTATTTGTGCTTGTACGATATCCCCCTGTGCCTCTCTTGATTTGTTTTTCAGCTCCATTCCCGCGGTCTGACCATTGATTCCCTCCTGCCCTGACTCCTGTGATGTCGTGCCACAGCCTTCAGCATGCCTGAGTCTCATTGTCCAATCACGTTTCCTCTTTCGGTTTTGGCTGTGGTATTTCATTCATTGCTTCCACCTGTGCTTAATTCTGGGTCTAGCGAAACTCTGACTGAATGCTTTCCCTGATAGGGCCATTACTAACCAATACTAACCAGCACTTATTTATGGGTGTTTGTATATATTTCGTCACATAGTATTAACCGAATTAACTCATTAGCGAGTGCGAGTGTTTCCAGCTTTTGTAAATTCCTTCCTAAGATTTGCCTGATTAACTGCATTTAAAGCTATGCTTTCCCTTTGCTCTCTCGTGGTGCTTTTATAGTTGTCACGTTTAGATTACCTCCATCTAAACTGTCTAGCTTGATTGATTGTCTCAGCGTTTTGTCTCGAGTCATTATTGTTAACCCGGTCCTCATGAATTTGTTCATTTATCCCATGTGTTTCTGTTTCCACCTGAGATTGCCTTCCGTATCCCCGCCTCCTCCCATGCGTATATCAGTGGAAGCGAGAAAAGACCATCAGACGGGACTTTGTTTTGTTATCTGAATCTGCTCAGCTCTGCATTGCCAATTCACAGCACCTGTGCCTTCCTGAGTTTTTCCTTTGTGTTTTTCCCGAGCCCCGTGTTTTGCTTCGCCCACGTCTTGTCTGCCCTTTGACTAAGTCTCCCAGTGTTCCCGTCAGTTTAGTTAGGTCCAGTTTTACTTTTTTTGAGTCTAGCCACTCCTGACTTGTGTACTTCTGTTTCACCCCTGCCTTGGGCAGTGCACTTTAGTTCCTCCAATCGTTCAGTTTATGTGCACAGTGTTTTGTTTCTGGCCTGCTTGCTGCCTTTCTCCTCGTGTTTTGTGTTTAAGTGAACACTTTGGATCTTGCACCTGGTGTCTACCTGACCTCTCCTTAACACTTTCTGTTAATTGGAAGAATAACATCACCTTCATCCGATATCAGCAGCTGGTTAAAACACTTTCATCCCATTAGAACAGACTATTTATCTCAAGTTGGTAGGTGATGAATTGCAAGTAAATATTGCAGACATATTGAGCCTTCCTCTTACATTGCAACTAAAGAACAATCTGGTTTCAAAGGGGTGATAACCATACTCTTCATGCGCTGTGAAATTCTCACTGCAAAAATTCCGCAACTGAAGGCAATATTTTGACTACTTTGAATATATGGCTTAATATGAAGTTACCACAGTAAACTATACATTTTGCATTTGACTCAGCAATATTCCATGTCTCTTTGACAAAAACAAGATGTTTGAAATACACCTCCCCATTCACCTGTATTGAGCCAACAAATCTCGCAGAATGTACGATTTGTATTCCGTGCTTCAATAGCGTCTCCAGAACTAGGTGTTAGATGATTTTTTTTTCTCCTTGAAATGGTCTGTTAAATTTTAACTGAAAAGTGTTATCTTGGTTTGGCACTATTCTTATTTTGCAGTGATACTCATTGACTGCAGCCACATAATCTCACCCCAAAACTGCTGAATTTTATTACTACAGAACAAACCCGCCAAGTTAGGTGGTCGGACCAATTGGAGAACGTCTGTTGTTGCATTGAAGTCCTGCTTGAGGTCAAAAGGCTTCCAGTCTGTAAGATCAGATCCACTTGTGTTCAAAACAGCAAAAAAAAAAAAAAAGATAATTAACATGAAAACCCATTTCAAAATGACTAACAACACTAGACCCTTTTATTATTGCATGTATAAATATGAAGGTTTGTATGAAACTTCAATTTTGAAACACATTATTTACACTAAGAGTGTGAGTCTGTAGCTTCATCAATGCAAGTGGATAGAGGGTATAGTGTGACTGCACAGAGCAAATTTGAAGTCAATTGGATTAATTCCCCAGGAGGAGTGTATTAAAGTAAGACAACAGTAAATGGCTAAATTTGCGCAAAAATGGCACATTAAATTCAAATTAGCTGACTACCAGTTAGGTTTAGGGTTTGGACACAGGAAGGTTTTCCCTCTATTTTGCTTCGGCAGCCTTAATAAAGCAAAAATATGTAAACTTATCCATCCCCATAACAGTGTAAATACAGGGTTAAATTTACTTAGAAATTATAGCGGATCAATGGTACGTATAAGTAGGCCTACTAGCTCACTAATGCTAACATGAATCTTTCCCTCAAAAAGCTACGACATGATCTTAGTAGTAAAAGTACAACCTCTATAAACATGAACGTATGTAAATAATGTAATTCATAATGCAAAATGTGCGGCAATTGTGTAGGGTTTAATTTAATATTTAACGTTCAGTAACGCAATCGCTGCTGTCTGTCCCATAGGAGACAATGACTGCGCGGCGTTCGTTTGGAACTAGAGCACTTCCCCACAAACCACGTGACCACTCGCACAACAAAGTCAATGGCTGTCGCCACTCTGAGTTATCTACCGCTCTGGTGCTACCAAGCCACTTTGCCCCGCCCATGGGCATTGCCCTTAAAATATGTACATTTTTGCAACTTCTGATACATCTGCAAAGTTACAAGCATGTTAAGGCCCAAAAATAAGCTTTTTATTTCACAGAATAATAATAATAATAATAATTTATTATTATTCAATTACAATTGGGTCATTGCATCAGTCAGTGTTCAGGCCCTAACCAAAGCTGCAAGCAGCACTGAACGGGCCCTTGCACCCTCATGCACTTTGCGCGTGGTGGTGGGATCCCAATGGGTGCAGCTCTTGTGTTATGGAAAAACCTAGCAAGTCTAATTTTGGTGGAAACTAAGTTAGGACCATTTTTGAACCATTTTTTAGGCTTTGCCTTATCATATACAGTAAGATGCATGAAAAATATTCATTGATTTCCTATGTTCTCCTGTGGCAAAACCAAGCAAGTCATCAGTATTTAATCAGTTGTGAAGTCAAAATCAAGCAAGTTGATCTTTGTTGGTTCTTCTGCATGAAATTTTCTATTTTTTAATGATAAAACCTCGTCAGTGAATTAGTTATGAAGCAGCATACCTATATTACCTGATCTGTGAGGTAAGTCCCCATGCAGAGCATTGGATGTGCAGGACTATCATGGTCAGAATTCATAATTCACGCAATTCACGTGCTAATAATGACTGAAAAATGGCTTGAAGAGGGGAGCAGATGGTGGAGTTAACACTGAAAAACTGTCAAATGCCACTGCAGCTGCATAATCGTTAGGTTTTTGTCCATCATTTTGAGATTTGATATTTTGTATTTTAAGATGGAATAATTTATCAAGTCATTGCCAGGGATACTAATAAAAAATAACAAAAAATCCTCCATAAACATCTCTTATTATGTAATGAACAAATAACTATCAAGTAAGTTTTATTTTCAGACAAGAGGGACCCCAGAGGGACACAGTTTACTGTCTTTTTCTTGGAATCAGCTTTTTGTTACTCACTAGGTTTTTCGATAACACTCAAGGGCTGTGCACTTCACTACCATCAGACTCTGCAAGACTGTCTCATATGTTATTTTCTGAATGGGATACATGCACTTCCTGTGTCCAGTACGGATGCTACAGTGTCACTAAACATGCTTTGCGTTGCTGTTTATCAAGCGTTGACCAAAGCATTTCATGTGAATAAACTGTTGTTTGCACACAAGTTTTACTTCCCATATCCAGTATGTGGCGCTTCGACTACCACGCAATATTAGCATGTAGATGTCTTCAAGCCAGGACTCATATCACGCATGTGAAGTTTGGGGCTAATCAGACAGTGTTTGTTCTAGTTCCAACATCTTTTTCATGATGGAACATTAAAATTTACTACACCGCCACGGATACAGCAAATTTATTGTGCACATTCATAGGTGCTTTTTATGACCTATGTTCAAATTTTAGACAATATTGCTTTAATGACAAATAACTACCATTTATCACAAGCTTCTTCTCATCTGGTTATTCCATTGGAGAGAGATCAAGCAAAATAATTTTACTTTTCCTCTTCTCCTTTGGCCTCAGTTCCTCACTTACGAGAGGAAGAGGAGCAAGGCCTGGTTAAAACCTAGAATACGGCTGCATTGTTTTTAAGATCAGTCATTTTTGCAGGCAATGGACAATGGGGAAACTCATTCGTGGATGCAGGGCCAGATCAAATAGAAGCTCATCTTTCAACAAATTTTGTTTTCTTCTCAAAACCCATGACACACAGCTGATTGACCCGCGGATCCATTTCCAGTATGTAATTGATGTGGCTTTTAAGCAAGGAAGTTCCATTTTATGAATACTGCACACCATTCCTTGATTCCTCTGTCATTGCATCCTACCATTCTGCCTTCTGTTAAGTAACAGCAAGGAAAAAGGACACATACTGGGTGCAAGTAAAAATATCCTTTTAATAGGATGCCTCTGACTACTGGTTGAGCTTGGGAGAGTCTCTGTCCCGTGGCCCCCTGTCAGTGAGACTCCTGCACCTGATGCTCACCTATTCTGAAGGCCAGCGGGAGGCTGGTGGTGATTCTCACCCACATGGCGAAGAAGAGCAGAGACGCCCAGACTGCCACCATCTTCTAAAACTCCTCATGGGTCCGGCCCCGCCCAGGGGTCTCCCTGTCACAGCCACCTGCACCCACAAAAACAAACACCATTCAGTTATCACCTCTCCCACTCCATTTACTCCACTTACAGTAAGGGTGCACAACGACTCGTTGTATTTCATTTTCCCTCATAAAATCTATTCCAGTATTAAACTGTTAGTCAGGAACAGAAATATTTTTTCAAATGCAATCATCTTGGTGCAGTGCAATCGATGGTCTGTTCTGTGCTGCAAAGTAAAAGTGCTCTGCTGCACTTTTTTTGTAAGTAAATGTGTAATGTGCTGAATGTAGTGCTCAAGCAGTTTGGGTGGAATACATCAGCCAGAACACGATCAAGTACAATCACACAAGCTAATTGGCCCGATTAGGTGAACCACTTGTCAGCGGCCATACAGTATTTCTACTTTTGTTTTTTTTAGTTTTTTAAGGACATAAGGGTTGCTATATCATTGGTATCAATTGTATATTGGGACTTGCTGTCTAAAATTTAAGACAAAAAAGTAACTACATCTGACATGGTAACTGTCACGTTTGGTCCCGCCAGCAGAAGGCAAGAACCCGGCGGGCACTGGGACCAGGTACCCAAAACCAAGTAAGGGACCCACACACACACAGGCTGAGTAAAAATATAAAAACATATTTAATTTAAAGAGTTAAACCAGAGAGGAGCAGCAGCAAACCAACTTAAACAGGGCTCCTGGAACCAGAATGCAGCTGCACTGCCAGTTTGGCAGTGCAGCTCTGATATACTCTTCACTGCACCTCCACCTCAATGAGCAACAGATGTGGCTCGTTGAAGTGGAGGTGCAGACAGCAGGAGTGGGGAGAGCCTGCAGGACAGAACCATGACAGTAACATCTGTCTTCTGTTTCTCCTGAGAAGCAGAGAGAGGAATCAGACGCTGACTCAAGGCTAATTTCAGTTGAAAGTCAACATTCATAGTTCAGCCCACATCTTGACTGCTGCTGAACTTTTATCACGTTTCTAGCAGCGCCAAATAAATAAATTTAAAAATCAGTCAAATAAACTGCCAGGATTCAAGAGGAGGCATTTTACACATATCGGTGCCCCTGAAATTTAATTGTGTATTAATTGTGTATTTAATTGTGTATGAATTAATATAAATTTTTCATAATGCTGAAATCAGTGGCCAATCCCAGTTCTTCAAAAAAAAGCCAGTACAGTTGAGTCTTTACTACCGTGAAACAGCAAAATGTCTTTTAATCAAATTCAACATGAATTATCGCACTGAACATACCACTTGGTCTTGTCTATCAAGCAAAGTGTACCCCCATTCATTCTTTATGGGGGTGTTCTGCTGTATAGTTGTATGAGACCTTTTTTGCAGTTTATTTTGCTTCATAATCTGACATACATTCTCAGCTGGAGACCAATCAGGACTGGCTGGGAAATTTAGCACCCAAAGTTGATTTGGTTTGTAATTTGCAGAATGAGCCAACTTTTTCAAAATTAGGGTTGAACTTGAGCATGCAATTATTTTCTCCTTCATTTCAAGTTCTATATTTTGTTTTACGTTGGAGTATTTATAATTGCTTCAAATATTTATAATTGCTTTAAAATGTGGCTGTCCTTGTATCAGAATTAAATCCTTTCCCACAGCATCATGCACAAAAGAACTTAGACTGATGCATTTCCCCTTCATTATGAATTTACAGAATGCATTTCCTGCAAATTATGATGGCATTTTGAGCATGATATATAATTACTCTGTGAGCCATTACGAGCGCCCAGGCAGAATATAGACGTATTGGTATTATTTCACCATGAATTAATTATAGCAAGGCAATAGACAGTGGAAATGTGTTCCTTTTCCATTGATTCCAAAATTATTCATAATTCAGAATTAATGTTTTGAGAGCACAGACAGGAAAGGCCAAATTGGCAATTATTTATTCTGCAGAATAAAATTCAATATGCTGTCTCTTGCTGTTTGAATGCTTTCCCTCGCACATCATAACATCATCGGTGTTAGAAAATTATCTTTTTTTACATTTCTTTTAAACGCTCTGAATCTGTAGCACAGTTATTTCAGAGATTATTCAACAAAGACAGAAGAAAAAAAACTGATTGCACCAAACAAAAAAAATAATTAACTTTCACAAAAAAAAAAAAAATCTGAGAGACTCAATATGTCATGGAATTTGGCCCGCCGGCAAGAGACAAAGCAGGCGGGCGCTGGGATCATGTTCCCAAAGAGCAGTGAGGGATCAAAACGCACAGACTGAGTAAAAATAGACAAATCTTTAATTTAGAATATAAAGATTAAAAGCATCCCAGATATTTCAGATACTTCACTTACAGCAGCAATATGTAAGAAATGTATGTTGATTAATCATGAAATGGCCCTGATATATCACCAGACATAAAGGAATGGTGCTAATTTCAAATACTTATATCACCGACAACAGTAGTCCAGCCAGAATATTCTCATTACAAAAGCGAATTTGCAGCCCACAACTAAAGTTGATGTTGTCATTTTGTGTTTTGGCCTGTTGCGCCGCCCTCTGCCTATCTCCCAATCACGAAGTCAGTAGCATTTTGGCATTCAGGTTGCCAGGTACCACTGAGCTGCAGCTACCAGCGCTTCAGAGCACAAATATCTGGTGTTACTAAACCTAAAAGGCCTTGTTATGATTCCAAAATATCATAACAACATAAATATCATTAACTAATTTAAAATATAAAGATTAAAAGCATCCCAGAGGGGAGCAGCAGCAAGACAAACTGTAGCAGGGCTCAGGAAACCAACAAACAAAATACTGCTGCACCAAGATAGGTGCAGCCCACTCTTAAATACAAAAACTTCACCTCCACCCTAATGACCAACAGGTATGGCTCGTTAAGGTGGAGGCAAAGAATGCAGCGGGGGGAAGCGCCTGCAGGCAGAGACCATGACACAATACAGTAATTTTAGTGCACATGAAAGTCAATATAAGGTCTGCCATTATGAATAGAACAAGAACAGAGTCACTCACCACAGGTGCAGAGTTGTGCTTTAGATTCCATTGCTTATTTAAGATGTGTGTCTCAGGATATTTCCCACAATATATCAGGGCAGAAGTACCTGAGATACAGCTTCCTGACAGAATAAGTATATGTGGTGACTGTCAAACAGCAGAATGGCATCATGGGAAATCTAAGGACCTGTGAGAGGTTGGAGAATTCCTGCCAATGAAAGCAAACATCTCCTCACTGTGGGTGATATTTGAGAATCAAATACTCATATTTTATTTGCTGTTGTTTGTATTCATTCAGGGAGGCACAGTGGCACACTCGGCAGCACTGCAAGGATCTCATGCATTCGAATCCGGCCAAGAAACAACCAGCGAAGAGTTTACATACTCTCTCCATATTTGCATAGGTTTCCTCAGGGTACTCCAGTGTCCTCCCGCAGTCCATAGACAAACGTGTCTGACTAATTGGATAATGTACAGTAAATTGCGCGTTAGAATGAGTCTGTGAGAAAATGGTGTGTCAATGTACTGTGCACCCCACGATGGACTGGCAGGTTATCCCGGTGCATCCCTGTCTTTCGTCCATAGTCAATCATCCATTCATCTATTCAGAGATGACATCTGCTACTTTTAATGCACAAACTACCCTTTTCCTGGAGATCTGCTGTATCATCAAATCGATTTTCATTTAAACCCAAATCCAGCACATCTAATTCTACCAATTTGATAGATCTTCAGGAAAAGGGTTAGTAACCACTGATATTTGTTTTATTTATTTATTTTTTGTACAATCATAAGCGTGCTATTAACCATAGCATTGCATGTAAACTGCAGTAATGGACATTACACAATATTGAATGCGAGATGCACAACAAACAACAAAACAAAATAATAATAATAATAATAATAATAATAATAAATGGACAAGAAGCTACTATGCACAGCACCATTATTTCATTGTTGCACAAGCATTTTCAGTTCCACTGACTTCCAGATAAATGCCTATGTATCTGCACATACAGATATACACGTGTAAGCTTCTGTTTATTGTTGCGCTTCAATAGTTGAAATATAAAGAACTTTGCCCCATGAATACACACCACATATACAGTACATTTGTGCAAAAAAGAAGCTTGGACATCCAGTAAGTCAAAACTGATCTGTAAGTCCGGTTATTCAGTGGTTTCCATTTATGTCACTCTCCCAGTCTATCATATTGTCAAGCTTCAAAACTAAAAAATGCAGCGTTTTAGAGAGCATTATTTCTTGTGATTTTACAGAGAGGCCCGGATGGTGTGGTAGGTACTTATATTGCTCAAACTATGTTAATGATTGAAGCCATTTAAATAACCTAATTTAGTTGCTAAGTTTCTAGCTCGTCTTCTGCAGTTCACATGATATCATATGCCTGTTCCTTGCTTGGTGTGTTGTTATTTCAGATACTTCACTTAAAGCAGCAACATGTAAGAAATGTATGTTGATTAATCATGAAATGGCCCTGATATATCACCAGACAGTAAGGAATGGTGTTAATTTTAGATACTTATATCACCGACAACAGTAGTCTAGCCAGAATATTCTCATTACAAAAGTGAAGTTTCCGCCCACTACTAATGTTTACGTTGTCATTTTGTGTTTTGGCCTGTTGCACCGCCCTACACCTATCTCCCAATCACGAAGTCAATAGCATGGCCTTGTTATGATTCCAAAATACGTTGTGACAAAGTCAGAAACAAAACAAGGATAAGTATAGGACATGCCTTTAAAGGATGGAGATGGCTGAAAGCAGAGAAGATTTTGAAGACCGACACAGAAGTTGCTAATTTTCTCCTGGGCAGGTAAGATTCTTCTAAGTTTGGCTAATTTAATTCTACTTAATGTAGGCACGGACATTTCAAATATTCTCTACAGTCGAATAACATTATGTATGTTCGTTCATGGTACGTTAGGGCGTATGCAGGTGGGTCATCGAATTGACTAGGAAACAAATTGAGAAATAAAGGTAACCATGGCTCTCCATTGCTAACATTGGCAATGCACTTTTAGTCCGTTTCTCTGGCTTTACGCTGAGACGCTGTGGAAACCGTTCCAACATTAGCGCAGCCATTATGGCAATATGAAATGTAATTGAGGCAATATATCGGTCCTCATTCATTCCTTACGCATATTACAGTATGGACTTTGGTGGGTTATCCACACAGAAGAGTGACGAGCAAGTTGACCAATATGACCATTGTAAAGTTAGTTAGTCATTAGTCTCGATCTTTTCTGAACTGAACACAACCCCGTGAAAGCAAATCATTGATATTGAAATGTAGGCATGGTAGCCCCGTGTAGTAGACGTTCTTGCTGGATCCAACAACCTAGCTGGCAACCTCTCGTCTGGGGGAGAGGGGGGAGGGGATACTGCGCTCTGCACTATTTTGAATGTGACTGCACTACCAGTTTTGGCCATAGATTTACATATTGCTCCTTTAAAATGTGACAGGGGCATTAGTGAATGACCTCGCTCAAACATGATTGACTCATATTTTCCTCATTAACCACATTTCCAGCTCATTATTTCAACAAGTTGAGATTAATTGCCTCCCTTGTGGAGTCGACAGCAGAATCCGTTTCCTCACTGCGCAAAGGCTACTAACTCAAGCACCCCACAGCATTGTTGTTACCACGGCTAACGCTCTCATATTGTTAACTGTGTTCTCTAAAGTACAGAGCTAATGGAGGAGCTTTAAAACACACACATATGTGAGCTAGTTACAGTGTTCCTAGGAGCTGCTATGCACACTTCTGTTTTTCTTAGCCATACTTCTCAAACCCTCAGGGGGGAAAGCCCTTTTGAGAGCCCCAGGGAACCCTAACAGCTAGATTTACAGCAGAACCAAGTTAACTATTAGTTCCAAGCTTGAAAAATGGGCCCGGGTGAGATTTATAGTCCACAAAGCTCACAAGTCTGAGGAAATACACCACTTCAATCCCATTGCATCTATAAATGCACCGCCCTGCAGTGTTTGATTCAGATTGAAAGGTGGAAGTGGTGTAGGATGAATAGGCCACATATGGGAGATTATTGGAACAGCATCATGGACAGGGGGAACTGGCCTGAGCAGGTCAGTGGTGTGAGGGTAGAATACTGTGTGCTATTGAAAAACCACTGCATGCTGAAACTGGGCCTGAAATTACAGAAAGCACCCACAAACATTTGTTACAAATTATATTATGGTTATATTATGTTTATATTATGTTTTTATCTTCACACTGCCTTGCATAATCTGACTTGCTGGTTACCTGTCTTGCTGTGTGACTTCACTTGCTACAAATTCCAAAGAAATATTTGGCTTTATACCTCACAGTTGAATTGAAGTTTATTGTAGAAGTATTTAAGAAGTGCTAAGCCATAGGTCAGCAACAATTGGCCTGTGGGCCGATTTTGGCCCGTGAACGATTTTCATTAGCCTGCCAGATGCCAACCAGTTTTATCCGATCAGTTTTTTTTCTCTGAATGCATTTTTTTTTCCAAACGCGGGCTATTCCTGCGCTTCCTGCCCATAGCCTACCAGGCACCTGATGTTAAGCAGAAACAAGAGAATACCAGAGCCAGGATTCGCATTCTTAATCTAAGTTGTCTTTATTTCACTTTCTTCAACTGAAAAGGAAAAGTTGCGTTTTTGAAATAATGGGGCGGCCTATGAAAAGATGAGCTGTTTTTAAGTGAACTTCAGGCTAACAGTCATGCGGCAACAAAATATCTGTGTGAGAGCGACACAGAAAACTAGGTTTATATTTTATTTAACTAGCCAGCAACAGTGGGATAATCCAGAAGGCTTTTGCGCAAAGTAAAATAAAATAAAACGATGATCAGGCAGTCGCGCAATGGCAGAGGTGGTGGGCATGGATTTTCCTGAGAAGAAACACACATGAAAAAAAAAAAAAAGCAACCAAGACGCTTTTAAGGATGCACTCGAGGCTTTTTCTTGGGATGTTAGACCTCGCACGAGGATGCTGGTGCTCTTTGTATAACCATCTGTCAGCGCTTCAATTTTGCATTTTCGTGCCGCAGACCGGAGTGGATAAGCAATGTTGAAGGAGCCATGCTTCGTTTCGTGATGCCACCTGATATTACACGTAACACATTATACTCTTTGCAAACTGCAATAACTTCCTTGAATATGAGGCACATGGGCTTTCCATTGCTACAGGTGGGAAAGATGAATGCAACTTTGTCTCTCCATTCCTCTTTATAGGCTCTGTTTTCGCTGTCAACTTTCCTCATTAGACCTTTTGACAGAGACATCTTTTTAATTCAGCTTACTCCTCTCTGCATGCTGTTTCCACCAAAACAGCCAAAAATCAAGGCCGTGCCCCTTTTTGGGGGATAGAAAACCTCAGATCCCATTGACCCTAATGTAATCTGACGTGTTTTTAGGTGTAAAATTTGTCAGATTTATTTAACTCAATTTTCTGTTTACATTCATTTCTTGATTTATTGATATGTCAGGCGATTATTTTGCTACCTCGTTCAAACCTGAGCATTCGTGTTATGTTAATAAATTAAGGTTGATCGGTCAACCCTCTTGCCCTTTCAGCATCCCTCCGCCCGAGTGGATCGATGACCCAACACACTAGCCAAAAAAAGCAGAGGTTTGACATGGCATTCATTCCATTTCTTGGTAATTGAAAATATTTTACTGGACACTCTGACTTGTTTGAGGAGGAGTGTACTAGTCCAGTATAATTTTACTGGAGTGCGGATTAGTGGGCTACCACAAATTTCGAACCCTGTTTCAGTTTGGGGTTAATAACAACCAACAAATCCACATAATGTTAGCCCACAAACATAACTAACGTTAGCTAGTTAAGCAATAAAAGAATAAATAATGACACGAGGCATTAAAATTGTAACGAACAAACCTATTGAAGTATAGTCTTACATAATAAAGGTTACGTATTGTACTTTCTTAGTTTATAAAAGAGTGGCTTGACCTGTCATGAAGTGTTTCCCACACACATAAACATGGGAAGATATACGTAGGATCCTTTAGCTTACTCTCCTTATCCTCTCTTCAAATAGCCTGGAGCCATAAAGCTCTCCTTTTCAGATTTTTCCCTTGTCCAGGTATGAGAAAGAACCTGAGGTCCAGACTGGTCATTTAATTGGAGGTTCAACCCGGCTCACAACAACTTCTGGGCATTTTACTTCTCAATTTTTGTGATTATTTCCCATTGATGTCAATGCATAAGCACCATTGTTTTATCCCAAAAAGGGGCGCAGCCTTTGCGCCGAGCTCCAGATGACGTTGAACCGGTCGGGTCTATTATTGTAAGGAGGCGGTCAACCAAGTAATTCAAAATAAAAGTAGCCCAAGATAGACTGATATTACTAGTAGCCTAATAGACCTAACCTGGCCCTATCATTGCCATCATTGCCTTCTTTCAATGTTACAGATGACTCAATATTAAAAGAGATGCAAAGTCCATTAGAATTATCAAAAGAGACTGCCTATGGGCTTGTGCACAGTCCACATGCTTTATTTATTTTCATTAGTTATTTTTATTAGACTCACCATTCACCGCGCAGGCCTGGTTTTTGCGAGTGGGCCTTTGGGGCACCTATCCCATGGTCTAAACAGGCCAAGGCCTGCCCTCTGGCCCACCATCTAGTGGCGAGGAAAAATCTTGGCCCGCAGCCCAAGTTACTTGCCGACCCCTGTACTATGCCAATCTATATTCGGAGCGCCCCGGTTTCAGTTGGAAAATTGTTCATCCATTACATGGATAGCCTCTCTTAGTAGGCAATAGGAACGTTAATTACATCAACAAACACAGCAAACAATACATTTTTTCACAAATGTAAAATCTGGAATAACTCATTCACAACATTCACATTTCTCTGGATGTGCCTTTAAAGGGAAAGTGCAAATCTATGCAGACCAGCCAGCCTGGGAGTAACTGATGGGTTGTTGTTGTTAGTATGTCTGTATGTTGCGTCACAGCTGGAAAATTCCACCTAACTTGGTTCCTTTGCTGCATACGCTTTAGCGTTGTGTACTATACAATGTTTCTGTCCTGGGACACTGCAGTCACTCTCCTGCTCCATTAAAGGACTTGCTCAGGGTAGAGAGCCACTGAGACACTGAAAATGTACAGCACTTACTGGCCTGCTCCGCTAGGGGACCGACTTGAAACAGCGGGACTGCCTTGATCAGTGAATTTAGCATGGTAAATGCCTGCCCTCCACTACAGGACTAACACGAACTGTTTTGCCTTTGTAGAATTGTCACGTATCTAGCTTACCATTCATGATGGTATTATGTTGGGTGCAAATACCTGCTCAAAATGAATCATTTTCAATGTTGCCGTTTAACATACTTCAAATGTGTAAAAAGAGCTAGTTATGATCAATGAGACAACTGCTGCCGCTTATTGCGTGTACTTAACTATCTATAAGCTAGCTAATGACATATAACAAAACCAGACAAAATAAAATAGAATTAACTTGAATAAATTTAGCTTAAAATCTAAAATCAGAATGATGTGAAAAGATTAATTTCAGCAGGCTGGTGAACAGTGGAAATAATAGTCTGCATGTTATGATTAGGCAAGTGACCGTAATGAATTCCAAGCACACTTTTTAGTATTTTTAGCTTCACTCAGTAGCTGCTTCCTTTCCGTAGCATAGAAGCTTAATTTGAGGCAGAAGACTACAACTACACTCTGGCAGAGAGGTGAAATGGAGTCTAATGATTTCATTATTCAAATTGGATTTTAAATAGGCCTAGCAATTCTGGCTTCAAAGAAGGCACTGGAAAGTGACTTCATAGCTTTTCCATTCAATCGTTCCAAGCAAAGCTTAAAAGATGCTTAAAAGACTGTCTACAATTTTGGGCGGGCGTTTTAGCTTCATACAGGGCTAATGTGACTGACCATCAGAAATGGGTCTGAACACCTTGCGACTTCAGTAAAATAGCCAAACTGTCCATTTACCAAAGCTTGTCACTCATGACTGATCATAGTTAAGCCATAAATAACTCATGTCAGCGTTTCTTAGTGTGGTTGTAGCTTTTGTATTATTGATTAGCAAGCCGCTTCTTGTTTTCATGGATGCTGTTTGTTTGTCAATGTCAATGTCAGCTTTATTTCTATAGCATTTTAAAACAGTCAGTGGCCTCCCAAAGTGCTTCACAGTAAAATAAGCAGAAACAGAAAAGCAATAAAAGCTATAAAAAACAGTAACACCATATGACATATAAGAACACAGATCAACAATATGGAGAGCATAACAAATGAAAGACCAATAAAAGAGACTATACCCTGCCCAAGGCCAAAGTGATGCCTCTTAAGTAAAGTTTTAAAAGTGGAAAGGCTATTCACAATCCGCACAGGCAAAGGTAACGTGTTCCAGAGAGTGGGAGCCACAACTGCTGAGGCTCGATCTCCTCTCAGATTGGAAAATGTGCTTTCCAATCTGAAAAGTCAAAATTTCAAGAGGTTTTTAAAAAAGAAAACGCACATGCTCTAGACCAATAATGACAAGGCCAGTCCATCTAGATTAACCTTGTCATCTGGATTGGCCTGACTGCAGTACTAATCTGTCTCCAGTTGAAAATGTATCATGCATTATGAAGCAAAGTATAAAGCAATGAAGTCCTTATACACTTGCGCAGCTGAAGACTTGTATAATTCAGGAATGCGTGGAAATTTCTAGACTTTGACAAATTATGATTTTAGTGCTCAAAGGGTTAACAATTGTAATTAAAAGTCATAGTGATGTTATACACAGGTAAAAAATAAATAAATAAATAAAAATCAACAGTGCAATCTTTTTGGACTCCTTTGCAGTCATCACATTTCATATTTCCAGAAAGCAAGTGAATTTATGTTAGGACATCAAATTCTGTGTACTGTTTTTAATATAACACAGAGTGAGTGGACTTTCTGAATCCTTTTTGAATTTATTTCCTTTTTCCATGATGTGCCAACATTCTTGAATTTGGAATTATAAATTCATTGTCGATCAAGCTGTTGTATAATCGCAATATAACACTTTAGGCCATGCTGTTATAATATCTTGACATCTGTGATTATCTGTGGCTGAATAACAGCCATGACAATATTGAATTTAACAGCGCTCTCTCTTGTGTGATATTTCTTTAATAGCCGCCAAGGGAATGCGTTACTTTACCAAAATATGAAAGCCGTTAAAAATGGCTCAAAAACTGTCAATACTCTCAGAAAATCGGTTCCCTGAGCCAATCTAAACAAAATATATGTGGAACATGTAACATTTATAGGTGTATTCCGTCATTTATTGCAGAGGATTACTGAGTGTCTGCTCTCAGCTGTCAATCATACAGACAGCAGAACAATCCTGTCTTTCTTAAAGCAGCTCCCCGTGTTCCCTAAGTTGCCATTTAGTGACAGTGGTACTGATGCTCCTCACATTTTAAAAGCATAGCTGGAAAGCCTAATCATATTTGCGATCGGAATTTGACGACCCAAGATTGATTGCTCGCTGATAAAAAAAACAGAATAAAAAAAACATAGCTATCCAGGAAGCTTTTATGAAAGAGACAACTCCATCAGCAGGCTTATAACAACTTACCCTCTGCCCCTAAGGAAAATGGAAAGACCAAGGACAAGCCACAATACAGAGTAATCTACATTTTCAGACTATTACTGGAGACCACCCGCAGTACAATGAACAGATATTAAGATATGGGAAGCATATGCCACCAGGAAGTTACAGCGTTGTGCCGTTAAGCAAATTTAGCTCAGTGAAAGTTTTACCATACAAGCTGCAGTTATGATAATAAAACCTGTCACTATATAAATCATGAATGCTGGGTTTTTTTTTAATGTAAACTGAATAAAAACATTTCTGAATTATTTAAGAAATGGAAATGTCAAATTAATTCAGTAACTGCTGTTGAGACTGACAGATAGTGAAAAATTCTTTCCACGGAACACTGGATTCTCTCTTGCTTCTTGAATGTTTTAGGGAATGCATATGTGTGTGTGTGGAGCGAGAGAGAGAGAGAGAGAGAGAGAGAGAGAGAGAGAGAGACAGACAGACAGAGAGACACCAGAAACAAAGGATGGGGGAATCTTTGCATCTAAGCAGCTCTTTGTGTTGACCCCACAGCTGATTTAAAAGGGCAACTCTGACTGGCAGCATAACCTTATGGGTGTGGTTTTGGTATCTACTGCATATTAAAATATAAAAATTTGTGTATAAATTTTCAAATTTGAAAAAAAAAAAATCAGTTTTTGCATTAATGTGATATCAGCTGATGATTTCCACACTGTATTCTATGCTTTCTTCCCAAAATGCAACAAGCCCCATGACCCTTCTTGCAGAAATCACGCTGCATCTCCTCATCCTATCAGAGGCTGCCACTGGCATGACTTTTTCTGGCATGGCAGCACCAGTCCTCCCCTGAACTGCATGACTGCCTTCAAGCTGTTTCCCGATATGTTCATCTGATTTACAATCAAACTATTTATTTTCTGAATAGATTAAGAAATGATCATGACAAAATGATTGCCTATTGGCTACATTTAAATTCTTGATGTGACTTTGTAAGAAAAGCAATAATTGAAGAAAAAAAAAGATGAATGATAATCTTGAATCCTAAATACAGGAAATCCTAAGCTTTTGCCATTGCTTTGGATTTTTTTTTTTGACAAGGCTATAATCATAACTTAACATGGCTTAATAAGTCTCGCAAAGTAGAGTTTGCAAAAATGTGCTTTTTCATGAGCTAAATGAGTTCAGAATATTCAAAAGACGTTTTCACATCCTACGTGCTCAATTATGTGCCTTGCAGAAGAAATCTTGGTGATGCAATGTACAACAATGCAACTGGAAATAAACTTTGACTTTCATTCTATCAATTTGTCTTTTCAACTGTTGCGAATCAGGCAAAGTAAACTGCTGCACAATCATGTAATTACGCAATGAAAGATAAGGTCACTGAAAGCCATTGTTTGCGATGATGGACCATTGCTGGAAATGCCGTGACATGGATATATAACATTTTGACAAAAAATGTAATTAGTTCAGCTAATAGCAGATAATTATTCCTGGATTTGATTTTCTTTAGCTTATTATCTTTACACAGATATTAAACTTTAAATATACAGCAACACAGTGGATTTTCTTTACCTACCACTCCAAACCACAAAATCATGTAATCATTGATTACATTTCTCAAATCAATGAAAATGGATATATAGCATCAAAACCAAACTCCTTATACATAGATGTATAAAACAGAAAAAAGGAAGGATCTTTAAAATCAGTTTCAAACGTATGAGTTTTATGTACTCCAGAGACAGAAATTTCTCAACATCTTTGAGAGTACTCAGGAGAAGACTCTTTCATCAGATGCTGGAAGATATTGCGCTTACACAGCTGAGAGTGGGTGGCTGTGCCGGGCGGATTCACATCACAAAGCTGACTAGCAGCTGTACCTGGGGCTGCTTTTTTATGCAAGACTTGGGGATTTTAATTCAATGCTTGAGCAAACATGAAGCTTGTATAATATAAAGATAACAAAGGTGATACATTGGTGGGAGCAATATGAGCATCAGAACAGGAACAGTGTATTTGATCGAAAATTTGCATGCGGTGCGTAAGAAAGCTGGTGCATTAGAGGAGAGGACATTCCTACTAGGTTATATGCCAGCCTTTCCAATTCGGGACAGGGAAGAAGTGGCCTTCCAAAGACACAAAGGTCAAGGAGGCATAGTAGTTAATACTCACTTTGTTTCTCTATGTCAAGTCAGATGATTATCAAGTAAAACCCCAATACTGCATACCTGGGCAATCAGAGAGGTTTTTAAAGGAGTGAGGAAATTTTTTGGTTTCAAAATGTGACCTCAGGAGAAGAAATTCCACCAAATATACTTATCTTTTGCGTACCATGACATCGAGTGGGCAACTTGGATGAACTGTTGAAATGTCTTTCATGGAATTAATTTCGATCTGGGTACAGTGCTGTGAAAAAGTATTTGCCCCATTCCTGATTTCTTACTCTTTTGCATATTTTTCACTCTTAACTGTTTCAGATCATCAAACAAATTTTAATATAAGGCAAAGATAACCGGAGTAAATACAAAATGCAGTTTTTAAAATGATGATTCCATTTATTATGGGGAAAAAGCTACCCACACCAACCTGGCCCTAAGTGTAAAAGTAATTGCCCCCACCCCTCCTTAAATCATGAATTAACTGTGATTAACCACATTTTTAATATCCAATTTCACAAGCCACACCCAGGCCTAATTACTGCCAGACCTGTTGAATCAAGAAATCGCATCAATAGAGCCTGTTGAGAAAGTGAAGTAGGCTAAAAGAAACACATCATGCCATGAACAAAAGAAATTCAAGAACAGATGAGAAACAATTGACATCTGTCAGTCTGGAAAGAGTTGCAAAACCATTTATAAGGCTTTACGACCCCGGTGAGAGCCATTATCCACAAATGGAGAAAACTTGGAACAGTGGTAAACCTTCCAGGGAGTGGCCAGCCTACCAAAATTACTCCAAGAGCACATCGACGACTCATCAAGGGCATAAAAAAAGAACCCAGAACATCATCTGAAGAACTACAGGACTCACTTGCCTCAGTTAAAGTCAGTGTTCATAATTCAACATCAAGAAAAAGACTGGGCAAAAATGGCTTCCGGGGAAAGTTCCGAGGCGAAAACCACTGCTGACCAAAAAGAACCCGAAGGCTCGTCTCGGAAAATATTCCGTGGACCGATGAGACAAAAGTTGAACTTTTTGGAAGGTGCGCGTCCCCTTACATTGGGCGTAAAACAAACACAGCATTTCATAAGATTTCATAAGATAAGAATATCATACCAAAAGTCAAACGTGGTGGTAGTGTGATGGTCTAGGGCTGCTTTGCTGCTTCAGGACCTGGATGACCTGTCGTAGTTGATGGAATCATGAATTCTGCTCTCTAGCAGAAAATCCTGAAGGAGAATGTCCAACCATCAGTTCATGACCTCAACCTCAAGCACACTTATGCAGCAGGGTTATGCAGCAGGACAATGATTTGAAACACACTAGCAGGTCCACTTTTGAATCACTTAAAAAAGAACAAAATGAAGATTTTGGAGTGCACTAGTCAAAGTCCGGACTTAAATCCGCTTGACATGCAGTGGCATGACCTTAAATAGGCTGTCCATGCTCAAAAACCTTCCATTGTGACTGAATTAAAACAATTCTGCAAAGAAGAGTGGGCTAGAATTCTGCCACAATGATGTGAAAGACTCATTGTCAGTTATCGCAAACATTTGATTGCAATTGTTGTCGCCGAGTGTAGCACAACCAGTTATTAGGATTTAGGGGGCAATTACTTTTACACATAGGGCCAGGTAGGTTTGGATAGCTTTTTTGGATAGCTTAAAGCTGCATTTTGGTAACTTTGAGGAGAGAGAGGACTTGGCATAAATATTTGAAAAAATGCAGCTTTCAGATTCCTCCCTCTCCCCTCTCCACTGCACTCCTGCCCTAAGACCTTACCCCAGAAGCCTGCCGTGCATGCGAAGGCATGCAAGCTGTTATGCATGTGACCAAGCTGCCGAGGCTAGACATTACTCTTGTGAACAGTCAACACTTCTGGCCAACAAACGAGCAGAAATAAATCATGTCAACATGAAAAGTAATCCACAGCAGTATGTATTCAGTAAAAACCCAGCACACGCTAATGTCAGTAAGTTACCCTTTTTTTTGAGTACAGAAACTGTCGTGATTCGTGCTGAAAGGCCAGTAAACCACGTATGACAGCATTTAGCTGTGAGAGCACAGAAACGTTACACATAATTATGAGGACAACAACACAATTGATAAGAATGCCAGTTCACTTCATAAAGATATTTTCTGGTACTTTCTAATAAAATGACGCCAGTAGCGTTAGTCCTACCATCAGAAACAAGCTAACGTTAGCTCGACTGCAACATCACAGTAACATCACATGCACTATGGAGTACTGTAACAATTACAAGACGCTGGCTATTCGAAGAGTAACTGTGCTTGTAAGCGACGTTCACTCGCTTATTTGCAGAGCAAAACTGAATTGATGCTGGTTATGGCTGGGGTTAGTACCAGCTGTGCATATGAGCGATGCCAACTCGCTTATTTGCCGAGCATTGCGGAGAAAAAAAGAGCCAACGAATTAAGCAGGGGTTTACCCATCAAGCAGAAAAGTCGTCAACTCTGCGTTGGTATTTCATTGTTACAGATCCAGGAGTTCCCTCCACCTCTGAAAAGCCACTTCGATGTTCACTCTTGTTTTATCCCGGTCTTTGTCTAATTCTTACTTTTGTGCTTTTTTTCTTCTGGCTTCCTCTTCTAACTTGTCTTAGCCGTGTGTGCTGTGGTCGGTAACAGAGGCAACGGTATTTTTTTCCTTGCTGATGGCTGTTGTTGAGCCACAGTTTCTCTAAGCTCCTGAACCCTCTCTCAGAGATTTGAGCATGACTGAGCACTGGCATAAACTGAGGAGGAAGGGGAAGGAGGCTGTCTGCAACGCGTGAATGTGCACTGTTTGACGGCTGTCAGACACCATTCTGGCTCTAATTGGTTCTTTTTGGTCGGACCGAAGGATTCTTTTAAATTGCAGTAGGAGCAGTAGGTGGGTTCGGTTACAGAGTACTAGTTTTATGTAATACTGTCTGTACACAGAGACAGTTTTAGCAAAGACAAAAAGTTACTTTTATAAGACTTACCAACTGCAGCTTTTATATATGAAATCATCATTTAAAAACTGCATTTTGTATTTAATCGGGTTGTCTTTGTCTAATATTAAAATTTGTTTGATGATCTGAAACATTTAAGTGTGAAAAATACGCAAAAAAAAAAAAAAAAATCAGGAAGGGGGCAAATACTTTTTCACGGCACTGTATAATCTATCATCTGCACAGCACTGGTATCCCCACCAGAATTTTCTGAAAATGTATACAACTAGCAGCATGTGGTGTTCACCGAACAAGAGAGTCCCTGTTACGTCTCTCTGCTGCAATGGTGGTCCTCTGCCCCATTCTTATGTTGTTTCAAATTGCCTTTGGTGGCATAATTTGTATTCCTTTTCGTTTCCGGATGTGTACCTGCGCCGTCCTACCACCTGATGTCTCCAGGACCTATATAAAAGGCCCTGCCCAGAGCCAAGAGGGAGAGGGTTCGCTGATGTGGCAACATCAGCTTTCGTCCTGGCCGACCACTTTGTACTTCCGAAAAAATGCTACTTTTTTCTGTGTTCCCAAACTTGAAATAGTTAAAAACCCAGAGAGAAACTAGAGCCTGTGTCGCCCCTCCCACTTTAATGTTGCGGTTTGCTTTTGTTTTGTGCAGGTTGTAACAGACAACTAGGAAGATGCCAGAGGAATGCAAAGACAAACAAGCTTCACATGCAAAAATGGGAGAGATCTGAGTGATAGGACTTGAGTTGATGGAGCACAGCATGTTTCCATCAGTAAGATGCCATGTGACTGACAATAATAAGGGTAGCGATAATAGAAAAATGGCGTTTAGTGCTTAAATAACAGTTCGTCAGCTGATTTACAACTGAGAGGCACTGTACCCACTACTGAATCCACATTTAAATGTACAGTAAGTTAGGTAGACAGGGGTGGTCTAGCAATGTAACAGGAGGGAAATAAATGTTCAATTAGACATAGGCTGGCGGTTGATGAGATGAGGGTTACATTGAGACAAGCTGATTATAGATGCATGGAGACAGTTATTAGGTCCTACAAAAAGTTATTAGGTCCCCGCCCCCCCCCCCCCCCACCAGCCAGCGGAGAGCACTCAGACACTCAAACAGCCCTGTTCAGACACTCTTTACCTTGTAATCCTCAGCATCTGGGGTCACAATGTCATAATAATGCGATGTGCCGATGACCAACCAAATGCTGCTTTTAGGAGCATCATACATAGGTGGACATTGACTGAAAAACTCCCCCTGGCATGAGCCTCACAAATGACACGAATTCCAGCTGAGCGCAGGGGATCAGTGGCACAGGTGCCATGAGACAGGTTCAGAAGTGTCTACAGCTCCCCGTGCAATCAGGACTCTGTAATCAAGCCTGCACTGCTCCCTGTTCCAAAGGGAAACCGGCTGTGCTCTCTGGCCAGTGATGACTTGGGGAGAGGCCAGAGACTTGAGCTTTAACTCGCACTGAAAGGTTTTTTTCAGAATCAAAGAGGCAGTTAATTAAAGGGGTGAAGAGGGATTGGTAAGGGACCCCAGGAAACTGAGCAACTGACATCGCTGAGTGTTTCCCCCACACCAGACCGCACATGAATTCAGTCTTCATTAACTGAAATTACTGCATAAACAGAATGAATCTCAGAGCACCAGACAGACCAAAAACACATGGAGCTAATTCACTGCACCATTAGGCTTAAGTGCCCATTGCTCAAGCTGTAGATGCAGCAGACTATGTAAAACATACGAGACAGAAATGATTATTAAAGTGATACAGGGCAGCATATAGTCTAAAGTATCTTTGATCTTTATGACGAATCATGAATCATTGTTGTCTGACTTAATACTGCCGTATACATGATATCCAAGTTTTTGCAAGCTATGCATCACATGAAGGTAGAATGTCAAGTTTCATGAAACTGCCATCACTTTTAATTGACAGATGAGGGTAACATCTCTCGTAATATACCACCATTAAAAATGCAGCGGTGAGGTTTGTACTGTATTTGCGTCAAATAGAAGAATCGATATTTATTGTTTTTCCAGTAAGGCCCTGTGCAGCTGGATCTTCGACTTTCTTACCAACAGACCACAGAGGGTACGAGTGGACAACCAGGTCCCATCCTCCCTCACCTTCAGCACCAGAGCCCCCCCAAGGATGAGTTTTGAGTCCGCTGCTATACTCACTTTACACTCACGACTGCACAGCCACATCAGACTCCAACAGCATTATTAAGTTTGCTGATGATACGGCTGTGGGGGGCTTGATTTCAAATAATGATGAAAGTGCCTTCCTGAAGCAGGTAAAGCACAATCTCACGCTGAATGTCAGCAAAACTAAAGAATTGAATTGTGGACTTTGGCAGAAGTCAGCAGGGGAACTACCACTGGCTCAGGATCAGTGGGGCACCGGTGGAGAGGGTGGAGACACTTAAATATTTCGGGGCTCACATCACACAAGACCTTTCCTGGTCCTGTCACATAAAGAGGTTGGTGATGAAGGCCCGGCAGCATCTTTTCCTCCTTAGACGCTTGAGAGATTTCAAAATCCCTTCCAAGGTGCTCAAGAACTTTTACACCTGTACTGTTGAGAGCATCCTGACTGGGAACATCATCTCCTGGATGGGCAGTTGCACCAAAAAACACTACTTGGCTCTTCGGAGGGTGGTCTGCTCAGCTGCAAGAACCATTAGGACGACTCTTCCCGATCTGTAGGACATCAGTAACAGGCGATGCAGATTAAGGGCTGTTAAAATCTTAAAGGAGCACAGCCATCCCAGCAACAGCCTGTTTACTCTGCTGCCCTCAGGGAGGCGATATCGCTGCCTGAAAGCCAACACAGAGTGGATGAGGAGGAGCCTCTTTCCACAGGCTGTTTGCCTACTGAACTCTCTTAGATGAACAGAGGACAGAGCCTAGACCACCCTATTCCTATCTCCACCTCTTTATGCTGATAGGATCTAATACATGGTGTACATCCTTTTTAACATTTATACTTTTAGACAATCCGTATTTATTTGATCATGTATATTTATTCTTATTATAACTAATATATCGTTTTACTGTAAACTTTTTTTTTATTTGTATGTATTGCTGCAGCTGGTGCACAAAGCATTTCACTGCACATTGTACCTTGTATGATTGTGTATGTGACAAATAAAATTTCAATTTGAAATAAAGAAAAGCGCGTGGTATTGCAATTCTGATGCACGCCACGTGAACGCGCCAAGCACTTCAGTGATAAAAAGCATTGAGCTGTTTGTGATGTGTACAGTGACACTTGATTTGTTCTTTTGGGTGCGTCCAGTAGTTTACATTAAGCCAACAAAAAAAAAAAGAAAAGTGCTACTGCATCAAGAAAATGTAATGGCTTATGACACAGGGGAGAGAAAAAGAGCCACTGGCATGTTATGGGCAGGTCTCAGCCGCGGAGAGGTGATGCGTCATTTGCACCGTGACCATTCAACAATCAGTCAGCTGTCTATCCTAGAATGGAACACAGGCACTGTCACTGACCGATCCCGCTTAGGGCAGCCACGAGTGACTGTGGTAGTTCAAGAGCGCCATATCTGGTTACAGCCTGTATGTGACAAATTCTGGACAAAAACCCAAACTGATCTTGGAACGAGGGGTCCGAGACATCTGAGGGTGACGGCAAGTTCCGTTCGATGCCGTCTAAGTGAGCAACACATGCGTGCGCAAAGCCCCTACAGAAAACCCAGTTTTTGCTAATGTACGCATTGCTCCCCTTAGTGGAGTCAGTCAGCAACAGTCAGTTTTCAATGCTCCGACAGAAACAGGGAAGTAAAGTGCCAAAAAATGACACAGAGGCAGGTTCCCCCAGTCAGAAGTGAAGTGTCCCTACTCCTGTTGGCAGGCAAAAAATGAGTTTCCTGTAGGGGCCATGTGCACGCATGTTTTGCTCACGTAGACGGCATCAAACGGTACTAGCGATCACCCTCAATCGTCTTGGACAATTCATCTCATGATCAGTTTGGGTCCAGAATCTGTCGCGTACAGGCTGTAACCGGATGTGGCGGTCTTGAGCTACCATAGTCACTCGTGGCCATCCTAAGCGGGGGTCGGTCAGTAACATTGCTTGTGTTCCATTCTCGGCTAGACAGCTGACTGATTTTTGAATGGTGACAGTGCAAATGACGCGTCACCCCTAGGCGGTGTGGAGACCTGCCCGTAACATGCCAATGACTCTTTTTCTCCTGTGCCACAAGCCGTTCCATTTGCTTGATGCAGTAACATTTCTAGTTTTTTTTGTTGTTGTTGTTGGCTTTATGTAGGCTACTGACCACACCCAAAAAAAAAAACAAGTCAAGAGTCACTGTACACATCACAAACAGTTCAATGTTTGTTATTACTTAAGTGCTGCACACGTTCACATGGCGCATGTCAGGATTACAATGCCACACGCTTTTCTTTATTTCCACTAGTGCCTCACTGGAAAAGCAATAAAAATCAATCGATTCTTCAATTTGCCCTAAATACAGTACATACCTCACCGTTTAGTTTTTAATGGCACTACGTATATTTACTCATAAAGCATGGCAGTATTATTTCATTTGACATAAACTGACTTAATCAACTTGCATATATTGCCACAAAGTACAATGACTGACTGATACTATATGTCAGTTTTCTTCAGCTGTCAAAAGCAACGATTTGCCATAAATCAAAAAAACAAAGAGCATCCCAGTTCTTTTTTGGACGGTTATTGAGATATAATTTTTGTCTTACAGTCCACATAGTGGCTTATCTGTCTCAATCAATTTGGGAAAGTTACAACCCTCAAAAGAGCAAAAATTGCGTGCTTGTTTCAATAGTTATTAACACCACCATAATTGCATGAACCTAGCCTGAGATAGAGCCTTGCCTTCCCGGTGTGTAAAAAGCAAAACATTTTTGAACAGTCGAAGCACAGTATTGATGTAAATAACACAGGACTGGCTGAAATAAAATAAATAAATAAATAAATACATTTTTAAAAATGATTGCATTTAGATGGAATGTATACCTGTACTGACATATACAAGTGCTGGTCAATGAATTAGAATAATTTGAAATAGCGCAATCGTTAAATTTTCTTGATGCATTTTTTGTGCAGAAAGCAAATCAGGTGTTCACCGCGCCTGTCCTACTTGTTAGAGTAATCACAGAACCCGCACCTGTAAAAAATTTGCTCAGCTAAGCTTTCCAAAAGGCCCCTTTAGGTCATTTAACTGTGACACTGTTGTTTCATTGAATTAGAATAATTGAGAAACCGTTTCACTGAATTATAATAATTTTTATTATAATTAGAATCATCACTTTCTCAGTATTTTGTGGCTGCCCGCTTGGCTTGTGTGACTGCCTGAAGTCTCCGCGGCATCGATTTGACCAGTTTGTCACAAGTTTCCGCACTCACAGCTTCCCAGGCAGTGGCGATGTTCTGCTTCAGTTGGTCCAGCGTAGTCGGCTTTCTGTCGCAAATTTTCCACTTGACGATGGCCCAAAAGTTTTCAATAACATTGAGGTCAGGCGAGTTGGCCGGCCATGCCAAAACTTCAAGCCGTTTTTCGGCGAACCAATCTTTGGTCGACTTTGCCGCATGAGCCGGTGCAAGATCCTGTTGAAATATGAGGTCTTCTTCGCCAAACTGTCCCTCAACAGTCGGAATCAGAAACGTTTCCAGAACATGTTGGTATACGGCAACATTGACAGTCTTCTTGAGGAAGCAGAGTTTCCCTACACCCCGAGTGGACATGCATACCCAGACCATAACGCTCTGGGGAAACTTGACGGATGTTTTCACGGCCTCGTGGTTGTAGGTTTCGCCACCACAACGCTAGACACGAGGACCTTGGTCACCGAAGGAGATGCAAAAGCGTAATTCGTCACTGAAGACCACTTTCTGTCTGTCTTCAGCAGTCCATTCGCCGTGTTCTTTGGCCCACTTCAGCCGTGTCTCCATTTGTTTCTTATTCAGCATCGGTTTTACTGCTGGAACGCGAGATTTGAAGCCGAGTTCGCGCAGACGACGGTAAGTGGTTGATCTCGAGACGTTAGTTCTGGTCGGCTCGTTCCACAAGTCGCTGAGCTCAGAAGTGGACTTGAACCAGTTGCTGACTGCGATCTTTCTCAGCTGCTTGTTGTCACGAGCAGAAGTTTTTCGGATGCCGGAACAGTTGGTGCGCTTGCTGCAGTCTTTCTTTAGAGCCTTGCAGATGGAAGACTGGCTGATGCCGAGCTGCTCAGCAATTTTAGTTTGGGTCAAGCCTTCTTGGCGAAGGGCTTGAATTTGAGTCACTATTCCCGTTGAGAGGTCGCACTGCTTACCCATGATTGATTTTACAACTTAGAAATTCTACTCAACCCTGACTTTATACTGCACAGTGAACACTCTTCACAGAAAACAAAAATTCAAGCACTTATTCTAATTCAATGAAATGACTTATGAATTATTCTAATTCAATGAAACAACAGTGTCACAGTTAAATGGCCTAAATGGGCCTTTTGGAAAGCTCAGCTGAGCAAATTTTTTACAGGTAGCGAGTTCTGTGATTACTCAAACAAGTAGGACAGGCGCGGTGAACACCTGATTTGCTTTCTGCTCAAAAAATGTATCGAGAAAATTAAACGATTGCGCTATTTCAAATTATTCTAATTCGTTGACCAGCACCTGGAAGTGAAATTAAATGAGTTTTACAGCTTGGAACCTAAGAAACCTCAAATGGCACACAGTTCCCGAATTGCCAATTTGGAGATGCCACCTAGACATTCCTGAACTATAACCTCTCTTATTTTGCTTTGAGTTACTTTGGTAAAGATAATGGTTTGATTCTACGTTGTAATTTTTTTGAGGTTTAAGACTGCACCTAAGTCATTTCAAAAGGGATAAAAGTAAAATTTTGCCAGGTGGAAATTATACTTTTCATTTATTTTGTGTTCCATCTTAATTTACGCTGACTCAATGAAAGATTTACTAATTTTACACCATGACAAAAATCCCCAAGGTGTTACCTTTATCATGATACCAAGATTATTCAAATGGGCCAAGTATTTGCAGAGGTATACTCAATTCATTTTGGGCAAGTAATTTTTGAGCTAGAGGCTCAGGGCTTAAGAGGTTGAATTTAGAGCCATTAATATAGGTCAACCATTGTATGCTTGTTTTTAAAATCTCAATGCTTCTTCTCTCATGTCATGCTCTCTTTGGCCATATGCATTGGGCAAGCTCCGATCCTTCCAATCAGCTGTTCATTCCAGCTATTCTTTGGACAACTACTTCTCTCTCCATTTTTAGGGGTTCAAGCCCATAGGGCTGAAACCCTATTGTTTTTGTGCTGGTTTATTATTCTAATTATTATTATTATTATTTCTTTTCTTCTTAAGAAATGTTTTCGCAATGCTGCCCAAGGCATTTTTAACTCAATTGGCCTGATGGGGGGCGCTATAAAAGTTTTTCACTTTCAGGATCATAACTCCTACGCTGTTAGTCTGATTTACACAAAACTTGATACAGACATTTCTTGGTCCAAACTATACAACTTTCCTACAATTCTAGAAGCTAGAATTCTAAGCTGGTTTAAGATGGACTGTGTTGTGTTATTAGCTGGTCATAGCTGGTCTACCTGGTCTCTATAGCTTGATGCAGGTGGTCAAAGCTGGTTAAGCTGGTATTTTCAGCTGGAATCAGCTGGTGAAAGGCTGGTCGACCAGCTCAAACTGTCCAAAACAGAGCTTAAACCAGCCTGACCAGCCTAGGCTGGTCAAAGCTGGAATTTTCAGCAGGTACAACTGTTAAACACAAGTCCGTCATCTTGGGTTTGCCCGAAGACACCGCCTACACGCATGCCCACTCTGACTTACTGCAAATATAGCTCCGAACCACCATTTACAGCGCCTTATATATAGCCACTGCCTATTTAAAAATCCAATTGCGTATTATACCGTACTAAAGTTTTAAATAATAGCACAGGTTGAGAAAACGGTATAGTCTAAAATAATAAGGTTTGCAGAAATTATTTCTGGCAACATCACCCCTACCAAAGCAAATCAATATTTAATCCAGAAAATGTTACTCTTGCATCCATGTATGGAAATAAATTGCCAACAAGCTGTGCCATTATCTACATGTACGGACTACTGCCAACACGACCGCCGCAACTGCCCTCGTGGCTCAGCTATGATTAAACAAACACCCGGCTAACGGCCTATCGCCCAGCTACTACGAGTGCGGTAGGCGGCGGGAGGTCTTCTTTGTCTTCATGCGCATCAAGACGCCAGTCCTGCCGCACAGCTCACGATGAGATTTCCCGGTCCTACCGACAGCCAAACGCCCCCCTACTGCTGGATTAACAACCTTTTCTTTGGTTTTAACGGCGACTGTACTGTATGCTCATATCAACACAACAGCATGACCAGTTGCACTGCAAAAAAAAAAAAAAAAGTGCAGAAATATTTACTAATAAACAACAGCTAAACAGTATGACCTATAACATAAAAAGCTCAATATTCACAAATTAATAACAGCTGCTCAACATGATGACAGCAGCAGCGAATGAAGACACACGCTTTTACAGCAACATAATCCTAACCCCAAACCCAACCCCTAACCCTCCCACTATAACCATAATCCCAACTAATTATCCTCACCCCATGAAATCGACTGCTAGACAAATAAAAGCTGTCGTGTCTCTATAGATGCTTCTATGTATAAATTTTGACTGGAACTTCAGTAAAAGCAGAAGCAGCTTTTTGTTTTCCGTGTCGAAGACTTCAGCCAATCACTCTTCAGCTGATGCTGCTTTTACTTGCGTGTTGCATTGCATGCAGTTAGCTGGTAAATCTTTGTTTTTTTCCAGAGCTGTTGGACAAGTAAGACATTAACAAAGCTGTTATTGTATTTACGAGAACGCATTGACACGACTATGCAATACCTTTGGTTAGGGCAGGGCTTGAAATGGGGACCGCTATACCTCTCCACAGTGAAATGCATTGAAAAACTGCCGTTGAAATGCATTGAAAAACTGCCATACCCATAGCAACTGCCTTATTATTAAACCAAGCACTGGAAAAAGTGCGCTTCTTACCGGGTATATGTCCATGGCTTTGGGAGAAGTTTTTATGACTCTGATTGGTCACTTTCATTGCCGTCACACCCACATGACCTCCCTCAAACTTGATTAACGGCTTCTGTCAACAAAGGAGTAAGCAGACCATTTGGGCTGTGAAGAAGTTCATAGATAATCTCAAATGCAAAATCGCCTATTATGTTTATTTTGGCTAACGCTATTTTAGGAAAGTCTTAGTGAATAACATCATTTTGTATTTAAGCAAAGTAATTTGTTTTGCCCCAACTTCACATGCTAGCAAGCTGTAACAGCGACTGCTCTTTAGCTGGCTGGCAACGTCCAAAAACAAAAAAAATTGAAGTACAGTTCGGACGCACGTAATCACAGAAGTTCAGGCGCATTACAACTAGCTAAATTAGCGAAGTTAGGGCAAAAGCAAATCATAGCGCGTAAATATAAAAATCATTTTTAAATATTTTCCTTAGTTGAAGTCAGCTTGCTAGATAGGTGGCTCTATGATCTGAAGAGTTACCTAACTTGACTGCGGTAATTCGCAACCACGCACAGTCCAGCTACCATGATATAGACTGATCGTACTGCATCCCTAGGGCGTGCTTGCCCCTCCTTAGACACTGATTGGCTGGTATGTTAATACGGAATGTCATTTTTCTGTCAATTAGAGTCGTCAAACTTCTTCATTACTGTGTGTTTTGGGATATCAGAACAAAATGTTCGCGAGCAAGCAAACCTTTCCAATGAGCGGGCCTGGCCTGGTCTGGCCCGTCCCTGGCGCCGGGTGTGTGCTACTATTGGTCTTTCTGGCTTGAACCCTGGAATTGCCGCTTGTGGCTATATTCTTTTTAGGTGCTCTTAAGTCCATTGCCCCATGAAGTGCATGACTGCACGGCATTCCACATCAATGAGATAAGCACTAAATGCAGTCTTCCGAAGGAGCTGCTGTTTACACCCTCCACATACCAATAAGTTAGCCATGCTCTACACAGTCACCTGTGCTCCTCACTTCAGACACAGGTAAATGGACAACTGGCTTGAAGAAATAATTATTTGGGCAAGTATACCACACTTCCATTTTACTATCACATATAAAGCAGGTGTTTTACACTAGCGAGGTAAACAACTTAATGTTCATCAGTGCATAAAAGCACGACATCATTTGAACTTAACTGTTGTTCATTTGAATAATGCTCTCAAATATTCAATCACTTCTGTAAACTGACAAAGTCGGGCATGTATTTGATTCTCTTGCTAAAAAAAAATGATTCTCTATCAGCAGAGAAAAAGGATAAAGAATTATTCCAAGAGGTAAAGCAGCCTTTATAAAGGGCATTAAATGAATGGCAGTGCGAGAATGTCATGACAAACAAAGGTTATTCAGTGTTGCAAGATCTGCGGAACACATTTTCAGCTTCGCTCCAGTACGCTTCCATTAATGGATTCAGCACTTTGGTAAATGTGGAGGGCATTGAACACAGATTAATGCTTTTCTGGTGGGAATCATTATTACTCAGGTTTAATAAGGGGTTTACATCAGATGTGCAATCACAAGAAGGCGACCCATTTCATGTGCCATGACTCCCAAAGACATCCTTATGCATTCTTTTGTTCCTACGGCCAAATATTTTAACCTACCAAATGCTGCATCAACATAAATAAAAACATACCTTGTTTCATGTTTCAGTCATTTCTGGGATGGTTCCTTATGCTCTATCTTTGTACAATGAGTTAAAACCCCTTTTCTTCAGTTTATCTGGTGCATGGCAATATATCCTATTGAATTATTTATGGTTGAAGTGAGCATGCTTGAAAATACAGTGCTTTAAAAGACTCACTGATGGAGTTGTTCAATACTGGGATCAATGCAGTTAAGTCCACCTATAATTCAAAGCAACTGCAGTTACAGGGCCCCACAAGCAGCCCAAGAAGTCAACTTTGCCATCCTATGAAACTGTAATTTTCTAAATATCAGAGTAGGAGACTCAGTGACCGAGACAAAGCTCTTTCACCTCCTCCACAAAAGGTCTTTGTGACCCCGGTGGGTCAGCAGAAAAGATTCCTTATGAGTAAAAGCACATCCAAAACAATTGTGAGGCACCATGTTAAACTAAATCTGAATACATGAAGTCAAAAGTCATTGTGTTCTTGTGACTATAAGCAAGTATGGGATACACTGGAGAAGCCTAATAGTAAAATTCATCCAGGCTCACTGGTGATGACAGAACAAACTAAAATATTTTCTCCCTCTCTCTCACAGACTCTGCAACTGAAGTGTTTGCAATGGGTAAACTCAGCCTTTGTCACTTTGCTGTAGAAACACCTGCAGGTCCCCCGAGGAATACCTGCCCTTCGTATAACACACCGCAGAGACAGTGAGAGAGCGAGACAACCAGACTGCACAACACAGTTCTCCCAAATTTACAAACCAGCACTATACACCCAAAGAGGGCCAGGCATTTTACTCTGAAGAATGACGGTAAAGATTGCGTGAATAGATTGCGTGTCAATTCATGAATAGATGCAAGAGAGACATAAAAAACAGTAACACTCTCACAAAAACACGAGACGAAAGGCTTTGTTAGCATATTCAGAACAAAAATACTTCAGTTACAAAACCATTAAGATCCAAAACTATACAAATGTGTCTACCTTCCATGCAACTTTGAAACAGGGCTTGGCCACTCAGTTGAGGCACTGACCGGAGCCAATGTAAATGTACCCCATAAAATATATTTTGTAACGTAATTGACCACTTCTTGCAAAAATTAGAAAAAAATAACAGGGGCAATGAGCCCAGAAGGACAACAGAGGCCTGATATTCTCTGCTAGGTGAGAGGAAATCATTTTTCACTGCAGCTCCTGCAAGACATTCACTGCTCCAGCAGCTGCTGTGGCAGTTTAAACAAGGGACACAAAAACACTCCCACCTACCTGACAGGTCAACCACACTGTCAGCAAGATGAACAACATGCCATTGTCATGTCAATGAAACACACTGTATGCTGCAAAGCTGCAATCCGATCCTAATGCCATTCAAATACCATTAAAGAAGTGTTAATTAGATACTATTCTGCTCAAGTAGTGTGGACAAAATTAGCACGTTTTTGACAGCAAAACTAAGAAACAATAAGTTGGCAAATCACCATTCCAACATTGTGTCATTTTAATACCCCTAAAACTAGATCAAAAAGTACTTCACTGTGTGTTGTGAACATTCTCATGGTGTCACTAAATCTTTAACAAGCCGCCTTCCCAGTAGCATACCGTTCTACTTTCACAGAACTAGAACAGACATATACTTGATCCCTGTGGCAACATTTAACTCCAGCAAAAGTACTGTTTATATTGTTTACTGCAGGCAATAACAAAGACAAGGAGAAAACAGGGAGAACACTTCTGAAAGATGAAAATCAATTTTATAACCTTTAACTTTACAGGAAAAATAAAATTGTCTAAATCATGATAATATTTTAAAGCAAGCATCATCCTCATATAAATAAATATGTACACAATTTTATAGTAGGCAATCTCTGAACTGAAAATAAATTGCAATTATGAGATAACAATGATAACTTTCCATCTCAATCACAAATTGATGCATTGGTGCATAAAATATGTTTCTACATTGTGTTCTTTCCATTTTAGTAGTAGTTTGCCAATCTTTCTACTGTTTTCTTTGTAGTGAAAACAAAAGCCTACCATGCCATGGAAAACCTCTGTTTTGTTCACCAAGATCTTACACTAGGGTAAAAGCCACCAATTAGCAGTAGGGAGATGATTCCGCAAACCAATGAGCTCTGTTGTGACTAATCACAAGGTACACAGATCCACAGCCATCACATTAGCAACGTGTGACATGTTATTAAATGCAAACCGTCCGAGGCTCAAGACACATCAGTCATGGTAAACACAAAACACATAATCTTGGTTTTTCTGTAGATAACTGTCATGTTCCAAAATGGAAGTTTCACAGTATAATATCACTGCACTGAAGCAATTTCCGTGAATTTCTGGGCAAACGTATGTCCATTCAGATGTGAGACCAAATCAGAATATGTCAAACGATGAGTTAGCATTAACTAGCCAGAATCCATTGAATTTATATTATAATTAAAGAACCTCTGACTCTTAAATAAAAATGCAAAAGGTGTCAGTAGAGACTTCGGGTATGGTGCTATAACTACTACTGTGTGTTTTGGAAAGAGGTCTTGGAAAAGACACTATAGCTAATTAAGATTCAGCTTGGGGTGGTAAACATGTCAGCTTACAACAATTATCATGAATTCCCAGAGCTTAGCCTTAGCTTATTCTTTCCAATTATAGCAATAAGCAAAGGGCCTTAATGCTGTCAGCATAAGAAATGAATCCACAGGAAGTATAGTCTCGTGTTGTGAGAGCAAAGCACTCAGCAAACTAATAGAAGGGTAATTAATTTTGGGGAATGAAAACAGGGCAGCTTTGCATTGCATTGTTTTAGCATTTACTCTTAAGTGGTAAAAGCATTTCACACCAAAATGAGATACTATCAGTCAGGGCTGTAACGATATTCAACTGCAAAGGGTAGTAAGACCACCCGCTGCCATGGGATGAACATCCGCGCTGGCCCTTTTCCTTTATTAAACCCAATGCAGTCTTGAAAGAAAGGCTGCCGTAAGTGCTAAACATCAAAGGGCATGTGACAAGCTTCCCAAAAAATACTTAACCAACATCAGTATTTTTCAGCAACATGGTGAATGGAGCTACGCAAAAGACAACTGAATCATCTCCTTTTAACCAATTAGGCTACTCTAATCCGGTCCCTGTGCTCAGTTAGCAATCAAACAGGGGATTCACTTGTTTACTAAGTTTAATGAGTAGATAGTCCAATTTATTTAAAAAGCATGTTTGATTGTCGCATTTTTTTTTTTTTTTTTTTTAAATTTGGCATCTCCAATCCCACCCGAATCTGGAATGCCCAATTGGGGAACTATGTACAAAGCTTGCTCATATGCGACCCCTTGCTGCCAACTCAGGATAGTGAGACAGTTCACGGCTCTCCTCCGAAGCACGTGCCTGTCTGCCACTGATTCTTATACACTCATTGGTTGAATCTTCGCAAGTTCAGAACTAGGGCGGAGGATACCCGGACATGAACCAACCCGGAGTCTTCCTGACGAGCGCCCGTCTGGCCAACAGGAGGCGCTGGAGCAATGAACAAAGCTGATATATATTGTATACCCCAAATCCGGCAGTCCCTTCCCAATTTGAAACCCTGTAGCGCGATAGCCAATTATGCGCTACTCTGAAAAAGCTGCCGACCCCTGCCGCTGGGTACGCCGGGGCTCGAACTCGCGACGTTGTGATCACCTCTGCACTGCGGAGCAGTGCCTTCACCAAGTGAGCCATTGCTTGATTTTTTGCGGGCTTACATTAGGCCATTTCTTGCGATTGTGATAATTCATAGCAAATTCACGTTTCACTCGCTTTATAGAATGTTTTCCCCTCTTCTGTATTGTGCAGAAGCTTAAAATCCAAGGTGATCTTAAAACAAATCTCTCTTTTAAATTAATCTATAAATATCTCCTAAAAATGCTATAAAAATAGGCCTGCAATGCACGGAATACCCCTCAGCCCGATGTCGAAGTTTTTGGAGACGCCCGCCCGCCCGCCGAACTGCACGAAGGATAGCAATACCCCGTCAGCCTTGAGGGCTGAGGGGTAAAAATTATTGCAACCGCACGAGATGGCCTAATGTTAGCCCACAAACAATTTTGCAATTGCTTTCGTGCAAATGTGCAAATCTGTGCTGTTCTATGGCCATTCAAATTTCAAAATGCGACAATCAAACATGCTTTATTAATAAACAGGACAATCAACTCATTCAACAAAGTAAATAAGCTAATACACTGTTTGACTGCCAATTGAGCCAAGTTAACAGGGACAGGATTCATTCATTCATTCATTCATGTTCTATACCCGCTTATTCCTCACTAGGGTCGTGGGGCGAGCTGGAGCCTACCCCAGCTGACTACGGGCAAATGCAGGGACCCACCCTGGACAGGTTGCCAATCCATCACAGGGCACACACACCATTCACACACCATTCACTCTCACACTCATAGGACAGGATTAGAGAAACCTTTTTTTTTTTTCCCAGATTTTTGTCAACCTTTTCTTGTGAAGCCAGGGAGTTAAACTGCCTCCTGATGCATATTCATGTTTACAGCCCAAATATGAATCAGAGGAATTGCAGGTGACACTGAGACCAGAACTGTGAGGTGCACAAGGTCACTAGGTTGCATAACCCACTGACACACTGCATTTACTGCACATCCACTTCAAGTGCACAGGCTAAAATGCTTTGAACAGCATACTATAAAATGCACTTCCAAAAATATACAATGGACTTCCATTTTATTTAAAGTGTAGAGTATGCAAAGCTCTCCCAAAAAAGGCAGACAAAAAAAAACGTAGCTTTAAATAACCATTTCTCAGAGCTCTAAATCACTGTCGGTAGCAGTTGCCATTGACAAGTTATTTCACAGCTGATACTGAAACATATAACCTCAAGCAGAAATACTGCGATGCATCCGACTCTGTGTAAATAAATATACAGAGTAAACCGCTATAAGCACAGCAGTGTTCCAACAGCAGTGGGTATAACTTTCAGGAGCATTTGGCTCAGTGGCGGCCGGTGAACTGGCAATAGGGGAAGTTCAAACCATCCCTTAAAAAGAATGATTAGTCATGACCTGTTTTCAATATCTCATTTAAATTACCATTACAGAAACTCAGAAAACTATCAATTTTATCTGGTGTGGTCACTTTTCATTAATAACACATACCTGTCAACTCTCACACATCCGACATGAGTTTTAGTGGCATATTTCCGTTCCCCTGAAGTCAGCAATTATTCAAACAAGGTGTGTGTAAGAGATTCTCACACGGAACTGAAGTGCTTGTGCATGGAGGTTTATCAGTGTCATGTGCTATTATGACTCGGGACTTCTCACGCTTTTCTTTACTCAGGGGTTGGAAGCAATGCATGCGTTTCATTATCATTTAAATTGTTTAAATGAAATAAGATCATTGGAAGCAATGGAATTGCATAAATGTGTTTCAAATTATCTTATATCGCATTTAATGTTCTTATTTTCCGACAGAAAAGGTTTTACCCTTCCTTAACAGGTTTCGACGGATATCTTGCGTCTAGTTCAGAAGAGTCACTGATGTTGTGAGTGACGTGTCTCATTGACTAATGTTAAACGAGGCGGAAGATATCCAACGATACTACAGACAGACATGAATCTTTTTGGACTATCTTATTTCATTTAAACTATTAAATGAAATTATTTATGAAAACTGACCACACCTAATAATCTTGAGAGTTTTCTGAGTTTCTGTAATGGTAATTTTAATAAATGATTGAAAACAGGTCATGACCAAACATTACTTTTAAGGGATGGGTTTAAGCATTCCCTATCGCCAGTTCACCAGCCGCCACTGGTTTGGTTATAGTCACTCCCTTAGAAGTCAGTGTTGAAGTACATCAAAACTGAAGTACACATTTATTGGGATTTTCTGGAATAATTATGTGTAGCGGTGTGCTACTGTTCAATGCTGTTTGAATATTGTTCCAAAAGTAGCCATTTTTAAAAATGAGTCTGAAGCCAAAGTGAAATTCTGCATTGATTCATATTTCACAATCAGAATCCAGTTTTCCCACTTGCAATTTAAAAATGACATTTTCAGGTGTCTGGTGCTGTGTGGCTGTTCATTCATACATATTAACCTGAGATGAATTTGAATGCAGTCCAAACAGGTGTTAATTTTGGATTCCAAGAGAATTAAACAGCACTGAGTCGCACTCTGACACAATGCAATTTACACAGTTTTTTCTCCTTCCAAAAAAAACAAAAAGAATCACGGGTTAAGACATAGACAGTCATGTCCTCGAGCTACAGAGCGTGTTTGAATTGTCTGCATTATTTATACAAACAGCAGGACACGACACAGACACGAAATGGAGGGAATGTGATATGAGACACTGAAGTACAGTACATGCCCTGAGGCTGAGTGCTGAAAGTGAAGCTGGATGTGAGGATTAAACTGCTCACCAGCACTGTCATGGCGGCTCTGAGGCCCAATGCCCTGCCTGCCCCAGGAGGTCTTTAGGAGGTCAGACATGATGGATTACACAAGGAACCATCTTAACTCTTCCAGCTCTTCAGCAGTACCATTTCTTTTCTCCCCACTTTCACAGAATGTATAAACATCTCCTCTGACCTCCTGTCTTTTCTGCTCTCAGACACCTGTTCTGTTTTCATGTAGCACTGCAGAACTTTGAAAAGACGCTCACTGGCGCTGGCTGCTAATGGGTGTTTTCACATCAAAATGACTGGGAGGTCTATAGAACTAGAAGCTTGCATCTTACGGGGTGAATGATTTGGAAGCTGCAACAAAATATTATGTCAAAGTAGCAGACAAACACAGATCTCCACAATAACCTTTCAATTTGTACACAAATTTTGCTAGCTATGCAGTTAGCTACTTAACTCGCTTCATTCAGATAGTATCATCACGCAATTAGCCAAATGAATAGCTAATGTTTCCCACGTGGCTATCGTGGCTACGATACATAGCTACTGATACAGATATTCACAGAAAACCTTTATTTCAAGTGCAACATTGTTAATGAAGTTAGCAAGCCAGCTACCCAAATGATTTAATTCATTTGAAGAAAATCATCAGACTACTAACCAAACAGCTAGCTAACAGTAGCTACGTAGCTATCTTGGCAATGCTACATTGCTAACTCTGTAAATAGCCATGAACATGAGATATTCTTCTATGATTTTTATTGGAGATTGTTTACATTCCTCATAGCCTTCGGCTAAATGGCTAAAGTGGCGTTTTGAATCTCCAACTTTCCATAGAAATACTCCTTAATATGGGAAGCATACTGCTTGTGAGACTGAAATATGGCTCATTCCATACTAAAATGTACAAATGTGTTACAATGGTGATGAAAATTCAAAAACACTTTTTACAATTCTGCAGCCACCGACATCCCCATCTGCTGGCCATTAAATCGAATTCAATTTCACCATTAGCTTCACTTTTCAGACCCAGGTGCTGCGTCCATCTTTTTATACAGTCTATGGTGATAGTGCACTGATTGTTTATGTTTTTATGGTTGTAACACAATATTAGGACACGGATACATTTTCATTATTTTTAAAAGCATGGTATATATGACTGTCTGAGGCCTTATTTTTCCTAGGTCATCCTTACACCATTTGCATACATTGTCCCAATGAGCCACAGGGATGGAGGTAACGTGAGGATGTCACTGGTTACGCCCACGACGGTCATTTCAAACTGCATTTCTGATCAAACGGGTCCCGATAATTTAGTGCAGATAATTGAAATTGTTATTATGGGCATTTCTCTGCAATATTTCATTTAACTTTCTTTCAAAGTATCAACAGACATATCATGAGCATTTCATGAAGTTGGCTGCCACATTATTGAACAAAATATGTCCGTCACAATGCCTTGACTGACATTAGGAAACCACTTTTTCTGCTGTGTTGTTGGACCGATGACTGATTTTTTCTTATGTATATCTTCAATCCGGGAGTGAATAAATGTGAACAATGCAAATCATTTAATTCTCCTAGAAAAAATTCTATTAACCATTCTTACACAACACAGTGAATTGTACAGTTTAGTATGGAGTGACTCATATATACATTGTAGATACAATGGAAAAACAAAGACAGATTGGCAAGGGTGGAATCTGATTATTACTTGCAGTCGAGCAGAATCGCTTTCGGGATGTAACCTCTGAGCATGAGCAGTAACTGCGACACAGCTCCTTTAAGGTTAGAGGCTTTGTGGCCGCAACATTTAAAACTGTGTTGTCAACATTTTCAGCTGGTAATAGCTGGCCTGTGGCTAGCCATAGCTGGTCTCTCTAGCTCACGGGTGGGCAATCCTGGTCCTGGAGGGCCAGTGTGTATGCAGGTTTTTATTTCTACCAATTACCCTGACTAATTGAGTTAATTGATTGCATGCGCAAATATAGATTTTTGCAATGATTCAATCAAAGGGAAATGTTTTATGAAGGGAGACAAGAACAGTCTTTGGTGGTCATTCATGATAATTAAAAGAAATGTGCCTGGAACGTCAGATTTCATAAATGGTTTGGCTAATTTAGATAATCAATTAAGGCAAGAATTAGTGTGAAAACAAGGGACAGATACGTCCCTCGCTGCCCACCTATCTGGACAAAGCAAGTCAATAAAAGGCAGCCAAACTGGAGGACTCAATGAAATATAAGCTGGCCAGCTAATTAAAGGGTGGTTGACCAGCCAAAACAAGTTTAAGCTGGTTTGAGCTGATATTTTCATCATAGCAATGCTAGCTCTATTGTTTGACGGAACATGGTGCTGTGATGCGTCTGTGATGAAATGTTCAAGCAATGTGTAGCTGCATTACTCCACACAGAATGTTCCAGAACTGTGGTCACTCACACCGGCGCAGAAATGAAATCAAATGTTCAGATCAGAGAATGTGATGCTACTCTGAGATCTCAGCTAAACAGCAGGCAATGAATTGCTCATTCTACAAAACTGGACAGCTACATGCAGCTCTGCAGGCAAAGAAGAAACTCATTTTTGTCTGATGATACCGCTGTTGCTGTTGTTGTTGGCAGTGCTGATGATGATAATGATTGGGATGGTGAACAAGGTTTGCAAATTAATGAGGAATTTAATTTAATATTGCGCTAACAAAAGTCGCGGACAGGTTCTGAAAAAAGCAGTTTCAACTGGATTTTGATTTCCTAACAAGTCATCAATTAAACTAACTAATCAGCAAATGAACCCCTGCAACTTATTTTCCAGGCAGAAATTATCCATCCTCGGCAAACAGATACATTCCACTCTTTCTCTCTCATATCCTTAAATCCACAGACATACAGAGTAGACTTCCCAGTATAAATAAAGGTTACTATAAGTAAAATGCACACAGAGCAACATTTTAATAAATTTTTACATTTTACAGTCATTGAGGGTGACTTGTGCATAAGCAGAGAGGAGCTGGTGGTAACAGCACCCTGTGGGCCTGGTTTGATTTGAATTGTGGCCGTAACTCACACTGATTGCATGGGGGAGGGGGGCAGTTACATGGGACCACTGATTATGCAGTTTCTTCGCACGCACTGCCACACTGCAGGGCTGGACTGCAGCATGAGTGACTGTAAGCACACAGGTGCACTGGAGGGGGATCATTAACATTAAGCAGGTCCCTGGATCCCAGGCCTCCAGTAAATGCACTAACTGCCCAGCAAATGCAGGAGATGCTAATGACCATCTCATTTAAGAGAGAAATACCCAAATTACAAACCTCAGCAAACACAATGAGCCACAGTTTCCCCATGTGTGCTCAGCAAAGTGCTGGTTCAGTCTTTTAATTGTGTCTCATGTATCAAACCCCAGCAGGATTTGACCCCCCCGCAGTGCACTGCCCACACAGTAATAAGCAGAAATTAAAGCTGCTTGTATTTCCTCTGAAAATATTTCATCTATCCTATATAGAGCTGCTCGATAAAATTACCTTTCCAATTTAAATCATGATAATGCTAAATTCACTTAATGGGCATTCCAGATTCGGGTGGGATTGGAGATACCAAATCTAAAAATAAATAAATATAACTGAGCGGAGAAGAATCTCCAGGGGGAGTGATGGAAGCTTAACAGGCTGATGTTTATTAACGAGCATGGAATACAGTCTTAGGCTCTTAGACCCTGGCAGTAAAACTATGTATAACCTCATCGATGAGCCCATAAATTACAAGACATGTAGGAATTCCCCCCATGGAGTCAAGACATTGGTGGTTGTGAAAATATGCAAGTTATAAGCTGAGAAACTGTGGAGAAGGTCCAGGCTTTCTTCATGAGGTGATGAAGGGGAGGAAGATGGTTGCAGAACATGTTGGTGCTGATTTGACAGCTGAATGAGTGCAGAGAAAGAACTTTAAAAGTTTGCCAGCAGCTTGATTGGTGAAGGGTTATTTTACCAAACTGCGATTAGCTGAGGACAGGAAAGTTTGGCAGAGTTCAAAAAGCATGATAGAAAATCAGTGCTTGAGTTTGAGAACCCGCAGGAGTCGTCTTCTTGCTCGAAGTTTCGCTAAGCTTGTTGGCAGCGAGCACCAAAACCCCAGAATGTTTCCATTTCATTCTCATCTTGGGCTGTATGGAGAGTAGTGTTGGCCACTCAGTGAGGCACAAAAGTCTGTAATTTGCAATGAATAGCAGGAATGAATGGATAAACATTGATTTTTGCAGCTCTTTCTCTGACCTCACCATCACCAATATGTAACACCCACCAGAGTGGTGAGGGCCAGCCATGTTTCCCCAGAGCATCACCAAACATCATCTCAGGTGGAGAGGGAGGGGACCATTTTCATAGTCGAATAAATCAACATGATTACGCGGCAGGTAGAAGGAGCCAGATTGGGAATCTAGCCAGGGTTCCCCAGCTCTTGTCATGGCATGTTACTAACTGTAATCAGAGGAGTCGTTGTGAAGACATCACATCCAAATTAGGCCTGCTGCAGGATTCACATGTAACTCAAGCAAAAAGAGGTAAAAAAAAAAAAAAATCCACACACTGGAGTGAAGCTCCCAAAACTTTATTGACTGCCTGCAATGTTTCTACCACTCTCAGGGTCTTTATCAGGCAAAAAGAAGATCCCGTGAGAGGTCGAAGCATTGCATGTAGTCAATAAAGTTTTGGGAGCTTCATTTCAACCTGCAGATTTTTTTACTTCATTTTGCTTATGCTACTGACCATAGTCAGAGTTTTTACCTTTGTTTATCATGTCATCCGAAAGACAGGATCTCCTACAACATACTGTCCTCTACACTGCATTGAGAGGATTTGGGCTTTATTAGTCCAGGGGGAAGACCGCCTCCTGCTGGTCCACCAAAATCACGTCCAGCAGCAACCTAGTTTTCCTCATATGATATATCATCCAAGTGCTTGCCAAGCTCCAACTGGCTTAACTTCAGCTGCTCGGCTGAAGCAGATTGAACAGTAACATGGCTTCTAAAACAGTGACATTTGTTTCACTTAAGATGATAAAGCATGACCCATCTGTTGGCAGGCAAAAATGAATTGAATCACACAAAGCTTATGTTTAATGGTATCTAATTCGGCATTCACACAAGACCAGCAATTAAACACTCTGGACAGCTACAGTACAGTAGTATTCCAATATTTATTACAGAGATGCTGTGACTAAAGGGGCATTTGTGGTGGGCAACTACTATTAGAAAGAACTGAAGGAAAAGAATAGAAACTTATGAAAATATAATTTACTGCATTCACAGTATTCATATCTTAGTGCATTCTCATTTAGCTCTCCAGCTTACCTCAGCATTACAATTGATGCTATGAGATGAAACAGATACACACTGCAAGTCATTCATAATGCTGTGCATTACTGTCACTGCCCGCTTTTAAAGCAGCGATGCCACTTAGGCCTGTAACAATTATGAAAATACACGTCGAATTGTCAATTATGTAAAATAATCACAGTTTAATGGATTCTATGACGCACCATAGGAAGCAACATATATGTCATTTTCAGGGATGAGTGACGAAGGCAGAGACCTTGGGCAAAGTCTTTCATTTGCTGGGTTTACAATGGCAATAAGGGATGCTAAATGTATTCAGCTTTCAGAAGACATTCAATGCAGTCACTGTCCAATGTGATAATAAAAATGGAGATATAAAGAGATGTCATCACTTCCTTCCAGCATTACCAGCTCCCAATGTCCTCTGTGTTTGCTATGCTACGCCGATACCTTAAAACCATTTGACAGCGCACTTGGGCAATCAGTAAATACTGTACAATATTATTTTACAGACAAAAACCTGTTCTGTTTGATGAACATAGATGAAGCATGTAATCAGCAGTCTAAATTGAAGTAGTTCACGGTTCTACATCAGCCTCTGTGTCTGTTTGTGCTCATACGCTCTAAATGAGCGATGTCTAGAGGGAAATATTGTGCTGGAAAACGTTCAGGCATCCGGTTTATCTTCACCAATTGAAAAACCATTTTCTATGTTTAGGTATTCAAAGGTACATTGATTTTTATCCTATATCTGTCTACAAACAGCAGACATTTACAACCACATTTCATTTTGGACATGATGAGACCAATTATTTTGAACTGTTTTTCACTTTCTGTGTTCACACAGCAAATCAATTTGTCAGAGACATGATGAGCGGCATTGACATAGCACTTTCATTAAAATGACTGACAGGTAAAAACTCCATTGATACGGTAATATAAAAAGAACATCATAAATCCTTACAAATCAGCTGCAAATTCAAGATGTGTTCTGAAAAATATGGTCAATTTGTGTTTAAAAAGTTGTAAGGTTTTGAGAAATCGAGAAAAATTGCTTGTAAGTTTTTTTCATCACTCCTATGTGTTATTAACATATATGGATGCTGAAAAAACTCCTCATTTGCCACCGAGACTAATAGCTCAGCAGTGACTACACTGGCCATTTGGTGTGCTGCAGCCTGCCTGCTGAAGTGATTGCTGGTGTGCAGAGTTAGTGATCTGTAGTACAAAATACGATGAGACAATCACAGTGTGTATTCTGCCTCCATATACTCGGACATTCTGAGCCTCAGCTTCCATGGAAATGCATTACGGAAACTGAAAATCGTTCTCTTTTATGGGGTTTTAAAATGTTTCTAAGTCATTAAAAAAAAGGTCAAACGCTGTGTTTGGGGTAAATTTAATTCCGATATGAGGTATCCCAAGAGGCTGGGTGATGGGGTGTATTTTATACCCCCACCAAAGCCGCACCGAGAGAAGTGTCTCCTTTGGATACAGCTGCTTTCACACCAGCCGTGAAACAAGTTATTTGCACAACAGATTACATTCAAAATCAATGCAAAGATGCTTCGCATTGACTTTGAATGTAATCTGTTGCGAGAAAAATTTGTTTTGCGTCTGGTGCGAAAGCAGCTGAAAGCTTTGTGGAAGACCCCACTATCAGCTTAACGTAGCTAACGAAGGTCAAGAAGGATGTCTACATTTGTTCCAAGCGAAGTCAACATCTTGTCACTTCACTGGAGATTAATGTAAAGTTATATTTTAAATCGCTGAGTTAGCTTACGTTAGCAAAAGTTAGTAAACTCTATGGCTAACTTCAGTGCTGACGGACGTTGACTTAACGTGAGCTCCTGGCAGCGTTGTTCACCATGTCACCTTGTTTACTTAGGCGTTCAGTCACGTCAGGTTAAGTTTCTTAAATTCAGTGGCGAGCAATAATAATATGTAAATTAAATGTATTACCCTGCAGTGCTCAAACAATGCTGATCCTCTATCTTGTTGCGTGAGATGATGACAGAAATGAAATGCGGCTGATTGAGTTCGGACTGAAACCTGAAAGTTTTAACTTCTAGTTTAAACTTTTTGTTGACCTACTCCACTCTAAATGCATTAATGTATCCCTCCAATGCATAGTGTAACCCTATTTGTTGACTACTTTATATCTGAGCCTTCTATCGGCAAAAGTCATCGATAGCATCCTGAAAAAAAAGCATCTCTGACTGTGATACCAGCCATTGGCGCCTGTTCTAAAATGTTGATTGTTTGTCCGAGTCAGTGGAGGGGGCGGGGCTTAGCCATAGGTTAATTCCAATGATAATTCCAATAATTCAAACTGATAAATTTTATTGTTTTTGGGAAATATTCACTTACATTCACTTTTGAATTTGATGCCTGCAACACGTTCCAAAAAAGCTGTGACAGGGGCATGTTCACCACTGTGTTACGTTACCTTTCCTTTTAACAACACTCAATAAGCATTTAGGAACTGAGGACACTAATTGTAGAAGCTTTGTAGGTGGAATTCTTTCTCATTCTTGCTTGATGTACGACTTCAGTTGCTCAAAAGTCTGGGGTAGTGATACGCGGGTCAAGGTTTTTTAACACCCGCACCAACCCGACCCAACGTGACAGCAAACCTGCCCCGCCCGCCCCGCTACTACTCGCACTGATTTTCAACCCGAACCCAACCCGACCCAACACAAAAAGGAGGCAAGAGTCTAGAGAAGAAGAATACAGTGGGTCTGTGTGGCATGATTTGCAATGGAAAAAAACTATTCCTCTGTTACGCTATGGATTCGAATGGAGCACAACTTACCATTGGCTTTTGGCTGTAATTCTTAATACAAAGTTTAGGCGCTGTCTATTAATTGAACCTTTCCGTGATTTCTGATCTTTGCAACCCAACGAAATGCCATCAGGCAAAATATTGCAAACAGGCCGTTTTATTGGAACAAAATTAACATGACAATGAAGCACTGGCGTTATTGTCTACTCTCCCATACAGGGTTGCGATATCCTGTCTACGAGGAAATTCTTTTTTCCTCATATATTTATTTCAAGATTGTTTTGGGGGGGCTTTAGGCGATTTTTTCAACACAGCTTATAATGTTGGCCTAGGCGTATTTTTTCCCAAACTAGGCAAAAACAAAATCGCGTCAACAGTGCCAGGGTTTAAGCAATTACGCACACTTCCAAGACACGGCCAGCCGAACTGAAGGTTCACTCGCTTGTTGCGCTAGTTGTTGGGACGCAGAGAACTGCTTTAGCCACCATGGAGTTTTACACGATTATTTTTTGTCTCATGGTATGGTAATTAATGAGAGCAAGGCTAAGTTTATGAACATACAAGCTTCAGTAATAAGTTACCTATTCGTTTGGGTGATATGTGTAGCCTATAGAATTGTGTTATAGAAATGTACATCAAAGAAGTGTCTTTACTGCCGGTGGCAGCACATGCTCTGCTGTTAGAGAACACGTAGCTGATAAACAGAAGCACCTCAACAAGTTGATTTTATTTTTGAATACGAATCGTCATATGCCTTTCACTGTGAAGTGGCGAAAAAATGTTTTGACTATGTGTTGTTTGGACCCACAGGTCAATAAAATTACTACTACTGTATAATATTTTGGTGCTGACTGCAGAACGATTTATAAGATGAGCAACCTGTTCACCTGTAGAATGCTCCAAACACATGTTTTAGAGCATTCCCCAACCTTCCCAGTCTTTTGTTGCCCCTATCCCAGCTTTTTTGGAATTTGGAATTTTGCTGGCATCAAATTCAGAATGAGGGAATATTTTAAAAAGAAAAAAACCAATACATTTTTATCAGTTTGGACGTTAAATATCATGACTCAAGTGTAGTGTACTCAGTTAAATATAGGTTGAAAAGGATTTGTAAATCATTATATTCCATTTCTCTTCACATTTTACACAACGTCCCAACTTCATTGGAATTGAGGTTTGTAGACTGAAACAGTCTCACAGTCAGACTGGTTGCCTCCTCAATTAACAGCTGTTGCACATCCCTTCAAATGCACTGTGTTGTACTTCGCTCTGAGTGTCTGCTAAATGCCAGTGATGTGATGAAATGTAATCACCTGCATGTATCATGCCCAAGCTCTTGAGCACCATCTAAAACAGATGGAAAAACACCGGTGAATTGTAGTCTAAACTGTGATAAAAGTGGAAAATCACACCCTCTTTTACCTACCAGTTTATTATGTCAAGAACAAAAACTTTGCCGGTCATGGTGCGTGACTTCAAATTTGAAACATGCAACCAACTACTTGAGCAAAAACCCTTATTTAACTGCTCAGTCTTGCATTAATACACAGCTCAGGATTGCAGAAACACACAGGGGACAGAATTACTTTAATTAATGAGAAACACTGTCATACCAACATATCTGCCTCAAAAAATGAAATAACTCGGCATGACAGAGCGCGCTGCTGTAGATTGCCACAGATCTGCAGAGCAGAATCTGAGTTAATTAAAAGGCTTGTTCTGGTATCTCTGTATCTGCTGTGAAGCAGGAACAGAAAGCCTCAGGAGTTAATCCTCTCTGTTACGCCACAGTGCTTGAACCCCACAGCACTGCGACACCCATGAAAATCAGCCCCAGGAACACTGGGTTTATCGTTAGAGGAGGCCAAAACCCATGCGTGCCCGTACCGAAAGCAAAAGCACAAGTGTATCATTTTTTTGTCTTTACAATTGTTAGAAATAAACTTGCCGTAGATTAGGCATTCTAATTTAATTTTGCTTGTGTTTTAGATTGAAGTTTACAGGCAATCTTTGGACAATAATAAAGAGATGCATTAAACATAACGAGCACAAGTTGAAAATGAAAAATCACAACAAGACTGAACGGAACGCACATTTAAAAATGAACTCAAAAGAACAGTCAGTATCGGGTGTGACCCCCATGAACATCCACACAGGCAGTACAACATCTCCTCATGGACCTGAGTAAGTGTCTTAGGTTGTCTTGGGGACGTTGTTGACACTCTGCCTGTAGTGCATTCTGGAGCTGCTGCCTCGTGCTGCTGTGCACGAGGACTAAATGGTATCTAGTCTACATCAAGCCTGGTCTTGAAAACTCCCAGAGTTTCTGCCTCTACGATATGGTCGGGCAAGCTGTTCCACACTGTGATCACTCTCTGCGTGAAAAAAAAATCCTAATAGTAGTGCTAAATTTACCCTTGGTTAACTTACATTTCTGACTGCTTCCAGAACTTGGCCAAATAAATCCTGCATCATAATATTTTTTCATATCATAAATTAAATTAAAATTTCATTGTGTTCACGTATATTGTCTGATGTAACATATTGAAGAAAGACCTAAAACCATACACTATATTACATCTTTTCAAGAGGGAGGCAAATACTTTTTACAGCACTGGAAAATGCCAGAGGGAAAGAATTTTCACTGGTTATGCAATAAATTATGAGAAAATCAGCCAAACTCAAAAGCAAAATGGCTTTCCAGATTTTTCTGGAAAATGTTTGAATACGTATGACTGTGTGTAAAAATGAGCTAATTACAAAATGTCCGCACTAGAATAAATCAAAAATAGCACAAAGAGCAGTACACCTATAATCTAAATAGTCTGCAAAAGGAATAATTAAAAAAAGACAACATGGTCATCACTATCCCTCGCCACGACCAAGGAGCATAACTCCGTAAATATATATGCTTCAACATCCATTTTCAAACTCAATGTAGGTCAAGACCAGCTTATTAAGCATAAAAAATTTGACCTTTCATCATTTTTGAGAAAAACTTGTCTCCATTGAAAGCGTGATGGACAGACGGAAGGACGGAACCCAACCCTATATCGCCCACACCACTTTGTGGATATAGGCATGCATGGATCTATGTACTACATCATGTGTCTTTGCACACAATTTCCAAATCAGCTCTAATTTCATGTTCACTGTTCAAATCACAACCGCAAGCTGGTTTTGTACATTCCGATAATTGTATTTTCCTTGTTTGTATCATATCCGTCATAACTGACTGTTTTTTAATTATTCAATGACTGATTTTTCATAATTAGAGTCACGTTATAGCAGCTCCCCTGTGTTAATCTCACAACAATTTTGGTATTGGTTTTAAAACACATTACTGTCGCATGTCCTAGAGCAATAGCTGTGCATCATGTTGCTTTTGTCATTTATTCATACATATAGAAGAAGGAGTTGAGCTGACTGCAGCGAGCAGGTGTATTGGGTGATTACACTGGCTTAAAATGCTGACTGAGCAGATTGACTCGCTGCTGCAGGTTTACTGGGCACTCCAGTCACATGAATTTCACAGACCATCTCAACTGAGACGACCGGCACATCTGGGTACTTCGCCAAACGTCAAGGCTGTGCCCCTTTTTGGGGGATGGAAAACCTCAGATCCCATTGACCCTAATGTAATTTCATGTGTTTTCAGGTGTAAAATTTATCATTTTATTTCCTGTTTATATTCATTTATTGATATGTCTAGCGATTATTTTGCTACCTTGCCCAACCTGAGTGTTCGCGTTATCTTAAAAAATTGAGGTTGATTGGTCCTCCCTCTTGCCCTTTCACTACCGTGAATTTCAAAGTCTGTGCCAGTTTGGGATTAAGAATAACTGACAAATGCACATAGTGTTAGACCGCAAACCTGACTCGGTTGGCTGATGCTACTTTATGTTAGCTAGTTAAACAATCAAAGAATAAATAATGACACAAGACAAAAATCGTAGTGAATAAAAGTATAGTACCAAGTCTCACTTACAAGAAAGTACTTACGTTACTTTTTAAGTTTAAAAAATGAGTGGCGCATGGCCTGTTATGAAGCGTTGCACACATATAAACATGGGACAGTGGATACATAGCTTTTACTCTTCATCTTCTCTTAACTCTCCTTTTTGGATTCTTCCCTTTTCCAGGTAGGATGGGGAACCTGACGTCTGGACTGGTCATTTCATTGGAGGTGCAACCCAGCACACAACAACTTTTGGGCATTTTACTGCTCAATTATCGCGCTTATTTCTCATTGATTTCAATGCATAAGAGCATTTGTTTTCCCCCAAGAAGGGGCACGGCCTTTGCGCTGAGCTCTTGAAGACGTTTAACCGGTTGTATGTATACATTCATACATGCTCCTGCCATAGTGAGGGAACTATTCTATTTCCTGAAGAGACCAGAGCAACAAAGCATAACTTAAAGGGATAGTTCAACATTTTGGCAAATTGGCCTATTGCCATAATCCCTATAGTTAAATGAGTAGGTACATTACCATTTATTATCCGTGCCCGTTGTTTTGAGATTCAGGGGGGGGGGGTGAGCTGCTTTGCAAACGTAATGAAAGTAAGCGGTACAGGTCCCTCCCTCCTTCAAAACTCATCAAATACACAATCCATCAGCTCCAAAACGCTCTCGTGGACAACTTGTGACCAGCACACTCACCATGAGTCTCAAAAACAACGGGCACGGACAACTAAAGGTAATGTACCTACTCATTTAACTATAGGTATTATGGCAATAGGCCAATTTGCAAAAATGTTGAAATATCCCTTGAACTGCTCAACTTTCAGAATCAGTTGCAATTGCGTTAGTGAGCTAATCTTCTGTTGTTAAAGCAAAATACTCAACAGGTAAACTTAAAAATGACATTTCTTGGTCATTAATTGTGACCTTTTCTTATTTTTTTTTTGCAAAATGATAGTTATTGTATACTGATGATTCCAGTAAGTAATCCCAGCAAGCTGTTAAGGAAAGCCATCTAGGTGATCATGTTGGAACTAGACAGCGTGGAAGCAGTGGTGGAGAGGAAGACGGAGGACAAAATCAGAGCCATCTTAGATTAAAATTTTCACCCTCCTTACTACAGGCTGTCGCAGATTGGCAGCAGGTTGTAAAGAGAAGGATGAAAAACAAGATCAAAGCCATCTTAGATAACCCCTCTCAGCCTCTCTACATCCAACTGAGACAGACTGGGAGCTCGTTCAGCTGCCGGATCTTCTCTACCAAGTGTAAAACATGGTGCATCAGGCACCCATTTGGGCCCAGTAACATTAGACTGTACAAACGCTGTGGAGACCACTGATTAAGAAAGCCCCAGCCCCCTCCTCCTTTAAAAATTCACAAACACACCCCCAAACATATATTTAGACATATATTTGAAATGTGTTATACTGAAGTCATTATGCAATATATATTATACCAGGAGGAGTTCCAATGCTGAATCCATTTTTAATCTTGATTTTCTAAAACGTACTGAAACCAAATGCCATTATTGGCTATGTTCGCATTTCTTTTTCTTGGAAACTGTCACACCTGACTAGGTCTTATACAAACAGTGACCAAATGTCAGTGGGTGAGTGAAATGCTCTGTTGAGAAGTCTGCTCATCTTCTGTGAGGCTGCACTCCTTGTCGCTTTTTAACACATGATTATACCTGCCAGCTGTCCCCGTGTACTTTGTCCGAATAATAATCAAGCAATATATTTACCAATCAACACTGTGAACTACATGGCATAACTTGTACATTTCTCATCTGTTTCACAATTACATTACATTACATTACAGGTTCTTAGCAGACGCAATTATCCAGAGTAATGTACAAAAGTGCACAAAATCAGTACAAAAGTGCAGAGCTCCTAGGAGACAAGTACAAGTACTAACAGACAGTGACAGAACACAATCCATTGTTACAGAATGGAATTAATTAATTATTAAATAATCAATTCACTCAACTGGAAAAAATCAGCAGTATGCTGATCTGCAATAGATAGAAGATAGATAGAATCAACTTTATTGTCATGGTTGCCATGAAAATTGTCTTTGTGCTCACCATTTAAGAACATACATACAGACATATATGGAAACGAGAGGAAAAACGTGGGGTAACAGATTCCATTAGAAATGATTCTCTGGTTATGGTTACATAACCCCCCTGGCATGTATAAACACACCAGGCACCCCCAACTGCCTCCCCTCTTCTTATTTTAAATTTTCCATAGCTTGTTGACCACAGAAATGGCGTTAGGGATGAAAGATCCTTTATATATCTTTTTCTTTGCAACCTGCACTCTGTAACGCCGGCCTGAGGGTAACTCAAATTCAAACTCCATTTACATGTGGCTGGGTATTTTCATAACCGAACATTTCACCATCTCCGTTTTCAATAATAATATCATGCACACGTATCAGTTTTCAGAAAAGTTTTCATTTTCACGTACCCATGAATATATGCCGTTAAGAGCATGCCAAACCTGTAGGTGGCAGTGTAACGAGAAGCTCAAGCCCACATTAGCCAATCAGAATCCCGAAAATAGCAACAACAGAAATTAATCACGATCATCCATAATCATCACAGCCAAATGAAAATGTAAACATAGGTAGCACTTCTGGCGCAGGTGCAAGTTCTGGCGCATACTGTGACATTTGCTGCTAAAACTCAGTTTTTCTCAGTTTACATGCAAATTTGCAACCAAAGTTTTCCAAAATCTCCACTCTAGCCGGAATTTTTAGAAAGAATCGTTTTCAGAGCCGAATTCTCCGTTTGCGTGTAACCGAAGGGCACAAACGCAGGGAAATGTCTCCGTTTGTCAAAATAACCATGTACGTGTAAACGGGGGCTTAGAGTGAAGTTAATTTGTCTCATCACTTAGGATTGAGAGGGTTTACCTGTGTACAGCAGTGCAGTAAAGATTGTCAAGTGAATTTTGCTGCTGGCCAATAATCTTACCTGCTGTCTTAACAATTCTTAACAAGTTACTTTTGTTACAGTCAAGTTTCCACACAGAAATATGAAAAACCAGGATGCTCTCAATAAGGCTGACATACATTTTTTCAAGTCTGTCATGACTGACTCCGAACCCCTACAATTTTCTAATTAAAAACAAATGCTGGCTGGCTCGCTGGCAATCATTTACAAAGCATTACTGTTGGTGGCTTTCTGAACTTCAAATTCCCACAAATCAGCACAGATATATGTATAAATGAGTTTGAGCATGTTTGGCCATTGCAAAACTGAAAATAACTTACATGTCACAACAGTTGTTCAATTCGCTAAAATGTTTCCACCATAACTACACGCTGTTAAATACTTCAAACTAAACCAAGTGCCGTCTTAAATGAAACTTAAAAAAATAATAAAACACGGATGTGCCAAAATTTCCCCTGAAAAAAAAATCCCAAAATGAGAGTTGTAGAAGATGTGGATTCTTTTCTAATTGCATTTTCTAATTGCCATCGTTGCCACTCTCATAATCTCAAATAATAGCCTTGTTAGGTATATCTGCTTTTCGTTATATCTTCTTAGTCATTATGCAACATTATTAGCACATTGGTTTTGATTGGTTAGTAAATAAATCATTGCATTCTGTTTTTATTTCCATTTGGCACAGCATCCCAACTTTTTTGGGAATGGGGTTATGGGGTTGATTGTTGTTCAGACAAGGCACATAGGAACAGCTGGCAGGTGATTATGTGTTTGAGTGAGAAAAAATGAACAACCTGACTGCTCATTCGCTCATTGCTCAACATAGGTTTTTTTTTTCTTTCTTTCTTTTCCCCAGAAGCATGTCGCTTGGCCTCTGCCATTTGTATAAGACATAATACAGGTACGTTTTCAGGAAAGAGAAATGGCACACAAATGCCCCAATGGTGGCAGTTGGCCTAGATGGAAAAAAACAAAACAAAACAGGAATCTAATTGATTTAATATCCGCGCACCTCTATGCTCATACTAAACCATACTATATAGATGGTCTGTGTCAATATTTCACCCTGAAAAATATTTAATATCCCCTAGTGTATAATATTATCAGGAGCATGGGAAAGAAAAAGAGACAATAAAGAGAGGTGCAAGGGTGACCAATTTTTTTTTAAAAAGAGGTGACCAATGAGGATAATCTATAGCAAGGTATGACAGTTAAGCCACTGAGGACCAGATTTCAGCCTCGCTTCACCTCTTCCACTTGGGACTTGGCACCCCAGTTTATAGAAGCCCTGCTCTCATCTCACCTTGAAGCGCATTACTTCTCCAAACCCGTTCCCCTTTCCTAATTAACATCTAAATGTCAATTCATTCATTTGTGAGGATCAATCGTGAGAATTATTGGCCATTTCTCCGTAGCTGGCATTATTGTTTATTGAGATAGTTATCAAACATTTTCCTATCCGCATTAATGGTGACATAAAATGCAAATGTCTTTTGAAGCTTCTGAAATCCTAAAGCTCACTAAACAATACATTTTTTTCTGCATCAATGTCCGATTGATACACTTTAGAAAAAATTTTTAAAAACGCAGTTTTGCCACCTCAGGTCTGGTGTTAACTTTGCTCTACGCAAAAATCTAATTCTGAATACAACCAGTGACATGACCACAGGTTAACTCTAAACCTGTCTCTGATTAAGTGGACAAATAGGCTCCCAATTAGCTGCATTGCCAGTAACCTTGCAGCAGAGACACAGCCAGGAATTCATTTCTCATGGGAGGAGCATGTTCAAAATGTTCAAAATTCCAGAGTAAAGTAATGAACAATGAAAACAAGAGATATTACATTGAGGGGATGGAAGGGAGCTGGAAGAAACATATAATTATCTGCATTATTTGTGTTTCGGATAGAGTGCTTTTAAGTTTTTCCACAGTAACTCTGAAATCTGTATGAGCATGTTTATCCAGATATTGCGATAAGCGGAAGAGTTCCAACCTCAAACTAACCCCACTTGTCTGTGCATATATCACCTGTCATAGTCACACCGCCCATCAACCAGACAGCCAGATGTCAACATAACACTTCCCATCAAGCAACTGGAGCCGCACACCTCCCACACTGTGAGCAACAACGACCCTTTCCAATCTCTCGCACAGACATCAGCTCAAGACTGGTCCCCCGAATCCTGTGGCATCATAGCAATTCACGCCAGTTCAACTCTTGCAGTGGGCTGCTCCCTTACACAGAGAGATTCACAGGAAATCCTTCAGTCTGACAGGAAAGCCAGTAGAGGTGAATTTCAGTCGACTCATCCCTGCAGAATTGACATTTATTCATTATACTCCTCATTTCCACACCAAGTGTGAGACACTGAAACAAGTGATTAATTAGAGCAGAATCAAATAATAATTAAAGTTTAATGTGCTCTGACGCCCAATGATCTAACCACTGGCTTCAAGGCAACTTGGTTTACATGGCAGAGCGAGTAGACATGAATATCAAGCATTCTGCAGCCGTGCTTAGAAAGAGAACACCAGGTGCCATAGCCACAGAACAGAACAATGTAAATTGTGGGCACATCACACATATTCACACGGAGAGGCAGTTCTGTATGAAAACACCTTGTGTGGAGGAGGAGCTGAACCTCAAGTCGGGGGTGAGGGGGTGTGAGGGAGGGGAAGATGGAGTCATTCCAGCCCTCTACATCACCCCTGCTGCTAATATCAGCGCTAATGAGTCGTTTGGTCCAAAATCGCCTTGCCTGATTATAGCTCTTTACACCTCAGGTCATCGCACTGATTTAATTAATCACCAAGGCCTGGAAATGCCACCACATGTAAACACAGCAGAACTCGGAAGACTCTGTTGTTGAATGTTTCTGTACATGGTGCAAGAGAAAGGTTGTGTCCGGTTTATACTGCGTATCTTGTGTAATTAATGCTGTATTACATTGACGCGCAGCTTCACAACTTGAGAACAAACATTCAATTTTTTTTATTTCTTTTTTTATTTAGGGTTCAGGCCAGATAAATCTGTGATTTGGGGATGTGTGTGTGTGTTATAGTCAGATTGTGAGACCAGTCATTTCATGAAATGACAAAAAATTTCAGTGATTTCATGAAATGCTAGCAGTAAACAATCATTTAACGAAATGATGAAAAACTTGCGGTCTCACAAGTTGACTGTAACATATGAAGAGTTTGTTTCCAAAATGCAATAAGTGCCTAAAAGACAAAATTTGAGATTGAGCGATAGTGCCTAGTGCCTCTTACACATGGTGCAAAAATCTATTTTTAGAAATTCATACTATAAGTTGTCTTTTGATAAAATGCAATAGGGGCCAACAAAGAAAAACATGATTTACTCAAATTGAGTAAAATCTATATATTGCATTTTGAAAACAAACTCTTCATATGCAGTGCGTATAAAACAAGAGCCATCTAGCAATGGCGGATCTCCCCGGCTGTAGGTTGTGTAACAACCTTTAAAAGGCACATCTACGCATCATGATTGACATGTGTCTCAAGTTTGGTGAAGCTAGCACATATGGTTTTCGAGATATGGCCTGGACAAACTCATGTTTACAGACAGACAGACAGATAGATGGACAGACAGAGCGATAGCTATATCCCCCCGCATTATATGCCAGGGGGATAAAAAAAAAAGGTTATCCAGCTTCAGTGGGCTAATATACAGTGGCTCCAATAAGCATTTGTACACTACTTGAAAATTTGACTACATAACAGCTTTTGTATATTCGGCTAAATGCTTGCTATTGTGTGTAAAAGTGATTAAAATAATCATATAATCAAAAAATAATCATGATAATCAATATGTTTTAAACAAATATTTAATGTCAAAATGGCATATTTGGTCAGAAAGGCGATTATCTGACCCAATAAGTATCTGTACAGTTCCATTAGTGAGTCACAAAACTTATAATACTCACCTAAAATTGACTCAAGATGTTTACAGAACATGGTTGACTCACTTGGTCTGATTTGGTCAAGCGTGACCATACTGGACACTGCCTCTGTACACAGACTGGCCTACGTAAATGGCCTGACCATGCCCATAATGTTTTCCTGTGATATATGGCTAAGACAGGCGAGATACCCCGTCGAATGCTGGAGCAAATCATTCAGCTACATAAAGAAGGCCAAAGCACCAGAAAAATTGGAACTCGGCTATTGTTACGCCACACGACCGTGCAGTACATGATCAAGAAGTACAAAAAGTCTGAACGCATAGCCAATGCAGCCAGGAAAGGACGTCCCAGGAAGACCAGCCAGCGCACTGACGGTACATCTCCCTGCTGGTACAGAGGGAGAGACAGTCCTCGGCCTCCAGTCTTGCCACCAAAGTGGAGGAAGCAACTGGAAGCCATGTTTGTGCCCAGGCCATCCGTAACCGGCTCCATGAAGTACAGTAGTGTACAAATACTTATTGGAGCCACTGTATATTTCATACAGAATTGTTCATAAGTTAAGAAATTGCCATTCGTGTCCATCAAGTCAACTATAGACCATATATTCCTCTCATACAATCTTCAAACAAAAAGGATTTACAGTGGCTTGACATCCTTCAACAAACTAATTCCGGTTATGACTTGCATTTTAATTCAGGCCTATTGCATAATAAATGGCTCTGCAGTGGCCAGTCACCAGGGATGGACGAGATTCATCGTGTGATGCTGAAGGCCCTGGATGTTGGTGGGCTGTCATGGTTGACATGCTTGTTCAGCATCGTGTGGGTGTTAGGTGCAGTACCCATGGATTGGCAGACTGGGGTGGTTGTTCCCATTTCTAAAAATAGAGAACTGGAGGGTGTGCTACAACTATGGGAGATCACACTGCTCAGCCTCCCAGGAAATGTCTATGTCAAGGTGCTAGAAAGGAGGCTCCGCCCAATTGTCAAACCTCGGATTCAGAAGGAGCAATGCGGGTTCTGCTCCTGCCGGGGAACAATGCACTAACTTTTTACCCTCGCACGGTTACTTGAGGGGTCATGGGAGTTTGCCCATCTAGTCTACATGTGTTTTGTGGACTTGGAGAAGGTTTATGACAGTGTCTCACGAGGTATCCTGTGGGGGGTGCTGCAGGAGTATGGGGCTCCGGAGCCGTTAATTCGAGCCATTTGATCCCAGTACAACTGAAGCCGGAGTTGTGTCCACATTCCCAGCATGATGTCGGGCTTGTTTCCAGTTGGTGTTGTACTTCGCCAAGGGTGTGCCTTGTCACCTCTTCTATTCATGATTTTCATGGACAGGATATCAAGGCGTAGCCGAGGATTGGAGGGTGTCGTTTGGTGGCCTCAGGATTTCATCTCTGCTGTTTGCAGATGATGTAGTCCTGTTGGCTTGATCATGCTGTGACTTCCAACGCACACTGGAGCGGTTCGCAGCTGAGTGTGAAGCGTCGGAATCAGGATGAGCACCTCCAAATCTACGGCTATGGTTCTTTCCCAGAAAAAGGTGGATTTTCCCCTTCAGCTGAGGGGTCGGTTGTTACCCCAAGTGAAGGAGTTCAAGTATCTCCGGATCTTGTTCAGGAGTGAGGGTAGGACAGAGCGTGAGATTGACAGATGGATCGCTGCAGCGTCTGCAGTGAAGCGAGCGTTGTACCGGTCCATTTAGAGAGGAAGGAGCTAAGCATAAAAGCAAACCTCTCGATTTACTGGTCGATCTATGTTCCAACCCTCACCAATGGTCACAAGCTTTGGGTAGTGACTGAAAGAATAAGATTGTGAATACAAATGGCCGAAATGAGCTTTCTCTGTAGGGTGGCTGGGTTGACCTTTAGAGAGGGTGAGGAGCTTGGACATCCAGGAGCGGCTCAGAGTAGAACTGCTGCTCCTCCGCATCAAGAGGATTCAGTTGAGGTAGTTCGGGCATCTAGTCCAGATGCCTCCAGGACACCTCCCTTTAGAGGTTTTCCAGGCATGTCCAACTGGGGGAAGACACCGAGGCAGACCCAGGACATGCTGGAGGGATTATATCTCCTGGCTGACCAAGGAACGGCTTGGGATCCCCCAGGCAGAGTTGGAGGAAGTGGCTGGGGAGGGGGGCACCTGGGCCTCTCTATTCTGTCTGTTACCCCCATGACCCGGCCCCAGATAAGTGGAAGAAAATGGATGGATGGATGGATGGATGGATGGATGGGCATTGCCAATATTAAGGCCTACTGAATAATGCATACCAATACCTTGCCAATAATGAAGAAGACATGGTAGAGGTGGCAAGGCTACAATATGCGAGTGTATTAATTGAAATTATCAGCAAAAATAATTAGCAACTAAATCTAATCTTTATCTCAATTCCACCTTTAAATTAGCATTGAACGCAATATCAGCTACAGGCTATTGCTTTTTGAACAGTCTTGCAAACACAAATCTGTGTTGTTTCATGACTAACTAAGCATAAATTGCCCAGTAATCCCAACGAAAACTCAATGTGATCATTGACTTTACTAGGGTACAATAAACAGCATTGCTTGGCTATTATCAGCAAGCTTGGAGCACTAACCAAATAGGCCTAAGAATCCATCTCAGCTTCGTATAACGACTTTGAAAATGCCAAACTACTTCCTTTAATGAATATTGTTTGTTTGCACAGCAAAACATTGTCGAAAACCTTTTCCACAAGGCTGTTTTTAGCACAGATCAATGGCATTTTATATACCTCGCAGCTCCATCAAAATTAAAGCTGCATGCAAAGTTCATATTCTGTTCATTCTAGTGTTGATTAATATTAATGGTGTTCATTTGCCTTAAAATTATCAAAACCACTCAAGCGATGGTCCCCATAAAATGATGGAATGCAAAATTTCTTAATCCTTATTTGGTCCCCAAAAGGTATACTGAGCTATTATAGGCTTAGAAGTTGAAGGAAACCGAATCTCAGGAAATTTTTATGCATTATATTCTCGAGGACAGAGAAACATTTAATCTGATGTATTGATCATCAAATTTGGTGCTGTGAGGCTAGAGCTTGAGAATAGGTACCAAAAATATTAATCTGCTTATGTCATCTGCTCCACATGGATGCGGCCATGCTCTAGGATTTGCCAAGACACTTCAGAAAATATGATGTGTCAGATGTAGAACTAGAATGTTGTCTACACGTGATCATCATGGTATACTGCCAAGCCTACACAAGTGCACAAATGCCAGCATTAAATGCAGAGGTAAAAGTTTTCATGCCATTCCTGATCCAATAAAGAGGCCAAAAATAAGTAGGGAATGGATTGCTTCCCTGAAGCTCAAAAAATTTAATGTAATTGCTTACAAGTACAACTGCTGCAATGTGGTTTGCAGCGACCACTTTGTGCCCGAGGACTTTGTGGATGATGTGTGGGCTTGGGTTATGAGGACAAAGTCATGGAATATACTGAAGGAAGATCCCATTCCTTCTGTATTTATGCATAGACCACCACTCAAACCTTGCAGCTCTAGAAAGAAAAAAATCATGAAAGCCAGTGGCGGGGCCAGACAATTTTCATCGGGGTGGCCAGACTGAGGTCATTGCTCACATTTGGGTGGCATAGAAACTGATATCTTTATTTTTCCTACGTGGAAAGTTGTTGTAGATCTAGTAGGGTTGCTTGGTCACTCGTTTACTTAGCTATACAGGCAGTGACTGCCATGTAGAATTACATCATGAAGACCCAAATAATAAGCTTTTAATGTATGCCTAAACTAATTTTAAGAAAAAGATCAGAAACAGTGATGAAATTATTAGTTTTTTTCATTGGTGATAAATCTCAAAAGATAATTACAAGGCCGTGGCTATTCTTACGACTAGTCATGAGAATAATTTATTGACTATTCTTATGACTTCCGATTACGCATGCGCAGTCACTATCATTAAGGACTTTCCAGATGTTCAATGCAATATCATCATGGCGGAATTTCAATTTCAGAAGGAGCGGAATTTGATTCGTTTCAATCAGTCTGTATTGCCATAACAAAGTGGCAGAAGGACAACTTTGTGAACCTTTATACAAGGTGTTCCCTAACAATTGAGGTGGCTCGAAAACGACCCCAAAAAAGGACGTTCGTGTGTAGATGGTGGCCGAAAGCAAAAGCCTTGCTTATCGACTGGTTCCTGACCAAATCAAAGGTAAGTTCTGTATAAAATTGCCTACTAGAGATTCTGTGAGTATTGCACACATGTAGCATTGACCATTGAGACCTTACCATGCTAGACCTACATATACATCATCATGACATGAGGAGGAGTCGTCATGTCATGATGCATGCATATCACCCATTTGTAGAGCCATCATGGCCACAGAGCTAAGAGGGTCTATGATGTACATGTACATGACAGTGTACTGTGTTGCTGTGTAAGCCTATAGTTGCACAGGCCTACAATGTCCCTGAGTATCGTCCATTCCCGGCGTGCAGGGAATCAATGTCCAGCAGCATCCACAGAGTTATCATGACAAATCATGTTCCTTGCAAAAATTCTGGTTAATCATGCGTAGTGTTGTGACAGCTGTCCTGTTCTGTTTTCAGTACTCTACTGAGGGACAGTCCATTTAGAATACAAGTACGTGCCACAGATGACGGTCAGCGGCTTAGCCTAGAACCTATTTTTACGACGGGCCCATCGTACGACAATGGTCGTAAGGATAAAGCATGGGCTATTCTTACGACATCCTAAACAAACTGTCAAATACAAAATCCAACAATTTGCAACTGCGCATACGTAACCGGAAGTCGTACGAATAGTCTAGAAATTATTCTTATGACTAGTCATAAGAATAGCCACGGTCTAATTACAATTTACGACACAAGAACATTACAGAAGGCACTTTTATCGCATAAAGACGTTTCAAATGGTCTAATCTCATTAAAACAATTTAAATCATGAAACACATTCACTGTTTCCAATCACCGAGTAAAGATGAGTCAGGAGTCATAATCGCTTTCCATGTTAATTGTGGCGAGGTCAAGCTTTACGAAAGTGAAACTGAAATGCACAAGGAATTTAATACCGCGTGAGAATCTCATTAAGCCTGCAGTGAATAATTGCGGACTACGGTGAATAAGCCTAAAAAATGCGTGAGACTTAGCATCTCTGTTAACATTCTGCTCACACTTTAGCGTTGACACTGAGTCACATTTTGATCTTCCCTTTAGAAGTGCCCGCTTTCCATCCTCCAAAAAGCACGTATTTAGGGAGACAAAATCGCTCTGCACAGTGATACCAAAATAACACCAACTCGCACGCAAGTGGTTTTGAAAATGTAATTTTGAAGTAGGTGAAAATGAATAGGAGTCTACTTGCAAATTTTACTTCCGGGTGCTTCACTTGAGTGCAACAAGCTTGATATAATGAGCAACAAAGGAAACGCAAGTTAATTAAAGACAGACCGGAAAATAATTTTTGCGTAATTATTACAGAAAATCCAATTTTTTACTACTGGGTGCACATTTACACTTGTTTCATCAAACTTATTTATTTTGCGGTCACTTTGGCTAAGTAACGATGAGTACATTAACAATCTAGCTAATTTGCGTTTCTTTTGTCGCTCAGTATCCTTGCTTGAGCGAACCCTATCAGCAGTCTAGTGTAGTTGGCACCTTCAACTCGTAGAGCCAAGGATGTTTTATGCATAGAGCACATGAACCACAACTACTACTACTTCTTTGTCTGCAATTATGTTGGGGTAGAGTAGAGTCAAGTTGAGTTCATTACTGCCTCCATCTGTAGTGGTGGAGAACTACCTGCTTGAGGTTGAATTGCGTCACTGTGGGAACACTAACACATAGAGAAAGTTGTCGGCGTAACAGTGGTGGTGGGGTGGCTGAAGTTTAATATATGGTGGCTGTGGCCACCCCTGGCCACCCCCTGGCTCCGCCCCTGATAAATCTGACACATCATCACCTGAGGATCATAGTAAGGTCAGGGGGGCATTTGCTCACAAAAGGTTGAGAACCACTGCTCAAAAAAAAAAGTGTAATTGTTAAACATCGGTCTTTCAATGTAGCACTTGCTTATTTGTTTGTTTGTTTAACTGAATTGAGAAAATACAAGAATGGTGTGACGGTGCGTTCAGGAACCACACGCGAGAGGGGAAATCCAAAAAACGTCTGCCTTAAATGAATGATGGGTCAGAACCAATAGACAGAAGAATTGCCAAGCCACAAAACAAAATTCAAGAACAAAATCGACTAGACAGGCCAGGGTCAGAACCAGAAAAACAGAGGTGCAAAGGTAAATGTCGATATCCAAAGTAGAGGGTCATACACAGGGCATCCAAACACAGAAAACGTGGTCATACAAAAATGGGTTGAAATCCAGAAAGAGAAAAACAATACAAAAAGGGCAAGGGCAAGAATCTTAGCCGGACGAAACAGTCGAAGAGAAACAATAATCAATGGCATACGAAAGGCTCTGCACAAAGAAATATTGATCAACGTTCTGAAGAAGTCAGAACAGCAGTGAGGACTCTAAATAGACAGAAGGTAAGTCACATGCTATGCAGAGAACAGGTGAATGGGATAAGAACTAATTACAATGGGAGGAACACAAGGGAAATCCTAACCACAACAATTGACAAAAGCTAAGACACAGACGGGAATCATGCAGACATCCTGTGACAGTTAAACAGCTCTGGTCAGGGAGTTCTAAGTCCACAGACAATGAGTGCAGGAAAGCAATTAAGCAGGTGGGAGAGGTCTTGCAGAACGCAGAGGGAGACAGGGAAAGCTAAGCGAGAGGCGGAGATTAGAACAGGGCAATTGCTGAGGGTGAATTAGTACTAATTAGTCGCGGTGCAACTTTACAGATTTAACTAGAGTGCTCGTTAGTGAGCTAGTAATATATACAAGGATTAGTTGGGTTAGTAGACTATGAAACAAAATATAAATAATCATCTTGTTAGTTATCAAGAACAGCAAGGCAAAGGAAGTAAATGAGAATTGAAGGAATAATATGAAACACCGGAAACCATTGAAATCACCCGAAACAAACCGAGGAGACGGACTGAACCAACTAGATCACAAGACAGGGTAGGCAAGTGCAATGAACCTGGAAATGGCAAGAACTGAAACCTGAGATTACAATAGCCAAAAAGAATAAATAAAAGACAAAATCATGAATATAAAACATGAACACAAAAACCATAAACATGACAAATGGTGCCATAGGCCTTTATGCCATTGTGTGATGCCTTAGGATAGGTGGTAGATAGACACAACTTCCCTTCCATTCTCCATGCTACATTTGTGCTACACTGCTTAGGGCATAGCACACTGTAGAAGCTCATTATGGCATTCTATGTTTGCTATTTTAAGCCTTATCTATTTTAAATTAAGTCATGGAAATTAGGTAAAATATTATGGAACGGTTTTGAAAAATCACTGGTAAAAAAGTGTGAGAACCCTAGTCGCTGAACTTTCGCCAAAGAATCAAATATCCCTGAAGGTCCCCTGATACATCGGCGAGACATCACTAATGCTTCGGAGATGCCTTGGGGAAAACAATATTTCACCTAAGCTCTGAGAAAGCATCCCCGGAGCTTCCCCGTGGATCTGGAAAGCTCCGGCGAGACCTCCCCGCCCTGTTTTTCCGACAAAACGTTGGGAACACATCGGGAATAATTTCAATGCAAGCATTGAAATTTTTCGCAGTGCTCCTGATGGTTCCCTATGGTTCCAGAAGGCTTGTGACAATCCCGAAGCTTCCCCGGGGCATCGGGGAACCTGTTCCTGACGCCTCCCGGGGTGCATCAATTTCCATCGAGAGTACATGGCTTAGGCAAAAAATGCCCAGTGTGACGGAGCCTTTATGTTGAGCTAGCAAATCGATAACTTCTACAGGAAAAAAATTTGTATCCAATCTCCACCTTTTTCAGCTTTTTATTAGTCAAATTATTTTTATTAATTTTATAGGGGGATGAAATTCTGCCACGCCAATTACATGCCAAGTTGTATTTCGTAGAAAGATGGTATTTTTAAATGATTTGTTCTTAAAGAGATGTGGTGGCTGTGGTTAGTCTTTATTACTTTTCTGTGCTCATTTTATTGTGCCATGTAGCCTTACTGTTAATTTACCGTTAATATGAGCAGAGGCTGCTGTTGGCGATGGAGGCTATAGGGTTTGTGAGAGGTTCTGAGATGTATAAACTTTGCAAATCACACATTTATTTTAATCCCAAATTAAATATGAAACTACTTTTTATAATAATGCAATGATTTTGTTAACTTTTGTAATTCCATGAGTGTCTTACATGTCAATTATGGGAGACTTTGAAAAGGTCTTAAATTCAACTGACTGAAAACCTGCAGGTACCCTGTGCTGCTGGCAGTGGTGGAGGCAGGCGCTGGCGGAGGCGGGCAGAGGCTGCTGTTGGCAATGGAGGCTACAGGATTTGTGGGAAGTTCTGAGATGCAGAACATTTGCAAACCTCTTCCAACATTCCTGGGCCTTGTATTTGTAATGTCCACCACTATTTTTTTTTAATTATTTGTAATTCCATAAATGTTCGTGCTTCACAGTATTGTTCTTGTTCCAAGAATTTACTTGTCTGTTCTATTCAGCACATTCCTGTTAAATCCATTTAGTTGTAATAGTTCTATTTAGAACCCTGCCCTGTTCTGAAAACACACATGCGTGCGTGCATGCACAAACACATTTAGTAGTTCCACACATCGAGAAGGTTTATTAATTTGATACTAATTATCCCCTCTCCCACATCAGAATCCACCACCACCCTGCCACATGACTATGCACAATGTAGTATTTCTTTTATTTGTTGTTCAAGGTTCACTCATGGTTGACTCACTCACACTTGCACCCCTCCTTGTTTAATTTGTTTATCAACTTAAATTTCTGTGCCGTCCTGTTGTCCACTGTTCAATAAAAATCTTATTGTTGATAACCTTTCCTTGCATCAGTTATTGCATTTAATCTCATTCACTCTCCTGGTCTCACCAGCTGTAGGTTACACGTATTTAGTTCATTTTATGTAAACATTAGAATTGAGAATGTCAAGGGCTCTGAAATGAGCATGGTGGTGCACCTTTGCTTTAAGGAAGAACCTGCGTGACACTGAATGATATTACCATGGTAAAGTTCTGCTGACCTGTAAGTTGTGAGTAAATCTATGAGGTAAAAGCAGACCCTGGTAATTCAATAATGAAACTAAATAAAGCTTAAATATGCAAACCTATCCATCCCCATGACAGTGTAAATACAGGGTTAAATTTACTAAGAAATTATAGCGGATCAATGGTACATATAACTAGGCCTTCTGGCTCACTGATGTGAACATGAATCTCTCCCTCCAAAAGCTATGACATGATCTTAGTAGTAAAAGCACAACCTCTATAAACATGTATGTAAATAGTGTAATTAATAAAGAGAAATGTGCGGAAATTGTGTCAGGTTTAATTTCATATTTAACGTTCAGTAACGCAAATGCTGCTGTCTGTCCCATAGGAGACAATGACAGCGCGGCGTTCCTTTGGAACTATAGCGCTTCCCCAGGAACCACGTGACCACTCAAACAATGAAGTCAATGCTTGTTGCCACTCTGAGTTATCTACCGCTCTGATCTGTAGTAATTGGACTGCATAACCTCACCTCAGGTTTTGCCCAGATCTCGTGAAGATCTCGGGACAAGCTGTTCAGAGAGGAAATCACGTTGAGGAAACCACGTGCTTGGATTACGGCAAAACCCCTTTATCTTATGTTTAGAAACTTTACAGAGGTTGAATACGGAGATCCAACATTATAACATTACTTGTATGTATTGAAAGAAAGATCAGCATAATAGGTCCCCTTTAAGCCATGCTATTACTTGATGAAATGAGAGAAAAAAATAACATCTAATTCCAAATACTTTACCATTATAGAGTAACAGGCACTTTATGAACTACCCATTTAAGCCCAGAGGAATTTAGTTTTTGTCCTGCGTTTCTTATGAGCGGGTGCTCGGGAAGTGGTATTACCGAGGGTGTACTGCATTTCTAAATTAAGGTATTCTGGGTCCCTGTTCTGCAATTTAACTGCTTTATTTTATCGACCATATTATTGTTCTACTGTAGATTTTGTTTGTTATTTCATTGCTTCTTGGTTTTGTCGAGGCTTTGATTTTGCTTGATGTGGTAGGTGCTGAGACGAGCTCATGAGGGAGAACATGGCACGTGTTTCATGATTGTCTGCTCTTGTCGCGCTAGTTAAGCGCCTGCCCACTAAATGTGCCTGTCCTAGCAGAAGCCTGACTCACTGATAATCATATTTTTTACTTATTTCCACTGAGGGAGTTAGGTGACACACAGCATGATCACCAGCACTGCTCTTCACGTTTTTCAGTCCATAGCAAATGGAGGTTAAAAAGCAGTAGCTCTGTAAATACACTGTGTGATGTTTCAGGGACTTCTCCAAAAGCTCTCCTGTCTGCAAAAACCTGGCTGTTAATGATGTAATTGATTCATGCATTTTGAATGAATCAGGCCAATCAGGTGACAGAAAGGACACAAGTCGTTGCAAGGCAATGGCTGATTGCAACATGGTCAATGGGCGCTTTTACCTTCTGGCAGACCTACAAGCTGGTTTAATGTACCTTTTAATCAGAAATGATGAAGGTGGCTTTTCCCACAGTATTCCCAAGATTTATCTATGAGGAGGAGTGCACAGTACCTGATCTACAGGTATTGTGTGTGTGTGTGTGTATATGTGTATGTGCATGCGTGTGGATGCATGGGCACATGTGCGCGTTTACGTGTGCGTGTGTTTGTGTATGTGTGCTTGCATGCGTTTGTGCGTGTGCAAGTAAAATGAAGGGAAAGCGAGAAATAGCAAGAAAGTGAAAGTGCATATTTGCAGGAGAAAAGGAGAGCAGGGAAAATATGTCAGTCCCTGTGAGAGAGAGAGAGAGAGAGAGCATGAGAGAGTGAGTATGTTTGCGTGTTTATATTTTGTCTATATTTCTCATTCATTGTTAATAGGAAAACTGCATCTGTGACACTCTGTGATCAGTCATTTTAATGGAATCAGCACATTCAGAAAGCAGCCAAACTCTGTGACAGTTTCTGAACTCAGTGCATCTGCCAAAATATTCAACAAAAGAATAATAAAACATAAGCTCAATGCATTCAACTCTGTGTGACAACAAGATATCGATATAGTGTCATGGTTATGGTTTTTGGTCACGTTTACGTTCAGGTTCTGTGTTCATGATTTTGTCTTTTATTTATTCTTTTTGGTTATTGTAATACTCAGGTTTTTGGTTCATTCCATGTCTCAGTTCCATTGCACTTGTTTCCCCTGTCTTGTGATCTAGTTGGTTCAGTCCATCTTCCCTGTCTGCGTACTCACTGACTTCGGGTGATTTCAATGAATTCCAGTGTTTAAAATACTCCTTCGACTCTCGTTTTCGTCCTTCGTCATTCTGTTCTGATTACTAACAAGACTAACATTTGTATTTTGTACTAACACAACTAATCCAGGTATATGAGATTACTAACTTTCTAACGAGCACTCAAGTTTAATATGTAAAGTTGCACCGCTACTAATTTAGACTAATTCCCTCCCCGCAATCGCCCTGTTCTAATCTCCGCCTCTCAGCTGTTTCTGTCCTCTCCTGAGTTTCAGCAAGATCTCTCGCACGTGCTTAATCACTCTCCTGCGCTCGTTATCTGTGCACCTAGAACTCCTGGACCGGAGCTATTTAAATGTTATAGGCTGTTTTTGTGATTCCCGTTCATGTTTTGTTTTTCACCAATTTTCGTGGTTAGGGCTTCCCTCATGTTATTTTCCCGTTGTAATTGGTCTGATTCTCTACACCTGATTCCTGTATAGCATGTGACCTTTCCTGTGTGTATTTAAGCAGTCTTTTCGCTCACTGCTTGTCAGAACGTTGATCAATATTTCTTTGTGCAGAGCGCCTTGTATGCCATTAAGTATTGTTTCTCTTCTTCTGGTTTTTCCGACTTTGATTCTTGCCACTGCCCTTTTTGTATTGTTTTTGTCTTTCTGGATTTTGACCAATTTTTGTATGACCACGTTTTCTGTTTGGATGCCCTGTGTATGACCCTCTACTTTGGATATCGACATGTACCTTTGCACCTCTGTTTTTCTGGTTCTGACCCTGGCCTGTCTAGTCGATTTTGTTGAATTTTGTTTTGTGGCTTGGCAATTCTTCTGTCTATTGGTTCTGACCCATCATTCATTTAAGGCAGACGATTTTTGGATTTCCCCTCTCGCGTGTGGTTCCTGAACGCACCGTCACACCATTCTTGTATTTTCTCAATTCAGTTAAACAAACAAACAAATAAGCAAGTGCTTTTGCCTATCGTTTTTGTACCTCTGCTCATCTGTCTTACTGGTTCTGACCCCCCTGCCTGTCTATTCGACAGTTTTTGGATTTCCTATTGTGGCTTGGCAATTCCTGTTTTTTTTTTGTTTGTTTTTTTTTTTACTTTGACTTTGACTCGGACTCCAATAAAGGCATACATTTTTTGGATTTCTGTCTCTCGTGAGTGGTTCCTGAACTGTACCTCACATTGGAACAATACAAGCTTCATGACCATTCTATTCAACAGTAATTATATTGCCGCTAATACTGCTACTACAACTGCCACTTTGAGTATTACAATTACTGCTTCTAATAATGAGAATAGTCCATACTGTACATCAGTTCTGCATATTCCCAGTCAGATCTGGGGATTTTAATTGAAATCCCTTTATGTTGTGATTCTGCATTCTGCTTGTCATGTTTAAGTTCTGTGCCTGGCTCTGCCATGTATGCTTTTTGTGTTTAGCGACCATTGCCTGCCTTTTGACCATTCTTAGGATCATGTATTGTGTTTTTGGTAATTCAGATTTCATGTTTTTTTTTTTTTTTTTTTTTTCATGCCATGTTTTCATTTCCATGCATTGCACTTCGTCTACCCTGTGTCTTGTGTAGGTCTTTGCCCACGGTCCCTATTCTTGCGTGCCACTCATTCGGGTGATTTATTGGTTTCTGGGTTTTCAATCTTCCTTCATTATCTCGTGTGCTTCCTTCCTCTCTCTTTTACTATCTACTAACCGTACTAACAGTTTGTTGTTTTCGATAATCACTAACCCTCATTAACATTGTATATTTTTACTAACTTACTAACATGCACTCGGGATTGTATAGCTGCACTTACTAATTGACTAACGATCTCTCAGCAGTCGCTCAATTCTATCTCCGCCCTCCTTGCCTATCCCTAATTATCTCTGCTGCAAGTTTCTGTGGGTTTCCTTTTCTTATCTTGGCACTTCAGTAGTCCTTAACTGGAGCTGTTGTTTTGTACTTAGGTTTGTCTTGTGATCCCTGTCTGCGTTTTAGCAACAGCCAAATTCATGCAATTAGTTTATTCCTCATGTGTCTCTCCCTGATCATTGTTAACCATTGATTGCACCTGTTCTCCCTGGTCATGTGTTTACCCCGGATGTGTATATAAGATGTCTGTTTGGTTCACTCTCTTGTCAGATCGTTCTCCCTAGTTTTCTCGTGCCACGTTTCTCGCCTTGATTTCTCAGTGTTTATCTTTCTGACTGGATTACCCGAATTTTGATTTTTGCCTTTGTGATTTTGGATTACTTTTGCATCTGTGTGTTTTGACAATTTTTCTGCCTGACTACGAGATCTCTGTTTGCTGTCCTGGTAACGATCCGGATTACATCCTGTGGATTTTGGCTTGTCTCTCTGATAGTACTATTCCTGTGTACCAGACCCATTTCTGTCCTACGATTACTGTCCTTGCTACCCAGGTTTTTGATACTATTTTTGCCCAACTGGATTTCGACTTTTGGATTGTGGACTTTGTACTGTTTTTCGCCCTGCGGGGGGTCACCCCCCTTTACTAATAAAACAAGCTCTACTGCATTTCCTGGTTCTCGCATCTGGTTCCTGATCGCAAAACAACATTTTATCTGTAGAGGACAGGCAGGAATTAGCTCCACACCCTTTGCTGGATGAATAATCATAGCCCTACTCAACTACTTACTACATGCTACTACTATGACAATGGAGAAGTGAACCAAGGAGCTATGAACAAGCTGAGAATGGCCAGAAGCATAAGTCTTTCTGCATCCCTTAATCTGACTGTCCCCTTAACCCCTTACCCTTTCCATGAAGGAAACTGAACCCCAAAAAACAAAGGTATTTCAATTAAAACAGGAATTTTCACTGATTCTAACGATCTATGTAACCTACTACCAAAATGCAGTAGAGAGAGATAAATCATAATTTTCTTGTCGTAATTCCAACCCTCTCGACATGGCTGGAGGCTGCCATCATTGTGAAGCGCTTATTCTGTGACGTATTCTGCGTAGGTGCATTCTTCAGCCCTTAATTACTCAATGTTATTTTAGGACAACTGTTATACAGTACATTAGTAACCAAAATTTCTTTGTTTTGTATTAATACAAGGTAATTGGGTAATCATAAAATATTTTTTAACTAAAGAGATACCCAAAAAAATTTTATTTTTTAAAAATATGAAGCAATATTTATTCCACTAACTAACACCAGCAAAAGTGAAGTCACCTTCACGAATATTCTTGTTGACGTTTGCCAGTGAATGGAATATGGCCAACTGCGACGCAAAAAAGCTGTATTAAAGATCCCAGTAGCTTTCAGGGGCGGTGAACAGTGAAATTTACTTACCCCATTGGCAAGGTAGTCAAAATTACCTAAAATCAAGGACGAATGCCTTGTCTCACTCAGAAAATGGTGATAGAAATAAGTGTTTTAAGTCTTAAAATAAGTTAAATTTCCCGTTCTTGAAAATCACTTTTTGCAGTGTGCAATTCCAGTGCTTCCAATCCCTTAGTAAAGACAAGCCTGAGAATTCCCGAGTCATAATTGATTTCCATGTCACTAGTGGCGAAATCCACCGTAATGCACGTGAAACTGATTAGCTTGATGCACAACGACTTAAATTCCGGAAGTGAATTTCTTCAGTGCGCGTTGATTGAATAGTATTGCTGTGTTAACTTGACCGAGGCTTATGACCCTCTGATGAGATGATTACTCTGACGTTTTCGCCGTTATAAGAAACGTCAATGAATGTCCGTACGCTATCAAATAACCCCCTGATTTCTTCGATTCATTGTACCCTGGTTGATCATATTTGCCGTCAACCGAATAGGTTATATTGAATCATATGCTTAATACCAACGTTGATCAGAGGAAGCGCTAGTTAACTCTGGCTACTCCTTTCCTCAGCTTCATCTTTGCTCCTGTCCCGTTAAAACACTGATCACTGCACAGCACAGATCAATGGGACAGAAAAGTCCCCCCAGCTACTTACCAGCTACTGCATGTTATTTTGCGTGCCGTGCTGATTAAAAATGCCCCTAGTTAACTTATATGCAGTAATTCTGGTCAGAATGCTTGTCGTCACTGTCGGGCGCAAACCTCCTATGTCCAAAACTGTTACTTTTCAGGAAATAAAGAAAAACCGCGTGGTTTTGTAATAACTGGACACGACGTCATCAAATTTGGTATTCTGTCTTTACATGTAGTCAGATATTTGAATGTGTCAATACTTTATAAATATTTTATCCACATCAAGCTCACATGGAATTAGGAGGTTTGTGACCAACGAAAGTGGAGATACAAGGTTTTTGCCATCACTGATTATGACGGCCGCAGTGGCTGCAGTAGTTCATTGCATTACGGTATCATCAACTTAGAGATAGGAGCGCTTTTGGAAACTCTTACGCCCTGAGCAAATCTTGAAATAATGAAGATGAAAAAAAACGAGGCATCGCGTTGCGAAGCAGAAGTGCGGGTTCGCTCCCCGCCTCATATCAACCAGCAGTGGCCGTATCTACCAGCAGTGCTCGGCAGCTCTTTTCAGAAGTAGCGCGCAATTGGCCAATGCGCTACAGGGATGCAAATTGGGAAGGGTCTGCAGGGAAGGTTTATGTAGATTAGAGTTCCCCTAGGTGCCTCCAGTTGACCAGACAGGCCCTCATAAAGAAGAATCTAGGCTGCATGTAAAGATGGCGCAATTCCTTCTACTGCCTTTACAAAAGATTGAGTAATGAGTTTGAACATGGCAGCAGCCGAGAGGAATGTGTCAAAGGACATACTTGCAAACTGTGAAAGTGTCCCTGATATGAGGAAAGGGGCCGGACATGTGGAAAAGCCAAGGTGATCATGCAAAGTTCCCTGATTAATTATTCCAGATTGGAGATACTGCATTACAAAAAAAAAAAACAATTTTACTTTAAAATGTGTCGGCATCCAGCCATTAGACCGGTGTACTCTGATTACTGGACGCTTTCACCTGCTAATGACTCACCGTGTGTGTAGAAGTTTGTTTCCTGAGGAAGGCTGGACACCCAAATGTGTTTAAATAACAGTTTTGATTATGTTCTGTCTGTAGAGATTGCCATAGAATAAATGTGCTTCGTCTTTTTTTTTAAATAAGTATAACTTTCAATGAAGTATCTGATGATAGCTAGCGAGAGACAGGCTGTGAATAACGTTGCTCTGGTAATTTCTTATCACATCGCTGGCAAGTGCAGTACTTTGACACGTTGTTAAAATCGATGAATCAGGTACACTGCATACTTTTTGATTGAATTTGCAGTAACCGAAGCCTTATATGAAAACACTTTGAGCTGTTTACCGCAGTGAAATACAACAGTAATGTATCCGCTCCTCTTGTTGATGTACTTTAAAATATAGCGGAGGGGTGGGGGTGGAGTTAGGATGTTTGGTCGACAGTTTCAGGATCCAATGGAGTTAGGAGGTCTAGTCACAGGCGGTTTTAAATACTTTCAGTGGTTAAATATTTGTAAAACCACATTCAGACATAAAGGGTGACCAATAGTATTGATTTTTGGAAAAAAATTAAAATCATGATTTTTGGACATAGGAGGTTTGCGCCCGACAGCGACGTTGTGTTACTTCGGTAAGCATCAGTGTGGCCGTTTCATCATAACGTTGCCCGATTGTAGCCCCTACAGTTAGTATTCGCTTCACTTATCCATGACCCGAATCAGCCGGATACTTCACAAATTTCTGAGCAGGCTCTCTGGTGCTGCCACGAAAGCAATGCGAAACGCAGAAGCTCTACTGGTTTACAAATGATTTCTCTGCACTACCTTGACATAATTTCATCCCCCTTAAGAAGTTATTGTGGCTAATAAAAAGCCGAAAAAGGCGGAGATTAAATAGGTAATTCTTTCCTGTAGAAGTGATCAATTCACTAGCTCCACATAAGCAACTTGTCAGTGCTAACGGAACTTAAGGTCAGCAAAACCTGTATTATGTTCATAAGATTATCGAGCTCTCTCTAGCTGTCGCGTACTATCCATAAAGCTGCTTTCACATCAGAAACGAAACAACTTTTGCGCAGGACAGATTAGCCTACATTCAAAGTCAATGCAAAAACGCCAATATACGTTATCGGTACGTCAAGCAGCTTTCCAACCAGACGCGAAACAAATTTTTCGCGTGACAGATTACATTCAAAGTCATGACTGCTTATCAGCTACTGCACGTTAGGTCACGTGTTCTGCAAATGAAAAATGCTTCTGGTTAACTTATATGCAGCAATTATGATCAATATGCTGGTGTTACTTCAGTAAGCATCAATGTGACAGTTTCATCATAACATTGCCTGATTGCAGCCACTACAGTTGACGCTAAACGAAGAGGTGCTGTATGTGTCTGCCAAGTTGGGCTGCAGTTAGACCAGATATAGATTTTGCAGAGGTTGGGGTGCGTTTTTGGGTGCTTATGAAAGGATCGCCTTACTTATCCATGACCAGGTCAGCCTGATACATCTCCCATGTCTGGGCAAACTCTCTGATTATCAGCGAAGGTACCCCAGAGCTTTTCAGAGCATTGGGAGCCATCCCCGATGTTCCACAGGCATTGTTTGGGGGACATTCCCAGAAGCTTTGTGACCATAGCGGAAGCATCAGTGAACATTCACCTGACCATCCCTAAAGCGTAATACGTGCAATTTCTAATGGGACTACTCCATTTTGTTTGGCAAAAACACTGGGAGCATCGGGAGCCATCGGGAGAAAATTTGTCTATTTCCACATTGCCAATGATTTTTCCCCAGTGGGACCTACACATAAGCAACTGTTCACGCTAACAGAATTTACTGTCTATAAAACCTGTATTGCACATTAACCTTTGTCTCTGTTGTTGTTATGAACACTTGATTACTCACGCATGATAGTTTGCTTGTCATGCTTCTTAAAAATGGTCCTAGTTAACTTATATGCAGTAATTCGGATTAGTATGCTTGCGTTATTTTGGTTAGCATTAAGGTGGTAGTTTATCATAACATTACCTGATCGTAGCTGCATCAGGTAAAGCTAACCGGTGTTTACGTGTCTGCAAAGTTGGTCTAATAAGGCTGTAGTTAGACCAGAAGTAAGTTTTGCAGTTTTGGGGTATGTTTTGTTTACTGCTGCTTTTGAAACTATCATTTTACTTCTCCGTGACCAGGGTCAGCTGGGTAACTTTGCCAATATGTGAGCTAGCGCTCTGATACTACCGCAGTGAAAGCAATCACGAAACACACAAGCCATGACGTGTCTGGTATAAAAAACAATTTATCTCGATTGCCGCTACGGAATTTCATTCCCCTTTAAAAACAGTTATGGCTAATAAAAAGCCGAAAAATATGAAGATTGGATACGGAATTCATTACGGTACAAGTTATCGATTTGCTTGCTCCACAGTGCTTACACTGTTTGTGTGTGTTTTGCTACAAGCTCATTCAGTAGCTTGGTGTCAGAATTGTGTTTTGTTTTGATAGAAATAGTCATCAGGAGCTTTTAGCAAAGTTTTTTCTGGATAAGCGGGTATATAACATGACTTCATTACAATACAGCTATAACCACACGCATTCAAGCCGAGACAGTACAGATAGTGGAAGGGATGCAAAAATGTGATTGGTTGATGGTGGCCATCTTGTTTGAGCAATCACCTAGTCATTATAGGTATCTATTGAGCCCCTGACCAACATGAGGACTGCAAAATTTTAAGTTGGTTTCAAAGTAACAACAATGTTATTGCAATAACACCAACTATGAACTAATTTACTCAAAATTTGGCATGATTTTGTCTAATGGCCTTTAGATGAGGGATGTAAAATTTGTTGGACATTGCATTCAGGAATTAGAATTCATTATAGCAATGATTACACCCACAAAATTCATTGGCTAACTGCAGCAACTTTTTTTAATGTGGTAACTTTTGGTACATAACATATAATGAACTTAATCAGAAGATGCTTTTACCAAATTTAATGCAAATGAAAGGAGGATTTAAAGTTTCAATGATTAAAAAAAATTCAAAATTGTGGAACATATTCTCATAAACATATATGTATATAGATTTGTATGGACTCACAGAGTTCAGATAAAAAAAAATTCTGAGACCTAAAATTGAAAAGGCATAAGCCAAAGCATAAAGATTGTTTTTATTGTGTCAGCTTATGGTCAAGCGATGTAAAATTTCAAAAATAGTAAAAGGCACAATTCTAGCAGATGCTTGATATGTGTGCAAAGTTTAATGGAAAAACATCAAGCATTTTTTAAGTTGTGCTCTGACAAAAAATGTTTACAGATGGACAAGCAGACAAACAGAGCAATAGCTATATTCCCCGCATTACGTACATGCAGGGGGGATAATAAAAATAAAAAATGCTCAACAGAGCCTCAGACTCATCAATTCTCCATCATCGTTAGTTCATCTGAGTGCCTGTTTTCCTGCAGTGGGCCTGCATGACTGATTTCTTTAACATTTCCCCATTGAGCAGGGCCAAACTACAATGAGCCCCATCACGCATGATGAGAGCAGACCTTTGGAAGAGGGCTGGATAACAATGTATGTTAAATTGCGTGCTGTCACGTGTGCAACAAATCCTTTCAGTAATCAAAGTCAAACTGTCCCTGTCTCATAAGCAGAAGGCATAGCTATTGTGCAATCAACCGAATCTGTCATGGGCAGCCAAGCCAAGCAAGCGAACGATCTCAGAGTTAACCTTTCAGAGAGAAACATCTCTAACAGATGATTCCACCACTGAAACTATGAAATGCTGCACCTTGCCTTCACTGCCTTGAATCTATTGGACCCTGAGCTTTAATTTCACAGTGTTGACTCAGATGACCCTAGAGCTTTAATTTTACTTCAATAAATATGTGTAACCAAAACTGCTGCTTTCACAGAACAAATACTGTGTATCAGACGGTGAATTGGTGGCTTGGAATTCTGCCATTCTAAAGCCGTATACACCGTGACACTGAGCAAAGACTTTACAAATAGGAAAGGTAAATGTGTTTCCCAATGGAATGCATCACAAAGGACATCTGATAGAACTAAACCCACAGGATAAAAAAAAAAAATTGCCAGTACTCTACAGAGATGATCAAACCCAAATGAACAGAAGTTTCTCAGACCAAATCGGGAAATGATGAACACAAAAGTAGCTCCTAAACTCTGCACCAGTAGATAATCAAGCTCATGAAGATATGACTTTCAACTAAAGAGCATGTGGCTTACTTACTCATATACTGGAATGACACAGAGAGTGAAGTCCATAATCTGGATAAAAATCACCCATTCTGGCATTTATTCAAAAACATGGCATGGAACAGGATACTTTGAAACAACTGCTCCTGCAGAAATTCAGACATATTATTTTTCTTCATACTATGAAGAGGAATTAAACAGTACAAAAGAAGTGACTATGCCTGATCCATTGTGCGAGAGACCGGTTGGAAGGTTTCAGGACTTTTCAACCCCAGATTTTTCATCCCGTAATTTTTCATTCCTGGACTCTTTGTCCACAAGGCAGATGGACAGATGACGGACGAATCACCATGATGTAAGGTTAAGGTGAGGGATATAATGCAGGAGAGAGGCCAAAGCATGACTGGGGAAGATGAATCCAGGGATGAAGAGTTCAGAGACAAAAAAAATTCACCAGGACGAAAAGTCCTGAGAGAAAAAGTCCATGGGGATGAAGAGACCAGGGACGAAAATTCCTAGGGGATTAAAAATTTGGGGGGGAAAAGTCCAGGGACAAAGAGTCCCAGAGCCCTGTTAGCAAACTGAGCTACAGTATGACAATGGTGAAATAGGAAGGGGTATTAATAGAGCTACTAGGGATATGAGATTTAGGGTTAAAGGTTACAGTATTGGTATTGTTGTTCAGTATGCACTTAATGTCCCTTTGGACAATAGCGCCTGCCAAATGTGTGTAATTTAATGTAATGTTCAGCTGGAGGTACAGTACAAAAGCTCTTAAAGTGGGGGGGGGCCTCTCTCTCATCCACCTCCATTCTATCCCCACCTGTTCACATACCAACCTCTCCCACTAATCGAACAGAAGAATTAGAAACGCTCTCAAATTATTGTTTAGAAATATCAGCTTTGAAGCTTGTGAAAAGATGAGAAGAGAAATGAAAACATCTTGTTGCTTTCATGGTGATTACTGCCATATTTGTAAATTTTTGTATTTCCCCCCAAAAATTGAGACCATAAGTTATAACCCCAATTCTAAAAAATAGCACACTATCGCGAGCAGGACCCCTCAGCCTTGCGCTTGCCCAGCCATGGTGGCCATGTTGATTATTGCAGCGGGACAGAAGTCGATCGGGAGCTTCCTCTAACCACCCCCAACATACCACCAGAAAATGAGAGCATTTGGCCAGGCGTTTTTCAGCTATCGTCCGCAAACAAGAAGTTAACGGACAGACAGGCAGACGGACGCCATGACAATGCCCCTCCACGACTTTCGTCGGCTGAGGGGTAAAAAATTGGGATGCTGTGTACATTGTAAATAAAAAGAGATTGTTGTAATTTGGAAATTTTTACACATTTTACCATTTCATGAAAAATGCTAGCTCATTTTGAATTTGATGGCGCCACACATCTCAAAAAAGTTGGGAGAGGGGCAACAAAAGGCTGGAAAAGTAAGTGGTACAGCTGTAGGAGCATTTTGCATCTAATTAGGTTAATTAGCAACAGGTCAGTAACATGACTGGGTATAAAAAGAGCATTTTAGAGTTGCGGAGTCTCTCAGAAGTAAAGAAGGAAAGAGATCCACCGATCAGCAAAAACAATTTCAGAAAAATGTTCTCAATGTAAAATTGCGAAGACTTTAAATCAAAAGTACATAATATCATCAAAAAAATAATAGAATCTGGAGAAATCTCTGTGTGCAAGGGATAAGTCCGAGGGTCAATATTGGATACTTGTGATCTTTGGGCCCTCAGGCAGCACTGCATAAAAACAAGCATAATTCTGCACTGGAATACACTGCATGGACTCAGGAACATTCCGAAAATCATTGTCTGTGTTAACAGTTTGCCATTTTTGTATTGCAATGCAGGCTAAAGCTGTATCATCAAAAGAAGAAGCCATATGTGAACACGATCCTGAAATGCCGCCATCTTCTCTGAGCCCAAGTTAATTTAAAATGGACTGAGGAAAACTGTTCTGTGGTCTGATGAATCAAAATTTGGAATTCTTTTTGGAAACGACAGACGCAGTGTCATGTGGTCTAAGAGAGGAACCATCCAGCTTGTTATAATCGCACAGTTCAAAAGCCTACATCTCTGATGGTATTGGATTGCATTAGTGCCTATATGGCGTAGAGAGCTTACACATCTGGAAATATATTATCAATGCTGAAAAGTATGTAGAGGTTTCACAACAACATATGCCATATCCCATCCAGGCAACTTCTCTTTCAGGGAAGGCCTTGCATATTTTAGCGATACAATGCCGAACCACATACTGAATCCATGGGACACAACAGCATGGCTTCGCAGTAGAAGAGTCTGAGTGCTGAACTGGCCTACCTGCAGTCCAGACCATTCACTAATAAAAAACATTAGGCGCATCATAAAACAAATAATCTGACAAAGAAGACCCAGGACTGTTGAGCTAGAATCCTACATCAGACAAGAGTGGGACAATATTCCTCTCCGAAAACTTCAATTGGTCTCTTAACTTCCCAGACATTTACAGACTGTTGTTAAAAAAAGAGGGGATACTAAACAATGGTAAACGTGTCCCTATCCCAACTTTTTTGAGATATGTTGCTGCCATCAAATTCAAAATGAGCGAATATTTTTCATGAAATGGTACAATGTCTCACTCTCAACATTTGATATGTTATATTGAGAATAAAATGTCAGTTTATGAGATCTGCAAATCATTTCATCCTGTTTTTATTTACATTTTACACAGAATCCCAACTTTTTTTGGAATTGGGGTTGTATATACAGCATGGATGTATCCTATAAAGAATATGAGAAATATAATATTCATGAATATCTTTACAGAGCGACACATAAATCATCCAGCCCTGTTGTTTAAGGCGTGGAATAAAATAAATAATTCAAGTGCTTAGCCAACATTTTTCTATTGACTTAGTGCCAAATTGTTTTGGTGTACATAAGGAAAAATCCTATAGCTAAACAAAAAAATTGCATCATGTCAACTGATTCATGACTGACTTTAGAAAATAATTGATTCATATAATTGCATTTTGGGTTTGGGAGGAACATCAAGTTTGAAACTCAAATCCTGTAGTTCACTCCAAACTTACAGGTCTTCAGACTTACTTTTCAAAAAAGGGTTGAGAGGGTTTTTTTTTTTCAATTCCACGGATAATTACAAAAGTATATAAACATGGAGAAAATTAAAATGGATGAAAAGAAATAGAAAAGAGTAAAAGAAAACGGACACATACATTCAGCACAATCCATCAGTATTTGGGCAGGTATGATGTAAAACTGGCTATAATTAATAAATTATTATTTTTATTTGGGAATTCAAATCCAAGCTGAATGTAGAGTGTCCAGTCAGTGAACTGATGCTCGTATGTGACCCGTGCTGCCATCTCAGGAGAGTACAGGCTGTTCTCAGGTCTCCAAGGAAACATGCATCTGTCGGCCACCGCTTCTCTTTACTCGTAAGCCCTGTCCTAGCAGCAAGCACATAATAACAGAGGAAACCCATACTTGCCCTTGCCTAGAAAACAACCAGATGAAAAGTAGGAGATGCTTAAGCGACGAACAATGCTGACCCAAACTGTCTATATCCCATCCATATCCCTGAGCAGCACAAAGCCAATCATGCACTGCTTTCGTGAGGCTTCCAACCGCAGTCAGCGCAGGCACAGATGGATTCAATTCAAGGCCAAGGATGGATTCAATTCAAGGCCACCCGCGCACCGCAAGCAGGGCCTTCAGTGACAGAGAGCCAAACCAGCAGCAAATGGCTTGTATTCTGAAGATGGATGCAGATCCCCTCAAATTCAAGCCTGTGATTTAGTGTTTGATTGGAAATCAAGAGATAAAAGAGCAAACTGAAATTGTGCCATGATCCAAACACTTTTGAAATGCAACTTCTTATCCAACTGGGAACAATATGGTGGGGCGCAAATGTATTCGGACAAAAAGATAAAGGGTTTACAGCAAGGGTCCCCAATCTTTCCCAGAAAGGGCCGGTGTGCAGGCTTTCATTGCATCTAAGGAATTATACACCTGATACTACTAATCAACCCTGGACTCTTTGCTAATAAGCTTGATAAGTAGCATCAGGTTTGTAGCTGCTTGGTTGCAATCAAAGCCTGCACTCACACTGGCCTCCTCTGGGAAAGAGTGGGGACCCCTGGTTTACAGGGTTATAGTTCCAATATGGTTTCCTCTGCATGAAAGTAAATACACTAAGATTTAAGTTGACATTCTGCACGTATACGCGATGTCTTTCAAATTGTGCCATAGTACAAATGCTTAAGGACTTAACTGTTATGATTCTGCTGCTGCCGGAGCGTGTTTTTGTAATGTTTCTGATTTTGTCCATGCCATGTGTTGTATTTTGACTGTCTTTCTTTGTTATGTCCTTGCCTGCCATTTCCTATATTCACTTTAGTTATCATTCTGGTTTTTGTAATTCTCATACCCTGCATTGCACATTGTCTCCCCAGTCTTGTCTTGTGTTCTGAGACAGTTTTATTCCCTAGTCTTGTGTGCCACAGTTTCAGGTGATTTCATGGTTTCTGGGTTTCCAAACATTCCTTCCAATCTCATTTGCTTCCTTCCCCTTACTATTCTATCTTTACTAACAATACTAACCGTTTATTATTTTCGGTAAATTACTAACACTAACTGACATTATTTATAGTACTAACTTACTAACAAGCACTAGGGATTGTCTAGTTGCACTTTACTAATGGACAAACAAGCTCTCAGCACTCTCTCTGCTCTTGGCTCCGCCCCTTGCCTTCACTCAGTTTACTTTGCTGTGCTTCAGCGGATTCTCCGCACTTAGTTAATCACTGTTCTGCCTCTCACTCTGTGCACTTTAAAACTCACAAACCAGAGTCGTCTGTTTGTCATAGGTTGTCTGTGTAATCCCTGTCCGCGTTTTGGCTTTCGCTAATTTCATGTGGTTAGGTACTTCCTCTCGTTTATTCCTTTGTTAATTAGTCTGATCCAGCTCACCTGTTCCCTATTGTAGCATGTGACTTCCTGTATGTGTATTTAAGTAGTCATTTCACTTCCAGCTCTTGTCACAATGTTTTCCCTATGCTGCGATCGTTTATGCCTTGCACTCTGTGTTATACTTCTGACTAGAACGTCCCGGATTTTGATTTTGGCTTTACCTTTGATATTCCTGTGCCCATGTACCATCGTTTGCTGCCCTGCAGGAGTGTCCACCCCGATACAATAAATATCAAGTTTACTGGATATTTTTGGTCTCGCTTCTGGTTCCTGAACGCTACGTCACAGTAACTAAATACTTGTAATGTGTTTTTCTACCCCTAAAGTTCATTCTTCAAAATACCATTAAAGCTGCATGAATTTAATTGCTGTGGCATTTGTCTAAAATAACACCCCCATGGTCTGACTCAGAAAGCTGGATAAAATATAAATATATCAAAATATACCTTTAATGGCTGGTGTCTGCCTCAGCCTCAGAAGGATTGCAGAGCCAAGCAGTTGACTATATCAAATCAGGGACATGCTTTGCTCATCCAGCACAAGTTTCCCTGAGGCTTTCCTTTAGTCCAGCCTCTGTACGAGTCTATTTGCCTGTGGTGTTCATCAGGGCCAGTGCCTGCCTAATTCATCAATCTATCTACTGTCACTTCAGGATGGCCCCCAATACCATTGAAGCTCAAAAGAAACATTAGCTAGCACTAATCTCAGTGGGCCTATTTGTGATGGTGCGTTCAGGAACCACACGCAAGAGAGGGAAATCCAAAAAACGTATGCCTTTATTGGAGTCCGAGTCAAAGCCAAAAAACACAGGAATCGCCAAGCCACAATACGAAATCCAAAAACAGTGTCGATTAGACAGGCAGGGGTCGGAACCAGTAAGACAGATGAGCAGAGGTACAACAACGATAGGCAAAAGGTTGTAGTCAATGAACGAAGCCAAGAGTCATACACAGGGTATCCAAACACAGAAATCGTGGTCATACAAAAATTGGTCGAAATCCAGAAAGACAAAAACAATACAAAAAAGGCAATGGCAAGAATCAAGGTCAGACAATCCAGTAGAAGCGAAACAATATTCAATGGCATACGAGGCGCTCTGCACAAAGAAGTATTGATCAACGTTCTGACAAGAGCTGTGAGTGAAATAACTGTTTATATAGACAAGAGGAAAGTCACATGCTATGCAGGGAATAGGTTAATTGGATCAAACTAATTACAAAGGAATGAAAATGAGAAAGTTCCTAATCACATAAAATAGGCAAAAGCCAAAACGCGGACAGGGATCACGAGACAGCCTATAGACAAAACAAACAGATCCGGTTAGGGATTTCTACCTGCACAGAGTGAGTGGCAGAACAGTGATTAGACAGGTGCAGAGAATCTGCCAGAAGCACAGCAAAGTACATTGAGTGAAAGCAAGAGGCGAAGACTAGAACAGGGCGAATGCTGAGAGATCGTTAATCAATTAGTAGAGTGCAGGTATACAATCCCTAGTGCTTGTTAGTAAGTTAGTACTATGTACAATGTTAGTCTTGGTTAGTAATTTAACATAAACAACAAACTGTTAGAATTGGTTAGTAATCTAGAAAAAGCAAGACAAAGGAAGTAAATGAGATTGGAAGGAATGTTTGAAATCCCAGAAACCATTATATCACCCAAAAGTGTGGCACGCAATACTGGGGCTGTGTGCAATCACATGACATGAGACCAGACCGGGGGAGACAAAGTGCAATGCATGGGTGGAATCAAAACATGGACCGGAATGTGACTGCAGGAATGGAATATGGCAAAATACAAAACATGGAGAAACTAAACTAGACGATACATGAACAAATCTAAGCAACCAAATCACAATACATAATTCAAGACATGGTCAGACATAGCAAAGATCCAAATCCCAATCAGATAGAATGTGAAGAAACATGGCAAAACAGATCAAGGACATGGCAAAGCAGATCAGAATCATGACAGTCAGAGCAGAATCATAACACTATTAGCTGTTTTCACGATACATCTCCCAGTTTGAGGAAAATAGTTTCCAAGCCACCAATTCCACCAAGAATCAATTATGCTAGGCATAGGCAACAAAGCAGCGAGACTGGCTCTCAGCAAAACTCTGTCCATTCAAACGAACCTGACAAATCAGTGACACTCCTGAGGTTCCTGCAAACTGTTTTGCCTCCAGTCTTTAAAATGTCTCCGGTTTATCTTAGTTTATAGTGGGTCTGCATAAGGGCTGGTGGCAGATATCATGTTTTTTAAATGGTCGTTCACAGCAAAACTGCAATTATAGCAAATATGAAATTAAATGAGACAGAAAAAAATATAACACACGATTTTACTCAGTATCCCCTTAGTTCAATATATCAAATTCACACCAACGCAAGATCATGATACTGTCCCACTCAACACTTCCACGATTCCTTATTTTGCAGAAAGCAAAAGTTTGGCATTCTGTCAAACTCCTCTTTTCAAGTGTGAATCTGGAGGATACAAATGTTCTGTTTCCACACAATAGAATCATATGCTTTCAATACGCCACACAGAGATCAGAAGTACATTAGTGAATGTTAGACTAAAATCACAGAAATACTGATGCCATGGAGAATATCCAAGGCTGGCTCCTCTGTGGAGAGATCAGTACATTTGCATTCCTCTCAAGTTTGCTTCCCCGGTCTGCTGAGTACTTCTCTGAGAACAACAATGAGCTGTACTGGGAAACATGCAGAGAGTGCTTTGGGATGCAGAGCCGAGGAACAGCTTCAAACGATGGGTAACTGTATGTGAGGGTGTGTGGACACACACACGCAGTTCAAGAGCACGTTGTTTTGCCGGCGTCGTGTTCTTTCATCATCCAAACACAAGAGCTGAAGTTCAAGCACCGGTACCAGTGCAAGCTCTATAGTACATAAACGATAAGACATGCTGAAAAGCCTTTTCATCGAAAAACCAGGTAAAATATGCAAACACAGATAAGGTACTAATTTTTGTGTTTCTCAGGAGCATTTTGTCCGAGTTAAGGAGCAGAGTTTGTTCTTGTATCTACATCCAAGTGAAAAATGTGCGGTTCCTTTTCTGTGAGTAAACAGAGGAAGGCATGTTACTGGTAAGCAAGCAAGCACCGACTCCACTGTCATTGCACACATGGACACGGTCACAATGCATTACTGGACCCATTCTCAGAACACCCATTGGGATAAGATTCATGAATGCGGTTATAATGGCTGTAATCGATGCATGTATCACATAATGACCAAGAAGCTCAGCATGATGTGAATGCTCAACACAGTGGCAGTAATTTGCCCTTTGTGAACCAGAGGGAGATCTGCCTCTGGAGGGGTCTTAAAACTACATAATGCCCAGCCTCAAGGTGATTATCTGGCTTATAAATAAAAGGCATAATTATGATTGAATGAAAATTTCCAGTGCGATAAAATTGGCTATTTTGAAATGCGAGCACTGTAGACAAAAAGGAAAATGAATAATCAGCATAATGCATGAATGGGGTAATGACTGAGCTGGGTATTATGCAGTTTGAATGTTCTTCCTTTGGGAAATTGCCCTCGGTTCTGCAGGGGCAATTTACTATCTCCATGAAGGCATTCACAATGTCCTGCCCCTCAGCCATTATCTCTTACATGTTTGGATCACAACCATTATTGCCACACTCTTAATGCATACAAATTCCATTAAATTACTGATAAGTTTTGATATGGGACTATTATAGCTACTATTGATCTTACAGCATCAGTCTTGGCGTTCAATCAAGCAAAAACCTGGCTGTGATAAAAGTGAGAATTTCACTGCACAATAATGGTAACCTTGGTTTACAAAGTGAATATCACACCTGCATATTTGTGTGACAAAGAAGTTTGGCTTCACTACAGCAATGAAAAGCTCCATTAATCACAGCACAGCTTAATAAACACCAATGCAGGTCTAGATTTCTTTACTTTGAAAACTGAAGGTAGACAGCATTTGGTTGGTTGTGGGTAGCCTGACACAGTTGTGTGGAAAAGGTATTAGCTACTTCTCATTGTCTTCTGTTATTGCATAATTGTTACAATTAAATGTTTCAGATCATGAAACTAATTTTAATATTGCAGAGATAAACTGAGTCAACTCAAAATGCAGTTTTTAAATGATGGCTTCATTTATTCAAGGTAAAAAAGCTATTCCGGCCATACCTGGCCTTATGAGGAAAAATAATTGTGTTGCTAACTCAACCAATTGAGAAATTTAATTGACATTTGCGCTCAATTTTACTGGACACACAGGCATGAATCACTCAAAGCCCTGTTGAAACAAATTGTCACTGAAGTAGAACCTGTCCGGCATTGTGACGTAGTCAAAAAGCAGCACATGATGGCACTGTTGTGTTTTTGCTCTGTTTGTCTGCCTGTCTAGTGCGTTTTCAGTTCCTGCCATGTTTCTGCCATAGCCACGCCCATAGTTCCATCTGTCCTTGTTTATTCATGCGTCTTTCTATTTTCTAGCTCCGGTCTGGTCTGCCAGTCAGGACCCACCTCTCCAGTCCGTGTTCCAGTCTGTTTTGTTCCTGCGTGCTGCACCTTTCATTGCCTTAGTTTGGCTGGTGGTGTCTCCACTTCCTTCACTGCTGCTCTGAATCTTGGGCTGTTCTAAGCTCGATTGCCTCTTGATTGTTTTTTACTCATTACTAACATTTACTGACTCACACGGGAGGTGTTCTTTAGACAGGCACACACTAATCCTCACTAATTTAGATAGGGTATCGATTGTCATGATTTCCCACATTTGCTATTTTCTAGATCTCGTTTGCTTTTCTGTTAACAGTCTCACACCTCCTTCTCTGCTCCATCTTACATTGGTACTAAGCTGGACACGCCCATTCTCTTAATGGGCTTCTTAAGTCTCACTGCTTGTCCCATGTCTCATGCTTCTGTGCCTTGCCCCTCTCTCGTTTTGCCCAGGTGTTTCTTGTTTCCCTGATCCCGCCCCCGAGCCCATGTATTCTGAGGTGGAGCTCCAATATGGCAGACTTGTTTTGCCACAGTGTTCTTCAGTGCTTATCAAGTTCTTGTTCTTTGCCGTCGTTTCTGTGCCTCTGAAATGAAGCACACTAGAAAGCCACCCATTTATGGAAAAGGAGAAAAAAAAGGTTTTGGAGTGGCCTTCTCAATGTTCTTACTTGAATCTGATTGCGATGCTGTGGTATGACCTTCAACAGGCAGTTAATGTTTGAAAATGCTTCAAAGAGGCTAAATAAGACCAATTGTGTAAAAAGAGTGGGTCAAAATTCCTCCACAGTACTGTAAAAAAATTCCGTGCCACTTATCTCAAACGTTTGATAGCACTCGTTACTGCCATGGGTGGCACAACCAATTATTAGGTTTGAGGGGGAATTTTTTTTTTTCCATCAGGGTGAGATATGGCCTCCTTTGCCCAGTCTCTCGATCCGTTTGTCCTCTCCATTCTCCAGTCCTCTCCTTCCCCTTTTCTTCCAATTTCTCCAGGGCTGACTTCAGGCAATTGAGTCCCCCCTTTTTTGGAGTGGAGTTCTGCCCAAGGTTGCTTCCAGTCAGGGAGTTTTTCCTCGTCAATTCTGCCTTTTGGCTCGCTCCTTAGGAGTTCTGGTTCTGTTCAGAGTAAAGCACTTTGGGTCAATCTCAGTCGCAAAAAGTGCTTAACGAATAAAATTGAATTGAATTCAAGAAAGGTTTTGGATAACTCCTTACCTTCAATAAATGGAAACAATTATTTGTAAGCTGCATTTTTTTGTTAACTCATTTTGTTTTTGTCTGATATTAAAATTATTGGGATGATCTGAAACATATAAATATAACAAACAAGCAAAATATAGAAGAAATTGGAGAAGGGAGCAATTTTTTTTTTTTTTCACACGACTATTCATAACCAATTGTTCAATCCAACCACATCATATTCCAGGCTCAGCCATGGCCCAACCTGCAGGGACTCATAGAAGCTGAAGTACAATAATGAAGCATCATTGTAAAAATGACACCCATTTACTTAGACTAATTAACAATCCCACCCCGGAATTCTACTCCAACAACCTCCACCATATCCAGACCCCTCCCTCACAGCTTCACCTCACACCCCAAAACAGACAAGAGGCCAGAGACATAACTTTTTCAGCTCGCCCCAAAGGCCTGAGCATCCATATCTAATGCCAAATGGAGCAAAGCATGTCCACACCAGTAGCACTGGCACTGTCACCCACTGAAATAATTAACAACCTGCTGTCAGAAATGCACAGATGCATCAGTGAGCTTGAGTGAGGAAAGCCTTAAAGGGGTTCAGCAGGTCTGCACCCCATAAAGAGCAGCACCTGATGGGGAGAGAGAGGGAGTCTGCAGAAGTATTTTTTACAAATTTTTTTTATTATTTTTAAATGAGACAGAGTCATCCTAATAGCTCCCAAAGTCTGCTTTGCAAAACAGGTTGTATTGAATCATTTTGCCGCAGTAAAACAGAATGCGTTCTGGGCCCGGAGAGATGAATACACATTTTGTCATGAAAAATGGCTGTTGGTATAACTCCAAAGAAGTGGGTATGAAGATTGAAGAAATATTTCACAGCTGCTACCTGGGCCATACGCTGAGTGGCACACACTGCACTGGAGAATAAGACAGGAATCAGACAGCATCATTTTTCTGGCAGGGAGGAGAGTTTAGAGGTGAGCTAACACTCAAACGTCCATGGGTGTGTTTCGCAAAATCGCAAATGCTAACTCACATAGTTGAAACCACGGACTGTGAATGGACAAACTATGTAAGTTGCTAACATAGTTAGCTACTATGCACTTGGGAAACGCATCCTGGAACACAACCAGCACAGGAGCTGAAGGGGGAAAAGCACAAATATAGAAATTAAGAGTCTTATAAACTTCCCTGCATTATAGCACAGATATCACACTGCTAACGAAATGCACGGCCACTGCTCTCAGCTGAGGAGGGCCCATAAAATTCTTCTGGGATTTTAAAAAGAGGAGGCCGAAGAGCATTGTATTCTTTCAAGGAGTCCAGAATTCCTACTTTTGGCCCGTTGTAAGTCCATAATTAGATTAATTAAAAGTGAAAATGGTTGTAAAATATTTATAATTTTTTAATGACAAGCAATTTCCTAAAATGAGAGGGAACAGGGTGGGGTTTAGGGGGTTTTGGGTAGATGAGATCTCTGATGAGTTGTCCAGAGAAACCACAGCTGCTGCTGTGACAGTGTGTCCTTCCTGCTAACGCTAGTTTGGCTCATCGTGCGGACAGCTGCCGCGCGCCCATAGATTCCACTCCGTCGAATCCAATTTCCCAGCATTTCCGGCTCACCCGACGGTTGTGCCAAATGTCGCCATGCTACAGTAGTGCTAATGCTCCGGCTGTGATTAATCCAGGTGTCAATTCCTTCAGCACAGTGTGTGTGTGTGTGTGTGTGCGCGTGTGCGTGTGTTTGTGGATGGTGAAGATGTGTCGTTTCCCCATGGACTGGGGAGAGCTGAGCAGTGACCAAACCGGGTGGTTGGGAATGGTTGGCCCCTATAACACCAGGTCAGTGCAGAGAGAAATATCTCAGTACTGAGGAAAGGGTGAAGTACAGTAATGAAGTGGAGATGAAAGGATCTTAAACATCTTGCCGAGGTTTTGATGAAAACACATTCATCAATAAACTGGTGAACTCATTATCTCCAGTTGGAAAACCCAAAATGGGAGACAGTTGGTCTGGTTTTGGATCTGTGATCGAAAACAGGAGACTTGGGCAGGTGAAACTAGAGAGGGAGAGACTGGCAGGTAGGCAGCTCTGCAGGGATGTTAGACTCTCAGTTAGACACTTCAGCTTCGGACCCCTGTTACTGCAGAGGCCTTCGTTTAACCATATTCTAAACCACACTGCCACTGTTTCTCCTCCAGCCAATTATACACCACTCCATGGTTATCATACATACAACATGCCTGCCATGGCATACTACCCACTGCATAAGTATCATCATCGTGGATACAGTGTGAGGTGACGGCTACATGCAGCAAAATTATTTGCACATCCAATTTGAGACTGTAATACAAGCTTTCTGTCTGCTTAATGATGTCATTTAATTTTTCAGTGTTATCACAGAGGCTATGAGAAAGCTTAGTTTTACAAGGCTTTTAAGATCTTGCTTTCATTAAACAAATTCAAATTTCAACAAACACTTATAAATGAGGCCATAAATGACACTTTAAATTAAACTTCAGGCTTCGGAGATTAAGCCGCTAAGCAGAACAACAGTTTACAGCAGTAAAATTACTGATTACTAAGGCCTGACTTTCACACACACATACACGCACGCAAACGCATGCACAGGCACGCACACACAAACACACAGACGCACGCTGGGGCATGCACGCACGTGCACACACACACGCACATACACAAACACACAAGTTCAGTCACACCGCCCGATCATACTGCCAAACTACAAAACCACAGGTCTGAGTAGTTGCTAAAACAGACCAATAACAAAAACAGAACTGATAACAGATAACAGATAAAGTTAAAGGAGAATTCCGATGTGAAATTGACTTGGGGTGTATTGAAACATGATAACGAGTACTAACCTTTGTCGAATACCCCCCCTCCATACGCACGCAACATTTCAAAATATATAGCTTTTTAGCCGAAGCTCCCAGCAGGCTTACAATAGTAGTGAATCTGGCATAGCGTTGCCGTGCAAAGAAATCACTATTTTTTTCATCATTAACAAGGCTCAAAGTAGCTCCACTCTTCATCGGTAGAATTCCGCGGGCCCTGACATTTAAAACAAGGCACTGAGAACTTTGAAAATGCACAGGTAGTTTATTAAAAAAGACTATTTATGCAAACAGTACCTTGAGGTAGTTTCCAGTCACCTCCAAAGTACTGTTTGCATAAATAGTCTTTTAGTAAACTACGTGTCCATTTTCAAAGTTCTCAGTGCCTTGTTTTAAATTTCAGGGCCCTCAGAATTCTACTAATGAAGTGTAGAGCTACTTTGAGCCTTGTTAATGATGATAAAAATAGCGATTTCTTTGCATGGCAAAGCTACGCCCGATTCACTACAATTGTAAGCCTGTTGGGAGCTTCGGCTAAAAAGCTATATATTTTTAAAGGTTGCGTGCGTATGGAGGTGGGGTATTCGGCCAGGGTTAGTACTCGTTATCATGTTTCAAAACACCCCAAGTCAATTTCACACCAGAATTCTCATTGAATACAGGTGCTACAATAACCTAGAGCACTAATTTAAAGTGTACTACAAGATATAATAAAAATTAGGAGCATACATTTACAAGGCCGCATCTTCCATGCCCTTCAGTGGAATACATGAATATTTAAATGCTTAGAGGGCTTTTGAGAAATGCATTGCCTGAACCAAAGGCTATTTCAGTTCTCCTTTACATGTCTCTAAGTGACCTCTGTAATCACATAATATGTGTTGTGCTGCAATATATTGCAAATATGCCATTGTTCAAAAATATAATGATAAATATTTCAAATATGCCATCGTTCAAAAATATAATGATAAATATTTCACAGCAGTGCAATATCATTTTTCCAATGCCAGGCTGAATATACAAACTTCTTACCCCACATTAGAGTGGCTAATCATCTGTAACCGCAGCTGTGAAACTTAACTGGTGAGAATGTAGACATTCATACCTCAAAAAAAAAATTAGTGTTGGGATGGATACAAAAATATTGAGTATCACAAATCCAAGGTCCACCATATTGCTTTGGAACTTCATCTGTCTCTTAATTGTCAAAATGATGCGCATAACTGCATAAAAATTTCCCACCCACTAGACAACTCATGTACCCATCCATGTTTGCTAAAAAGCATCACATAAAAAAAATAGGCGTGCAATGCACGGAATACCCCTCAGCCCGATGTTGAAGTTTTTGGAGACGCCCACCCGCCCAACTGCACGAAGGATAGCAATACCCCATCAGCCTTGAGGGCTGAGGGGTAAAAACTGAGTGGAGTATTAATGCAGTTGAGAAAAATAGACCCATCATTCTTTAAACAGACAGAAGATGGAAAAAAAATTAATATGGCATTTCAATGAAAGATTCTGAAACAAGAGAGCCATGTACTAAAGAAGCAGTGCTCAAATTAGCTTGGAAATTGAAAAACTTGCTGAAATATCAGCAAACACAGGCTGTCACAGGAACTGCTACTGCCATTTTACCAAAATCAAAAAGAGTCCAAACGAGCCCCAGAAGAGAAGAAAGAAGGAAGTTATTAAATAATGAGACCATGAAAGAAGGTGGTTAAGTGAAATATGTGATGAATAGGAGTGTGAATGTGGATCTTGAAAAATCAACTTAGAATCTGACGAAGAACAAGAAAATGGAGCAAATAATATTCCACACGTATGTGACGACTTATATTATTATCCCCTGTCAATCCTGTGTATATAAGGATCATGTCTGGGATTAATTTATTATTATTCATAATTATTGGTAAAAACCAGTGGTAAGCTGTTTTCTGTTTGACAGTGGCATGAGTGTCCCTCGGATGGTGTGTTTGCTCGCATCTTTACATCTTGCCCAGCTGAATTTCAAGATCTGACTCAGGTGTGTGATAAAGAGAATCACAGAACACAATGGAAGGACATTGAAAGAACATGAAAAAGACGCTGTTGGGGATTTTTTAAAAACCCTGCCAGTGAAATAAACCACCTAGAGGAAAATGGAAAGCATTATACTTGAAGAAAATGCAATGAAATCTGTGCAACAGAACAAGACCGTGGGCTATAGAGCCGAGGATGACTGAGCTTGGGCTATTTGATGAGTGCAAAGTTTCCACAGAACGACAGCACCTTTTTGGGTTTTGCTCAAAAGCTACATCAAAGTGAGCAGATATTTTTCAAAAAAAAAAATCAAATTTACTGGTTTCAACATTTGTTGCGTTGTTTTTGTCCTATTTTCAATGGCATATAGGGTTTTCATTGATTTGCAAATCGTTGCATTCTGTTTTTATTTACATTTTACGCGGTGTCCCAACTTTTTTTGGAAATGGGTTTGCCCCGCAGGTAGTATGTTTCAAATATTGTGGTACAATACGGCTGGTGTGGAAAGTAAGCATTTCTTTACGCCCAAACTTTTCAAGCTTCTTCACTCACCTTTTAATCTAATGTAGGTTACAGGCAGAAATTTGTGCCACTAGAAATTGAATTAGAATTATTGATATTTGAATTTGACTTGTTCAGTTTGGATTTGAAGTGCACTATTTGAATTAGAATTGCACAATTTGAATTTGAATTCAAAACTTGTAATTCAGATTCAGATTGCTGGCAACTACTGCATTGATCAGAGTCCATTTAAGGCACGATATTACTCTACTTCTCAAAAAAATGACTAACTCTGAAAACATTAAACACCGATAATGTGCAATACAAAGAATATGCCAATAGACGCTAGAATAAATGGTGGTGTGTAAATTCACACTGATATTTACTGTTCCAAGTATAGATTACAATACAATTGACTGAGTGCAGATTGGTTGGCTGTTGGAGAGGAGGCAGATGGAGAGGGTGATTGTTGAGGAATGAGAGCTATGATAGGCTATTAAGACAGAAAGAGAGAGAGGAGCCGCAGCAGAAGTATAATACATCACACCCCATTTAGAGCTTGTATAACAGGCTCGGTTGCGGCAACAACCACATGCTGAACTCGAGCTGTGGCATCTTTTTTTTTAAATATTATTTTTTGGGGATTTTTTTTCCTTTATTTGATACAGTGTAGAGAGACAGGAAGGTTGGTAAGAAGAATGGGGGAAGACATGCAGCAAATGACCTGAGCTAGATTCGAACCCAGGTCGCTTTGGGAAGGACACAGCATTTACGGTATGCGCGCTTAGACCGGTAAGCCACCGGGGCGCCCCGAGCTGTGGCATCTTCATGTATTCTGCCCGGTAAACAAATAAATTATCTTCGCACCGTTTTCACACCATATTTCAAAATTTTGCGTTCCCTAAATATTTAAAACCAGATATATTGACGACTTTTGGTTTCTGATATTTTGCACACATCACACCAACCCATAATATTAACCTCAATAGGAGAGTATTAACATTCGTAATTGCAGTTTTTTAAAAATCAGTATATGCTGAGATACAGTGTAGAAAGTGCATCAAGTATATGCACATAATGCATTAATGCAAGTGTATACATTGAGTCTAAAGACATTCTTAATAATTTTCTCAATACAGTATGACTCATGCCACCAACAGGCTGCCAGCAACAATTTTCCAAGTCTACTCGCTTCATAAGAGAACTCAACTTGCATAAAACACCAAACTCCCTGTCTCAGACAGCTAATCTGTTGCGCGAAAAAAACATTTTGCGTCTGGTGTGAAAGCGGCTTGATGTGCCCATAACGCGTGTACTCGCATCTTTGCATTGACTTTGTATGTAATCAGTCACGCGAGAAGTAAGTTTCACGTCCGGTGTGAGAGCTGCTTAACGCGTCCATAATCGTGTATTCGCGTCTTTGCACTGACTTTGAATTTAATCTGCAATTTGTTTCACGTCCAGTGTGAAAGCAGCTTTGTGGATAGCGCGCAACAGCAAGAGAGAGCTACAGTTATCTTATGAACATAATACAGGTTTTACAGACCGTAAGTTCCATTAGCATGGACAACTTGCTTTTGTGGAGCTAGCGAATTGATCACTTCTACAGGAAAGAATTTCCTATTCAATGTATGCCTTTTTTGGCTTTTTATTAGCCACAACAATTTCTAAAGGGGGACGACATTTTGTCACGTTAGTGCAGAGAAATTGTTTGTTATACCAGACACGGTAGAGCTTCTGCGTTTCGCATTGCTTTCACAGTAGCATCAGAGAGCTTGCCCAGATATTTGTGAAGTATCCAGCTGATCCCAGTCATGAATAAGTGAAGCAAACGCAAGAAGCCATAAACAAACCCAAAAACACATCCCAAGCTCTGCAAAACCTACGCCTGGCCTAACTGCAGTCTTTTCAGCCCAACAGTGCGGACACATACAGCACCTCTCCGGTTAGCTTCAACTGTAGTGGCTACAATCAGGCAACGTTATGATGAAACAGCCACATTGATGCTTACCAAAGTAACACAAGCATACCAATCAGAATTTTTGCATATAAGTTAACCAGGAGCATTTTTAATTAGCACGTCACGCGAACTAACATGCAGTAGCTGGTAACTAAGCGGTCAAAACAACCACAGAGACAAACCCTTGCAATACAGGTTTAACAGACAGCAAGTTCCGTTACCATGGACAGTTGTACTAAGCATCCAAACTACAAACAAATATAAAAGGTTTGCTTCAAATGAGGTTTATGTTCACACACCTTCTGTAGAATTTCCCCTGATATCACTCCTGCATATTTAGGACACAAACATAAGCAACAGTAACTTCGCTACGCTGTGCTACAGCCACAATCAACTGGCTATCAGGTCAGGTTGGCTTATGCAGTGAAAGCAACTTGCAGCCTCTGTGTGAGTCACGGACAGTCGCGACCGATACAGGCTTTATCTTCAGATATTTTACAATGCCTGCGCTTGAGGCCCGTTGTTGGTGCTAACTATCGTTAGCGGTCCTGCTAGCCACCCGTAACACGTTAGCTTCACTTACATTACTTGCTGTTATATCGTTACTTAAAGCTTGTGGCTCCGAGCGCTTGATCAATGCAGCTGCTTCAGGTTTGATAAGCAGCTAAAATGCTTATCCAGTGTCAAATTATTTTATATTAACAAAGCTGTCTTTGGTGAAATGCTGAGCACAAGCAGCGTTGCCTTTGGCCGTGGCTGTTTGCTGCAAGCAAACAAAAAAATCTACTCACTGATTTCTGGTGGCGTCGTCTTTTGGAAGAGAAATAGGTGCAATTCTTTGCGTCCAAAAGTAATTGGATGAGCAGCTTAGGGAGAGATACTGACAAAACTGCACCTCAAATGATCTGTGGTTCTTCTTTTGTATTTCCAAAAGTGCACAAGCTACTAAGGCATAGTATGATCTGCCATTGTTAGTGCCTGCTAGGATAGTTTCTGCTGTGGGCAGGTCCAGCGCCGTGGTTGGCTCTGGCTAGGTCTGTATTAATTGGACGGCACAACCTGACATCAGGTTTTGCCCAGATTTCGTGAAGATCTCAGGAGATGTTCAGAGAGGAAATCACGTTCACGAAATCACATTCTTGGATTATGGCAAAACCCCTGTATCTTATGTTTAGAAACTTTTCAGAGGTTGAGCATGGTCAACCAACATTCTAACATTACTAATATGTATTAAAAGAAGGATCAGCATAATAGTTCCCTTTTCACAAAAGAAAGCTTTTAGCAAACCTTTCTTTTTTTAAAGAGGGGAGGTGTTATGTATGAGTATTTTATGTGCAGCACTGAATATAATTTGTAAATGGAGATTTGTTAGATTTGTGTTACTTTACTGGTCAGCTATTTGTTTATTTTGTTCGTCATTTAGCACTTTCTGGTGGTATGTCTGTAGCAAAACATGATCTGATGCAATACCACTTGTGTGTGATGAAATAGACTAGTGGTTTCAAGAAGTTTCTGGCTTCTTCTTGCCTGGAGGGGGCCGGATCACCCAGGGCTCTTGTAGATCTTTCCAGAATAATCCTAGACTTTATAGATGCTGTGATTTTGCTTTGTTACGAGAATTTTTGTTTTGGCAACAGAGTTACATAGTGACATTAGAGTGTTATTATAAGATTACATGTAAGATTATTTGTAGAAATTTTTGGACCAAATCAGTGAAGAATAAATTGAAGTTGTCTTTGCTGGTTTTCTTTGTTGTGATTTTCAAGTCATAACAATATGATATGGGGTAAATAAAAGTAGAGAGTAATGGTGAATGGAACGATGCAGAAAATTATATTCTCTGTCAGTCTTTCAAAAGGAAAGTGGACAGTCCACTCTCCTCATCAATGTCTGACCTTTATTCAGACAGAGAGAAAACAGAGTGGATTAGAGAAAGAGATGGGGTCATGGTGTCACTGCCGGCATCCAATTCTCAGCCTAATGGAGGGACGTGAGCCAGCAGACCAAGGATCAGAGCAACACCGTGTCTCCCACCATTTGTGGTTTTTCTTATTTCCAAAAAACCTACATAGTTGGAACCAAAGATTTCCATTGAGAATATGAATAGACATGGAGAACTGGTCACATTACCTTTATGTTATTAAAAAGAACATTTTCTTGGCAGTCTGGCAATGAACTATTTGAAGTGTTACAGTTCTTCAAACACATTAGTTCACCAACTTTCCATTTATACTCCATCGTAGCATGAGTGTGGCACACATTATATTTGCATATTTCCATATTTCATGAAATTTAAAATTCTCATATAAATACTCTTTATCCAGTGCTTTTTAATGTAGTGACTAAAAAATGCCAGCATATAATACATTTATATTACAAGCGTGACCACTACCTGGTCATTTACAGTGCGTTTAAATTAAAAATATTAATAGAAAACAATTTTAAAAGTCACATCTTCTTCCTTTGAGCCACACGGGTGTGCAAATGACACAAACTTGAACAATGGTAAATTTTCTTCAAAATATGAATCTGGACACCACAAGAGGGGAAAACAAATTGGAAAATGATGGATCTCATTCCTCCTTTTTTTACTTCTGATATAGACCCATAGACTCTTATTATACTGAATTAAAGGTCACGTGCTGCCCTCAATTATTTTATATAATCACACTTAATGAAAAGACCGATATTTCAGTGTCTGCATGTCCGCTCATTCTGACAGCTGCACACTGCCGGAAATATACCTGCTGTGTTCATGTGGATACATTCTGCATGTATTTCGAGAAACATTTTAAGTACTTCAGAATTTTAATCATTAACGAACATAGCATACATTTATCTATATTAGTTTCATTCAGGTGTGATATTGGAACAGATTATGAACGGTGCAACTTCAAATAGGCAAGGGAAAATGCATAAAAAGTAAAAAGGAAATAATATATAGCATTAACCCATTAATGCCCAATTTTATTTTCAAAGTAAAAGTTTTTATTATCTGATAAGGTGTACGATGAACATGTAATGCTTAAATTCTGGTGCAAGAAATAATTATTTTGTCATCGAGGACCCCAAATATGCATGTCCCATTACAAATGTACACAGATAATCAAAACCATTAAAAAAACATCATTCAGGGAAAAACATATTTAGATTATGCTATAATCTCCCATTTTTGTTCTCATTGTTTTATGAAAATGTGTCTTCGAAAAAAATGGCACGCTCACCTCTTAGAACATTGCATATTACTTAAACGGTAATTACTTAAATTATAGATTGAAGACACTCATGCAAATGACGGCCCCCATCACTGCTGTGAAGGGAGACTACTCACTTTTCCTGGATGTGAGTTATTTCCCTTGATTAACGTACAGCTGCTTCATCACAGTAACACATTCACGTGGGACACAGAGGTTAAAATGCAAAAGTGAAATTTTATAATGAATACTATAGTAATGACTTAAGATGTATATAGGTTCATTATTAATGCTTCAGTTCCGATTTCATTCAACAGTCCGTGCCATAGGGAATGCAACATGATGGATAATAGTCGGCATTACAGTTGTCTTTCCAGAAAGACACCTATTTGATTTCAAATACACAAGTTTAACGGGCAGGCGCGAACATCTGGGCATCTGGGCTTTGTCACCATAGCAACAAAGTGTGGCAGTGAGAACAAATCAGCTTGAATGTGGTGTATCTCACAATTAATCTCTAAGATATCAAATAAATTAGACCTCTGACCATGCCTTAAAGTTGTGTGGCGCTTGGCTACAGTAGCCATATATATGATGACAGACAAAAAAAGTTGCTATTTTGAACTGCCTTAGAGACGTAAGAGCCTCGTCTGAAGAGATAAGCAGCTGTCGGCCTTCCACAGAATGGAAGAGGATGGGTCACAGTGGAGCCCATCTAAAAGGAGTGGAATCTGTTCTGACCACTTTGTAAACGGTAGATCTCATTGCTTTATACTTCCTCTGCATTCAGCATTGATAAGGACAGCGTTTTGAAATCATGATTAACCCTTTTGTAAACATTGGCGCGAGGACGGGTGGCTAAGCATAATTGCATCTTTATACCGTCAAATATGCTACTTTAAGACAAATATGACAGCAATACAATAGTGCATAGTGCAGTGAAAATAGGCTTTACACTTGTGTCATAACAACTCTCAGCCTGACTGTGCAGTCCCATGGTTCGTCCTTAATTTTATTTGGCCAAGTTTCTCCATTTGTTTCTTTCTTGCGGGCTTGCTAGGGGTTTTGGTTGAGCTCTTGTAAATATCGCCAAATCTTTCCCTGTCATCTACCTATTTGGCTTGGCTCTTCTGTCTCACTTGCATACAAAACTTTACTATACTGATGCTACTGTCTTAAATTCATTAATCCCACAGAGACTGTTTTTTTTTCCGTAGCATGTGTGATAAACGGGATAGCCTTCAGTAAGCAAAAAACACTGATTCATCTTTTCTTGCCTGGAGTATTTGTCTGCTAGACATGAAAATCACCAAACTCGACATCAGGCAATTCAGTAGGTTTATTTAGCCAGGTATCTACAGGCAGTCGATATAGGCAGTCTTTCAGCCCTATAACAGATCATTTCAGTTCATACCTGGTTCTAGCCTCACAAGGCCAATTGTTTACGCAGCTGTACGACACTTACTTTGATTAAGATGCGCTTTGATCAATGATTTCAGCAGGTAATCACAAACTCTTGATTGATTAAAACAAGAGTCCTTAATCTGTTTTCACCGCCTTTAATTTTACTGCTGTATCTGCATGCGGAAGTGACATGAGCATGTGTGTGTCCATTAGGATAGCATATCTTGTGAGTAAGTTTCGCAAAAAGGATTGATTTCTTCTCCTGGTGCCTTTCCTCCTCATGGGCATGTTTGCACACACACACACACACACACACACACACACACACACCCGGGTGCTCTACCCCAAATTGATCATGTCATCATGGTATATGCTTAATTAGTAATTCACTCATCATCCAGGTGAAGCAGCCATTTCTCACATTGGCACTAATGAGCTGATTAATAGATGTAAAAAAAAAAAAAAAAACCCTCAATCCTACAAAGTTAAGACTGATTCAACAGTTAAGACTGATTCAACTTGTTGACTTTATAATTCAGAATGAAATTAATGAGAAACTGAAGACATATGTTCCTTTGAAATGTAACACAAGGAACCACTGGGTTATCTTCAAAGGTGTGCTTTGTTTCATATCATGCTGACCCATGCATTTACGCAAAGGAGAAAATGGGCAAATTACAGCTTGTATAGAATGGGACTGTAAGAATCTTGATGTGATGAAAACAGCTCATATTTCCTCTGCTGTTTATCTCCACTGGCTTCCTATTGCTGTAAGTATTGATTGTTAGATTTAGTTTCTTGTTTTACAGCACTAAGCAATTCACACAAAGTAATTTATCACAAAGTCATAATTTTCAGGTTTTCCAGCTTACTTTTGCCGCAGGTCATGTTAAATGACCATGCGTTGTATAAAAACTTAATACAAATGGCATTCTGTGGGAACATAACATTCGAAATACAATGAATTAAAGAGGTAAAGATTTTTCTCCTATTGAGCAAATGGATGCTGTTTGTCACCCTTCGATGAGGAGTACACAATGAACCTCAGTCAAATAACATCAATAATACTAGAACAACAGTGAGATTTTAAAATTGTTGAACAAGTGGTGGTAAAACTGAACTGGGGCCTACTGTTAGGCGTGGTGTCAAAATATCAGAAACTGCAGGCTGAGAAATGTTCAGGGAAAAAAAACACATATAGCAGGACCAAATACTGCAACAGTGAGTTTCATTCGCAATCGCACTAATTTAGAAGTGGTCAAGGGATTGACTTTTGCTGCTGGAGCTAAACCAACCAGTGTTCTAAAAATAATGATTTCACAACATCTGGTTTGAGTGAGTGAGAGTGAGAGTGAGTGAGAGAGAGAGAGAGAGAGTGGGTGAGTGAGCGAATGTGAGAGAGAGAGAGAGCGCTATCTGTTGGTCACTGACAGCTGACACTTTCCCACCCTCATACATTTCACACTCAGCACTCCCCAACTCTGAATCTTTGTAAAAGCATTCAGTGTTTCTTTAGTTTTTTAGAAAAAAGCAAAAGTTTTAAAAACAAACTGCATGTGAGTAAAATTCTGGAAAGGGTAGTTTTTGTTTTATTCATTCCCCTCTCCCACAGTCTCTTATGAATTAAATTCTTGAAAAAAGGCTCATTAATAGCACTTTCCTTGTAGCTATTTAGTGAATAGCGGTGACTTCATCTACTCTGTTACAGAGTTAAATTTCAGAGGCCAAAGAGAAACATATTTAACACCTCAGAGAAACAAACTACACCAATCAACAGCACTTATAGCCTCACAGGGCCCCTGAGATTGGTCCTTTCCACAGGTAGGTATAAACCTGTCTCACAAGCAGCAGGGCAGCTGCTCTCCTGGATTTAGCTCCTGTTGAATGCTTAGCTCCCTCGGAGGAGAATAATGGATGGCTGAATGCTTCACTCTATCTGATGCTGTTAGCCTTGGACATTACAGCAAGGCTGCCTTTCATTGTGCAGCCAGTGTCACAAGGAAACCTTGCAATGGGAGATAAATCAACCGCATTTCATTCCTAACCAGGACATTTTAATTAGCTGCTCTTTAATTCACACTGACCCTCTTTTCAGGCCAGATCAGGCGGTATGTGTGCGATAACGCGCTGTCACTCAAGCCTCCCAGTGCAAGCTGATGAAGATAATATGCTTTCTTTACAAAACCCACAGGCCAATGGATACCATCTGCATTCTTGTGATTCAGATTTGACCTCTCACATCAGTCCTGACCCGCAAACGGCCTGGTTTAATACAGCAGCTCTAAAATACTTTAATATTCCAGGACCCCATCCAGACACCAGCTGGCTCATTTACAATGAAATCATTCACACTCACGAAATAGCTTGTAAAAAGCATGCACTGAATAGCAGAAACTATTCTGAAAATCATAAAGGAGAATATGCCTAGTGTTAATGTACTGTAGAACATACATTCAGCACTAATACTAACATTTACAAGCAATAGAATATCTGAGATAAGTTCTGTTTCCTAACTGAAAACATGTAAAATTCAGTTTTGTATTTATGTATTTCTGTCATATTCTGTATTTCTGTTGGCATGTCCCAAGCTCCACTAAGGGATACCACTGCCTACAGGTGCACTAAGTGAAAAACAACAGCATTGTCATGCTCGATATAGTTGAATAATTGCATCATACTTTTAAAGTTAGTTTCGCGATCAAGAAATCAATCTAGTTCACACACAAGATCGAATTGAACAGTGTGAACATACAGTATAGCAGCACATACAAGCAAAAGTGCGCTGGCTATATTGGGCAGGCTGCTAGCGATTATGTCACCGAATGCCAGGAAATTTAAATCTGTGTTCTGCATGTCATACAAGCCAATATGGTTTCCCTACAGGCGTCACACAATTTGGGCAGGTTTTCTGGGTGTCACTCTACGACAAAAACGGAGTCCTTTTGCATCCTTTTAGGACACAATGGGGGCCTACAAACTTCACTACAAAGCCATCACTATTCGAGGACCACAGTAAACATGATAAAAGCATGTTCTAATCAGGGCTCAAATCTAGAACTTTGACTGGTGTGCCACTTCACTTTCTGCACAGAAATCTTTCAAAGACGTGGCTAACATCACAAAAGGGTTTATTTTAATAATAACCATGATCTTCTAAACCTATCCAAGAAGTTTTAGTGCCTAAACCTAGCCATGCGGTTTCACTGACTAAACCCAACTAAGTAATTTGGTGCCTAAACTTTACCAAGTAGTTTTTGGTGCCTAAACTTTACTAAGTACTTTTGGTGTCTGTTATGATCGAGACCAGGATTCAATTGTGGAAGCAGAGTACAGTCCAGAAATAGGGTTTGTAGATAATGAAACCCAGAAGAGGATAGCACAGTTTATTTCAGATGTTAAGGGCTAAGTAGGTAGGCGTTGCCCATTGCCAGCCAATGGCTGTCTGGTTTGATAGCCAGATGGGGTGAACACTTCTGATGATTGTAAGAGGATTGGGAACTTGTTTCTCGTATTAACAAGAATGCGATCCTGAGCCCAGGACCCTGAGTAAGGCCAGGGAGCTTGTTCTTATGAAATAAACAAGGAAGATATTAAATTAGTATTATTAATGGCTACGTTTTACTTTCAAAAAGTCAAGAGTCTAACGAGTAAATACTGATTGGCTTTAAGCACAGACAGCAAATTACAATCCAGCAACATGCAACTCAATGGAGGGGGATTTAAAAACACATCACTGGTCCAAAGTGTGACAAATAAGAAATGAGATACAGCCAAGGAGAAGGCAATTTAGTCTGTAAGTCTCTGGTATTGGCTCTCTTACAGATTATGCTAACTTGTTTATGGGCTTCCTTGAAAATCAACATATTCATTCCAATAATCCTTTTGAATCTCATCTTATATTCTATCATCGTTACATTGATGATATTTTCCTGATCTTCAGGGGTTCCCAATCTGAACTAATTGCTTTTGGTGAATATTTTAATTCACTTTCTGCCACTATTAAACTTAATATGGAATTTAGTACTTCTACTATTCATTTTCTTGATACACAAATCACATTGATTGACAGCAAACTGTCTTCTTCTCTCTATGTTAAGCCCACAGACAAGAATAGTGTGTTACATGCTACCAGTTTTCATACTTTACCACTGAAAAGAAGCTTGCTTGACAGTCAGTTTCTACGTATTAAACACATTTGTACTAATTCTTCAGATTTTGAACTGCAGTCTAAAAAGTTATTTTACCAATTTGTTCTAAGGGGTTACCCTGTCGATTCTTATACTCCATCTACGCTATTTTCTAAGAAACCTCAATCGACTTGCCTTACCTGTTGTACCACCTATAGTCCTATTAGTAAAAAATTAAGGACATTATAACCAGACATTGGCATATTTTATCTGCTGACGAGGTGAACAAAAGTTTGTTTTAAAAGTTGCCCGTTTTTGTTCATTCTAGGAGCCGCAATATTCGTGACATGCTGGTGCACGGAGATGCTCTCCATTCCAGACCAGGAGACCGATTGGATGGCCCTAGTGGCTTTTTTCCATGTCGCCATTGTACTTCTTGTAAAAATAGCAAAAAAGTGAACACTTTTGTTAGTTATATCACTAAAAAACAATATAAAATCCAGAAATGTATTACTTGCCGTTCAATTAATGTTATGTATCTCCTTTCATGTTGCTGTGGTCTACAATATATAGGGAAAACTAATCGTCAACTTAGAATTGGAATTAATGAACACAGAAGTTCTATCCGTAGAGGGGATCTAAAATCCCCTGTGGCTAAACATCCAGCAACTGCACTTAGTTTTTGTGGTATTGATAGAATTGACCCTAGTCGCAGATACACAGATCTTGAAACCAGACTTCTTCAATGTGAAAGTAAATGGATTTATACTCTTAAGACTGAACAGCCTTATGGCCTTAATGAAACACTGAATTTATCTTGCTTCCTATAATTTGTCTATTTTTCCTACATCTGCCTGCATCAGCATAGTCTTGTTTCACAAATCCTTTTTCAATTGCAATTGAGGTGCACTAGTTGATTCGTAATTGCATTGTGTTCTTAATTGGTTAATTGGTTGCATCTGACTGAGATTCTGCCTGCCTTTATCTGTGTTGTGCATTACGTTCTCTTGTAGCACTGATGATGGTCTAATGAGCCGAAACGTTTGCTTTTTCTTTTAAGCACATTGTGCACTTTTTTTTTTTTTTTTTTGTGATCCATCATGCCTCATTCAACTGTTTTTTGGTACATCTCAGCATATTAAGTAGTTTTTGTGGCAGTTTCTGCCCATCTGTTTGGTGTGCGAGTACTTCCTTTGCAGGGGGATTTAAAAACACATCACTGGTCCTAAGTGTGAGAAATAGGAAATGAGATACAGCCGAGGAGAAGGCAACTTGCAAGAAGCAAACGAATCTAATGGACTTCTCATGGACATGCAAGTTGCTGAATGGGAGAAGACACAGAGGGCATTCACATGAGGATTGTGACAGCAGCCTAAACCAAACCAAGAAGTTTTATTGCCAAAACTTGACCAATAAATTTTGATGCCTAAACCTAAGGAAAGCAGTTTTGGTGCCTAAACCTTACCAGTTTTCTCGGCTAAACTTTCACAGCTTTGAAGCCTAAACAAAGCCAAGTAGTTATGTGGCGTAAACCTAACCATTCAGCAATGCACTCAAATAAGAATGCCAAAGTAAAGGACTTCATTGGGATGATATATCGACATTTGGTCAGAGCGCCTCTGAGGCATCGCAATATGACGAGTCGGGATGAGAACACATGGGTTATGCACAGTCTTATATTTTTGTGCGCTGAGTGAGCCATGAAATAAGGAACTAAATGGCTGACCTACCCTGGCATGCATCACTCTGACATGCTCGTTCTACATAGATATGCAAGGATTCCTCCCTTTACAGCAAGCAATTCAGTATCTACTGTATGATACATTTTAACTTCAAAAACATCATTTTCTTTCCAATACCCACAACCTTTCCTTAGAGGATGACCAACAAGACCTGAAATTGCTGAGATTCAGCCAAACAGCAGGGCATCGGAGCAGACAAATATTGCAACTAAAATTTAAACAGCACAGATCAAAGAGCTGTGAATGAATCCATTTGCGGCGCTAGAATGTACTGAATACTGTTTTCATAACATTACATTGTTGAAACTTGGAGCAACAACATTCACGCGGTCAGAAAAGCAGGGAATGTCCGATACACATCGTGAAGTGACTCATGGTTCATACCCGATGCTCCCTGACCGGTGAGGCACAAGGCATTTTCACATCTAGTGCTTGCGCTCTTTAACCAAAATATTTTAATGTATTCACTGTGTCACTCATGGGCAGAATAGGATCCAACTGTGGTCACAAATAGCCTATATTTCAGAGGAAATTCCATGAACAGTTTCCTTTCATATTTATGCAAAGTAGGCAATTACATGAAAATAAAGCAAATTCAATTGTGCTGGCCACAAATAACAAAGGGAAGCATACAAGGAAAAGAAAATTAGCTTTCAAAAAATGTAGTAGTTGGCCCAAATATACGACTGAAAGACATCCTAGATTGATGTGCAGGCTGTTGTTTAGTCAGGAATTTGAAAATTATACTGCAATGGTTTCACACTGCCAAACCTGTTCAGGCAGTCCGTGGAAACATTATTTCTCACACGCCATTTGATTAGAGCCAATTCTAAAATAAAATCTACAATGTGTCACATGCACGACATGCACAGATGGGCGACAAATTAAGGGATAAAAAAATCAGAATAAATGCTGGACAAACATAACAAGTACAGATGCTTCTGTTCATTTTCTAGGCATTGTTTTGGTCCCCTCATCTTCTTAAAGGCAGAAATGGAAACTGTAAATCAATGCAAAGGTACCCTAAGTAATCACTTTTATATCCTATGCTTAAGCATTCCCACTATGATGGGAGCGGTCTAATGCAGGATGACAACGGCCAAAGCAACTCAGGGCACAAGGAGTCGCCGAATGGTTTTATGAGTACGAAAATTATCCTAAACATGCAATGTCACTGCCTTCACTGTCATCACATCTCAAACCAACTATACTCATGTGGGAGATTCTGTAACATGTTAGGTGGTGCCTTCTGTCATCATCATCAAAGCACTAATTGAGGGAATCCTTTTCAGAGGAGAGGTATTCCATCCCTCCAGTAAAGTTAGACATTTGTAGACTCAGTGCGAAGGTTTGTTAAACTGATCTTGCACTTTTTAGAAGCCCGACACCATACTACCACTGTAATCGTTGATTTGTTTTACTAGTTTGTCACTCTTCTGGATATGTAAACATACACATACACCTCAGGAGAGCAGTGGAATATGTTTTTCAACTGTGGATTCTGACATGAAATTTAAGCTTGCATGATAATATTGGACTACCCATATTCAATTACCGTGTATATTTAGTCACCGCGAGAATCATTGGGACATTTGATGCCAATTATGAAGAAAAAAGGCTGCTTGGAAAAAGCAACAATTTCAGAAGTCATTCTAAGTTCAAACAAACGGGCAGTCCGTATACTTTCATTTTACATTTTTCTTTTTCAAAATTTTCTTGAGTCAGTTATTCTTATAGCACATTTTTATGGAAAAAAGTGTACCATTACATCATTACAAATGATTATCAATTGTGTCATTACATCTCTTCCTCTTTTACTCATTCACATACAATGAGGCAAAATGCTAGAATACCCTTTCTCTACAATAAAAAAAAACAGCAAATTCAAGAGCAACAGCTGCCATTTCACCTTCACTGGTAAGGAAATGGGTTCTACAGAATTTATTAATGGCTAGAAATACCACATAGCACTGTAAGTGAATGAAACAGGCCAGAAAAAAAGGACACAAGTGCACACTGTCCCCTCGGGCGGTGAGTAAGATGGTAAGGGAAGCAATAAAGAACCCAAGCATCGGGGTTAGGAATTTCAACAGCTGGCATTATCTTGGGTTCAACTAAGTCTTAAAACCAAGCAACATTTTGTTACTTACATTTTGGAAGGGTTACGGAATGAAAGATCCCCTTGTGCCCAAATAACAACACCAGGCCTCTAAAGTTTACCACTCATTGCCAAATAAATCGTTTCAATGATGGATAGAGAAGAGTGCTCTGAGCAGATGAGTCTAAAATGGATTTTTTGTTAACTAAGACACCATTAAAACATTTTGGCAGCAAAATCAGATTGTCCTCTGTTGCTGGAGGAGCCAGGGATGCAGGATGAGTCATTTATTAATTTTTTTGGCTTCCTTTACCGCCAGTGGTCCAGGGGCACAAATTCATATCAATTGGAAAGATTATTAAATCAAATACTGGGAAATTTTGGCAAAATATCAGTTTTCAGTTTTAATTCAGTTACTAGGCAGAAGCTTGATCTGTGATGGACTTTCCAGCAGCAAAAAAAACAACCAAAAACAAACATACTGTACATCAGAATCCACATGCACATAGTTGAAGTGCAAATTCAATGAATTTTCTCGAATAAAAACTAATCTGGTGCATATTTGAGCGAACAATTCAAGAACAGTGTCCTGCTGATTAAATGCCCAAATTTTGCCATTTATTGAAGTCCAAGCAAAGACTTCTGAAGACAAAATGAAGACTGACCCGAATTTGCCAATTAGTGGATGTGACGTAATGGGAGGTGTTCCAAATGCGGAAGTCAAGCTGGAAACAATAGGGAAACAAGATTTTACTAAAGAATATTATTTCTGTAAATTGATGGAAACAAGTATTTTTCACATCACAGGGGGAAAAAGGAATGGCCTGTGGGCACGGTGCACAGAGACTTGACACATCTCACTGAGAGTTTTATTAGGCTGTGGCAACGAAAAGTGTCCAAAAATAGGCAGCCAATGTACACGATGGCAACACGAGACCTTCAATCCGCAGTGCACACTCAAGTAAAAACACGGCCCCAGCAGGTCAAACGAGGCCCTGTATGCGCAGCCGATAGCTGGCATGCGAATGCCTTTCGCATTTAAAGTCTTAAATTACATGTATAACTGTTTTTGTTGAAACTTGAATTTATTAAATTCATGGAAAAAGCGTTAGCATGCTAACGAGTGAGTTATTAATCCCATTGACTTGAACGGACTAGAAGCTTATGCTTTTTTCATTCTCCAATTGCAGCGCATGGTCTTGTTCTGGTTTTGCCATCATGGCCAAATTTTAATTTTACTCGAGGTCTCGTGTTGGAAGATGGATTTCGCTTTTTTGAGTCATTTTTTGCATAGAATAGTTTCAGGATGGGCTTATTACACGGTACAGAGGTCATCTAAGTATCTGAACTTCATTACTATCAAAGTTCTGCGTTTTAAATTAGAGAGTGCTGTTAATATGAGCAGACCAAACGGATATTGATTATTTTGAAAATTAAAGTTAGCAGAAATGGACTAAAATGCAACCAAGAATACTTTGTCATCTTTGCCAGTGGTGATCATGTACAGAAGTAAACCAGGGTTGGCAATCATTTTTACGCTAATGGCTTTCATAAAATATTTACCTGAGAAACATAATAATTATTTTTGCCATGACTTTGAGCTTAACATGGGCAATTTCAGAGTATTCATTATTTTCTTTGAAATGTGATTTTTTTTTTCAAATCAAAGGTACCAGTAATTATTGAGCTGACAGTAAATACGTGATCTGGAATTCACACTGATATTTTATTTTGATTTTTTTACGTTTAATCATTATCGAAAAACCATTTACACACGAGGTTTACCTTCTTCGAAGCATTTCATATCAGTCCTGGGCAACACACAGCTCTGGATTTCTCATCGTACATCCTGCATGACCTGCAATGCTACAGCTTACATGTATAAAGCAGTCTGCAATATGAAGAGGCAGAGCGCCTATCCATGGTTCTCCGGTGCGGGGAGTCGAAGATCAGTGCAGCTGGAATCAGCCACCGTGAGACTGATCTCCTGAGAAACCCTACCTACTGTGAGACCTGTCTCCTGTGAAACACCGCCTACTGTGAGACCCTGTCCACTCACTGTTTGCACTCTGAGGCGTTCGGGAAAGAATCACAATGTTATGATCGATGCTGGGGTTTTTGTTACAGATAATGCTAATGCCTTTAATGAATGCACTACTCTGAGAGGGGTCCAGAGTCTCCATTTAATATTGAATTGTCTTTACATCACTTCTGTTTTTTCCAAGCAAACAAGGCATACTTATCCAGCGTATCAACTGCGGGCAAATTAATCATAATTGTGCATTGAGGGATGCTCTTAATGATATGTTTGAGAGAGAGAGAAAAAAAACAGCTTTTGAATATTTACATCTCATCTGAATTCAAATAATTATGAAGTTAATTTTTTTATGTCTTTTTCTACCAAGGAATACAGCATAATGCCATTTTTAATCAACAATGTTAGACAGCTTATTTGCTAGAATGTGCAGCTTGGTGGGAGTTTGGTGGGTAATTAAAAGGTATCTGAGGCCCCACAATTCTCAGTGTTCATATGTTTGCAAATAAATCACAATTAAATTTACAAAATAAAATGAATATCTGAGTGATGTGCAGAAAACGCTTATCAAAATTTTTCCACACGATGAATGTAAACAGATACTCAGAGAAACATCCAGTACATCTTATGTAATAAATGTGGAAACAAAAGTTGCTGACTGCAAGAATCACATTAAATTGACAGCAAACTAGCATGGCATAAAAGTGTGAGCCAAATCGGATAATTTGAGAGGCATGAAAAGAGATAAAGCTCACATAACTCATTCTGAATGCTGCATCTCTCATCGTGTATACAGCTCCTTCTTAATCTATAAGAGTCTGCCCTGAGGCCAAGAAACAGCTTTCTTCTCAATGTGTGATATTTTCATCACATTTAGTATGCAGATTAGGCTTTGTTGCACTGGAAAACATTGAAATGAAATGCCACAAATCCAGCCTGTTATGATGTTCAGTAGAGCAGCGGAAGGGAACCGTAAAGGCTCATTTTGAGCGATAAAGCTTTAATCTAGGCCTAATGCCAGTGTGATTGGTTCTCAAACTTGAGTGCTGGCAGTTTTGAGAATTACTAGATTTTGCACAAGCTCCCACCTTAGAAACACATCCATGTACCTTCTTCCCTAAGAGGAGACAGGGTCAGTACCATGGACAGCACCAGCAAGCTCTGGAAGGTTTTTCAGCACCACGCCTCTCCAGTCAGATCTGGACAGCTCTGCAGGCCTCGAACATTCACTCAGGTAGCCGATTGTCACTGGGCATAGAGAACAGCTGCAGCCTGTTGCCTTAATCAGCTTTCCTGAGTATAAGACCTTATCCACACATGCACGTATATTTCTTAAAATGTAGTATTTCTTACGCATTATGGCCTTTCGTCCACAGTCAAACTGCATTTCTGGTGACTGAAAATGGACCCTCTGAGTATAACAAACCTTTTCGGGTTCCAGGGTTAAGATTTCTAAAAACTGTACATTTGGACGGGGAAAGCTGAGTTTTTGGCTGGTGACATCAGTGTGTGAGCTTTATAGCAATACCTGAATATCTCTCTCTGCAGGCTCACGGCATTACTGATTCTGAGGCGGTGAGGCACAGTGACACAGACCCGGACCCCGGCACAGCCTTAGCACACCACTTAGCACACCCTCCCTCTAAACTGTTCTTCACACTGAAATACTGTCTGTGTTCCTCACTAGTCTATAGCTTCTTTTCTATACAATATACCTCGTTGGTGAAATGTAAGTCAGTCTCCTGCCTCATCTGTGCCATGTTTCCATGCCTCAGCGCCTGCAACGCACCCTGGACAGTTTGTCGATTGATTGCAGGGATCACCTTTCATTCAGACTGACTGCAATTACAAACTGAGGAACCCAGATAGGGCTGATGCAAACATGAGGATTTCAAGCAAGTTTGTAAGTTTACTGAGTCAAACCCAGTACATTTCTCTGTGTGGCTAAATTTCCACCCGCTGCACCTTAATGCTGATCTCACTTCCATCATACAGTAATACAAACTTCCTTCTGCCAGCATCCCAGGAGCTGCAGTGCATTGTGTCGGCAGAGGCCGGGATAAATTAAAGTGCCAGCTGTTTTTGTAATGCAATTGCCCGAACAGTCACCAGTCCCAGGGCTCCTCCCATTTACTCCAACAGTAAGTATTCCTAAGAGCTGCATTTTAAGTTGAAGCTGACTCCATTATTGTGGGCTCAGTGATTAACAGCCACAGGTGAGGTGAACTGTATGAATGCACATCACGTACCTTCGGTCCCTGGAGGCACAGGTCTCTAATCCATCTTAAAGAGACAGGAAGCAGTCAGTCTTGAAACAGCCAATCAGCTTGCAAGAAGCCGTTCGCCACAGCTAGCTCCCCCCCGGCTTCGAGATCTTTTCCCAGCAGCCCACTATCTGCAAAACACAGGAGATTTACTGAGAAACAGTGGAAAGCCCAGCCTTTTTCTCTCTCTCGCTCTCTCTCTCTCTCTATTTCTCTCCATTTCTCTCACTCTCCTTCTCTCTCCCTCTCCCTCTGTTGTTCTCTCCCTCACTCACTCTCTATTGCACTCTACCTCTCCCTCCCTCACACTCTCTACCCAATATGCTCCTTACAGCTCCAGCATACATAGTGTGTTTGCAGAATAATATGCAGCATCCAGGATTTAATCTGCAAGACGTTTGTCATCTGCGTTGCATGTCACCTACATCAGCAGACAGCTGCACAATAGTACAGGGTTCCCACTCTTTTCTGGAAATTTTTTTCCAGGACTTTTCCAGGACTTTTTCTGCTGCCACACTACGAGTCAAGTTATCCCAACATACACTAATAAATTCCACCCCAAGCTTTGGAGAAGTGTCATTTTCTACATTTGTACCTTATATTTTGTACATTTAACCAGATTGCTTCAATGTTTATTCCTCTCCCTCTTTCTTTCTCGTACTTTCTCCACAAAACATTGTTATATGTTCAATAAATCACCTAAACACAAATAGCACCACAGTATCACATTGAACCTGAAATATACTTATTGCTAACTCTCTGACATAAATATGGTTTGCTAGCTATCTTTTTAGCCTGGCTTTTATGTATTGTCTTACTATTATAAATTTATGGTTATCACTTTATACTTAATGTCAGGGCTCTCAAGTTTTGAACTGAGTTCAGAGTGAGATTTTGGGAGGGGTTTGGTTGGAGTGGGGACTGGCTTTTATCTGATAATGACACATAAATTCGTACAAATGTATTTAATTCAGCATTTCTAACTGCAGGTGTGTGTGTGTGTGTGTGTATTTGGAGGAACTCAGGAGAGGAGAAGCAGCAATGTGATAACAAATTACACCAAAACGAAATACTGATAAAATAACTGATAATGTCTGAGCTTATCAACTATTAAATATAATAATAATAATACAAATAAAAAAATCATCTTTTATTAGTGCTGTCAATCAATTGACAGCACTAATAAAAAAATTTACTTTGATTAATCACAGTTTTAGGCTGTGATTAATCATGATTAATTGCATTTTTAAAATACCCTTATTCATGCAAATTATTTTTAATAGACTAAAAACTTAGTTTATCAGTTACTGCATGTAAAAGTGTAATCACCTTTACATGCAGTAATTGATAAAATTATTACAGTATCTATTACTAGATAATATTAACTTGTACTTTACTTTAAACATTTGCTTTAATTTTATCATTAATGTGCACTTTACAGCTATATTATTGTTGCGTGTCTACATTTTCTTTTTCTTGAAATTGCATTTGAACACACCATGACTTTTTTGTTCACCATCGCCTAATTGGCATTTTTCTGAGCTGACCTTGAACACATCATAATGTAAACTTGGCACCTCGTTTAGTTCGCTAATTAGCTGTTATTCAGCAGATTTCACCATGGATTTCAAAGTCGGATTACCATTTTTAACTAACAGAATTTTCTACAATGTTTGGGGGCCTTAAGCAGACAAATCTTTTGTTCACCTCTACTTCACTGGGAACAATGAGTCTGTGTTTTTGATGCACAAAGACACCTGATGCAGGGACGCACTGCAGAGAGGAATAAACGTCAATCATCCTCCACGTGCAGCCTTGAGCAGCTTTAAGGAGAGGCTCCGACTGGGCCCGGGACACACACATGTAAGTGTTGTGGCGCTTGTTACGGTTGTGGTCGCGATGTTCTCAGGCTTCATAGTTCTGTTACCAACAACAAACGAGTTGTTTCTGCCATTTTCATTAGCATACCGGCTACATCCTGTACAGCACTGACCTGCGCCTCGGCATCACATCTCAGATACTGGGCACACCTCCGTCTCCAAACCTCCACTGACCTGCGCCTCGGCGTCACATCTCAGATACTGGGCACACCTCCGTCTCCAAACCTCCACTGACCTGCGCCTCGGCGTCACATCTCAGATACTGGGCACACCTCCGTCTCCAAACCTCCACTGACCTGCGCCTCGGCGTCACATCTCAGATACTGGGCACACCTCCGTCTCCAAACCTCCACTGACCTGCGCCTCGGCGTCACATCTCAGATACTGGGCACACCTCCGTCTCCAAACCTCCACTGACCTGCGCCTCGGCGTCATATCTCAGATACTGGGCACACCTCCGTCTCCAAACCTCCACTGACCTGCGCCTCGGCGTCATGTCTCAGATACTGGGCACACCTCCGTCTCCAAACCTCCACTGACCTGCGCCTCGGCGTCACATCTCAGATACTGGGCACACCTCCGTCCCCAAACCTCCACTGACCTGCGCCTCGGCGTCACATCTCAGATACTGGGCACACCTCCGTCCCCAAACCTCCACTGACCTGCGCCTCGGCGTCACATCTCAGATACTGGGCACACCTCCGTCTCCAAACCTCCACTGACCTGCGCCTCGGCGTCACATCTCAGATACTGGGCACACCTCCGTCTCCAAACCTCCACTTTGCAAAGAAATTTCTCCTCCGATGTTTTTTCTCCTTCCCCTCTTTTCTCGCATTATTTACATTAACAGACCAGTGTGAAGTGCCGGCCGCTTCTTCCTGCTCTGCCTCTGATTGGCGGGTGTTCATACGTCTTCACCTTCACAGACGTGTGTGTGTGTGTGTGCGTGTGTGACTGACAGACGTCCCTAAACGCTTACTACGCTAACAACATTGTTCAAATGAACATGCAAGTCTTCAGTTTTCACTGCCTTCGTTCCTCATTTAGGCTATGGGGTGTGCATCTCACTCATGGATATATAAGATCTCACTTGGATGTTGACATCTAAATTACTTTCATTGCAAAGTAGCAAGCTAATAACTGCATGAAAGTCGGAGCTCTTCTCTCTGTGCACAAACACAGTATTTTAATAGAATTCCTAATGGGACAATGGAGCAAGTATGAAATATTGAGTGAAACGTGGCCCAGTAAGACTACCTGTTACCCGTCACTTTCTCGAAGCTGTAGTCATGGTTGCTGTGGCTCTACTGAAACCAGAGATGTATTTCATCTCAGAGCGCACAGCCAAAAGTGACGGCATGCCCACTATAGCTCTCCACTGCTGCTCTGTCACTCAACAGAAGAGACAGAGAGAGGGAGAAACACCTCACACTCAATATACAGCGATGGCATCACTCATGCACTGAAAGTCGCTAGTTTTGGTGCTTCCTTGGAGAAAATAAATCCTTACTTGGGTCTGAAAAGTCGGTAAATCTAGCAACAAAGTCAAACACTGGGCAGCAGAACTGCTAAGGGAATATGCAATTTGATTTGGGTCACGTGGGGCGCTATGCCGGCTAGAAGCAGAAATGAAGCAGAGAAGCGCTACAGCTCAGCGTTGCCCATTAAAGGCAGCTGAAAACAGACACACATGCGTAAAATGTTTAACCCGTTTGCATTCACCCCCAAGGAAGAGAGAAGCCGAGGGAGAAAAAATAATTTTCCAGGACAACTCAAGCTTTTCCAGGACATTTTACTTTTTTTCTCATTTTCCATGTGTTTTCCATGACTGGAAAATTGGTCAATCATTTTCCAGGTTTTCCAGGTTTTCCAGGACGCGTGGGAACCCTGTAGTACTGATATATGATTGTTAACGCAGTGGGGGAGCTGAGTGACCCTGTCACTCGCAGCTCTTGTCAAATGACATCATCATCACTGTAGGCCGGTCCTCTACCTGCCAATGAGTCAATCAAACATTAACTCCAACCACAGAATCTCCTCAGATCCTGCTGTCATAAAGGTACAACATCTGGTGCCACACTGATGAAAGATCTCTTCAATTTATACAGTCTGTGCATTTCCAAGTTGCTTTTTAGAAACAGAGGACTAATCATGCTTGTTTTGTATCACCTCTACTTGATAGACTGATGTGTAACTGCTTTTAAATTAGAACACAAAAGAGACATAACATTACCTGGAATGGATGAGAACAATAATAATTCAGATAAATAATAAGTTCAGATACAAATTTTTTAAACATTAAATACACCTCAGAAGATGAATCAAGAAATATCTCACTAAATTATTGCTCATAATAATATAATTGTCATTAACCTTGTTATCTTCTCTGTTAAATAGGCAATAAATGAAATAAACTTACACAGTTCATTATCGTCCAATTGAAATTCTGGTAAAAATCATGCATTGGCTCTAACTAAAAGGGTGAGCTGGGCTTGACAGCAAGACAGTGTCTGTGGGCAGTGAGATCATTGTCCCCTTATCATTTTCTTACAAGTGTCAGCCTTCATAATTTTGCCACAATTATTAATACAAATGAGTAAAAATACACTATAATACCTATTTTCTCAATTAATTTTTGGTGATTATTTAACCTGAAAAAAGATGTATTGTGATATTTAGCCTGTAACCAAGAGTGCTTCAAGCTATTATTACAAGATATTATTCAAATTAAATTCGATGGACTTTGACTTACTTGCAAGGTAACAGTATTTCACAGATCCGAAGTGAGCACCTCTAAAATATTGTATTAGTTTGAAATTAAAAAAGCCATTGTGAGCTCATTGTGACTATCATTGCACATATTATTGGGCATATTACTGTAATTCTAAATAGCCTGCAATGTGCACCATTAATGAATCATTAAAAATATTAAAATGCTAATCACTAAGCAAATTATTTCTCGCATCTCAATTAAGATTCTTCGATCTTAGCAGGCAAAATTAAAAAATCTAAGCAGACTTTTACACATCAGTTTCCCACAGATACTCATCTATCCAATTAAATTATTATTGTTAATCCATTTATACCGCATTAAAAATTAAAAGAAATATCAAAAACAATTGCATGATAAATCAAATAGGACATAAAATGCAGACACTGGAGGACAGGTCTTTCCACATAAACAGACAAAATAGGAATACCCACGGAATACCCCTCAGCCCGATGTTGAAGTTTTTGGAGACGCCCGCCCAACCGCACGAAGGATAGCAATACCCCGTCAGCCTTGAGGGCTGAGGGGTAAAAAAGCATTCATTCTGCAATGGATACAGCAATAATACTGCTTTGTTTAATATGAAAAATTCTTAAAGTATGTGAACAGTGGCATAGGTTTTGTTCCACACTACAGAATATTGGTTTTGTGCTGAAAAAAAATAAGGTTAAGTTGAAGCTTAATTTCCTGGTATTTATATTCATATCAAACAAGACCTTTCTTTGGAGGATGTAGGTACTCTAATGCATCACTGAGGAAGATGGCCATATTGTCCCAGAAATTAAATATACAATGAAAAGAAAATATGATGTAGAAAGTACAGCCAAATATGAGCAATCAAAATGGCAAGCTCTCACATTAAACACTAGTGGAAAGGACATCTACTACAATCTGTTACTTACCAAAGACATCATGACATCATTGAGGGGGATGTGTCCTTTTTCAATTTCATTTTGCTCTATCTCTGCCAGTATCTTTTAGTATGGGGAGCATCAGCAACAATTTATGGAAATTAAACTCCCCCCCAGAGAAAAAAAATATATATTTTTTTGCAATAGATTGTAAGGAAGAGGCTTGTTGCATTAACATTACAAACATGTATCTCTGTGACGAAGAGCGCATTAATGTGTACTGTCCTGTACATTCCCCTCAGTACCTCAGTATACTTTCCACTGTTAGCATTCACATGGCCCCATTTGGTCTGACTCAGGTCACAGGTCAAAAATGAGAAATGTTCATGGGCTCTGCACCAATACAGCAAATGTCAACACCTATGACAGAATTAACTGACGTTAAAACGTAGCGTACATGGACATTAACTCTGCTGTGATTTTTAATCCTTATGATATTTTAACCATTACCAAACTGTTTTTTCTGGAAGCTGGGGGCGGGACTCTGATAAGCGATTTCGCTTCTCCCGCAACCCTTTCGGTCATGATACATGTTGTGTCGTGTTGAAATTGTCATGAAATGATTTACAATCATGCCGAAATAAAAAAAAAGAATTAATTTAAAAAAAAAAAAAAAAAGGTCACCAGCTATCATGAAAGTTCAAGGAACATGCCTCAAATTCATGCTTCAAATCATTCTCTAACTTAATATGGCAGCAGGAGTTGCATAAGAAAACCTGTGGAAAAAACTGAAGACGAACACTTTGGAAATGATGATGAAATCTATTGGGTTTTGACATGGATTTCAAGGTTGTATACGTTTCTTTTACTTCATATATAAGAAGCTTATCTTGCAGGTTCAAGTTTATTTCGGACTTTCAAATTCAAACGGAATCACACTTCTAGTCCCTTTTCCCCAGACTAGCTAATGACTAGACAAGTGACTGTTTAAGGATTTGACCATTTATTTGCATGTTTATTTATATTAAATATTTGTTTTGTTTCATTTTTATTGTCATCCACATTTTTGCGCGGGTATGACCGTGATGTCTATTCCTCTTTTGAGCACCCAGTACATTGTTCTTAGACTCTTAGAGCCCGTATGTGCCCACAATTGCAAGATTTTATATAAGCGAACAATTTAGTGTGCCACTCTCTTTGAAAACCAGCTGTCAAAATGGGCCTCGGTAAAAGGATAAAATGATAAATCACAAGAAATGTGTGATGAAGCCAGGGAAACCTTGCTGACTTCAACCAATTTTTTCATCACTGCCTTTTCATGCTTACAAATTGCAGTTGGTTAAAAGCTAGACTATTCACAGTGGTTTTGAAAATGACACCACCAGACACCTTGTCCATTTTGGCTCAGGAAATAAGATAAAAGAAGCTACATACACGCGCACACAAACACACACACACACACACACACACGCCCACGAGCATACATGCTCATGCACACGCTTAATTACGCAAACACAAACAAGTACAATGTGTTCTGTAAATTTCCACAGAAACATACAATTGCTATAATTATATCTGCCTTCAAATATTTCATTCCAAAATATATTATCAAAAAATATTTGCACTACGACTGTTTGATGTCACATCTGCAATAGTAGATATATTGCTAAAAAAAAATCACCAAAAATTGAGTACACAAACACAACAGATGGGTAAAGCGTAAGTTTCTTCTGCCAAGTTAAAATCCATCACTGACAGATCACATTCAGCATTTCCATGGACAAAGAGTGAGGAAGAACATCCTGATTGGCTATTGGTCACACATTCGTAACACCTTCAGCTCATTCCACAGTGAGAGGGTGCTTTCATTCACTGTGTGCCCTGCAGTGTTGTTAAAAATACCAAAAGTGAATTCAGAGGCTCATCTTTGATTAGTGCTGCCGCGCATGTTATTTTCTGCTGTCAGCCTGAGGAACCCCAAATGGATACCAGGAGTTCTGTGTTAAATTATACTGAACTTCTTCCATTACAGAACTCCTTGTGGAAGAAAAAAATATTGCTGCTGCAATCAAATTTTGCAACTCTACTATTTTCTTCACAAAATACTAATAATAATTCAATGATTATAATATGAGTATGGTGATATTAGTCCCTGTAGTACATTCACCCAATACCTCCTCACTTCGGTTATCTAGGGTTTGGAGAAAGCGGAAGTTGCGCAGAGCTGTAGGGTATATTTGAAAATTTGCATGAACAAATTCAGTACAAAATGGTGTCATAGAAGAGTACAACAATGCCTTGTTGTCTCCTGTCGCCCCTAGCGAAAGGGAGACATAGGAATGCACCCCGTCCGTGCGTGAGTGTGTCCGTCTATCCCAGGGGTCCCCAATCTTTCCCAGAAAAGGCCAGTGTCGGTGCAGGCTTTCATTGCAACCGAGCAATTATACACCTGATAATACAAATCAACCCCTGGACTCTTTGCTAATAAGCTTGATTAGTAGCATCAGGTGTGTAGCTGCTTGGTTGCAATGAAAGCCAGCACCCACACCGGGCCTTTCTGGGAAAGATTGGGGACCCCTGGTCTATCCGTCCGTCCGAAAAGTGGCATTAACACGAAAAACTCAAGAATAAAATGGATTACAGACTCCATGTTCTGCATAAAAGAAGATTAGATTATGAACCTATTCCTATTTAGAACCCCAATTCCAAAATAGTTAGGACAAAGTGTAAATTGTGAATAAAATCAAAACGAAATGACTTTCAAATCACACCAGCCAGTATTTTATACACAGTAGCAAGTGTTGAGACTGAGAAATCTTACAATTTTATCCACAAAATGAGTTTCAAAATTGATAGCTGCTACAGGCCTCAAAAGAGTTGGGACAGGGGCCTTATTACCTTGGAGTAGCATCCCCTCTTCTTTGTAACACAGAGTGGAGGTGTGTGGGCATTGAGGAGACAAGCTTCTTGAGTTTAATTGCTAGTTAGCCAACTGAATGGCAAAGTTATGGCTATCCATTGTTATCCATTTATTTCTATGCATCACATGTAAGCCCGTGATAGCAAGCGAGCCCTTCGCACATAATCACAAGGTCGCAATCTAGGGTGAACCCTTCACTGTTGCATAAAAACAAAATATGCTGACTGGCTTTACCTGCGGTGGCACCAGTAACCATAAAGGCGGACAGCTGTACTGAGCTCGACTCAGAATTTGTTGTTCCAGAGCGACTGGAGCCGATTTTGCAGGTTGGTCGCCCACCAACAGAAAATTGTCGGCCCAAAATGAAAATCGTCAGCCACTGGCTGACAGACCGGCGTTAAGGACGAGCGCTGTATGTTGTCATAAATGACAGGAAAAAACTCTGAGCGCTCTATCTGGCAAACTATTTGAGTGAAAAGCTCTCAAAAGGAGAGTCATTTTGATAAGTTTTGGATTTTCGGCCATTTTCAGAGGCTTGTACAAGGAAAAGTATGTAAGAGACAACTGATCTGATTAAATTTCTAAATTCTACAGAAAATATGGCCATAGACACAGTGTTTCAAAGGACCAGTAAATGTTGGAATTTGGATCAAAAGGCTTATTTGGGAAAATGCATAAAAGTAATTCAAATTGCAAAGGGCTGTATAGTTTAGAAAATAAGAGAGACACAGACATGGGATTTCCCCATAGGTTTTGGATAGGTGCACCTTTAATTTTTTTCAGGAAAATCTGAGAGAGAAACCTAGGACCCATAGGTGATCTGATATAAAATGAACCTGCTGCCTCATATATGAGATAATGAGATAATGAATATTGTTCACTTCACCTGTCAGCAGTTTTGTACTGCCTGATTGGTGTATCATCATTGCCCCAAAATAGCACTGATCACGAAACTTTCCCAGAGGGGAATTGTGAGCTGTAGAGATAAAGGCAGTGGCTTGGAAGAGTGAGTTTACTGTGCAGCAGAAACACTGATTTCATTAAAGAAAAAAAGAGGGCCTGTCTTCAAACTTACATCAACTTTTCAATGAATTGCAGCTTGCTGATGCATACAGGTACTGTGCCTTTTCTGGCAAAATAATGAGCAATCTCAGTGGCCTGAAAATATAGGGCTTTTATAGTTGATGATGGAATAGTTTGATCCTTTTGTTAGCTGAGGCTGGATTTCCTTCCTCAAGAGTGTTTCATTGCACTCATTCACTGAGGGAGAGCACTGGAACAGAAGGCTCGTTAATTCTTTTCATTATTTATATTTTTCATTGCACCCCGGTGCAAAGATTATGGATTTTTCATTAGAGCTTCAGGCCCTAATGACAGCTCATAAAAAACATTTCTGTACCACAGGAAGATTAAAATATGATTCTAGAATAGCCTAATGTTCCTGTGTGTAGCTGCGCAGAAATAACCTTCACTGTCAGTTACACAGTTGTTACACAGTCACACTACTCTCTCTTTGACCAGAATGCAACAGCCAATTACATGATACACCCAGTCATATGGCAGCAAGAGGCAACTGGGAGGTCCTGTGACTGAATAACAGGCCAATCGGTACAGAATGCTGGACAGCCAACCAAATTTGAAGTAATATGAGACCCCAAGGAAAACCTGTAAGATGGTACAGAGTTAGTACCCAATCATATGACTGAACAGGACCACCAACTAATCATGAGACAAGATGGGAAAGATCTGGGGCATACCCCAATGCAACCTGACCGCAGTTCCAGGGTCAACAGCCACCGCTGAAGTTATGAAGGGAAATAGACTAAGTCACGACCCCAATGGAGGAGCCACATTAAAGAGCCGTATGAGAGATAAGCCTGCCGTGAAAGCCCAAGCCAAGCTGCAGGAGCCCGATAAAGAAATCAGAGTTTCCAGTACATTCCATTATCAGCAACTCCCTCCAGGTGGAAGCCAGGAATCAATTCCTTTTTCTCCACTGAGACCCATTCAACCCACAACCTCCGGAAGCATGTCACCAAGTCCAGGAATGACCTGTGAGTCAAAGCAGAATCCAGGCTTCAACTTTATAATATAGTGTGCTATTGCTGTCAGCGAAATATTCATTACAAAAGTTAAATAAGTAAATATGACAACTTTTCAAATAATGCACACAACAGTACAGTATACAAATATATGGACAAACTTTCATGAAGTATAAAATAATAGAAAATAACAGAGCAATAAGCTGACCAAGATAAAGAGAGGCGTCTCCATTTTACAGGAGATGTAAAATGTTCTGGGCACTGGGAATATTTGGTCACCTGCTATACAAAAACCAAGGGAACGGTAATTAATCAGTTTGGCACAGGAACAGGAAGTGACTGGATAAAGTTCTTGGGAAACAGAAGTGTAAGGACAGTTCTATGGGATGGAGGGACAGAACTGATTCACTGAGGCATCTTCTGCAGTGTTAAATGCCAACATGGCCTGCATGCCCAGACGTGCCCGCAATACTGATGACCATTAAATCAGAACAGCTCCAGCAGGGCCAGAGGGTGCCTGTTACTATTGTGTGTTACTGAGTCATGTAAAGCGGTATCTCACATATACACACACACACACACACACACATGCACGCACGCACGCACACACACACACACACACGAGCGCACGCATGCACACACAAACCACACACACACACTCACACACGCACGCATGCAGACACACACCACACACGCACATGCACAAACCACAGCTCACAGACACCACAAACATTTCTGCAGACTAAAAAGCACACTGACACACATACAGAAAGAACTCAAGTTTGTCCTCCGCATGCACATTTACTATGTTGGCACTTGCACACACATTCACTTACGAGAGGAGAGTCATTAGGAAATAGTGTTTTGTATCATGCTGTAAAATCAGCAAATAATGACATCTGGAGTTGAAAATTAAACTTTGCCGCACTTTTATCAGAATCTAGATGTTCTCAGTGAAGAGCCAAAAACAAATCAGGGTTTTTGTTGACCACATTTAATCTTCACTATAATAATCCTCAGAATGAATGTGTAATACAGACCCTGAGAAAACTGATGCTGAAGTATGAACGTTGCACAGAAAGAGAATGAAAAGCTATCAGTGTACAGCATTATGAAAAAAATAGGAAAAAAATGACAGCAGTCATTTCATTACGTGGAGCAGTAATCAGTGCTCAGTCAGATAAAGAGTGCTATAAGTCTCTGCAAAAAGTAAATGACAGGCTACAATCTCCCCGAGCAGACATATTTAGAGGCTTTCAGCAATACCTGCCTTGATATTTTGGAACAACAAATTACAGACCACATTTTGGCACTTCAGTGTGAAAGCTTTTCATACCAAATAGCAATACCAAGCCAACTCTTTTCTATAATTAGGTTTAAACCCAATTTTCCCAGAAGCTCATGGAATTATGCTACTGGAATGCAAGGTAATTTGCATCTGAGCATTTGCATTTTAGACTAATTTGCTCATTTTCTAAGAATAAACATTTGATGCCATTATAAGCAACTCATAAATTTGACACAATAAATGTTTGTCCATTATAATTTTATGATGACACTTATCACAGGAGAAGCAAGAAATAAGACAATGGTTTTATGTTCTCAATTAATAAATTAATACATAGGATAGCCGAGATGTATCCAAAAAAGTCATGAGAAAAATAAAACAAGCAAACTTAAAACCCCACAGCACCAAATATCCTACCATATAGCACAAGGTTGTATAAGGAGAAAATCATCTGCTGTACCACATAAAATTCTACAAAACACTGCATTTTACTTTGGACATCAATAATAAATGTTCACAATCACAACCATAGTACAAAACAGCACGATTAGGGATCATATTATTGTAACTGCCGTGGTAGGAATGAAATATCGAGACTGAATATAAAAATGTTCAACTTAAAATTCAGATCAAAAAATTTGTCCCTGAATCTCACAATGAATACAAAAATAGGTAGATATTATTATTTAAAGCAATAAAGATTTCACGCATCAAAGATTATTAACACAAAGATTGAGGAATAACTATTTTGCTTTAGCTCATCTCTGGGTCACTCACTTTAGTCATCTGTAAAAAGAGATTAGAATATATGTCTTTTTCCAACTCAGTATCCTTAGTTTCTGGCTTTTTGGCTATTTTGATGTACAGACAAAACTTAGGATTCATGCATAAATTCAACCACTGCAACCGCACACTTATTTTCTCAAGGGTTTCCTCTCCCCATAAAGTCAGTATATTAAAAAGGTTAACAAAATTAATGACACAGCTGGCATCGGCACTTAGCTCGGCCTTGGTTTGGAAAGTAAATCAGACGCTGTTGCAGACGTAGTTTATGGTCTCCATAAAATTAACTTCATTATTTGGACACAGTGCAACATAATATAATAATGCAATTCATTAACTGGCATAGAGTCTGTCTGGAAATACGATTGAATAGCATCAAGTATCACAATCTGGACCCTATGACAAATGTACGGCCGCTATAATATGCAAAATCTGTTCATTTTAATCTCAATCGGTCAGAGATGGATGAAAGAATGTACAGATATATACAAGAGGCCAAGCCTACCTGATCAGTATAAGTCCGGCCTCCTATAAACAGTAAAGCCAGACCAGGCCTAGGCGGAGAGAGTATAATATGGGCAAAACATGACTAAAAATAACTGGAAACCTGGAAAATGACAGTCAGCACTGATAAATACAAAGCTGTTCATGACGTGTTTCAACACATTATTATTTTTATCAGGAGTTATTTATAGAATGGGAGTCACACAATTCGCAAAAATATAAATATATAGTCAAGGCATTTAAGGATGTAAGCAATCAGCTGTGGCAGAAACAGAAGCTGCGATTTGATCATTTAAAAAGCAGCAGAACTGTGTCTGCTGATGGATTCAGCCTTCAGGATTGAAACAGTTTCCCAACAAAATGCTGTCCTTGAAACTTAATAGCAGAAATTGGACTTATTTTGTTGTGATACCATCGCGGCTGGATTCATTATTGGTTAATTTTGAAGTCAAAGAAAGATGAGATGATATTTATTGAAAACTGCTCTACTGATAAAAAAAAAACTCACAATTTAATATCAAAAAGAATGAAACGAGTTGTCCTCATTTAATGGTGCATTTTGATCAAGGATGCACAGCAATATTGTTTCTTGACGTGAAACTTTATTCTTCACCTTGAGAGCACTCTTTGTACTGAGAGCGAAACCAAAAGTATAAACAGCTTATACTTCTAAGATTTGAACATGCAGTGCCAGCCAGGCACACCAAATCTTGCCCCTCACACATGTTTAAGCTGCTTAATGAGTTGATCCAGTTTTCAGTTACATGTGCTCTTGTGTTTGACCTTTCAAGGTCACTGGAGGTGAAAGATTATGGTGTCATTCTAATTTCCATTTTTCATTTCCTATACGTGCTTAAAAGTAACTAAGTAGCTATCTACAGTAGTTTTTGAGACATTGATTATATTAGGCGATTTAGATTAATGGTCTTGACCCCCCTGAAGTTTGACCCCTACCAATCTTCGAAATTATGCACTTTTCACTGTAGCACTTAATAAGATTTTAAAATTTGAAAAAAGAAACTCTCGGTGTTGGTTTGATGTAAATATGACCATTTATGACAGAGTTAGGGCCAAAAAACTATTTTGACCTTTTCAGTGACCTTGACCTTAACACAATTCATTCCAAAAATTTTATGGAATCTTTTATTGGTCATTGCCCAACTTTTGGGCAAATTTGGCATAAATTTTGATTCACCGGTCATCTTGCTTACAAAGAAGCAAAAAACTATAATAACTAAACCTCACCGATTACAATACCTCTACCTTCTGCTAAACCTGTTAGACCTTCATGTTTAACAACTTAAGTTTTAGATTCTGGCAGAATTAAGTAATAAGCACCACTCATTCGGTTTCAAAAATACATGTTACTGTGAAATGTAGTGGTGATAAACAGGGGTGGCACAGTCAGAAAAGTCTTGTCATGGGTATACAGATGGGTGGCCATAAAAGATAATGAATTAATATAAGACTGTAATGTGCTGCTTATATTGTATTTCTTTTATTGCAGTGACACTGAATTATATTCTGATGAACATGCATTCTGTTGAATTTTTCTTCATCTTGTTCAATTAAACATAAACAACTGAACATTAACATAAAACTGCATGAATAAATTTTCTCAGTACAGCATGCTAAACCATTACTGTCCACAGGAGAGAAATACATCAAGCTGCAGTTCTGTGCCTGAAGTTCTTCCACCAGACAGCCATATTATCACTCCTTCTTTTCATCTAAGTAAAAGCCGCTTGGACAAACCCCGATAAACAGTGTCTCAAGCCAGAATTTTCTTAACTAGGATATAAATGTATACCCAATATTTATCATCTGTCACTCAAGGGTGTTTAAAGCCATAAACTTGCACCAAAAATTTGAGTTAATGTGGTGAATCAGGCTAGGATTGGCCCTTTGGGCCAGATGCAATCAACCATTTTACAGGCAAGCTGATTACTGGGTCACAGAAATTCAATCTACCCGTCTGGATTTTTGTTGTCTTATCTCAACATTATCCAAAGTTCAAAATCATATGTAGTCTAAAAATAAAAGATCTGTTCCAATGAAAATGTACTTTCGTCAAGTGACAGACACTCTAGGTTGTGCTTTACAGGTAGAAGCCACTCATATAAAGGCCGAACAATGCTAAATTCAGTTCAATATTCCATGTAGAAGACATTACACCCTGGTAAAATAAATTGTTTTTTACTTCACAAGGGCGTTCTCCCATCTGTACATTGTTGAATTTAACTCCACTGAGCCATTTTGAAAGGCACAACCATGTATATGGACTGGGCATCTGAGACTGTGGATGTAAAAAAGGTTAACAGTCGACAGGGAAGGAAAGATATTAGAACACTGTATAAATAGACTGGAAACCTCTGGTGCTGCAACAGGCGCCATCATGTTTTTGCATACAGCATGGCATCAAAATACATGTCAACATTTCAGCGATCAAATTTCAGGTAAAGATTAAACATGTTTATGCTACTATTCCAATTTTTCAGGAAGAAAAGGTACTGCAATAGCCAACTGTTCAAGCAAATGCTGGAATTCATGTACTGCATGTGTGATATCTGATCAATAACAGTGCAGAGTCTGAATAATCATTCAACACATAGGAAATTTGAGTAGCATATTATATGGAATACTGTAACTGAATGAAATATTGATGATTTCCACAAGTTTGCATATTGCCGTATAGGCATGAGTTTGCATCATACTGTGGGGATCTTTCTAACCAGATGCATGAGTTAATACTGTATGCCTGTATGTCACCAAATTACTTTAATCACTAAAGGAACTTATCTTAAAACTGACCAATTGTGCAAAAAAATGAGAAAAATAAATCTGAGACAGTCAAATAGATTCTTTGGAAAGGGCAAGAGCACATGTCCTGATTTCAGACAGCCCCATTTATTTTTCCATGGATTTTTTTTGTCTTAATCACCTTTCATGTTTAACCTTTTTGTGCCCTCCATGCTTCCTCAAGAAATGAATGCAGGGTTGAAGTATGCTACAACTGCAGACTCCATTAATCAACTAGAAAAAAGAAAAATAAAGTATTTGCTGAAAAGAAAGCTGAAACAAGGCAGGCTGACAGAGGACTACAAGCTGTGACATTATTATTATTTGCATGAAATAATACAAGGGTAATACGACATTTCAGTGAGAATAGTCTCCCTCCAGGCTTTTTTCTTAATACAAAAAGGCTTAAGTCTGGTTTGAGTGACTTGCAATATGCCTCAACATCTAAGTAGATCTTATTGTTTCTGGATTCAAGTCTCCATCCAAAAGAATTGAGTGAACATATAACGGTGTGTGTAAAATATTGCAGCTTACTTCTAAGATTCATATTGCCACAATTCTAGCATAACTGCAGAACGGAGGCATTTTTTTTCCTTTTTTTTAAAGAATTTGGCATCTCCAATGCCACATGAATCTGGAATGCCCAATTGGGCATTTTGTTAAACATTGTGCTAAAACATTGGAAATGAGCAAAAAGTTCATAGGTATGCACTTTATACAATTCAGCCATTTGCTAATGTTTGTGCCCACCACTGAAACTGCTAAAAATACTCTCTATTGGAAATAAGCCATTATAAAGAGTACTCCACTGTAAATTCTGGACAGACTGTAGCACGTAGATGAGAAATATAGACAGAAAAATTCTTGTTCAGAGATGTTTTGCTCATCCTATTTACGTTGTACATTTCAACAGCATATCTGTGATGATGAAACCAAATTTGTCGGTTTAGAGCAGGTTCATAGGAACCTGTTTTGTGCATTACTTTAGTGTCCCATATGGTGATGGTCCTGTAATCTCTTGTGAAATTAGGCAGCTCTATTTGAGGTAATATGTTTTTCCTGGGAAAGAGGCAAATTTAAAAACCAGTAAACAATGTCAGAAAGCACAATTACAATGTAAATGGGTAGCACAGATTCAAATGAAGACAGTTTCAATGTAGTGTCACACTCAACATGTCCAGACAATATATAAATTAACATTGGGCAGATTTTAGACTGCGACACAAACATACTTTTATTTTATCTTCCCAAAATTCAGAAGCAATGCCATTGATGCTCTTTCTTTAGAGACTGAACAATTGATTAAATTCCCCATTATATGAGCCAGACCATAATATTCCCCTCCTTACATTCCCTCCATCCCATTATGCACGCCTGCTGTCTCTCAAATGGTAGGCACTCTGTCATGGTTTTTACGGCCAAGAAGGAAAACCTTTACGGACAGTCAGGATAAGGAACTTGGTCCACTTGGAAGGACTCAGACTTTGATTGCCGAATAACAATATAACTCCACAAGGCAACTAGCTGATTAATTATCCTTAGAGCAATGGGAGGAAGTTCATTCCATAACTTTCAACACTGTAGCTGGCAGTGTTCTCCAGTCCATAGATACAGCAACAATTTGAAGAAAATACTGACCTCTTCTGTATTTTTCTGAGACCATTGGGTGCAGATGTGAAGCTTTTTCAGCAGAACACATTCTTTAGATGACGTTAAAAGTATTGGTTAAATTTCATGATCATTCAAGTTCCATTCTGTCTCGCTCCGAATTTGTGAGAGTTGACAGGTATGTGTTATAAATGAAAACTGAGGCCAGACAAATCAGCAAGTGACTGTTGGGAGCGACCAAAGCTAGAAATGGATGGATTCCAGGCTACTTCTTTCTCACTCACTCAAATATACAAATGCACAATCTGAATTTAAGATCTAGATTTCACATTAATAAACAAGCTACATCAGATTAACTTTGCATTGCACAAATATACATGTTCCCTCATCCTGTTTGGATATATGCTGTATCTCACACAACCTGCCACCAAGAGTTCACCTGTGTTAATTAAGCAAAATCACACGAGAGGGAGTGATGTCATTGCTGAATAACATCACCACAGGCCGAGTACTAAAGATATCACAGCCGTGATTATATTTACCAACAACATCACGGCCTTGAGTGTGATATTGCTTTGATACAACAATTTTACAAATGCAGCGTATTAGTTGATGGCAATAAGAGACTAAAAATGACAAAACCCAAAACCAGTGAAGTTGGCACGTTGTGTAAATCCTAAATAAAAACAGAATACAATGATTTGCAAATCCTTTTCAACCTATATTCAATTGAATACACTGCAAAGACAAGTTACTTAATGTTTTAACAGGTAAACTTTGTGATTTTTTGCAAATATTAGCTCATTTGGAATTTGATGCCTGCAACATGTTTCAAAAAAGCAGGCACAAGTGGCAAAAAAGACTGAGAGAGTTGAGGAATGCTCATCAAACACTGATTCGGAACATCCCACAGGTGAACGGGCTAATTGGGAACAGGTGGGTGCCATGATTGGGTATAAAAGCAGCCCTCCTGAAATGCTCAGTCATTCACAAACAAGGATGGGGCGAGGGTCGCCACTTAGTGAACAAATGTGTGAGCTGATTGTCGAACAGTTTAAAAACAACATTCCTCAACGGGCTATTGCAAGAAATTTGGGGATTTCATCATCTACGGTCCGTAATATCGTCAAAAGGTTCAGAGAATCTGGAGAAATCACTGCATGTAAGCGACAAGGCCGAAAACCAACCTTCGATCCCTCAGGCGGTACTGCATCAAAAACCAACATCAATGTGTAAAGGACATCACCACATGGGCTCAGGAACACTTCAGAAAACCACTGACAGTAACTACAGCTCGTCGCTACATCTGCAAGTGCAAGTTAAAACTCTACAATGCAAAGCGAAAGCCATTTATCAACAGCACCCAAAAATGCCGCCGGCTTCACTGGGCCCAAGCTCATCTAAGATGGACTGATGCAAAGTGGAAAAGTGTTCTGTGGTCTGATGAGTCCACATTTCAAATTGTTTTTGGAAACTGTGGACGTCGTGTCCTCTGGACCAAAGAGGAAAAGAACCATCCGTACTGTTACAGGCGCAAAGTTCAAAAGCCAGCATCTGTGATGGTATGGGGGTGTATTATTGCCCAAGGCATGGGCAACTGACACATATGTGAAGGCACCATTAATGCTGAAAGGTACATACAGGTTTTGGAGCAACATATGTTGCCATCCAAGCAACGTCTTTTTCATGGACACCCCTGCTTATTTCAGCAAGACAATGCCAAGCCACATTCTGCACGTGTTACAACAGCATGTCTCCGTAGTAAAAGAGTGTGGGTACTAGACTGGCCTGCCTGTAGTCCAGACTTGTCTCCCATTGAAAATGTGTGGCGCATTATGAAGCGTAAAATATGACAACGAAGAACACAGACTGTTGAACAACTTAGGCTGTACATCAAGCAAGAATGGGAAAGGGTTCCATCTGAAAAGCTTCAAAAATTGGTCTCCTCAGTTCCTAAACATTTACTGAGTGTCGTTAAAAGGAAAGGCGATGCAGCACAGTGGTAAAAAGGCCCCTGTGCCAAATTTTTTGCAATGTGTTGCTGCCTTTAAATTCTAAGTTAATGATTATTTGCAAAATAAAAAAAAAATTTTAAAAAACATATAAAAAACAAATTTTAAATAAATATAAGGATGAGGAACAGCAGTTTGACCCAGGACGGTAATGGCAGGGTTCAGAAAAATGTGGATACATTGTCTTGTTATGTCTTCTTCTGTGTGTGCGCAGGGGGTTCTAGAAGTATAGAAATTCACTATTATATACAGGTGCAATATTCTGTGTATATTTGTATATAAGTAGCTTATTGAATATTATAGTCAACAAATTGTAAGTACCATTGGTTCTTGAATAGACGGTGAATGTTGTAAATATAATAATAGAGAATTTAATAACTTGACTGTAGAATATGGTAATACAAGGGGTAGGATGAAATAAGTTCTTACTTCTTCCTACTCCTTTTCGAGCATACAATCTTGCTGCTCATGCATGACAGTTATCAACAGTTTGCTTTTTGTTTTTGTTTTGGTATTGGCATGGTGGCTATTTGTTTTGGTGCTTATCTCTGTTTTATCTTTTAACGTGTTCGAAATAAAGATTTCATTTCATTTAAAAAAAAAATAAAGTTTCTCAGTTTGAACATTAAACATCTTGTCTTTGCAGTGTATTCAATTGAATATAAGTTGAAAAGGATTTGCAAATCATTGTATTCTGTTTTTATCTACGATTTACATAACGTGCCAACTTCACTGGTTTTGGTTTTTTGGTTTTGTATCACTTTGTTTATTTAATCAGTTATGTGGCTTCACCAGCACAAATTGTTCCACAATTAGATGGGGACTTGACTATTGCTAACAATGTAGTGCTAAGTTTGCGGTCAGTAGTTAGTGTAAATAACAGTTATTAAAACACCTGAGAGCAGAGTGATGATGCTATTATATGTCCCAGTGATGTTGTACTCTATAATCAGCACTCTTGGAATGCCTCTCGTCCAATCAAATTATACAACAGTTAGTTCCGACTGAGTAAACAGCATTATTGCCAATTAAACCTCAATGGATTTGTGAGGTCTTACTCCTGAAGCAACAGATTTGATCACACTCAGAAGCACAAGGCACTGTCAGTTGAGGATGGCAGAGGGTAAAATGCTGGAGAAGGATAAAAAACATTCACTTAAACAGAAGGGTATTTTCTACCTGCAGCAGAAAAATAAATAATAAAAATATAGCTGCAAGCGGCAATTCCAGGGTTCAACTAAAGAAAGACCATTTGTAGTTGAAAGCTTTAACAGCTTAATTAAAAAGCACTTTAAGACTATGTTGCAGTATTTATGTGGACCTGCCCTGCAAGTTTTGTGCTGATAGGACGAACAATTTCTGATTTATAATCCGATTTGTGGAATACATGCCCTTTTTTTGCATTTGTGGTGCCCCCCTAAAGGTCAATTTGATTACAACTTTCAGGCTATGTTTCAGGTTCTTATGTGGACATATTCTGTGGGTTTTGTAATGATTGGGAAAACTATTTATGATTTATAGTCTGATTTGTGTTATAGCACACTGCTTTGTTTTGCATTTATAGCGCCCTGTATCAGTCAATTTGAATGAAATTTTCAGGGTATGTTTTAGGTATTAATATGAATATATCCTGTGAGTTTTATGGCTATAGGACAAAATTGCTAATTTATAGTCTGATTTGTGTCATGCCATGCCCATTTTTTGCATTCATAACACCCCTTTTAGGCCGATTTGCATGAAACTGTCAAGGTATGTTTCTGGTACTTATATTGACATATTCTGGGAGTTCCATGATGATTGGCCCAATGACTGTTGACTTTTGTCCATTTCTGCGCCAAGTCACGTCCCTGCTGAAGTTCATTGGTCAATAAATTGGAAACAAAATGAGATTTCAACGAGCCCTATGCAAGTTTCGATAGGCTTGGTCCAATGATGATCCACAGCAAATTTTGAAGGAATCGGACATATGGCCTCGGAGGAAATGTCAAAAATGTGTTTTAAAAAAATTAAAAATGGTGGGAAATCCAATATGGCGGACCTTAAGGGTCTTATAAAAAGTTGTTGAGTTTAGACCAAGGAATGTCTGTACCAAGTTTCATGTAAATTGGACTTACAGCGTAGGAGTTACGACCTTTAAAGTGAAAAACTGCTTTTCTTGAATTATAGCACCCCCATCAGACCGATTGAGTTAAAAATGGCTTGGACAGAATTTTTCACACAATTTCGAACCAATGTGCAAAATTTCAGGTCTCTACCATTTGCCATCTCACGGGAATTTGTGAAAACATTTTTGAAGAAGAAATAATAATAATAATAAACCAGCACAAAAACAACAGGATTTCAGCCTTACGGACTTGAACCCCCAATTGCAAAGCGCAGACAACAGCACCAAGATCAGACCAGCCAACCAAACGAGTCTACCAGGATTTGGATGAGAAGGGCAATGTTCACGGATCTGACAAAGAGAGACAACTACTACACTGTTGGGACCTGCAAAACTCATTACCAGAACTAGGAAGAACTGCCTCTGCGAGGAACACTATATAACTGCTTCTAATGAAAATCAGTTTCATATAAAACTGTTTAGCAGTGCTTCCCAACTCTCTTCTGGAGGCCCACCTGACCTGCATGTTTTAGAGATTTCCCTGCTCCAGCACAGGTGATTCAAATGATCAGCTCGTTAATTACCCCCTCAAGCTGATTGATGACAATCATTTGAATCACCTTTGCTGGAGCAAGGAGAGAACTAAAACATGCAGGACAGGTGGGCCTCCAGGAGCGGTTTGGGAAGTACAGCAGTACAGAACAGAAGCAAAAACAATAGACTACTTCTAATGGAGGCAATCATTATAACGCATAACAGAAGAAAAAACTATACACTAATCGTAGCCTCCGGCTGCTATGGATTCAAGCTCATCGTCTCCGCCGCTGCCGCAGCAAAAGCCACATGAGTGTCCGTTGACACTTCCTTGTGGACGCTCTACAAGCTGCAAGTTTGGACCAATTACTTTTATATTTGGCATGGACGTGTGTTATACTTCACTTATGACACCTATCTATTTTGGTTGCCATGGTGACAGTATTTGCAGAATAATGTGCAAAAAAGGAGATAAGCAGGCTTTCACAGGCTACGCCTCTGCAGTCACGGCTGACCGGACTGTCTAGTTCCAATGAAGGCTAGCATTAAAACATGAAACAGAAACAAAAATTTCCTTAATTTTTTTTTCAAACCAGCAATTCTTCCGCAGAATACTACTTGTCCAAACTTTTATTTAAATGTACAGCATAGCAATAAAAGGCACATTAAAATACATTCCAATTTGTCCACAAAACTAATTAAAAAAAAAAAAGCTTAATTAATCTAGAAGTCTGAGCACAATAGTAATACTTTATTTACAGCCATCAATGACCTTTAAACAGTTATAAAGTCAAAATTAAAGTTATATGGATTGTTTAAATTTTGGTCAAACATTAGATTTCTACTTGATAAGCAAGGTGAGAACTTCAAACACGAGAGTATTTTCCATTTCAGTCAAATATATATTATATCCATGTTCATCAATAGTGAGGCATAAGGGACAAACAATCTTTTCTGAAATCTTAATTACTTTACAAGTAACAGGAATAAGACCTTGAATTTCTGGATAATTCAACCATAAAGAACCTTTGATGTTAGATGAGCTCTTAGAATAGTGCGATACTATCTCCCACCACATAACAAGATCCTCCTTCCAGCTCCAAAGCCCTTTAACTGTTTCCGAACACTGCAGACTGCCTGGCCTTTAACCTGTTTTTTACACACTATACCCATGAATCATCAAATCACAGTCCCCAAGAGCCAAGAAATGCTAGATTCCGCCCTGCCTTCCTTGTACTTGATGAACAGGTTTGAGGACAGTCTGGATTACTAAGAGCGATACATTTTATATTAATTGCCCAGGCAAACAGTAAAAGTGAGCAAAATTTGGAATTGAGTGCCGGATATGTTGATCCCAGAGTCACCACCAAGAAAGAAACAATAGGAAACAAATACAGGTACTACTCGGAAAATTAGAATATCGTGTAAAAGTCGTTTTATTTTGGCAATTCAACATAAAAGGTAAAACTAATATATTTTATAGACTCATTACATGCAAAGTGAGATATCTCAAGCATTTGTTTGTTGTAATTTTGATGATTATGATTTACAGCTCATTAAAACCTCAAGTATAAAAACTCAGAAAATTAGAATATTGTGAATATAACCAATATTGTGTGTGAAAGAACACACAGGCTGATGCTGGACATGGGCTTTAAATGTCGAATTCCTGTTGTCAAGCCACTCCTCAACAGCAAGCAACACCAGAGGCACCTACGCTGGGCTAAAGAAAAGAAGAACTGGTCTGTTTCTCAGTGGTCCAAAGTCCTCTTTTCTAATGAGAGCAAATTTTGCATCTCATTTGGCAACAAAGGTCCAAGAGTCTGGAGGAAGACTGGAGAGGCGCATAGTGGAAAATGCATGAAGTCCAGTGTTAAGTTTCCCCAGTCTCTGATGACTGGGGGAGCCATGTCAGCTGCTGGTGTTGGTTCCCTGTGCTTTCTCAAGTCCAGAGTAAACACAGCAGTCTACCAGAACATTTTAGAGCACTTCATGCTTGCTTCAACGAACCAGCTTTATGGGGATGCAGACTTCATCTTCCAGCAGGACTTGGCACCTGCCCACACTGCCAAAAGTACCAAATCCTGGTATAACAACCACAGGATTACTGCGCTTGATTGGCCCGCAATCTCACCTGACCTGAACCCCATAGAAAATCTATGGGGCATTCTCAAGAGAAAGGTGAACGAAAAGAGACCAAACAATAAAGAAGAGTTCAAGGCCGTGATTGAAGCATGCTGGTCTTCGATAACAGCTGAGAAATGCCACAGGCTGGTAGCATTCATGATTTGCCGGATTGAAGCAGTCATTCGTGCAAAAGGGGCCCCAACCAAGTACTAATTACAGATGCAAGATTTTCCTTTCAGAGGCCAGACATTTTTTCATTTAAAATCCTATTTTTTTTTTTAAATCGCCTTCATGTAATATTTTAATTTTCTGAGTTTTTGAATTTGAGGTTTTCTTGTGCTGTAAGTCCTAATCAGCAAAATCAAAACAAATAAAAGCTTGAGATATATTGATTTGCATGTTATTTGTCTATATAATATGTAGGTTTCACCTTTTAAGTTGAATTACAGAAATACATGAACTTTTTGAGAATATTCTAATTTTCTGGGTAGTACCTGTATACCATGAAGTGGCAGCTTAAAAAAATGTAACTTATTCTGATTTATACAATAACCTTTCCTACGACCTTTTGCAACATCTTAAATTTTGCACAAAAAATTTCACACATGCACGTACGCACACTATGGGGGGCATTATATGCCAGCAAACTATACTAAAACGCCTTCACCGCGTCGCCTACGCCTGCAAAAAAGACTGATAGATACGCGTGCGCACAGGCACGCGTATTACGAGTACACCAAATAATGAAGGGGTGACGGGTGTCAAGTGTCATGCCACGTGCGAACGCAGCAGACGCCTGTGTGCACGCTTGTCTTAATGTACAAATAATTATTCAATTTATGATGAGGAATTTTGCGTTTAACAGCTGCTTCGCTTTACAATTCAGGCAGTCCATGTATTACCAAGAGAGACTGATGATACAGTTTAGGCTATTTCAGTCTATAAGTGCACACGTTAAGGTGTCTGAAGTGTTGATTTAGCACAACAGTGACACACGCTAATGCCTATAATGGGATGTTGAGGTATATCAGGGACTGTACCATTGCTGAGGCGCATCATTACATCATTTTCTCCCTCAGACTGGTTCACCATCTGAAAGTCAAACCAGAGGCTACTAACAGGTCCATGTCGGCCCACCTTTTGACACTTTGATATTTCATTTTAACCAAAAAAAGTTGGGACACAGGCAAAAAAGGGCTGAAAAAGCAATTAATATACAAGAGAATCAGCTGAAAGAATATTCAGCTGGTAATTAAGTTAACTGGCATCAGCTGCGTAAAATGATTGGCTGTAAAAGGGATGTCTTAGAGAGGCTGAGTCACTCAGAAGTAAAGATGGCCAGAGACTCTCCAACCTGTTAAGGCTTGAGTAAAAAAATTGTGTAATACTTTAAAAACAATGTCCCTCAACATCAAATTGCAAAGGTGTAAGCCGCGCTGGAAAGCATAACTCTGGCGAACAGACCCTTATTGTCTTAAGGGCCCCAGCACCTAGCAGAGACCTCTGAGGTCATGGGAGCAGACTCAATTAGGGTCTGTATGGCGTCAATTAGTCTGCACGACTTCATTTGCCGCAGCTGAAGCGGCCAACCGGCCTCGAGGTTAATGGACAGTTTCTGGGGTAAAGGTCAGCGCTGAACGTCTTGCAAGCCACCCGAAAATGGCTGAGACAACGTTGGCAGAGAGACAGCCGCAGTGCCATAAATTGGACTTTTAAAGAGACTACACCTGCAAAATAATTCAAATTACCTCCCAATGTCGCAAACCCAATGTGTATTTTTGTTATATGACATAAGCTGACTGGTAACGTTAATACCGGGAATCTTTGTAATTCTGGACTGTGACTGGAATTTAATGGCAAACTGTAGTGCAAGCATATCGTGTTTGGTATCATTTTACTCCACAAAGATTCCGAAATCGCATGGTGCATATTTCGAAGGGATTAAAATTGTACTGAACCCTCATTCAATAAGTCTGAAAAGAAATCTACTTCTGCCTCTCATGGTAATGCCCCCTCCCAAATCCCCACTGAGGAGGAGATGCCTTCCTGATTACCCGAAATGATTTATGACCCTGCTGTAGGAAGTGCTTCTGGAGTTTAAGCTGAAAAAAGAGAGAAACAAAGGATTCGGGGAAGACCCCACCCGTTTTCCCATGCGTGCATCTCCATGCCGTATGTAGCCGGTAGTAGTGATGAAGACCGCACCCGGTTTCCCACACGTGCATCTATATGCTGTATGTAGCAAACAATCTAGTCATTGCAGATCTTAGGCGATTTCCTACACATGGGCTTGGAGCCCTGTGCAGACGTGATATTGCTATGGAGGCTTGTATTCATACTTCCCGCAGTGTACATTTTGTGCATATGTGAAGTTGTGAACTGCACGATTTGACTTCTTCTTGATATTTTCTGTAATGGAATAATTTGGTTTCTAATTTGAACTTGTGCCTACCTGGCAAAATAAATTGATAATTGCATTTTGTTATGGTTCTTTGACTGGGACTAACTAATATTCTTTCAGTTCGAACTCCTGTAACCCAATGGGGTATAATGTAGGGTTATGAGGCCTGCCTGATCACCAGGCCTTCCTGCTAGGTTCACGGTGGTGTTCCATGCTGCGATTGGTGTTATTCTGATTGGTTTCAGGAATGTGTCGTTCAACTTGAGACTCCCTACACGCCTTCTTTTTTGTTTCACTGCGTTATACTTTTATATAGTCCCTGAACACCTCTTGCGGTATACTTTGAAAGTTTTAACTGTACATTAATTCTGGCCCCCATGGTCCCTAGTCATAGCAATTTTAATGTCAAACCACCGGACCGAATAGGACCACCATCCTCTGAGTTCTCCACCGAGTTGGGCTGTACAGATGTTTTTGGTCTGTCGGAGCAAGGTACTGACCAGTATGGGTCCAAATATAGCTCTAAATTCAAATTGGAGTCAAATCAATATTTATTCAAACGCATAGTAACCGTGAATGGGTACAACTAAATTTTATATCCCAAATTTAATATGAAGTCAGATGTATTGTAGCCGCTAAGATATTAGGACTGCAACATCCGCTAGACACGTTTCAGGCCATTTTAAAGCAGAACGTGAAAAACGTCATCACGTTTGGCCTGAGGCAGTGGTCCCGTGCTGACGCTGCCGCCAAACCCCATTATTATACTTGAAACTGTTAAGACTTTCTTTTCCTTGGCTGTTAAGGCAACCACGCTGAGACCTTCTGCCTCAGCTAGGACCCCCCTTGGCCTAGTTGGATGGTGTTTACAAAGGCTTTGAAGGCCTCATCATCAACAGTGCATAAGCTCATCAAAAGATTCAGAGAAACTGGAAAAATCTCTGTGCGTAAGGGACAAGGCCGAAGACCTCTCAGATGCCACTGCATCACTCACCGGCATGATTCTGTCATTGACATTACTAAATGGACCCAGGAATACTTCAAGAAACTACTGTCAGTGAACACAGTCTGCCGTGCCATCCACAGATGCCACCTAAAGCTCCCTCATGCAATAAGTAAGCCATTGTTGAGCATGATCCAGAAGCGCCACCGTGTTCTGAGGGCCAAGGCTCATTTAAAATGGACTGAAGCAAAGTGTCCTGTGGTCAGACAAGTCCAATTTGACATTCTTGTAGGAAATCTTGCGCCTCATGTCCTCTGGGCGAAAGAGGAGAAAGACCACCCTGCCTGTTATCAGCATTCAATTCAAAAGCCAGCATCTCTGATGATATGGGAAAACATTAGTGCATATGGTGTGGGACACTTGCATGTTTTAAAAAGCACTAAGAATGGTGAAAGGTATATAAAGGTTTTAGAGCAGCATATGCTCCCCTCCAGATGACATCTATTCCATGGAAGGCCTCTGGTATTTCCGCAGGACTATGCAAAACCACATACTGCAGCTATTACAGCATAGCTTCGTAGTACAAGAGTCCGTGCGCTGAACTGGCCTGCCTGCAGTCCTGATCGTTTTACCGATTGAGAACATTTGGCGCATAATTGAACGAAAAGTCTGTCAAAAGAGACAAAAACTCTCCAGTAGCTGGAAGCCTGTAGTAAACAAGAATGGGATCAAATTGCAATGGCTAAACTCTAGAGACTTGTCTCCTCAATGCCCAGATGCCTCCACTTTGTGTTAAAAAGAAGAGGGGATGCTACACCATGGCAAACAGGCTCCTGTCCTAACTTTTTTGAGACCTGTAGCTGCCATCAAATTTGAAATGAACTCATTTTGTCGATGAAATTGAAAATTTTCTCACTTTCAACATTTGCTGTGTTATGTCTGTTCTATTGTGAATAAAATCCTGGCTTGTGTAATTAGAAAGTCATTGCGTTTTGATTTCATTCACAATTTACACTTCCTCCCAACTATTTCGGAATTGGGGTTGTACTTGCGTTAATATCCGTGGTCTTTCTTTTCACAGACAACACATAACAGACAGACTATCGACCTCACGTGGGTCTACTAAGTCTAGACCAACACAGTGTCACAACAGGTGGTGAGATGGTTACGAAATTACGACTCAATATTTAATGAGAGTTTATTCTTGTTTTTAATATATGTATTTTAATTTTACAATTCTGGCGAGCAGACCGGAAGAGCTACTGTCCAAATGTTGTCATTTTTTTTTGTTGGAGGTTTTCTTTGAATTAGCCTATGTAGGCTCTTTAATATTTCCGAACACAAACACATGAAAGTGTATTTACAGATAAAAATACCAAAGCTTAATGTTAAGGCCATTCCATTAAATTATTTCACTCTAGAAAATAAATTTTTTTGTCAAGTTTTGATAGCGGAAGAAAGGGGATGAGGTCTGCCTGACTACTAGCCAGTTTTACAGAATATATCAAATATCTGCACAGCCGAAGTAGTAATTACATTGTATCTAGTCTGTGTTCTGAAAAAGTAAAGACGTTGCTTTATTTCTGCTTTATGGAATGATATTAGGCAAATACCCAAACAACAAATTAGGACTTGCCGACGTCGGGGCAACGTGTGCCTGCCCGACATAGCTAAGTGCATCCATGAGATTTATTGTGGAGATCGGTGGCTAATCGGCAAGACATCGGGGAGATGTCGACATTAGAATGACGGCTGACCATGAGCCAATGTTAACCCAACATATGACCGATGCAGCTCAGTCCCAATAGAGCTAGGAAAGCACTCAGACGCCTCGCTCTCCCATTGACTTAACACTGGAACAGGCTCCAGCTGATTTTCAGCTGCATCGCTGGAAATGGAGCAAGATGTCTGAATGCTTTTAACCACTCTAACTGGATCCCACCGTTATATGGTCTAATTGTTTAGGCTACATCAAAATCTTAGCCTTAGCTATGTTTCACCAATGAAGAGACTATGGTTCAATGTCAGACAACTCTATTTTATTTATTTCAAGAATAAAATCAGGAACAGAAAGCTATTGACAATGGCTTATGATGCTTGCGGCCTCGCCTTTGCCGCAACCCATTCCTGTCCCTGCTCAGCTCTGTCTCTGAGATGGTGAATCAGTCTGAGGGAGAAAATTATACGATGAACTGATCTGTGCAAGCTCTAATGGGTAGCATTTTGATATAGCCTATGTCATTATTCCCTTTTGTCTCTTTCTCTCTCTCTTTCTGAAGGTTTGAATGATATCGAATTGATGTTTAATCATAGCAAGGGTAAAAGGGATAATTAAAATAATTTCAGCTACTTAAAAATAAAAATATCCTGACAGCTCTGATGGGGCTTGGGGTTCATCTATAAGTCATGCTTTCTTATAAACAATCGCGTATGAACCTGAGACTATGTGTAACAGCTGATCTGTGTAGATATGCTGCAGAACATAGAAAATGAATAACTGTCAGGTCCTGATGATCCAGTGTTCCTCGTGCATAAATGCGCACAGCCTCTTCCTCAGTTTCGCACCTGAGCAATGGTAAAGTCCCTGATATACCTCAACATCCTGTTATGGGCGTGCACACCTCATAGGCGTTAATGCGTATGTCACTATTATACTAAAGCGAGTACTTCAGAGGCCTTAACGTGTGGATGTGTAGACTGAAATAGCCAAAACTGTGTCATCGATCTCTCTTGGTAATACATGGACTGCTTGAATTGTGAAGCGAAGCAGCTGTTAAAGTCAAAATTCGTCCTCATAAAGTAAATAATTATTTGTACATTGACACGAGCGTGCACACAGGCGTCCGCCGCGTTCGCGTGTGGCATGGCACGAATGACCCCTCGCTATATTGTTTCCACAAACACTACATACTTATTCTTAACAGTCACGCATGGTCTCCATGTCACGTATTTGAGGCTTAATTCACCCATCATGCACCCGTCACATAGGCGTATGTGAAACACCGCGTGTGCAGCGTCTGTGCGGCGCCTACGCGACGCTCGTCTTTCCGTTGAAAGTGAATGGAATTCACACGCGTACGTTAGAGGTTAGTTGGTATTGCATAGGCGCTGTACACGCATTTTAGTTTTCAAAAGTAGTTTGCTGGCATAAAATGCCCCCCCATACGTGCACACGTGCACACACACACACACACACACAGGGTAATAATGCCCCATTTGAAAAGAGGGAGGGTTTTATTTTTTAAATCATATCAACTTAGGCACACGAAATGAACAGACTGAATGTGTAGAATTCACAGATAATAAATTATTGTTAAATTAAACATAACGACAATTTCTCATTTTCATTCCATTTTGAAAGGCAAATGGTGTGTACAAACCTGAAATATAAATATGGTATAAAACCGACAAGATGTTGACTCCTAAGAATATACAGTAAATCATGTAGTCAAAGTAGATTCATTTACTGCAGAGGATGAATAATATATCACTCAGATGCCCTTTGCATTACACTGGTAATGTCACAGGCAATCACTTCCAATTCAAGCATACCACAGTGCACTCAATTTAACATAAGATTTCCCTGGGACAGAATGTGGTCTGACCTGACATATTTGATTACTCAACTAAATGCAGAGCAAATACATTAATGTTCATTTTCTAGGCAGGTCATTGGCATTCAGAGTCCATGAGAGACAATGCCAGGGTTCTGCATGAATTCAGATGGAAGGAATCCCACACCCCAGTGATGAAGGATAGAATTAGACACTTCACCGAGTTTCCGCACTGACTGGGATGAATACAGCCAGTCATTTTTATTTATTTTTTTTTAAATTTGGCATTTTTGATTGGAGAACTATGCACTATTCTCCTCATATACTCCTTTCTGCCAGCATGTGAAAGCAAAGACAAAGCACTATTCTCCCCTGAAACATAAAGCTCCAGCCAGCAGCTATTGTTCACACAGCATTCAGAAGCTTCATGTGCACTGGGTGGGGGTGGAGGAGACTCAATCATACAGAAGCTCCAACGGCAGGCCACAGGCACTGGGACAGTCAACAGGGGCAGCTCAAGAAGTGAAATCAGACAAATCCTGCTCTTACATCTCCTGGGTGACGCAAAGACAATTGTGCAGTGCCTAGCCCCAGTCGTCACTGTCATGGGCTGGATTCAATGCACTTGCATGCATTGCAATTTTATGGAATGAGCCCTGCAGCAGCTCAGAGCCAGTAATTCTTAGCTTGCCCAGCACAGTCAAAACCCAGACCAACAGTGATGGATCATAATCAGGGTATGAATCACAACACCTGCTGGAGATCAAGGGGCCAGTGTGCTGCACACGCAAACATTTTCATTCACAGACAACCTGTTCCACTGCGATAGAAATGCCAGCTTCCATAACCAGAGAGTAGCACAATGGCTATCAAAACAGATAGTGCAGTTATGGAAGCCACACATTTCCCCTCGACAAATTCTCCAGCATTATCTTACCTGTCAGTCTGGGCAGCAATTTCAGACTGTGGACCACCATGCATCTACTTTCATGTTACAGTATGTATAGAACCTACTGTTTCAGGATTCTACAGCTCTATACAAGGCATTTTATTGGCCTACTACTCTGAATAGTTATGCAACATCAAAATCTCCATACAATATATTTCCTTTCAAAATTTTTTTCTTGTTTTTGTTTCCGGCAGTATCATCCCAGTTAGACAGACAATACACACAATTGTAAATAACACGGCACACTTGCACAATTGTAAATAACACGGAACACTTGCACAATTATCAATAACACGGAACACTTGTCTGAAACTACATTAGAGATAACACAGAGAATGCAGATAACAAATAATTTGTTAATCATCCTTGACCTTTATTAAAGGATTTCTTAGCTGCGTAAAAACAGTTTGTGTAATTAGGGTCAATGACAATTAAACCACAACAGCTGTGTTCGTATCTCTGAGCTCACTTGCAGAACTCGGTCCTGTGCAATTCCGTGTTCACTAATACTAAAGTCTCGGCATTGTTTCGCAATACCATGAATGCAAATTCCATCTGTGAATACATGGTTCACAATTTGGTCACAAAAACTTTGCAATTGACTTCAATAAGTTAAAGCTCTGTTTGTAGTTTCTGTCTATGTCAAATGTTACAGCACAAAATTCTCAATTCAACATTCAGTTTCATATTTCTATACAACATATAAAGGGTAACATATGTAGATGAGGCATTTGTCAGCCAAAGATAATGATTCCTGTGAGAGTAAGAGAGGTCAAGGCAGTGGAAGAGCGCGCGTTAGAGGTAGAAGAGGGGGGACGTGGACGTCGCTGAAGGGCTGCAAGAGCACCACTTATAAGAGCACCACTGCAAGAGCACCACTTATACCAAATGACATCTGAGCCACTATCGTGGATCATTTTGTAAACTACACACTAACAATGCCTGAAGCTGGGATATTAGTTCAACTAAATCTTTACAGAGCAACTGTGTCCTCCATCATGCATATTTCGGAGTGAAGACCACAACGAAACCTCACAGTAATTCTGTAAATTGTGCCTTCATCCAATGCACTGCATTTTATATTCAATTCAATTCAGTTGGGCTCTATTCACTTCATTTCACTTATGTTTGTTCAGCGCTTTTCACAATTGAGAGTGACTCACAGAGTGTTACACAGGGCAGGGCCAGAACCACATAGGAGTAGGCCCCATGAGGTCATAGACCGCCATAGGCTTGTAGGCCCCAACAATTTATACCAGCTTCTGAAGAGGATGCGGTGGTGGAACAACTAGGATGACGCAAGCTTCCAAATGAGCACATGTGAACAGGAATGGTTTGTTCTAAAACATACTGTTCCTGGATTATTTGATGACACACTTTCCACTAAGTGGCAAGCATAGACTAATTCTTGCAGGTAAACGACTGGACTTTTTGTGGATGTTAATTTCGTTATACAAGTACATCAGTATCACCAGTTCAATACCTCTTCACCAGTCTTTGCTTTATAGGTCTTTCCCTGTCTAATACAGAGGTTTTAAATACTGTTCATGCATGTGTAATACTAAATTACTAGTCTAAAATATTTTCATGTATATTTTCCACACCTGACTGGCATTGAGGTATGCTGTGTGAATTGTAAATATTAATTTCCAAGGTCCGGGAATTATGCACCGATTTTGTCCCAGGACAGAAAATATCTCCCAGCAGCCACTGTCACAATGTTTATAATGTTTCATCGGACGGTGGACCTCGTTGATCCATCGTTCTCATCACTACAGAAACACACAAGCTAGCAGTTCAATTGCCCTCGACTGTTCACTATCCACAATTTCAGTCAAGAGGATGTCTAATCAAGAACACAACCATGACCATACTAACTAAACACAAACAATGTCACTGGATGGCCACTAGACTGCTCGTAACCTTTTGTGATCTTCTGTATTTTGAAGGTAAAAGTACAAAGCCTTCCAGGAAATGTTGACATGAGCAGACAGACATTGTGGCTCCCTAAGATCAGTTAGTGATACCCTGAAGTTGATGATGAAATGGATAAGATGCATGTCTGTGGCTGGTGAAGTGCCAGGGACTTTATCTGAAATCCTGAACAGGACTATTCCTCTTGGGAAAAGTCTTCATATTAAAGCCTGTGACTCAAGAAGAGACACTCAAACTCAGTCCTACATCCCCATTTAAACTAGGCCATCAGTGACCAGAATTTAATCAGCTTTCACAAAGCAGAAAGACACACCAGAGCAAAATGAGTGGTGTGGGGAACATGGTCAAACATGGCCAGATTTCTAATTATGGAGAGGCAAGACTCACAGACACTACTGAGCATTGTTCTGATAATCTCTCACCCCCATAGCTGGAGTCTTCAGCTCTAATCCAGCTAAAAAGTGATGATTTCTATATGTGTAACAAAAACAGCCCTTAGGCTAAAACACAAGTATGCGATGCCAGCAGAAAACATCACCGGCATGGTAAGAAAGTACGTCCTGTCTTCCTACGTTACCACTCTCCTCACCTCTTTGTCTCCCGAGAGCCTCCCAGCATATTGATATTAAGATAACCCCTAACCTGTTTAGTTTCTACTTTGTAATACTCTATGGAGTGAGGTAGTGAACAGCTATTCATTGTACTACTTGTAGCTTGTAACAATTCCACCCTTTCAGTAGTTTTGGAAATATCACATTTCTGAAGGTCCTCACCCTTCTGCTCGCATCGATTTCAGATGATTCTGTATTTTTCTCTCATGCCTTCATGCCTATACACTATCTGCTTGCATGAATTTTACTTATGCTTTCTATTCCCTGATAAAAACAGTTTTTACAAAAAAAAATTTGGGCTCCCACAGTCAAAATGTATCTCAAGAAATCTTTTTGGACAAATCATATAAACAGAGCATCCTTCTTTACCCATGACAACTGCATCAAACAACCCCAAAACACCCAATCAAAGATTTAACACTGGAAATGAGATTTAGTACATCACAAGTCTACTTCTGCTGATATAAACCCTACAGCTCCAAAGGGTGACCACGGTTCTGGTAAAAAAAGAAAAACTCAGAGTTGAACCAGATATTTCAAGTCAAACAAGGTTAAGACTCCATTCTTCCCACATGACAAATTACAATATGCATTTAATTATCAAAGAAAGACTGCCATATTTGTGGGAGATGATTACACATCCTGTAGAGCGGAAGGGAACAATGATAAAACACAGCAACAGTGTCACACTCTACCACAGAGCAGCCGTCCCTGAAAACAGGAACAGAGAAAATTAATTGGTTTATTTTCACCAGACACACACTGACAGGTGTGAGAGGTGTGATCGATGTGGGAGGCGCCCAGATAATATTGTCCTTGTTCAGTCAGTGCACAGAATTCCAGAGCTCAGAGTCATTGGGAGAGCGAGTGGAGTCATAGATAAATAATTAATACATAAATAAAGCAAGCACAACAAACAGAAAAAAGAACTTGGGGTCGCAGGGAAGAAATCATCACACATACATGCATAAACAAGTACTTGCCACTAAAGTGTCTTTGTCCCCCGCCACACAATGTGAAATCGTGTCAAAATGAGCAATCTCTCGGTGTGACCTTGAAAGTGACGCGAAGGTCACCAAAATGGACTGGCGCCGGGGTATCACCCTGATAAATGTTGACATCAAATTTGAAGGGAATCCGCCGATTCGTTCTTGAGATATCTTGCTGACAAGGTTTCGGGAGGGAGGGACGGACGCACGGACGGACGGTCGTGAATACTATGTCCCGCTGCTTCGTGCATTCCGCGCGGCGGGGGACAACAATCAAACAAACAAACACACACACACACACACACACAGACAAGTTCACTCATATGCAACACAAGCATGTCAGATAAATGCATATCAGGATGTCACAACCCTTCAGAAAGGTGGGTCATTCAGCATTATGAAATGTTGTTAACTCCTAAAGAGTCACTAAGATGCATTGGAAAACATAGGAATTACACATAAAAAGTCATGTAAAGAATGTAGTGGATATGCCTTCTCAGTAGATAAACTTCCAAAAGTTGTAACAGCATAAACACCTGAAGGATGCTCCGGGCAAATTTGCTGTACCAGAGCAAGCTAAGAGTAACTTTGATTGTGCACAGAGTAAGTATTAGAGAATGACCATGAAAAGTGAACAGTGCTACACTGGTGTGTGGCTGAAGTCTAACTCCCTAGCTGAATGCTTAAAATGCTTCAGTGATTGGATGTGCTTGAGTCAGAGAGCAATCTTTCGCCCACCTTAGCTCTGGGTTTCACATTCTATGCTGGGTGGCGTTATCAGTAAAACCCTTTCAGTCAAGCCATTCACTAATAAGATACAGTGCTTAACAAATTTATTAGACCATCTGTCATAAAAATGAGAAAACACAAACACTTGAGAAATGTATCAACAACTTGTATAAAACTAAAAATGATATTGTAATTTCTCAGGCAAGTAAAAAGCTGAAACAACTAAATAGTCCTCATTCACACATAAAAAAAAAATCCCTAAATATTTTGTATGGCCACCTTTGGCCTTGTTAACAGTTTGAATTCTTGCATTCAACCACTTAGACTAATTTTTTATGTTCAGGAATGCAAGTAAATATTTTTTAATCAAAAAATAATTATGTGCTTAAGTATTTTTTCAGTTTTTTTTTTTGTAAAACAGTAAATTTGAAAATTCATGGATAACAAAAATAATTTTACTTTAACATTAAAAATATTTCGATTAACGAGCTTGCACATACTGGTGGATTAACCATTACAGAAACATAAAAAAATGATTTAGACAATTACCGATACTGTTAGTTTTCGGCAGCTGTGCCATAAACCTTACATTGGGTAGTGGTCTAATAAATTTAGATGTATATGTGTATGTATGTATGTATATATATATATATATATATATATATATATATATAAATATATATATATATGTAATGTATATGCAGGCATAAAATTATTTACTGCAATGATCATACGACTGTATGACAATATTACAGCCGATGGTTAAATAGGCTTGACTTGGGATCAAAAGGTCCTGAGTTCAAGTCCTTGCGACAGCCTGCGCAGTGTTCTTGGGCAAAATACTTTATGAAAGGATGGGTAAGAAGGTTGAATAATGTCTTATGAAACCCTCATGAATGCTTTATGAACAATTCATGACAGCTGCTATGAATGTGTTATGAATGCACCCGTCAAGTAAAGTGGTACCAATTTTAGTTATTGAACATGATATGAGCAGATGCTGCTTACGATGAACAAAAATAATCATAAAGGAGGAGGTTGGAGAGGTAGGAGATGAGAAACAGATCTATTAGTAACCCAAGTAGGAGAGGTGTAGAGGGCACGGCGCCAGAGAAATGAATGAAGACTGCCTCGCCAATTTGGTGGGAGGAGCTAAGGTTAAGAATGATTGGACAGAGACAGGCTTGTGACCAGCCTGACTCCCATGCCAAACTGAACTAACGCTGTAGCTAAAAAAAAAATTTTGCTTTTTAATTCCAAAAAATACCCAGGGTTCTGCTCTTAAATCGTGTCATAAAGATAACTCTTGGAATATGTCTACCTATTAGTGCTTTCTGAATTTAATTAGTCTGCTTGTCTCACCAGAATGGTACAGATAATTAGAACCTGTAAGAGATCCAAATATAAATCCACTCAAAGACAGAGACCATGGTCAGCTAATATGCCCGTTTTTAATTGATGATGACCAAATTTTCTGAGGTGGTCCAGGACCTACTATTTTATTTAACTGAATTTAAATAAAATCCTTTCTTATAATTGACTTTTTCAGCATCATTCATGACAGAAAAGTACAATAACAGGAAAAATATGGAATGAGGGAGAGGATGAGACATGCCACAGCAGTCATATACTGTAGCTGAATTCAAACCCCTGATGCCGCAGCCCACAGGCAGCACCATGTGAACACTGCTCCATAGGCTGCGTCACACAGACACCCCAACAACAAAATCCACTCTATGAAGTTATTCTTTCAAAACAAGCCCTTCCCTCCCATGTCAATAATAACTCCATCATACAGTTTGTTTCCTAAGCTTTGCAAACCGCAGATCCTCTCAATGAGCAATTTCTGTGACTCACCACTGATTAAAATACAGTCCAGTTTAAATGTTAAGTGAAATAAATTTTAGCATGAATCATAATGTATTTTTCCATTGTCAGGCAGTGCAAGCCTATAGCCAGCATTTACTTTGATTGCTGGACTGTCAAAGGAGAGCATCAAGTTGTCTTATAATATTACAGCCTTATGAAAAACACATTTGAGAGAAGCTGGTTGCACAAGCGTAAATCAGGCAATCAACCATTAAGTGTTCTAACCACTATTTAATGCACTATAATGATTTTATCAAACTTAATTCAAAAATGTTTCACTTCCAAGGCAAAATGAAAAGTTATTTTATAACACTGGCGAGCGTAGTTGGGCTGAACAGCCTGTTCTTGCCATTCATGTTAAATTCAATTTATGTTCAACACACAAACAGTCTGCTGCTCTGTTTCTCAGAGAAAAAAAGAAATCTTCAGCAAGTGATCTACTTACATTAGCATTTCAGATAATCCTCTCAATTCGCTTATCAGAGACATAATGCACACTGCGCATTACATGCCTTAATCAAAAATGAAAACACAACATTAGCAGACGCACTAATCACAAGATTACAAGTACTGCAGTAAAGCCCTTGAGAATATTCAACCTTTCAACCTTCTTGTTGAAAGGATGAGCCTTTCAATAAAAGAGGAAGAACACTACAGAACTATTAACAGAGCAATGGGAAAAACACAAACAGCTGCATCAGCCATTCAAGAAAAACAACAACATTCATTCAGAATGTGAACTGATATTGAAATAACTGATATCATTCATTGCTGGTCTCTGAATGGTCCAAAGTCAAGATTTCGTGCAACTAAACAAATAAGATCATACGGCATGCATACACACAAAAAAGGACAAAAAAAAGTGTGATGGAGAATTTTGTGTGTCTCAGCAAGTAATAAGCAGCTTGGATGACATTTTGACTAATACTACAGAGAACGTCTCCAACGATAATGTCTGAACCACAAATAGCAAGGCTGCAAACAGATATAATTGCTCCCATAATTAAATGATAATTGCTGTTTCCCCACATTTATCATTGCACTTTATGTCAGGGCACTAAGAGTTTCTCTGTGCTGTAGCTGCTGTAGAAAATCAGCAGTGTGTAATGGAGATGCAGTCAGAACCAGCTGAGCATCGGCACAACAGATTTTACTGAAGCTGAACTCAAAAGAACTGCGGATAGTGAGAATGAGAAGCATTACCCAGCTTAGTGATTCAGTACAGTACCCTAATAATCACTGATGGAATGCATGAATGGGTATACATGCTTTTAATATTAAGCACAAATAAACCAGCAGTGGCAAATCCCCAAGCCATGATGATGATGATTATAAAAAGAATAATTATAAGAAGAATAATGACAGATGAGTAGAGGGATAAAAGTTGAACAAGAGATTTCATCTCAGCTGAGGAAGCCCCAAGAATGCCTAAAACAATCTGGGCAAATTCTTTTAAACGGATCGAAGATGTTGCAAGACAGTGGCTCCCAAACTCTGTCCTGATCAAAATAGACTAACAAGTGCTTGGTGAATCAGAAGGCTCCAAAATGGTTGAAGACAGGGGTCCAGGCCACTAGTTCTAATCAATCGGAAAATAAAGAAGACTTCAAACACAAACATCATGATAACAAGCCAAACCTGGAAAGAATATGAATATATTATGAATAAAATGAAACACGTGTCCAGCAACCTTATTAGGACCGTATTGATTAACCTAGGTTAACTGGTCTGTCACCCTGCTAAACCCATTTGGGAGCGGGGTACATAGCTGACATGATATACCAAATTATGCCCAAAAGACTTTGTGTGCAAACTTTCATCATATTTGATCAATATTTGTGACCACTAGACAGTATGGGTCACTCCTACACGTGTCTTCAGGCAAAGGAATATCAAAGGTCACAAACCAACAATTTTCAAAACCTGTCATCTGTATGTTAAGACATGTTTAATACTACTTACTCACCAAGTCGCAGCTCTTTTTCTACATTAGAATGGTCTAAAATGGACAATTTCTGTTTAATGATCACCCATTCGTGCCCTCTTTTAGGAGTGTGGGGCTGAAATGCAATTGTGAAGTACTACATGTGCTAAACATACTACATACCATGCTTTGTAAAATTTGAGCAATGTTTGACTGCGAGACATTACAGATCATATTTTTCAGGAAAGAGGAACAAGATATTTATGTTAAGAACATCTCAATAACTCAGCTGGTCAAGAACCAGGAGAGTCAATAAAAAGTCAGCACTTTTTCTGTTATTGATTTCCAAAGAAAGCACAATATAAATAAAGGATTTTCAATTTTCATGTCTTACACTGTGTCTTACATGTTCTCAAATGCTTAAAGCCAGTGAATATTTCCTAAAAAAAAAAAAAGAAGAGCACCTAAAGGACCTTTCTGACTCATTTCCACCAGCTCTGCCCGCCTTAGTTACCGTTGCTATGGCCCACATGCAATGCAGCTAAATTCCACATTGACAACAGCACAGAAGTTGGAGCTCTTTCTCTTTCGCTTGTATTCCGGAAAATAATGCGGTATGTTTCTTACTGAATGCATCAAACTTGTCCAGCAAAGTTGTCTTGAGCAGCCTTAACTATTTCACAGAAGGATATATCCATGACATCAAAATTTTTTATGGAACAGGAAGAGATACAAGAGTAACTGTGAAGTATTGGCGATACATGCAGAAAAGCCAAACACCCATAACAGCACATTGAGATCAAACCAGACAAAAAGAGAGGAAGCATACTTCACATGTAAACAGGGTGTTTTCATTTGTTTGTTGTCATCACTGAGCTAGAAATAACACTGGATCCAGTATGCTGTCTAAAGTCAGTAGGCCATGTGTTAGACAATATGCAAGCTAGACTTTGTAATCAATCATATGATGCAATGCCGCAAATTCTTAAACTAACAACATTAGACATAATCAAGTTATTAATGTAACATTCGTTATATCAGCATTTTCCTCCAAACCAATTTAGAACATAACATAACATGAATGGCGAGAACAGGCTGTTCAGCCAGACTATGCTCGTCAGTTTCTTTATACTATTGTGAATATATCCCTTCAAATACTCAGTGACTCAATGGTATCTAGTTTTAAGTCAAGCCTGCTCTTGAAAACCCCCAAGGTCTCAGCCTCAACAATATGGTCAGGCACGCTATTCCACAATGAAATTACTCCTTGGGTGAAGAAATATTTCCGAATATCAGTGCTAAATTTACCTTAGGTCAACTTCCATTTGTGACCCCGAGTTCTACTCACAACACTTGATCGAGGGAATCCTACATAATTCACTTTGTTAATCCCTTTAACATATTAAAAGACCTCAATCAAATCACCCCTTAGTTTCCTTTTCCTATGAAATTCCTAAAGAGATTAAGGATTTTCAGCTTCTCCTCATAGCATTCATCTTTTATACCTGAAATTAGTTAAGTGGCTCTTCTCTGAACTTTCTCTTGAGCCTCTATCTCTTTCTTTAAGTATGGTCCCCAGAACTGTACACAATACTCCAGATGTGTCCTGACGAATGTGTTGTACAAACAAAGCATCACCTCCTTTTTGTATTCAATACTTTTGGCAATGTATCCCAGCATCTGATTGGCTTTTTTAACTGCTACGGCACAATGGCTAGACCCTGTGAGGGTTTAGTCAACAATCACTCCCAGATCTTTCGATGACAAGCTAACTATTCATTTTGGCTGAGTAACTGACATTCTGAATCCCATTGTAGCTAGTTTGCTGGCTGGCTTCCGAGCCAACTTCTCTCACGTTAAAGTTTCTAAGCAGATTATATTATGCCATTACAAATTCCTTCACCATCTGGCTAAATGTTTTATATTATCTGGTGTGAATGCCTGTGGTGGGTGGCATGAAGGTTCTCAGCAGAGTGGCTGCTGGTGTAGCCCAGGCTAAAATACATTATTTCAGACTGATAAATATGTTTAAATAAGTCAAATAAATCGATTCATAAAAAGAGTGAAAATGTTAAATTGACATTGAGGTATTCTCAACGTTAAAAACGGTTCATAACCTGTTAAAAACATTACTGTAGGCAGACTAATGAATCTTTGTCAGTTTTTAAATAAAGTTCATAGTAATTCAAAGAAATTTTTACTTTTACAAGTGCATTTTGTTCATCTTTTGTTTTTCTGAATTACATTGGTAGTTACGATCTTGTCAGCCCTATCAGAAAAGTTTAGGGGCGGGATGTATTGGCGACCTTATAGAGGGAAGCCAGTGGTTAAACGTGGTGATAATGAGACACAGACGGAAAATGTAAAAAGCTGTAGAATTAAGTACAGTCCTTTGGTAAATGTTGAGTTGACCGACAACTAACGGATATTAAGATGCATACGTAAGGTAAATACTCTTGTTTGTATACTTTATACTGCTTCAACGCAATGTAGTATGTTGAAAAGGAGATACTGAGGGTGCATTCCAGGAAACTCATAACCCATGATTTACCGGTTAAAAGTGGGCGGAGCTACCGTCAAACCGGTGAATTCATGCCGGTGAACTCAATTGTACCCAACGTCTCTGACTTCCTTGTTTGACGTCACGCAGCTCAACTAAAATGGCGGCACCTGTTCTTTTTCACGTGACTCCTAACTTTGAAGTTGTGATTCACAAGTTCATACCTCCACTGAAATGCAGTATGAGTGCAAACTGCACGTGAGCGACCTAGCACCATTAGCCTTAATTTGCAATGAGTAGCAGCTCACGTTACTATCTGTAGTTAGATTGAGCTAATGCAATCCGCTAGTTTAAAGCTCTGACTCGGTATAAGGAATAAATGAGTTGGATTTGGTAAAGGAGACTAATAGAATTTTAAATGCATTCAGTGGACCAGGAAAAACTCATTGGACCCGCTAGACAAATAGGAGTCTCACATTCAGCCACCGCTTTGTCTGGACTGTTGCTGCTAGCCTAACTTCATGTCCAGGCTGTTTCCACCGTGACAATCATCGCTCGCTTCTTCCTTTCGCCGTACCACAGATGTGAACGGACAGATTCGTGAGTAACACTCTAACCAAGGCACGTGCAATTTTTATTTTCTTGGCTTGCCATCGCAAGTGAAGCGGCATTAGTTTTCGGTCATACCACTCCCAAGCAACAACTCAGGCCTGCAACAGGGTTTATTTTGTTTAAGAACATTATTTTATTTTTGAGTTGCGAAACTGAATAATTGAGAGTGTGTGTGCTCATTCAATTTGTAATGTGAGAATGAAGGTCATAATTGAAACTGAATGTAAAAGATACCTTTTAACAGAAAATTGAAGTTTACTGAGACTTTGCAAAAAGGGTAAGAATTTGAAAAAAGAAGCACTCTGAAGTGTTTGGAATATATTTTATTTGCGTCTTCAGATTTTAAGGAATTATTTCTAAACTAAATTTAGTAGCTGAACTTAAAGAAATGTTTTTGTGTCATATTTACATTTTTTCAGGTAAATTACCTTTGTATTAAGATGTGTTACAAGTCAAAAGGGAAATTAGCTGAAATATAATTCTGAATGGGATTTATAAAATAGGCAATTTATATTTTCCTGCTAAGTGGAGGCACCACCAATTCATTGACAATTATAATTAGGATTTTATAAAAGTGTTTAAATGTAATTCATTACTCTCCTGTTACTCAGGTTAAACGGTGAGTCATTAACAAAAGAACCCAGTGCCCAGCCCATAGTACTACAACACCTCTTAACTAAATCAGTTTACTTCCTAGCTACATGGGACGGGTGCTACACTGGTTTGTAGCTACATCTGGTATTGCGTGTAGAAGTCCACTGAGGAAAAACAATACAATGTTATTGTATACATCAATGAAACCATTGGTGTAATTCTGTCTTCTCAGAAAAAAATGTGCATAGATTGTTGGTAACAAACTAGTAAGGTGAAATGGCAAAAAAAAAAATTGAATTGCTAACCTTCGAGCAAATAGCTTTGTGTTAGTTTATCTTGTTCACAATGAGTTGTGTGGGACGCCTTCCACATGCCTAAATTCATCGCAAACACTTGTTCCCGTGCAAAGTATCTTTTGTCAGTATAACACGTTCCCCAAGCCCATCTAAGAACCATTCTCAACAAGTATTTGCCACTACCGTGTCTTTGTCCCCCGCCAAAAGATGTGAAATCGTGTCAAAATGAGCAATCTCTCGGTGTGACCTTAAGAGTGACGCGAAGGTCACCAAAATGGACTGGCGCCGGGGTATCACCCTAATACATGTTGACATGAAATTTGAAGGAAATCCTTCACTTCGTTCTTGAGATATCTCGCTGACAAGGATTCAGGACGTACGGACGGTCGTGAATACTAAGTCCCGGCGCTTCGCGCATAAAATCAAAAAGCTATTAAACACGCCACATGACTGCATTGAATGTGGGACAATCTGGCGGTGCTGTCGGGGCAGGCTGTACCTCAATAAGATAAGGCTGTCTGATTGGTAGTTATTCTGCACTTGACTAACAGGTCAGAGAGGTCCAATGATGGGAAAAAAATAACAGGATGTCCATGTCCAGGCTTTGCTCTTTTGTTGAATCACAAACCAGTGCACACTGGGAGGCTCCAAGACCAAGTTTAGGAACCTCTAGCCCTCTTTTCACCATTTTTTAGGTCAATGCCTCAATCTGCCAGTGGCTACCAACTGGTCAAAGTTGAGCCAACGTTTATGCTTAACACCACTGAGTGTTTGGATATTTTATCATTCTCTTTTTCCTCCTATTCCTTCGGGAAAGACAAATCAAAATGACCCAAAAATGTCATTTTGTGCCAAATGACACTGCCAAACATTTAGAATTTTCTGTAAAGCTTACTTTGTCATACTCTTCCTGGCCCATTCAGCCAATGCTAGTGTGCCTTGGTATATAGCACCATCAGATGATTCTGACAAAAAGTATTGAAAAAAATTTTGACTGGACAAATCATTTGCAAGTAACGCATGAACAAATTGTGATGCAAAAACACGAAACAGGAAGTGAGCTCAGATCTCATCAACAGTTTGACAGATTGACAAGCAATAACATAATTTTTTACATTGCCTGCTGGTCAGTCAAGGTTGCACTTTTCATTTGACTGCTAGAGGGTGCCGTAATTAGATTAAATATTTCTGTAGAGATTTTCCAGATTAAAAATGTTTTAAAAGATGAAACACAAGCATCAATGCCAAACTCATTCCACGCTGGACAAGGCTAAAGCCAAACACATCTGCGCCCTTCTGCACTGACACATAGCCAATATTAAATGCTACATCACTGCACCCAGCCACACAGCAGAATCATGCCATAACAGGATGAGCACTGCAGCAGTCTAACAGTAGAAAAGTTTTTTTTTTTTTTAATTCTGCAACTGACAGCAGAATGGAACTGGCCCTAAATCATTTTCCCCACAAAGACCCATTCCTAATCAAAATTGCATTCATGTCATTCCCATGACTTAGGTATCAATCAAGTAGAGGCAAATCTAATCAGTCTCCATTGCTGAAACAGTTTAAGAGCGTTGCTCATCTGTTCTTTCTCTCTTTCTTTGTCAATTGAAGAAATTCTAATCAGTCCATAAGGAAATGTCATGCTATTCAGAGCGTGACAGATAAGCAGGTGAAGGCCAACAAGCTTTGCAGATGAAAAGCGCATATTTCAGGCAAAATCCTCTTATTTTTGAAATCATGTGAAATAAATTTAAATTTCTTTCCCCTCTCCAAATTTGACTGGGGGCTGCAGGGAAAGGAGTGATTAAAAAAAAAAATACACGGGGGGTGGGGGGTGGGGGGGGGCTTACTTTTGAACTTTGAAATGAATTTTCATTGTGAATCAAGTAAAACCCCCTTAAATCTTTCCCACATCTCATTTACAGACTCACAGTCCAGGAGTGTCTCCCATTTTATTTCACTTAGGAATAAATAAATTTGCCAACTCATCTAAGTCTGTTGTTGATGTACCGTCAACTTAGTGTTTTACTGAACAGCAAAATGGTAACTGGCCACATTTCATTGATTCTTTAAATACATAAAGCATAGAGGCATGGAAAGGACATAAGTAAAGTATGCAAGGAGTTCAAATTAAGTGATCTGAAAGAGCCCAAGATTAGGCTGGGGACACTGAGCACAGAGGCACGACGGTTTTCCAAAAACAATCAATGAGAAGCCCTCAGGTGATGTGCAGTATATTCCTTTCAGCGAGTGGAAAAGATTACAGAAAACTGTGGTGATTTCCCAACATGGTTGGAAATCTTTACCGAGAGCTGTTTCCCCACGCAGAGAGAAGATATTCTAATAATTAGAGTGAATTCTTCCATCAAGCTGTCTTTGATTGATTTGATTCATTTAACGTCATGTTAAAAAGAAATACATGCAATACATGTTTTTAACTTGCGTCAAGGAGAAAGACACAATAAAGTCAAACACTTATTTGCATTGCAGTCCTTGCTCTTGCACAAAAACATAAAGACAAATAATAAACATTATTATCAAAAATAAACCCTCAGAGAACTTTGTACAAATACAAAGGATGAGCACTGCATAAATAGAATAAATAGTAAAACAACCAAGCTATTCTGTAGTATTGTCTAAAAGCCATGATTTGACCTTTTTCTTAAAAAGACAATGGCCCAATCCCAATGCCCACCCTCACGGACTCACAGACTTTGAGGTGCGCTGCCGTCAAGTTAACCCCTTTGTGCAGAAGCCAAATTTGGCTATTTGTGGGTTACCCAATTTAATGCTTTATAATTCAAGATTTAAGCTTCATAAAGAGGAAAAGTGTGGCTCAACTCAGAAAAGACACTTATAGCATTTAGAATTGCATTGTATTTCAGTTTATTTTCATGATTTTGGTAGAGAAAACTAGCTGCAAACATAAAAAATCTTCATGAGAATTCACAATTGAAATTGCAAAAAAAAAAATAATAATAATTCTGAGGATTGAAAAACTGCTGGGGCTTAAAACTATTCATTTCTGGGATCATAAACTCCTTGACCACAAGTAGAATTTGTCTTCAACATTACATTCTAGATTACCTACATGCTTTTAGCCAAATTATACAGCTATCCAAGTGTCTCCCCGAAGTCTCAAAATGATGTCAAATCATAAAAAATCATGTATTTAACACAAATAAAGTTTTAAGGCATGAAAATTAATATGAACAAATGATTTTCTGGTTGAGTTTAGTATGAATTTATCAATATCAGTGCAGTTGAACTTCAGTGGTCACCAGTAACCTCTCCAAACACAAAAAATGCCTTTTCTCCATGATAAAGTGGAGAGTTTTGCCCATTTTTCTTCAAAGTCCCCCAAGCCAGCACAAACACGCATTAAATAAACTGCTGATTAAACGGTCAGAACATTCACCCTGTAATGGAAGCCAGCAGTTCCCTCTTCCGAGCTCACAAACTCATTTCAACACTTTTGAGGAACAAGTACAAATCACTAACTCAGTTATATCTGAATTCTGAAATATACCTTATTATAACAGAACAGACATTCCACTTTTAGGGCCGATCACACAATATATGCATACCCAGATTCAACAGAACAGTGCAATGAACGTATCGGGGGTCCACCCAAACGCATGGGCAGTTCACGTTTTAAACAGGAAAATTCGGCTTTATTGAGTACGGTATACTTTCCAAAACAAAAGTAGCAGCCTAACCTTTTTCATGAATCCCCTCCTCCAGAGACCGATGTATCCAGAAGCAGGAACCCTCCGGTCCTGTTACATTCAAAATAATTCCCATTGACCATATCCTTATCTCATTTAAATCCTGTAAATGTAACTGAACACTTCATGGCCAGTTTTGCAAGCCTTTTTTCTATTTTTTTGCCTCAGAAAACTGATTTTTCTGAACCACTAATTTGAATCTGTTTAAGCTCTGCTCAATAAAGAAAGTTGACATTGGCGCGAGACAATGTACAATGCCTCCGTGTCTGACAGCCAGAAAAGAAAAAAAAAGAGGACGATTAGAACCGATTGATAACGAAAAAAAGAATAAAAATAAACATTTTAACAACAGAACATCCAATGAACACTGCGATTTATTTATTTGCGGGTCATCTTTTTGGATGTTCCGTGTGTTGGTGATATATTTTATTCTTTAGTTCGTTATAAATGTGTTCTCATATCAATACTTCTATTTTTTGCTGGCTGCTGGACAAGGAGTATTTTGCATTTCGCGTCGGACAGTCTTGATCGTGCATGCGATAATTTATTCACACTGTCAATGGTCATGGGATTGATTTGCTCACTGACTACAAGCACTATTTTATCTCTGCTGTGGAAATAAAGCGTGAATCTGTTCGATCCATCTGACTAATTTTCAAAAGAAAGACTGAATAAAGACTGCTGTCGATCTTCAACAAAAGAAAACAGACGAATAGGCTAAAAAGACCAAGAGAAGTCGATAGCTATCAATTTGCATTCTGTGAAGGTCTAACACAAACATAGCCAAGTTTGCACGTCTAATAATTCCTAGAATACTCAGAAAAATTAGAACTTTTATGACTTTCGGACATGGAGCTACATTAATACCCTGTCCGACTATCGCGTCTTTGCATTGACTTTGCCTGTAATCAGTCGTGCGAAAAAAAATCGTTTCGTGTCCAGTGTGCAAGCGGCTTTTCTGAGCACAGAACGCAAGCATGCTATATATATCCAGTTTGTGGTTGACTGAGAAAGATGTGAAGTCCTTAGTTTGCATCACAGATTCAGCTGCGTTAATTAAGTCAGGTCAAGTTTCCATTACGCGTGCCAACCGCCTTTAATCTGACATCAGGACAATCGATGTAGATACTATAATTTATGTCCTTATTCAGATAGTTACATTAAATAGTGCTTCCTGTAATTATTTATTGCATTGAAATGGGCGTGACATTCTGGAAACCTGCCTGTGAGATTTCGGTGACGTGTGCGCACTGCCCGCGGTCAGCCAAATTACCTCTGCACAGAAATTAAACCAGGTTGGAGCTGGCGAGTTTCCTGTGCAACTCCAGCGGAGCCTTTTTCTACGAAATTGTCACTGCGTCTTGATGAATATGTGACACCTCCCCCTACTACGCCGCCATACCCATCTTGGCGCACTTTCGTCTACCAAAGGCTGCGCACCTCACAAAATTACCACTGCGCGGGCTGCGCTGGACGAAATTACCACTGCGTGGGCTGCGCCACGCTGCGCTACCTGCGCTGCGCCAAGAAATTAGAGCCCTTAGAGCTTGATGACAGCTCATGCGCGAGATTGGTTGTCCAGCTGTTGCTCTGACTGCCGCAACAGTTCAACGAAGATAGAAAATTGTGTGCGTGTTCCGGATGAGAAGCGATGCATGTCACTTCGCCGCAAAAACATTCGCCAATCCGCACAGACGACACACTTTCTCGGCAATTTGGGCCGTGTAATCAGATTGGCAATCTTATGGTGCCGGAAATAAGCACCCATGGAACGCCATTTTTATAGATAGCGTCGGTCAATTCCGTACTTTCTGGGCTGAAGTAGCTAGCCTAGCATCTGCCATCGAAAGTAATAGTGGTGGTACTTCCTCGCTCTCACCAGTTCTATTATATTATCTCCATGCTTCAAACAACATATCCACTACACAAGTGGGTGAGTACCTTGTGATTTTTTCCAAGCCAATGAGGTACCTAGTTTCAGCAAACATTCATAACAAACCATGATGGTAGCTTATCAGTGCCCTAGGGCATAGTGATGCGCGGGTCGAGGTTTTTTCACTCCTGCACCAGCCCGACCCAACGTGACAGCTAACCCGCCCCGCTCACCCCGCTAAAACTCGCACTGATTTTCAACCCGAACCCAACCCGACCCGACACGAAAAGGAGGCAAGAGAAAAAGAATACAGTGGGTCTGTGTGACATGATTTGCAATGGAAAAAAACGATTCCTCTGTTACGCTATGGATTTGAGTGGAGCACAACATACATTTGGCTTTTGGCTCGAATTCTTAATACAAAGTTTAGGCTCTGTCTATTAATTGAACGTTACCGTGATTTCTGATCTTTGCAACCAAACGAAATGGCATCAGGCAAAATATTGCAAACGGGCAGTTTTATTGGAACAAAATTAACATGACAGTGGCGCACTGGCGCTATCGCCTACTCTCCCATACAGTGTTGCGATATCCTGTCTACGAGGAAAATTTTTTTCCTCATATATTTATTTCAAGATTGTTTTGGGGGGGGCTTTTAGGCTATTTTTTCAACACAGCTTATAATGTAGGCCTAGGCGTATTTTTTCCCAAACTATGCAAAAACAAAGTCAACACAGGTTACCCCAGCATGCCACCAAGACTAATCATTCTGACATCAGAGGCAAAGAGAACTGTCATACTGGAGCTTACTGTTCCATGGAAAGACCATAAGGAGCAGGCTTTCGAGTCCCAGAGGGAGAAGTATGAAGGCCAGATCAGCAACTGCCATTGAGAAGCCTAGAGGACAAGGTGCTTACTGGTGAGGCTGGTGTGCTGAGCCCATGACAGGACAGTCCCTCTGCTTTCTGCATCCCAGGCGAGAGAAAGAGAGGCACTTATGACACCATAGAGCCTGCAGAGAAAGCCTCTGGGTAGCTCTGGAACAAGAGGGTAGATCTATGGGAGAATGAAGCTAGGGCATAAGTTGAGGTTTGCTCAACCTCGGCTTGATCAAGTGAGTGAGGATGTCTGATGTTCACGAGACCCAAAACACTTGATGACCTCAGGATACATCTCTGACGATGTGCCCTCATTTAGCATCGATGTTTCATTACAAAAAAATTAATAAGGTTACCTTCATGCGAAGCTTGTTTTCACAACGTCTCAGCCCGCCCTAAAAATGTGATGAAACGGGCTGGGGACGAGATGAAATCAGGCAACTTTGGCCAGAAAATGCTCCAATACGAGACGACTTCTTTCTGATACAGTTTAAGAAAAGTCCATCTTGTTTTCATCCCGATCACAGCTAGTTCATACAACGTTTAAAATGGGGGAAAGTAGCGAGTTCATCTCCTTTCTATTCTGTTCATGGTAAGTTCAACCCTGTTCTCAACACGGTCAACCCTGTTCCAACTTATCCCATGGCATTAACATATTAGAAACAAGTTGATCTCACTAAAATGGCAAAAGAACAATTAGAATGGCGTAGAAATCTATTTCAGACCCAAGCAAAACTTTTAATGTTTGTACAAAGCTATTCAGGCGGGATGAGGATGCAGTAAGGACCTAACGTAGCCACGTTAAGTCTGTCTGGGAATGGGAAAGACGAGGTAGAACTTTCCGTAGTTCCGTGTTCAAATATACTTCAAATTTCTCCTCGACCTTGCCGTTTTTTGTTTGTTCTCGATACACTTCTACCTCAATTGAAGTACGGCAACTCCGTTCGCAGTCTGGCAATCTCATTTGCAGTAAGACCTCACTCAGTCTTATTTTAGGACGGGATGGCTGGGAGAAATTTTTGGACATGCTCAACATTCTGGAGCACCCTTCCCGTCCATATCCGCCAATGAGGCTCTTACTCAGATCGTAATAAATGTCTAAAACGTCCATTCAGTTCCCAGTCAGTTTTAGCCTGTTCTGTCACATGTTTGAGAACGTACAGAGAACGACTTTAGTGTGATGGGGGAATTAGGCTGCTTGGAAAGTAAGACTACGTACAACATTTTCAGTGAGATAAACGCCAAGCATATATTGCCATCCATTGCCAGATCTTAGATAAAAAGTATGTTCGAACTTAAAATGAATGACCATTCAAATCTTTTATCAAACGAAACCGTCAATTGTCCCCACAGATTAAATGCATACCGTACAGTACATCTAGCATCCAAAGATTCAATGACGCGTTTCCTTTGTTTGTCCATTTGAGCTAGACTTGGCTACAGTTACAACAGCTATCAATAGCTACAAGCTTATTGACATCACATGCTACTGCAAAACCATCAAAAGATCCAAATCACATAAAAGCTGGATATATAAAGCTACTGAAAATATCACTCATTAACAGGAAAATTTCTCCCAAAAATAAAAATAGTGTCATTGTCTTCTCACCTCCATGCCAGCTGAAACATTGGCAAATGCCAGCATAACTCTGGAGCAGGGACATTGGAGCCCTTTAGAGTCCAAAAATGTATTAAAGAAAATAAATACATTTCTCCACACAGCTCCTGCAGCAAATCCAAGTCTCCTGAAACCAATTAATTGCACTGTGACTGGGAAATACCTGAGTAACACCATTATTTGGCAAAGTGGTCCTGCCACTCCACTGTATATGCTGGTTTTTGTTCCAACCACAATTGCCATCTAACAAGCTGTCTTAATTGGGTGCATTTATTTTGAGAGCAGTTTTTTATCCTCTTTAGCCACATTTGAAAAATCTATATATGCCATGAATAAAAGTTTCATTTCCACATAGAGAAATATATAGAAACTAGCATAAATAACTGCACAGGAAAACAATTTAACAAAACATATAATCAATTTCAACATACAACAGGTTCCTCATTGATGAAACTGTTGGCACATGGTCATAAAAACTAACAATTTATTTGGCAAACAATATGGTCTAAAACTGTGGAACATGTGACATTTTTAATCTAAACACTGTTGTGTAAAAGCTAAATGCCTGGTGATTATTTTAGTCAATGTGTTCTCATTGAAAACACGTTTATTAGATGCTGTGATCAAGTTTTTTCAGATTTGATGAATACACTTTAAAACTGAATCTAAACACAGCGACATGTTTAAAAAGTGTTACAAAAAGGTGTTTAGTATATGTTCAGAACTTAAGCATTTGGTTTTACAGTGTACAGTCACACCTGTTTTGTTTCATGTTTATTTTATTAAGTTCAGGCAAATTATTTTGAAATAACTCAAAGACCTGTGTTCAGCAACCTAATTTTGAGCTGATTGATTTTCTCAGAGTCCAATTTTATCTGATCAAAAATGTATTTGCCGAAAAATCTTCACAATATAAAAAATAAACTCAAGATGTTCACTGGATTTTATTCTTCATGGCATAATGGCTATGTCCACCAAAATGTGGCTTAATAAGTGCTCTAAACATGGAATCCAGTGAAAATCAACAGCTGTTTAAGATCCTATGATTGCAGTTTTGGCCGGAACAAAAACCAGCATACACATTGAGGCACCAGAACTGAGTTTGAAAAACACTGATTTAGCACTAATCATCACAGCAGCACACTGTAATCAAAAAAGTTCACAAGGCACTTGGCCTTGCATTTTCACCCTCATTAATGTTTGCATATTCTGCTGCAAATACATAAGCCTGGACATAAAAGTGGTGTTTATTCTTTATAACGATGGTCTGTCATTGCCTTTTGCTGTTTTGGAGTCTGATTAGTGGGCGGTTAGTATAGGAAGTCACTTGAGGAGAGCTCTGTCTGTGTCTGTGACATGCTCTCTTGCAATGCGTCTTAAATAAGTGCACTTTAGTGGTTGCCAGTTCTTGTCATGCAAAGTGCAACAATTGCACTAAATAATGGGGTAATGTAAGTCTTTTACATTCACAGTGCGATCGTTTAACTTCAAGACACTTAGATTATTCCGCAGAAGCTGTATAGTTTAATATTATGGTCATTTTTGGCTGTTGTTTTGACAGAATAGAACTCAAATGAACAAGTCTCTATAGACTTCAGCTGTTTTTCAGCAGACTGCTTAAGAGTTATGTTGGCATTCTCGTATTGTGCTGAATGGAGGAACAAACTTCAACTGTGGCATGGAGTGAGTAGATAATTAAATAATTTTAATTTTTTGTTGGACTGTTTTATTTATCAGTTGGAGAATGACTGCATTTGGATTGGTTTACACGATGATGAATAATATGTCCCTCAATGCTATCCTACAGAGCATAACATCATGCAAACTACCTTTGCATAGGTTTCCTCTGGGTACTCCGGTTTCCCCCACCCACAAAAACATGCATTATAGGAACACTCCTATCAGTGCCCCTGACCGAGGAACTGGCTTTAGAATTGGAGCTGGTCTCTGCCTACTGCTTCTAACAATAGGATGGGTCAAATGCAGAGGACAAATTACCCCATGGGGTTCAATAAATTACATCTGTCTTAGGATAAAACTGCAGACCAGAAATCAATCGTTAGTTGGACCGTTAAAAATAAACTATTTAGTGATGAAATGCAATCACTTAAAAAGGACATAATTTGGCTCGTGCAATTGATCATGTATGAATATTTTGCATGAGCACAGGATGGACAACTTCTTATAAAATTTATTCTCAAAGACTAGCACTGGGTATCGTAATTGTTCATACTGTTTAGGTATACTTTGTTTTAAATAACACCATTTCTCCAAATAAAATAGGATATTTTTCCCCTTTGAAAGAATTTGCATTCACTTTTACAAAACACTGCCCAAATTTAATGAACGGAAATATTTGCCAAGTCGGCTCATACAGAGACTTCTTTCCATGGATACAGAGTTTAAGAGAAAACCTCAGCATCATTAGCCTGTAGCTCCACAAAAGATGTGCAGCATCTATTAGTCACACAGAGAAAGGATTGTGTGAATAATACGGAGATGTGACCAGGTCTGACACACGGAAAACATTTTAGATGGCAGTGTAGAAGAGGAAATGAGAAAACAATAAAGTGTTAGGGCTTATGCAGGATTGTACAGAAAATTTGGAAACATTTTCACTAAATGTCTATGTCATGGTTATGGTTTTGGTCATGTTTATGTTCATGTTCAGTGTTCATGATTTTGTCTTTTATTTATTCTTTTTGGTTGTTGTAATACTCAGGTTTTTAGTTCATTCCATTTCTCAGTTCTATTGCACTTGTCTCCCCTGTCTTGTGATCTAGTTGGTTCAGTCCCTCTTCCTTTTTTGCGTGCTGACTTACTTCTGGTGATTTAAACGAATTCCGGTGTTTAATATACTTTATATTCCTTCGATTCTCGTCTACTTCCTTCGTCTTACTGTTCTGATTACTAACAAAACGAACATTTGTATTTGTATTATAGTCTACTAACACAACTAATCCCTGTATATAGATTACTAACTTACAAACGAGCACTCTAGTTAAATCTGTAAAGTTGCACCGCTACTAATTAATACTAATTCCCTCTCAGCAGTCGCCCAGTTCTAGTTTCCGCCTCTTGCTCAGCTGTACCTGTCTCCCCCTGCGTTTCTGCAAGATCCTTCGCAAGTGCTTAATTGCTTTCCTGCACTCGTTATCAGTGCACTTAGAACTCCTTGACCAGAGCTGTTTAAATGTTATAGGCTGTCTGTGTGATTCCCGTCCGTGTCTTGGCTTTCGCCAATTTTCATGGTTAGGGTTTCCCCCATGTGATTCTCCCATTGTAATTAGTCTGATCCAGCGCACCTGTTCCCTGCATAGCATGTGACTTTCCTCCTGTCTCTTTAAGCAGTCTTTTCACAGCCAGCTCCTTGTCAGAACGTTCATCAATATTTCATTGTGCAGAGCGCCTTGTATGCCATTGAGTATTGTTTTTCTTCTACTGGTTTGTCCGACTTCGATTCTTGCCATTGCCCTTTTTGCACTGTTTTGTCTTTTTGGATTTTGACCCTTTTTTGTTTGACTACAATTTCTGTGTTTGGATGCCCTTTGTATGACCCTTGGATTTTTTCATCGACTACGACTTTTTGCCTATCGTTTTTGCACCTTTGCTCATCTGTCTTACTGGTTCTGACCCCTGCCTGTCTAGTCAACACTGTTTTTGGATTTCGTATTGTGGCTCGGCAATTCTTGTGTTTTTTGGCTTTGACTCGTACTCCATTATAGGCATACGTTTTTTGGATTACAGTCTCTCGCGTGTGGTTCCTGAACTGTACCTCACAGTCTAAGGAGAGACACAGTGCCAAGAAAAAAAGAGAGCTCAAAGCTGAGGAAACTGGAAATAAAAGTAGAAAGCAATTAACAAACCTAAATTAACAACCCAAACTGATCATAAAATGAGGGGTCTGAGACATCTGAGGAAGAGCACAAGTTCTGTTCGACGTCGTCTATGCGAGTAACACATGCGTACGCACAGCCCCTACAAAAACCATTTTTTGCCCATTTACACATGGCTGCCCTTAGCGGCGTCGGTCAGCGACAGTCTCTGTTTTCCATTCTCAGACGGATACAGGGAAATAAAGTGCCAATAAATTACACAGACGCAGGTGCTCCCAGTCAGAAGTGAAGAGTTCCAACTCTTGTTGATGGGCAAAAAATGAGTTTTCTGTTGGGGTCGTGTGCACACATGTTTTGCTCACGTAAATGGCGTCAAACAGTACTTGCGCTCACCCTCAATCATCTTGGACCCCTCGTCTTATGATCAGTTTGGGTTGCTGTCCGGAATCTCTCACATACAAGCTGTAACCAGATGTTGTGCTCTTGAGCTGCCATAGTCACTCGTGGCTGCCCTAAGCAGGGTCGGTCAGTGACAGTGCCTGTGTTCCATTCTCGGATAGACAGCCGACCGATCATTGAAAAGTGACAGTGCAAATGGCGTACCAAACAGCTGAGACCTGCCCGTAACATGCCATCGGCTCTTTATCTCTCTCCTGTGCCACAAGCCGTTCCATTTTCTTGATGCAGTAGCATTTTTCGTTTTTATTGTTTGCTTTATACAGGCTATTGACCACACCCAAAAGAACAAGTCAAGTGTCACCGTACACATCACGAAACGCTCAATGTTTGTTATTACTGAAGTGCTTAGCGCGCTCACGTGGTCGCGTTAGGATTACAATACCACGCGCTTAACTTTACTTCCACTCGTGCCTCACTGAAAAAGCAATAAAAATCAATCGATTCAATTTTCTACAAATACAGTACATACCACGCTTTTGCATTTTTAATGGCGTTAGTATATAAAAGGTACACAAATACAATATAATTTACATTGAATGGTATTCTGCAAAGCATCATACATGAAAGAGCAAAATTACAAATAGGGTTTCAATGGACATGGACATCTCCAAGAAATTTAATCCAATATTGCACAATTTTTTTTAACAGATTATAAACAATAATAGGCATATTTATATAAATGTAGTATAACAGCAGTACCAGCACTTCTCCCACACCAGTCTAATAGCAGGGGTGAATCATTACCTGTGTGCAACATGCAACACTCTGCTGAGGGGGCTCAGGTATAGAGTTTCTTCACAAACAAAAATGTTACCCAAAGCAAACAGCAGGTACCATCCCATTTCCCCTGTATGAGCTAATGTCTCTCACTCAGACATGTTTTTCTGTATGCTGACATTGATAAAATATTACACAGGTGCGTTCAACACTCTTCTCAGGTGGGTGCTCTCTGTGGGAGAGCAGCTCGTGCCTGCACTACCCTCACATTTCATCTGTTTTATTCAAATATGTGACAGGTAAGTACACCACAAGAATTTCAATGTTTTTCTACACTGCTGACAGAATACTGCCCAATCAAGAAGCTTCGACAACCAACAAAATGAACTAATAATGAGTAGTTTATAGGCAAATGAAAATGAATATGCTTGTTTTACATCTGTGGGTCCAAAGGACCCATAAATAAGAGAACCTACCCATTTTATATGGCTCTGTCTGCGGAGGAAATGGACATGATTAGTCTGTTTGCTGAAGGCACTATGGAAACAGTGAATATTTTCACGAGTGAAATTTTCATAATCCTCTGCTTCAAATGACATGTTCTGTGATTGGGCAGCTGAAACTAATTTAAAGAGCTTGTTGCCCCAAAAAAAAAAACTATTTTTTGTTTTTTTTCTTAAATAGTCCTTAAAGGAGCCATTATTTATGCAAAATAGGTTTTCTCAGAGTCCACCTGTACAGTTGTCTGCAAATTATCTCTCAATCTAACAGCCTAGGAAAGCTCAACTTTGAAGAAAACTTTGAAAATCCCTTATTATAACCATCACACCTGCTCCACCTCAGCATATGAAACTCACAGTTTAAATTCATGCCTTCTCCTCAGTCGCAATCAGAACCACAGAGCATAGTTCATGCCTACCTGCTGTCTGAGTGTCTAAGTGTCCTGCTCTGTCCAGAGCCTTGATTGACCTCCCCATTTCTCTCTCCCTCATGGTACTAACCTGAGTTCCTGTACATTTGTCAACAACATTCTGGCTGTGGTGAAGTCACGCTTGCTTGTGTGTGCTCATAATTTTACACTGGATAGCCTTTTGAACAACGGCCAATACAATGGTGGATTCACTTCAAATTTACTGCTCAAAGTTGACTCCATTCCAACTGGCTGTGAAAAAAAAAACTTGGAACCTGCTACAAAATATGTCCAATTTCTGTGAACATTTAAGCTTAATTCCAAGTGTAATTACACTTGTTTGGTGCCAGTATGTTGTGCATGGTTGTGTGTACATGTGCCTTCCACAGCAGTGCCTTGCCTACATGCATGGCCTTTCCAAACTCATTGTGCAGGTCACTTCTAAATCTTCTCATGTGTATTTATGGCTAGTTTAGTTGAGAAATTTTGATGATGCCATTCCTTGAAGCATGACCTGCAGCTCTGTTCAACGGTAAATCAAAGCACAGATTATTATCTTAAATGCCCACTCAAAACAGTTTTTTTCAGAGGAAAGGGAATGTATCTTCCCAGACATGTGGATTGTGTGGGTTTTCTTTAGCTGTAAAGTTTATTTACGGCCCATTTGGACGTATAATAACTTGCCAAAAACCGCATAATATGGAACATTTGAAATATAAACCGCCTCTACAGCACAGCAATTGGGCCGATCAGCACCATGTTCACCCTCATTCAAAATGTGAATGGGTCAAAGACGCGCAAAGACAGACAAAGCCCTAAATTTCACTCTCCCAGCTGTCTGATGTGAAGCAGTTATGCTGGTTAGAGTGTTACACTGAGGACCATTCAATCTTACAGTTCCAAATTCAAATGTTCAAAAATGATAACATTCTCATTGAGTGCATACCTCACATGAGTTTTGATTGGCTAAACCAGCGCGGCTCTGATTATCTGTCTGAGCTCAGTTATGTCAGATATTGTGCTTGCTTCCCCCGCCACCCTTCACTGGGCTGCGATCACTTTTAATCTCTGTGCCCAAGTAGCTTGACCCCCCTCCCTAAACTCTGTCCTATCTGCTGTTCTGACAGGCCTCACTATCACACTCTCACAGAGGAACATAAGTGGACACTAGTGGACAGCAGTAATTGCCACATTCTTTGCATTTAAGAACACAATATGGAGGTAGAGACAGAGCAGAACAGGAAAAATTGACCTGGAAAAGGACAAACACGGTGTGAAAACGTAACTCTAATTCAGAGGCTTGTCATTACGGAGAAGCTGCATTTAATGCTTAATAAAATTTTTACTATCAGCCATCCACCTTTTTGTTAGAAGAACACAGAGTCACCTTTCTTTTCCTCAAAATAAAATTTGCTCCACGTTACTTCAGTGATCATTTTCAATGTTGCAACATCTGAGGCAAAGCAGTATTGAAATCAGCGGACTGCAAATACAAATTTATGTGCATGTCAACAAGCGCTGTACCTGTGATTTTTCCCATAGGAACATGTAAGACTGAAAGGAACATCGCCCAGCTCATTGATCCAGAAGCGGCCCATCTGTTTCTGCTATTGTAATTAATCTGCTGGTATTTAGCGGATAATGAGATACTGTCTTGTTCAGCTTTTGTTTTTTTTTTTTTTACTATAGAACCTCTAGGTTGTCTCTCCTAATGCTCGTTATTGATGATGTTATTTAATACAACCTTTGACTTCTCCCATGCCCTTGACCCCAGGGAAGAGCTGCATTCTCCTTTTGTTAGGAAGGACCCTACATGTAAATTTAGTCATATCTCAGTATAAATGCATACAGTGTTTGCTGACAGTTATACAATATAAATTTGATTCACCATAAAAGGACCTTGGTAAATAGACCAACAATACAAAATATTCAATGCAATGAAGAAATACTGATAAATTATGTTAAACGATAAAAGATTATGTTAAATGAATAAATAATCATAATAAATTATTATTATTATTATTATTATTATATTGCTGTAATTTTATCATTAATTTTGGTCACTGTTGAACCTGACAAACTATTATTTTAAATTAAAAAACATAATACTGAATTTGGTCACATTTATGAAGTAATCAATAAAATTTCATTATATAATACACTGAAACAACAAATTAAACATTGGGAATGTTGATTTAAGTGAGTGAGTCTAATTGCCTCACAAACTAAACAATGGTATTTCTGCCTCTTGGCAGGAAATGCAGGCAGAACTCAGGGGGAAATGGTACAGAACTGAAATCCACTCTGCTGGTGTTCCCAGCTCAACATTATGTCGAGCCACAGCAGCTGGGTAGGGTATGTGATCTTAAAATCATTGCATTTTGAATTAATTCACCATTTACACTTTATCCCAACTATTTCGGAATTGGGGGTGTACATCTACTCGATCTTCGTCTCATGCTCAACTGTTGCATTTTTTTAGGACTCGCAGCTATTATTAGATGTAAATCAGCCACCCCGTCGAATCTACCTGCATCACTCTCGTTGATCTCAGATGCCGCTCACGAACATCAGATGTTCGGATTTCATATACTCTGATGTTTCCACCTACCAAAAACTTCAATCTAATAAAGGCTGTACCACAAATAATGAGTATGTATGTTCAGTGCTTGTTCGGATCATGCACAAGAAAGTTATAATTTTCAATCTCATCTGTCAAATTGCTGAAAAGTTGTCATCAAGTATGAAGGTCTGTAACTAATGTAAGAATAAAGAATGGTTAATAAATGGTCTGCTTAGCAGTGTTTGAACTGAATTTATGTAGTGCTGTTAGTGCATTCATTTGGACATTACGTTAGATGCTACTCAGCTGACACATTATGTATAACGCATCTAAATACAGTAATGTGAATTGGTGCTACTCAAAATAATGGAAATATACAACTCAGTTCATGGATGTATCCATATCATTTTAATACGAAAAAGTAAGGTGAGTGTTGGCTGCATACATGGTTCTAGGATATCACAACAGTGGCCTTAGCTTGCGGCAAAATGTACTGTAAGCTAAGGCCACTGTTGTGACATCAGCAATTGAGTTACTACATATTACAGCCATTCATCAATTAAAATAAAATGGCAGAACTATACTGAGCAACAAAAGAAGCGCAAGTTAGCTAATAAGTTAATGTGCTCCTATGGTAACTCAAAGTGACCGCAAAGAAAAGTTTGATGAAACGAGTGCAAATGTGCACACGCTAGTAATAAATTTGATTTTCAATAATTACGCGCAAACTTATTCTCTGGTCTGCCTTTAATTAACTTGCATTTCTTTTGTTGCTCAGTAGATTTACACCTTGACGCCAGCTCACATTACTGGCTTAGCTACATCTAGAAAGTTGATCACAGATGGACGGCAAGGCATGCCCATTTCTGGTCTCCCCATATCCAGTGGCATGTGATGCGCTGCATACAGCTTATCATTAGCAAGTGGCCACACTACCTAGCCTCTCACATGCCGAAGACCGCATGCTGTGGCTCTTAGCGCCGCCCCTAGTATTGCAAAATGCAGCGGATCTATGGGAGTAAACCCTGAAAAAAATCAAGATCAGCCACTCTTGCATTAACCCACTGCTCCTTTCAAGATAGCCTTTCTGGTGCTCGTGCTGGTGATTTGTGTTTATATGATTCCACTCCAGAAGCAACCCACTGAGGAACGCAAGTACGGAATAGGCAGCCTGCTTGCCCACTGCACAGGGCCAGCAACCCTTAGTAGTGGTATTTAATCTCCTACAGACCCAGAAACATCTTATAAGCAATCACATCAACATGTGCGTCCTCAATGGGCTGCATAATAACAAGCATGACAGACCCCGGGTAAAGCCTCGATGACCTCGCCGTTCTGATCAGCCCAGATCTGCTCGCAATTAGTAAATTTGATTTTCTATGATAATTACGCGCAAACTTATTTTCCGGTCTGTCTTTAACTTGCATTTCTTTTGTTGCTCAATATATTTGCACCATAACGTCGCCAGCTCACTTTACCGACTTGGCTACGTTGAACACAGACACGACTTGGTTTAATGTTGAACACAGACAGACGGAAAGGAATGCCCATTGCTCCACCCACTCACATCCGCTGCAGTGCTAAATTCGGAGGACACGAGAACGCGCTAAAATAGGAGGCTCGTTGGTGCTCGCATGGCCTGAATATGAATAAAACATTTTTTCTTTTCCAAGAAACGAGTCATCAAATATTTAAAAGAGAAAAATAAACCGTTTCGGTATCAATAATTTGTGGCTGTCAAAAAAAATTTATTCACGGATTTATCAGCGTGTCTTTTTCAATTATTCCCTACGGAGAAATTTCTTTTTGGCCCCCATGGCATCACATGACCTGCAATATCAGGTTTACTGCTATGCCCATGTCGTTGTGTGTTCCAGCCTGCGTTGTCTGTCCAGTTCTCCTTATAGGTCCATCCGATCAGCAGTTGCTGCGACTGACCCGTACAAGATTTCCTGCCTCAAGGTCACAGTGCAAAGGTTAAAGGTGAAATCCTGCAAAAAACGTGACATTGCACATCTATGTGTCACAGTGACTTACCATAGCAAATTTGGTGAAGCTGCAATAATTAGTTGCCGAGTATTGACCCAGACAAGATCTCCAGTGTCAAGGTCAGAGCACCAAGGTCAAACGTGAAATCCAGCAAAAAAGTGACGTTGCAAATCTATGGGTCATAGTGAGTTACCATACCAAATTTGGTGAAGCTGCAATAATTAGTTGCCAAGTACTGACCCGGACAAGATTTCCAGGGTCAAGGTCACAGCGCTAAGGACAAAGGTGAAATCAAGAAAAAAAAAGTGACGTTGCACATCTATGGATGACAGTAAGTTACCATACCACATTTGGTGAAGCTGTGATCATTAGTTGCGGAGTACTGGCCTGGACAAAGTCATGGACGGACGACAGACAGACACGCAGGTGATGACAATACCCCTCCAGGCTAAGTCGGTCAGGGGTAAAAATGTGCACTACTGGAAAAGGCAAGGCCTCCCTGTCTTCCAGCGTGCTTTTCCCCTGGGAAGCTCTTGGAAAGAGTGTATGAGTGGCAAAAGTGGATCTTATTGCCCTGGAGCTAACAGATGGAGTCACAAACGGTTCATTTGACTGTCCCTCACCTCGAGAAAAAAAAAAAAAAAAACTGGTTCATTAAGTCAAGGTTGCTAATTTTTTATAATTTTCTTTTACAGCCAGAGTGAAGCGCTGATGTTTCATATCCATGACAGAGTGACTGAGGTGTGAGCTAAGAGATGTCACCAGTTACAGATGGGAAGGACAAAAAGCATGCACACCCACACAAATACACTCTCACAATCTCTCATCCACTCAGGTACGCACGCATGCACACACACACACAAACACACAAACACAAACAATTTAAGCATAGACATCACTTAGACTTTTTTTATCATTCTGCTCCATTTCATTCACTGTCTCACGGCTGAATTTCCCAGCAGGTGTCCAATAAACTTAATGCACCATGGGACATTTTTCAGTGACGACAGAATCTTCAGACTGTGACACTATTGCATGTTGCAGCAACGTGAGCAAAACCGATGGCAGCTTAATTTGTTTCTGTCCGAGGAAGAGCTTCATCCACATAAAATCTTCTTCTATCAGCCACCTGCAGGCAAAGCAGCCAGTCAGAGGCACAGACAGAGGCGTCACCAGGATGCCAAGCTTGGGTGGGCATTTGTCCTCTTTGGGGGGGCAAAAGAAAGAACCTCTAAATCGCCAAAAAAAATAAATAAATAGGGCCTATATATATATATATATATATATATATATATATATATATATATATATATATATATATAGTGGCGGCTGGCGATAGGGGACGGACAGTAACAGGTGTGGTCAGTTTTCATTAATTATGCATAATGGGGCTGTGCCAATCGTGAACCGCGATTTTTTTAAGGCGTAGCACCACCACCTGCTGCCATGGGGCGAACATCCGAGCTTTCCCTTTTCCTTCATTAAACCCATCGCAGGTTGAACGAAAGTGCGAAACATCAAAGGGCATGTGAAATGAATTATTGAATGTGAAATGAAAAAAACTTGACTGACATCAGTATTTTTCGGCTACATGCTGCATGGAGCCAAGTAAAGGACTACAGAATGCCTCATATTAACCAATTACTTTGCTTGATTGACAATCAAATGGTGGATTCGTTTACTCTTTAAGTTGAATGAGTAGAGCTGTTTAGACAGCATGTTTGATTGCTGCATTTCGTAATTTAAATGGCCATAGATCAGCAGATTTGCATGAACGCGATTGTCATTGCCACGCGATTTCGTGCGACTGATCATTTATATCCCACATTCACGTTTCATCGGCTTTTGGGGAAGACGAAGTTTTTTTCTAATTATTAAAACTGGCATTCTTTCAATCCAACACCGTAGCCCATTTAAGTTTGTGCTTTTCACCATCTCATCTTAATCGTTATAGGCCACTGAAATTGTTTGATTGTTATTGAGGCCAAGTACACGGGAGAAGATTTAAGGAAGGGCGGAGCACTTGCAATGAGCAAAATCTAAACTCCGGCTTCTTCCCGGCGGCATTTTAAATCGTTTCAAGCCGCTTCAGGTGTGTGTGTGTGTGTGTGTGTTTAAAGAAATTACACGCGACTGCCTACACGCCTCATGACTGTAAGTGGGTCTCATTACACGTAAAAAAGAAAAAAAATCCTCGTTCAACGTCGCCACATCCCAACTCAGCATTTCATCTCTCGTTGCAGTATATTTAGGAGATCTATAATGATAGAATAAAAATAAAGAGATTTGTAATAAAAGCTCCCTGGATTTTAAGCGTATAGAAAATACACAAGGTGGAAAACCTGACAAGCGGATGAATCATGAATGTGAGATATAAATGATCAGTCGCTCCAAATCGCGTGGCAATGACATCGTGTACATGCAGATCTGCTGTTCTACGGCCATTTAAATTTCGAAATGCATCAAACATGTTGTCTTAATAAACAGCTCTACTCATTCAACTTAGAGACTAAACGAATCCACCATTTGATTGCCAATCTAGCAAAGTAAACGGGAACAGGTTGACTTTTCTTAAGAGTTGCCTTCTGTAGTCTTTTACTTGCTCCGTGCAGCACGTCGCCGAAAAATACTTATTCCAGTCAAGTTTTCTGCCCGAAGTGCTTATGATACAGAATTATTGTTGTAACAACCCCAGTGAGTGACCAGCAACTCCAGAGTAGCAGCCTGGGCTCACTCGGTAGCCAACTCAGGTTATAACCGCACGAGTCAATACAGATGACAAACTAGTACACAAATTACCTTAATGTCAAACAACAAGACTGACAAAATAAGCAGTGGCAGAAGTAGCAACAAAAGAGATATGAGCGAAGTTTTAATTCCCCGAGAGAAGCACTGGGCCGGAGACGTGACCTCAGACTGATGAGTAAAGACGGCAGTCTAAGAGAATGGGAGGGTCCTAGTAATTCGATAGTGCCCGTTGGTTTCACAGCAGAATAGACAGGCAAAGGAATCCACCAATAACACATACAGCTGTAGTGAATGATAAATGAAGCATACGTAAAGCTCACTCTAAATGGCTGTCTACCTCCGGCTGTGAATCAGTTCGATATCGCTTGTTTGCTGTCAAATTGCAGTAAGTCAGTTTTTTATCTTGAGTTTTCATTGGGGGGGCAGAGCTTTTCTCAGGGTGGGCACTGCCCACCCCCTGCCCCCCCTTGCTAATGCCCCTGGGCACAGAGGTGTGTTTCTGTAAGAAGTAAGAGCGTACTCCTGTTCTCTTCTTTTTACACTTATTCAGCATTTAAACTTAGCAGTATTCTGCTTGTGGCACAAAGTCCCACAGCATGTCAGTAAGCTGCCAGTTGTGACCCTCAGGAACATTTAACTAACATGCTCACAGGGAGTGGAGAAGTAGAAATACAAATATACTCAAAGGGATTTTTATTAAGTTTAGATTTTTTGACATGAAGCTGTATGACATCCTCATTGCAGTGCATAAACAATGACTTTCCCCCCTACTGCATCCCGTGAGCGGAGTTCTGGCCCGGTTTTGGTGCTGTCGGAAGTAGTTCCGGCAAGTTTGCTGGGGTCAAAGTTTTGATTCCAAAAACAATATGCATTCAAAAGAGTAATACATTTGCATTACAAAAACCAACCCCTGAAAAAAGTCAGACCTCACTAACACTCGGCGCTATTTTATCTTCCTTTGCATCACTGCGCGCTGCCGCCTGTTGACATCCGCTCACCCTTCCATCAGCGGTTCCACTGTATTTACACGCTCGAAAAGTTCTTGAAAAAATGTCTGACAATGACACAAGTGATGAAGACATTCCTTTTACCGCAGAGCAAAAGGGATACCTTTATGAACCGGTATGTACTGATGCCGAACTTCGTCAGATGGATTTAGAACGGGCAGAGAGGGAGAGGAGGGACAGCGAAGCGGCTCAAGCCGAAGTTGGACCCGCAGCTCTCGCTGCGAGAGACCGGGTGAACGACAATTGTTGGTGCACTTGTTCTACATGTCAACTAATGCCGACGGAGGTGGAGAGCTACTGCTGCCACGAATGGGAACTCGTCATGCCACCACTGCTAGATCTCTCGATTGATGAGGAGGCCAGCGTACCAGACTTTTTCTGCATCACTAATCATCAAGACTTTCCTGCCATCCGCTTGCAGACCTTTATCCACATTCCAAAAAGAATCAATTGATTTTTTGCTTTTCCAGATAGGCACGAGTGGAAATAAAGAGAAGCGCATGGCATTGTAATCCTGACATGCCCCATGTGAAAGCACCAAGCACTTCAGTAATAACAAACATTGAGCTTGTAAGATGGGAAATCCAGCTGGGACTGTGTCTTGGGGGGGGGGTTAAGACGGCCCAGGACAATCAGCAGAACTCTGGCGACGGGAGGGGGGGTAACTATCACAGTTCCCCCCATAAACCTCATCCCTGACCCTGGCCATGTCTGTCATGAAAATAGACCTTAAACTCATCTGATTACATTTTTTGACATCATAGTAATGTCAAACCCTTCTCATATATTCCGCACTAGCAGCTACCGGTTCACGGTAGCCGGTTTCTGTCAGATCCACCTTAAGGAATCCTGGGGTGTACATAAATCTGGGTTCATGGTATGTTTAAGCCAAGATGCTACTATCACTGTGATTTCTTCCATACTCTGAAACTGCCACCAAACTAAGATCCGGCAATTATGTTAAACCTGGGGGCATGTATTGAGTGACGCAGGCCTTCACCTACCGGTTCGAGGTAGGTCCACGCATGTCTTCCCTAAATTATAAATTCTAATTCTAATTTGGAGTTAGATATTTAACCAGAGGATAACCAAATTTGGAATTTTAAATTTACTATGGAGTCAGAATAATTGTGACCGTTGTGCTTTTGTGCCGCGTTCTTCAAACGGAGAAATTTGCTCCATTTTATTGTGATTTGCACCAGCCAAAGGATCACGCTCATTAGCACCAGCCCAAAGAACATGTTAAGCCTTCGTCCCCTGCGATTTCCATCATTGATATTGTTTGTTGGTGTTTTACAAGCAGTTTGTGATGTGTACAGGGACAATGAACTTGTTGTTCTTGGGTGTGGTCAATAGCCTACATAAAGCCAAAAAAAACCCGAAAAATGCTACTGCTTCAAGAAGATGCAATGACTTGTGGCACAGGAGAGAGAGAACAAGAGCCATCTGGCAATGGCGGATTCCCCCGGCTGTAGGTTGTGTAACTTACAGGTTGTGTGGACAGACGGACGGACCGAAACCCCCAAAAGGCACAACTAGACCATAAGGAGATATAGTTTTCGAGTTCTGGTCCGGAAACAATTTTATTACAGATGGACAGACGGACGGACGGACACACTGATCTCTATATCCCCCTGCATTATATGCCGGGGGATAATAAAATACTGAAAATCAATAAAAATCAAGAAATTAATAAATGCTTCTTCCAGGTAAATCCTAGAAAGCTGAAATTTCAGGAGCATGTTCAATGAAGAAAGACAAAAGTTTTATACACTGCAACTCATGGTGAATTCAGAGGTGCGCCACTCTATATTTTTCAAAAAATGAATATTCATAACATGTTAATATCTCCACAAATATTCATTCAAATGGTACCATGCTTGGCAGTTTGTTTGTACACATGGAGCTTATAAAGTATACCAAAGGACATTTTGATACGATAAACGGTTTGTCCACAGAAACAAATTATATAATACTGTACAGCGTATTATGAACATAATATTTTTTATTTCAAAAAGTCTCAAATGGATTTTCACGAAATTAGGTCACAGTACAGGGCATGGTATAGCAATGATGTGCGTTTTTTTTTTCAGAATTTTATGATATTGTGACAGGCCTTGGTCAAAGCAAAAGTCCCATTTTCGTGTATTTAGGTGGCACTAGAGAGCCATTTTGTCTGTTTGGTGAAGATTTTAGACATTTAAAAAATGTTGAAATCCACTATGAATTAACCATAAAATTTGGTTTGTTTTTGAGCATGTTTAAGGGGTCAAATTAAGGTTGGGAATTGTGTACGCATCGAAAGAAGGCAGTGAAAGTAGCTGGAGACCCCATCTTTGACGCCTCAAAAAATCCAAACCATTCGACTTTTGAAAAAGTTTTACAGTAACTTTCATCGACTGAGTGTGCTTTGTCATGTATTAGCATTCGGGGTCGATATGATGAACGCCCTGAAAGGAGTTTGCGTTTGTTCAAAGGCAAATTTTGGCCAAATTTAGGGAAAAAAGGAAATTTTGATATGCACATTGTGGACTTCCTGTTCTATTTAGATAATGGGTGTTGATTGTTTATTTTTAAGCCTTGATGAGTTGAACAATATAGTATTGGTTCCATCTCTCTATGACTTTCCTAACGGTCGTGGTGGCCGTCTAAGTGCCAGTGGAATGTGTCTTGGTGGCGCTAGAGAGCCATTTTGGCACCTAAGGGAATACTACCCCCAAAAGGCACCACGAGACCATAAGGAGAAGCTCCATACCAACTTTGGTGTTTGTAAGTGGTATGGTTTTCGAGTTCTGGTCCGGAAACTATTTTATTACAGACGGACGGACGGACGGACACACTGATCGCTATATCCCCCCGCATTATATGCCGGGGGGATAAAAAGAGCCATTAACATGTTACGGGCAGGTCTGACCCATTGAGAGGTGGTGCATCATTTGCACTGTCACCATTCAACAATCAGCTGGCTGTCTGAGAATGGAACTCAGGCACTGTCACTGACCGACCCCACTTAGGGCAGCCACAAGTGACTATGATAGCTTAAGAGCACCACATCTGGTTACAGCCTGTATGTGTCAGATTCTGGACAACAACCCAAACTGAAACAAGGGGCCCAAGACATCTGAGGGTGAGCACAAGTTCCGTTCAATGCCATCTATTTGAGCAAGACACATGCACATGGCCCCTACAGAAAACCCAGTTTTTGCCCATTTACGCATGGCTGTCCTATGCGGGGTCGGTCAGTGACAGTGCCTGTGTTCCGTTCTCGGAACATTGGCGTTTTCTCTCTCCTGTGCCACAAATCGTTCCATTTTCTAGATGCAGTAGCATTTTTCATTTTTTGTTGGCTTTTTGTAGGCTATTGACCACACCCAAAAGTAGTGTTATTGTACACATCACAAAAATGCTTTTCTTTATTTCCATTCGTGCCTCATTGGAAAAGCAATTAAAATCAATCAATCCTTCAATTTGCCGCAAATACAGTACATACCTCACCCTTGCATTTCTTTTGGAGATAAGTATATTCTTGAGACAGAAATGTGTCAAAACAAAGAACTCTGGGTCGTGGAGGATGGTATGATTCTAGCTGCTCATGACACAGTGAAGAGATCTGCACTGAGGACCTCTCCCATACAGTCAACACAGGGCTAAACCAAACAAGATCCTATCTGATCCAGCCCACATCTCCTCTCATTGTCTTCATTAGGGCAGTGTTTCTAATCTCCAGTCCTGGGGACTCACTGCCTTACACATTTGTCTGCCAGCTCAGCAATGGCATGATTCAGTCAATCAAATCCTAATCATCAGTCTCTTGCTAAGTTGAAATAGGTGTGCTAAACCAGGGCTAGTACAATCATACATGATACTTTGGCAACTTTTTGAGTTAAGAAACACCATTTAAGAGGATTTGCAGGTTGACAAAATTGAATTTTGATGTCAGAGCGACAAATCATTATTTAAAAATATATTTTCATAATTATCTCACGCTCAGGGGACCAAATATAAAATATTTTCTTATCTTTAACTCTGGCCTCCAGATTTAATGGATTAGGGTATTTCATGAAACAAAAAAATGACCCACATAGTGAAGTTAGTTTTCTGTTTACTTTTATTGCAACTTGTTCTTCTTAGTGTGCTTAAGGTGAGGTCATTGTAAAATGCAATTCTTAATCAGAAAGTTTAATGTCTGAAGGCAGAGTTTCTCCATTGGGGACACCTGATTCAATGAACTAAGAGACAATAAGTATTAGCTCATTAAGTGAATCATCCCACTGCTGAGCTGGAACACAAATTTATAGTGCTGTGGGTCCCCAGGACTGGAGTTGAGAACCACTGCAACTTTACTGACAGCTGTCTAACTCAACTCCATCTTTGTCTTTCTCTGTCATGAAAGGAGCTCTCTACTTCAAACCTTAACCATTCAGCTGTACATTTATCCTATTCATTGGCTGATGATCCAGTTCTTCACTGCATATTTTTTGTGAGGCTGTTTCTGAGCCTCATGCACTTGCCTCATTGTGTTTATTTTCCAGTTTATTTGGTTGAACTTGATAAAATTTGTCAAGAGTTTCCGAGATTTTGAAACAGGAATATATTCAATTAGCCTACCATGCAAACGGTATGACAAAAAACCTCCATGAATACAAGAATCTGACTGGCATCTAACATGCCACACTGTAAACCCTGATTCGGAGATGAACTCAAATGTTTGGAGGAAACCGATTTCTTAAAAAAAAAAAAAATATGATGTGTAGTGTAGGTCGACGTAATTGAATGGTGTGGAAGGAACCTAAAATGAGGTAAAGTTACTTGTTACATTTCCTCACCACACTTGTCAGGGTTACCAGTTAACAAACATGCAGCACCATTTAAATGTGATTTAAAAAGCAACCACATAAAATCTAATCTAAGCCGGTGATGGCTGGTGTTTCGAGACCACAAAAGCAGCGGCTGAAACGAAAGAAAGTCCAGCAAAATAGGAGAGACAAACCAACAGAGAGGGAGAGAGAGACTCGCGCTTCCAACGGACAAAGATCTAGTCCGGGAACAAAGGAAGCAAAGCGAGCAGGACTGGAACGGAATAAAGAGAAAATCTAAACTAGCGAGATAAGGCACCAGACAGGGCACAGAGAGCGAGAGAGAGAATCCCTTGCTTACTAGCACTTTCCTCTTTGAAACTAATTCCTCAAACAATTCTCTACCTTACCGGCTATAGTGCAAAGTTACACTGACACTCTGGCAAAGGTGGCGAGGCAGAACTTGGGTTTAAATAGAGTCCTGGCACCGCCCACAATTAATGCCAGCTGGCCAAGAATTCCAATTGTTGGCCAAAGAATCCAAATGAAGGCAAACCGATATCGTCTCGGACGAGAGAAACAAAGAAAGCTTGCCAGCCACCAAAAACCATGACAAAGCCAGGTGTTAGACACCCTCTAATTAGCTGTCTAAACCTTCATAAGACATTAAACAAAAAGCAGGTTTGTTAAAAAAATTTTGTGGAAAAAAAATAAAAATGAAGAAAAAAATTTTCCTTACTTATTGCACCACTTTTATTTCTCAGGGGACTATTGAATAGGAGTGTGTAAAGTATGGAAATCATTATTAGGAGGTGAGATTTATTGGATTTGAGTACAGGGACTTCAACATTTTGCAACAGTGCTCTAAAAAGCCTTTATGGATCAATGGAGCTCATTAGTTAGTTGTTTTCTTTTTTTTTTAAATTTGGCATCTCCAATCCCACCCGAATCTGGAATGCCCAATTGGTGAACTATATACAAAGCTTGCTCGTATGCGACCCCTTGCTGCCAACACAGGATAGTGAGGACAGTTCACAGCTCTCCTCCGAAGCACGTGCCTGTCAACCACTGATTCTTATACAGTCATTGGTTGAATCTTTGCAAGTTCAGAACGAGGGCGGAGGATACCCGGACATGAACAAACCCAGAGTCTTCCTGACAACGCCCGTCTGGCCAACAGGAGGCGCTGGAGCAACGAACAAAGCTGATTTTTGCATCCCAAATCCGGCAGTCCCTTCCCAATTTGAAACCCTGTAGCGCGATGGCCAATTGTGCGCTACTCTGAAAAAGCTGCCGATGGGTACGACCGGGGCTCGAACCCGCGACGTGATAGTCACCTCTGCACTGCAGCGCAGTGCCTTAACCGAGTGAGCTATTTGGCAGCTATTAGTTAGTTGTTTTAACTAAGCTGCATGTTCAGTGTTTGCTCTAAATTACAGTCAATACGGACTGGTATTGATTTCATTGGCTGATTATGTTACACTAAAGAAATTTTAGCCAATGCTCTTATTCAGAGCAACATTCAAAGTTTATTTTGTGAAAACTATAGTGCTGAGACCCTGGAGGAAAGTAGCAAACTTGTTGGAACTAGCGACTTAGAACTTGGGCCCTGTAGTAATCTTGTAGAATAAAAGCAATCAATAAAACAATCCATGCAGATTGTAGCTTTGTTTTTGTGCACTATCAATTAAAACTTAATAGCACCTGTGAAATCTAGGAGCTGCAGAAAGAAATAGCCTGAAGAGGTGAGTCTGCAGACAATGCTTAAATGTGGTCAGAGACTTAGTTATTCCGAAATCTGTAGGAATATCCTTCCTCCAGATGGGAGCCAGAACAGATGACAAATGTGATTGGGGAGTGGAGGTAAGAGAGGGGGAGGAACCAGATGGCAGAGCGGAGAGGTCTAGCCGGTACTGTGGACTGACCAATTTGACCAATGGGTGGTCCAGGTGTCAGAGACCATAAATGTCCCCTTGCTATCCAAATTGGTCACAAAACAACATCCCAAACCCCAAACCCTTAAAATAAACCACTGACATTCAAATACTACACAAACATATGGCCCAACAGCACACAAACTACCAACCTGAAAACAAACAATCAAACTCACAACCAAAATTACCACATACAAATTTCTTAGCCTACACAAAAATACCATATAAGTACACAGCTCAATCATAATCATAAATATCAAGCAGTCCCACAGTTAAAATATAAGTAACACATGCCCCCCCCTCGCTACATGTAAACACAGCATCATACTGGAAGGCTCACAGGTACAGTGTCAGATGTGGTGTTAGTTTGCAGCCCAAATATCACAAATTATACCAAATATCAATAAAGAGAGGCCCTCTCAGTCCGGACCCACCATGGACTCATCACTCACCTCCAGCTCCACGGCATGAACAGGTCCAGGTCAGTGTGATTCAGATGATGCTGCTCAAGACACGGCAGAAATAGAATTGATCGACCCATAACATTCCACGGAGGGGAACTGTTATGGGCTACAGTAGAAAAATGATTTCAAGATACATATTCTGTAAAAATCTCCATTTCAGACATCACTCTTGTTACATAATCTTACATACAGTTCACTGTGTAATAGACACAGGTATTCCGTGAGCCAAATTGGTTTGGTGCAGTAATTTTCCATATAATTTATTATCTGTCTCTACGCCATAATAATAATGGCAGCCCCCTCAGGGCAGTGTGCCAGTATTTATACAAATAACTTACAAATTAAAATATCCCAGGTTAGACAGTCTCCGTTTGAATTTTATAAAGAGCAATGGCAATGGCAGGTGTCAAATAAGCCCAAACTGAGAAGTTACCGGCACTTTAAAAATGACTATGCCACAGAGCCATATATCAAATGCTGGTTAACTAGATTGCAGAGGTGTTTGTGTGCCCAGCTCAGAGCAGGGGTATTGCCTCTGCAGATTGAGGTGGGGCTATAAAGGTGTTCCAGAAGAAGACAGGTTATGTGTTTTGTGTGATTTAAGGGTTGTTGAGGATGAATGGCATTTTCTGTTTTTTTGTCCTGTATATGATGACTTAAGAAAAGGTATGTTTGAGAGAATTCAACGTAAAAAGGCTGATTAGTTTTGGATGACGGATGGGGATATGCTGGGTTGGTTATTTGAAAATGAAATTTATAGCTTGGCGAGATTTGTGGAAAATGCTTGGAAACTGCCCCAAAGGCATCTGTATCCTGACTTAATTTGACAATGATCTGTTTAAATAATTAAACTGTGAAAAGGATGGAAATGTGTTTTGTATGTAGGTCATCTTTCTATGTTATGTAATGTGTTATGTGTTCAGTTTTGGGTTTTGGTCGTGTCCTTTGCATCCAGAGATTTCTCCGAACTCTCTGAATGGATATATTACAGTTTCTTTGCAATTTCATTCTCAAATTGTTGAACAATTTTCCCATGCAGTCTGTCACAGATTGGTGAAGCTCTCACCATCTTCTGGAAGACTCGTGCTCCTTTAATATCACCAACTAGTCGCCAATTAATCTAATTAGCTGTGAGATGTTCCACCAGGCTGCACCCTGCGATAGATTGGTGAGCTGTCCAGGGAGGGTCATTGCCTTTTACCCAGAGTCAGCTGTGATAGGCTTCAGGTTCCACCTGACCCAAGTGAGGAAGAAGTGGTATAGAGAATGGAAGGATGGATGTTCCCCCAGGTGGGCTAGTGGTGGGCTAAACAGTTTGGATATGCTCATGGTGGGGGAAACGAGAAAAATAAAAACTATTAGAACAATTTAAATAAGAAAAAGAGAGGCATTCAGTAGAGTACATACCTCTGCTTGCACTATTGGTTTTGACCTTTTCTGCAATGTTGGCCTTCACCAGGGAAAAGCTTATCTCCTTACTGTTATCAAATATAACCTTCCCACAAAGTTTCATAAAAAGTAGTTCAGAACTTTTTCCAAAATCCTACTTACAGCAGTCAAACAGACAAAGAAATGGGAGCAAAAACAATGTCCATCCGACTTCTTCAACAGAGGTAATTAGACTGATATTTATCACACCAAATTAATATTACAGAGAGTGAACTGAGCAGCTCTGAAATAGACCAGGAGTGCACATCAGCAAGAGTAGCTGATCTCTCTCCATACCAAAACACTCCAATACTGTTACCAATGAACGGGTCACAATGGAATGACCGTGGTTGAAGCTTTGGGAAGGAGAAATCAGCATTAGCGAGGGTGGCAAAGGGTGTTAATACTTAAGAACACAATGTTTAATAACCCCCGGATTGTATACGACAAGGGTGACACATAGATACTTGGGCTGTAAAATAACAGAATGAAATCTTTATATGCACAAGCAACCCCCTTCTTCATATTTGCAAGCTATATATGCCTGTCCCTTTCATGCAATAGTCCATGTAGGGCAGTGGTCACCAACCCTGTTCCTGGCGATCTACCATCCTATAGATTTTCACTCCACCTCAATTTTTTTGCATCTGACTCAATTATTGAGCAGCTAAATGCAGGTCTATAGTTGTTAAATGTGCTGAGCTTTTTTGGGGTTGGTTGGTTTAAAAACCTATAGGACAGTATAACTCCAGGAAGAGGGGTCGTAATCACCAATCTAAGCTATTCACTTCTTTTTCTCTCCTAGTTAGATCCAGATCCAAACTTTGTTCCATTTTCAGTTGCATGATACGTCCCATATCAAGAACATGATAGCTTGCATCACTCAAAACAATTGAATGATATGTTAGGGCAAATAATCAAAACTGACCAAAAATGTATGATACAGCATGAGATCTCGGGTAGCAACTGGCAGAAATGTGTATATTTTAGCCTCTGCTTCACTTAACGGGAGTAGATGCTGTTTCGCCAAACTTACATATTAATATTATTACATAAAGAGATTATAAAACAGATGATAACTTTTTTATTATAATTTTTATAAGTTGCATTTCACCTGGCCCTGATTTAAAATTCATTACCAACAAGAGAATTATAAGATTGATGAATAGAATACCAAATTGAAACAGGGAACATTAAATAAACAGACTCAGTAGAAGCTATTCATCACATCTCATGTTTATATTTTACTGCCTTTGAACATCTACAGTAAATGTGTCATATCTCTTTTACATGTTTCTACTGTTTCTGTTTTTAAAAACAAACTTAAGACTAAGCTTTTTGGTGAGGCATATAATTAACATTTTTAAAAAATGTTTATTTATTAATTTTTTAAAATCTATTTTTAGATTTTGATCTGTTTTTAAATGGATATTCTGTCTTACCTCTTTCTTATTTTATTATATATTTTAAATGTGTATTTTCCTTAAATTACAATGCTCCTTATCATCTGTAAAGCACACTGAAATGCTATATTGTAAGAAATGCGCTATATAAATAAACTTGCCTTGCCTTTTTTACGGCCCTGCTTAGTGCCGAGGGCATCCCACAGTAGCTGTTGCACAAACTGTCAAGTAATCTATATGTGCACTCAATTAAATAAGCCATAATTCAAAAGTATCAACCTTTGAAAATTTTCACCCATTTAAACCAATAAAGCTTCTTTTGCTCTAATAACAGCTGGGTACAAAGTGTAAATTAATCCCTTTTTTCAGAAAATCTGGCTCAAGGGAGGGTTCTATCTAAATATAAAGTACAGACCAAATTCACTTTGCTGATGTAATTAACACAGAGGACTCCCACAGACAAGCAATGTTCACCACTCATTGCAATTAGGCCCCAACAGGGAGCCATAATGTTACACGAGAGAAAGAGAAAAAAATAACAATCCTCATGCATCTCATTACCACGCCACTGCATATGGAAACCAGGAAACTGAGTTTTAAACCAAAGGCCAGCTTCTTTTCAGAAAATATCCCCTAATCTGATACTGGTTACAGGAACTAATGTGATACTGGCTAAATGTATGCTAGAGAACTGACAAACACCTCCCATAAAAACAAAGCCCAAAAGCGATATGAATTCTGTCCCAGGAGGGGAATTCAGTAATCAGATATACGATAAAATGTCATTCAGTTCCTCCAGTGTGACTGAAGGAAGCTAAATGAAATCAGTAAAGTCAGGACGCTTACGTCAGATTTAACCATTTATTATGGGACGAAATACGTACTCAGCTCGAGTGATGCTCTGGAACAATCTGAGCAAGCATGACACCGACAGTCTCGAGATCAAAAACCCCTGGCAGCTGGAGATTCTTTTCACTCTCATTAATGTTTAAGTTATTGAATCCAATATGAACAGATGCTGCTTGTAATGAACAATGTTATTTATTAAAGGGGGAGGTGGGGGATATCAGCACATTTTTTAATTGACCAGAGTACAAGCAGTGTAGAGGGCTGTCTCTGAAATCACAAACCAACAAACTTGCTCTCCCAAAGGGAGCAGGCAAGCAGAGTCACCTCCTAAAAAATCAGAGTATGAATTGAATTAAATGAAATGGATTGATGTGTAGCAGCCAACATGCTGAATTTCCTTTTGAGTTCCTGCAAGCGTGTATCGCCGTCCCCCCTGAAAACAGTGGAATCTCCAGAGATGCCGTATGCAGACAAAGGGAAACCTGACTGGATAGTATAAGTGACTTAATAGAAAGTTTGAACTTCATTTTGCAATTTCCTATCTGTGGTGAGAAGAGTGTCACATATCCTTCAATTTCTTGCAAGCTTACATGACCTTCTCCTCTGGTTGCAGGGATATCAGCAGGTATGCTGAATGCAGACCACAGAACATCTGGCAAGGCACACTTAAAGTTGCTTGATACAAAGGAAATTTATAATGAGGCATGAGACTATGTGGAGCAATGAACATGACCAATCCTTTGAATTTGCACCATAATGCCTGACCTTTTCATTTGAACACAGGGAGATCAGCAGGTGTGGTGAATAGAATAAGCACAAGATTGAGTAAAATACTGTTGATATCGCTTGATACAAGGGAATATATGGTGTTAGAAATATTGAGTGTAGTGAAAAGCATGTTACATTTCTTCTGAAGTCAAACAAGTATGTGTGACCTTCTCGTCTGAATGCAGGGAGATCAGCAGACGTGCTAAATGCAGACAGAGGAATATCCAGCAAGTCACTTATAAAGTGACTTAGTGCAAAGGAAACATACAACATAAGATATGAATTTGTGAGAGACCAAGCTTGTAGTATTTCTTTTGAATTCATGGAAAGCTTGATGCAGGCACATCGGCAGGTATTCTGAATGAAAACAGTGGAACATCTGGCCAGACACGATAAGAAGGACTTAATACAAAGAAAATAGCTAAATGAGGTACAAAACCATGACGATAAGCATGTCACATCTCTTTTAAATTCATGCAACTATGCATGACCTTCTCATCTGAATGCAGAAGATCGGCAGGCTTGTAGAACGCAAACAGATGAACATCTGGCAAGACACCGTTATGGTGACTTGATGCAAAGGAAATATTCTATGTGAGCGTACGCATGCCCCTGAACTGAGCGATATTGCATGCAACTCAATTGAGAGGGCAGCAGGAAGCCCCCGAAAACAAACCATGCCGGTTGGGTGCAAAAACCCTTGGCTACCCTTTGTGAGCCCCTAGGAGCCAGAGGCAATGTGCTCTTGTATTTATGGCATTAGCTCAACCAAGGTGATGATTGTTACGGCCGGAGGGTTGAAGATATTTCTCATCAGGCAGAGGTGAGCAGGCGCAAATGAAGCACAATGATGTTGGAGCAGATGACTGCTGAGGCACTCAAAACTAGATACATAAAATATGAACTCACCTTAAAATCAAAAGAAAATATGAAGTAATTTGTGCAAGGAAATGAGCTATAGCTTGGGAAAGTGAAGCAAATACTGGCTGGGTATCAGGACAGTTTGCCTCCTCAGCAGCATGCTGGTATAATGGTGGCACTGGCTTTGAGCGCGAGGGACCACAGCATAAGGACGTGAAGCTGATATGAGGAAAGTATTAGCAATGCTTGTTGTCTTCTGTTGCCTCAGGCGAAAGGGAGACATAGGAATGCACTCTGTCCGCGCGTGTATGCGTGTGTGTGTGTGTGTCTGTCCGAAAAGTGGCGTTAACACGATAACTCAAGAAGAAAATGGACTACAGACCCAATGTTGTGCATATAAGAAGATTACATTATGAACCAGTTTCCTGTTCAATATTAGTGACCTTGACCCTTTGACCTTGCAGTTGGCAGGTCAAATATTGGTACTTGACCAATTTTTTTAAACTTGATTTACAAGCTCAAAATTGTTCACTGTGGTGTTTCGCAGCATTCTTTTTACCCAATATCTATCTATTTTAACCAATTTTATGGATCCAGTTCCTTGCCATCTTTTACAAAATATCCACTTTACTGTTGAACAGAATTGACCTCATTTATGGTCACAGGGTATATTATTGGTGACGGGTGACCGTGGGCCTCGCGGCCAGCTTGTTTATTAGGCAACGTATCTCCATAGCCACTGCAATTGTGGGAGTGCATGAGAGAAATTGTGGGAATTTTAATTTTCATTGCTGAAAGAAATCACACTGAGACAAGATGAGAGTAAATAGGATCCATTTTACTATGTACCACATAGAGTCTTCATTACAGGCAAGAACAAAGACAAAAGAATCTCTCCTTTGCTTTGGATATGTGTAAAAGTAGAAAGTCATGATGTACCCCCTCTGCGTCAGCTGCGTGCGTGCGCATCCCACGTAAGTCTGGCTCCAGTAATCCTAAAAAGTTTCTCCCCCACAGAAATGTACATTTCCTTGTGTCTTATCAAGAAGACTTCAGGCTCAGAAGGTACACACTGTTTCACTAAACAAACATTATGTTGCTTCCACATAGGAACAAGCTAGATTATACATGTTGTAATCACGCATGGCCTTGGTCACCTAGGCCACTCGAGAACAAGCAAGGATAAACACTTAATGACTGAATAAACAATACTAAATCAAGAGCAAGCAAGGATAAACAATTAAGCAATAATAAGGAATTTATGACTGAATTCCACCAACAGAATTCACGACTCATGGATACAAGCAAGAAACAAGCAAATTATCTGAAATAGGTTGCCCACTAGGCAATGTGGTTGGCGCCAGCTCAGTATGAGTCACATTTTTCTGCAGCTTGAGGACATGAGCTTGATACTGGCAAAGTACTAATGGTCTTGCATGCCAGGCAAAGTGTAGTGATGGCAGCATAACACATGGTAGGGTACTGGAATGTGTATAATCCTGCAAAAAAAATTATTGGCCGAATTGCAAGGAAACATGGCATTTTGGAACAACAAATCAGATAAAGAATTCATAGATCAGGGCCTGCATGTCACAAAACTTCCCGTACTTGCCAATGTGGCTGATCTTTTTGCACTGAACATTCCCCACGGCCTCAGGTGGTGAACATTTCTTCGTAAAATGTCCACCTGACCATATTTAAGGCTACTGAGACTCCTGTGTCAAACATTTTCAGCATGCAAAGTATATGAAATGGAATATTTGCATCTAATACTTCAATTTATCAGGTATTTACGGCTAAAATGTCATCAGTCAGTAATGACACTGATCATAGCAAATGTGCTTTATGGCAGAGGGTATCAGATTTCAAGTGAATACAAACAGCATGGTGCCAATTAATAAAAGCATTACCATGCAACTAAAATTCAGACTGGATATTTAAAACACAGCAACGTCCTGAAACGCTAAGACTAATGTGACATCCAAATTATGGCACAATAATCAACTTATCACAAACAATTCCCACTGACAACTGTAACGCGGCTTCAAATGGCCACAGACCCAAAACTTCAAATAACATTGGACATTTCAGATTCGGGTGGGACTGGAGATGAAAAATAAAAAAAAATAAAAAAAATTAAATACAGTGGTTCTCAAACCCAGTCCTGGATCTCCCTGTGTATGCTGGTTTTCATTCCAACTACAAATGCAACACAATTACAAGGGGATTTTAATAATACATCCTAATTGGGCGCATTTCTTGTACTTAATCACTGCCTTAAGCCACATTTTGACAGAAATATCCATGTGTGCCATGGAGAATAGAAGACCTTTAACAAACCATGTTTAAATTTCTCTACTGCGAGAAATTTCAGGTCACAATCTTGAACAGATTTAATAAGACATTAAGAAAATCAGTAGGCTCCAAAATAGATAGCTTGAACTTCTTAACATAAATATGACCCAGAACAAGTTTGATTTGACTCCCTTGCTTGCCTAATACATTTAGTTTAGGTGACCATGTGTCCATGGTTTCATCATTTAGGAACCTATTGATTCACTTTGCTTGATACAATGATGTCACCAGCGGCTGTTTGTTTAACAAAATCATCAATATGTCCCCAATGAATAGGTAACAAATCAAAATATTAGAAAGGAACCAAATTCAAATTATAATATGAATCAGATTTGTTTTGTGAAAAAAGCACATCTGGACAGGGTAATTGATGCAAACTAAAAAATATGATGCGAAATGTGAAAGCCAAGAGTGAGGAGTTATGCGCTCAGTTTGTCACTGCTGCTTTTTATAGGAGTCCCTCTCACTCCTGTGTCAGTGTGAAATACTGCCTCCCAGATCAGAGTGCAGTCTGACAGCCACGAGACCCTGTCCTTTCAGACCAGACCCGCCTGCTCATCTCCATCTTCTGTCCAATATGCCCCGGGTACACAGTGTCATAAATCATAAATCTTTCCTAAAGATGAGATTCACGGCCGGTATTGATTAATTCCTGCTGAAGGAGAGGCTTTCAGCACGAAGGCAGGTCAGGCCTGATTTGTTATCGGCTCATTTATTTCCAGGATAATCACGTTTTTTTTTCGTGTATGTATATTTCACAGGGAAGTGACCTTGTGCTGACTCATTGCTCGGACATTACCATCCATATGGAAGTATTACCCACACAAAATGAGAACACAAAATATGAGCAAAAAACAAGATATGTTTTCAACCAAATATGGTTATAATTGTCGTGGGGTTTGGCAGCGTGATGCATGGTGCAAGGGATTCACTTCAATTTCTGCAAATACTTCACAACCAGGCCGCTTGACATTAAAGTTTAGACTGAACATGCTGCATCAGCACATGGTTAATTTCACCTACAACCAATGACCAGTAAGCATGATTTGAATAGAGAAAGATAATGAAGTCTTGAAAGTACTACAGTGGTGATTTTTTTGTGAGTTATACTGAGAATATGAATATAGGAGGTAAATGTGCAAAACAACAGGAGGTGTGACGTCACAGCTTCATTCCACAAGAAGAGTCACTTTGAAAAAGCTACACCCCCCCCAAAACCGCTCACCTTAGAGAATTATACAACTCCACAATAAAAAAAATTTCAGACTTTAGTCTTAAGTTAAGATTAATTTTAAACAAGAATGAGATGCAAGAATGTTTTGCTGCAGAGTTGCTTCTGAATCACATCTGTAATAAATTATATGGATAAAAATTAATCACACCTCTGACTTCTATACAGTTCAGTTTGACAAACTTTCATAAATGCCGCAATCATTTCACATGCCTTCAAATACTGTTTTGTTTCCATAGTGATATTCAATCAGGATGTATCCTCATTGTCATTCCACACCAAGGTCGACTCAGAATGATTTGCACCTTTGAGATGGAAGAGATATCTCTGTCATTACCTTGAATGCAGCAGATCAAGCAAACTGGCTACAGAACGTTACACCTAACAAGCAGAGAGGAGACATTTTCTCACTCAGTGGCTCCTGCACAGTCAGTCCTGATGCTCACTGTGGCTCTGAGATACACAAACTGCAGTGGCCGCCCAGTTTGTCTCCTTATTGACTATCCTGCTAATTCAGTCACCTCCTACTAGCCAATCTGCCAAATGCACCCAGGATTAACCCTGAGAGCGCAACTCTGCACTGCTCAGCAGATGATGTCACCAATCTGTAAACTCCCCCTTCCTGATAGAACATGTGACTGACAGAGTTTGTTGGCCAAACAAGACAACAGTGTAGCACTGCAGACAGAGCAGTTAGGCATAATGTGTATTCTGCTGGGATCAGAAAATACATAATTCACTGTTTATAAAAATGGTGCCAGTTAAATTTTGCCAAATATGTGGAACAATTTTTATCCACTGATAAAAGAGGACTTATCACTGTAATCACTGTTTAAGGACAGAAAAGACTTCAACAGTAAGATATCAGATCATCTAACAGAGGTGACAGGAATGGAAATTTATATAATTGATCTTAGACTAAGGCACCACTCTTTACCTATGTCCCTGTATGTGCTAGTTTTGTTATAACAATAATTAAGAAAATATGCTGATTGGTTTAACACTTTTAAGGTTCTCACTTGGACACAGTAGAACATGGCAATGACCCAAATGCAATCATTGCAGCCTTCAGACCTCAGCAGTTGTTATTTTCTCTCTTAAGCACCTGATCTGTCAAAATAGTTAACTGCCAGAATTTATAACGGTCAGGCAGACTTCTATTAGGGGTTGATATATGTGTGATAGTAAATGGCCTGACATTTCTTTTGGTGTAAGATCTATTAGTAAATAGGAAAATTCCAGATTTTCAGATTCCAGAAGTCGATGGTTTGGTTTTTATGGTCACGAAGGGTCACCCTCCAGAGGGCCAGAATTGAACTTTTAAGAAAAATAGGTTTTTGACTTGAAATATCTCAGTGCGCCCTCAATAGCACAGCTTCATTTTTACTGTTATCAGTCTATATTAGAAGGAGTTTTGGAAAATTACAAAATTTTGGCGGGCTGTTGAGGGCACCACCTATAGGGGGTGCTTGAAAACGCAATCTTGGACCAAAGTAGCAGTCACTTTTTAGCCATTCTTTGCTTGCGCCCTCATAAGCCCAAGCTTTTTTATGTATGATATGATTTCATAATAGTGCCTTGTACTATTGCACTTGAAATTCTATTGGGATGCTGTGGGCGCGGAACTATAGGTGGCACTCAATTTGGTGAAAATTGAATGAAGTTTTATTTGATAGCCCTACATGTTTCCTATGTGATCTAAAAGATTGACATGGGGTTCAACAGTCTTAACCCTTTCTGACCATCATTCTGAAAGGTGTGATGTGACCATCCCATACGCTTGTCTATGTAGTGCTGTTACGGTACATAAGTCAGCATAGGTGTCAGTTTGAATCCAATGCCAATGGATGATTTTTAGTGGCACAATCCGCAATTTAAAGCTCTCTTCTGAACCAATGGATAGGGTCCGGCCTTCTGCTGACTTCCTTTGGAATGTTTAGAAGATTCGAGGCGGGGCCGGACAGATTGCATGCTTCACCGCTCATGAATAAATAAATAAATAAAATGTTTACTTCTTTTGTTATGTTAATTTCAGGAAAATAAATCACTCATTATCTCTATCATCCCTACTTTGTCAGAGAAAACTCAGGTGAAAGTATAATGTCAGACACTTGGTTTCCCTCCCTAGTCTGTTATTTTTTGGAGATAACGACAGAAAACATGAAACGAGCCACGAGTTAGAAAGTAAAAATTGTGCACATTGTCAGGTGAAACTGAAAGTACACAGTGCAACAGCTTGATGCATATAGATGTGAATGAGAAAATGTGGCAACTCCTTTTTGATGATCTTTTCCACCTTCTGCTCAGCAGAGGGTTCTATCTGATCCCCGTCCTGGGCCCACCCACATGTGTGCAGTCACATGTATTGCTTTTCCTGTCCCAGTCTCACTGCTGCTCAATTGGATGAATAGATTTTTATTTCAGGCCCTCCAGCTAATAATATAACCCTTGGCCAAGGGCCAGATGTGTGCACCTTCAGTTTGTTACCTTTCCATCATGCCTTGTTGCCTTCATCCCTTTATTCAATCCACAGATGTCACAAAGTCGATAGCTGTACTAAAGTGCCCTGGAGAGTTTTGTTCAAAAAATGCCTTTGCCCCTCCTAATTGTAAAACCTCCCATTTCATCCTCAGGATATGGGAGCTGATGAAAATGGTTTCTTTGTTTTTCAGTTCCAAGAATGGCAACCTCAGACCCAAGTCCAGAATATGAGAAGTGTGTCTACTGGGATGGTCAAAAAGGGGTTAATACAGTTGAACCCCATTTAAATATTTTTGGTACATATAGTGGACATGTATAATAAAATAAAACAGATTTCATTCAAATCTGATGGGAGCGCATGGAGCTCTACAGCCGCAGAATACCCCTATTTTTGCATTTTCACCGTCTTGAGCGCCACCTATAATTCCGCGCTCTCACCATCCCACTACAATTTCAAGTGGAATAGCACAAGGCAATGTTATAGAATCATATCATGCATAATCAAGCTTGGGCTAGTGAGGGTGCAGGCAAGGAATGCCTCAAACGTAAGTGCTACTTGGGCTCAAAGTGGTGTTTTCAAGCACCGCCTGTAGATGGCGCACTCAAGAGCCCAAGAAAATTGACATCAGTGTAAATGAAGCTGGGCTATTGAGGGTGCACGGAGATATTCTCAAAAACCTACTTTTCTTATAAGTTCAATTTTGGCCCTCCAGAGGGTGACCCTTCTGGAGGCCCTAGCAACCAAACCGTTTGCTTTTGGAACCTGAAAATTTGGGATTTTTCTGTCTACCCAAAGGCCTTCCACTGGAAAAAAATTCAGTCAAATATCTAACAGACATATATCACCCACTGCCTGAACGGTATAGATTCTGGCAGATAAATGACCGTGCACACATTGGGGAGGGCTGGCCGTTAAATGAGGTGCATTTTTGTTAATTATTGGTATATTTCATTGCGACGGAAAGTACTAGTATTGTGACTGATGAAAGCCTAGTCTCATGCCACAGTTTCACAGCTATGGTATGGCTGTAGGATCATGCCGACAAGTTTGCACATCCTCCAACCCAGTAACACAAAGAGGGAAATTGCATGCAAATATCAAGATTGCAATGTGAAAACTGTACTTTGAATATAGTTTGTATTAAAAATGACCAATATAGAAAATTAAACACATTTCCTAATGGTTGTAATTCGACAATCAAATTCTGATGCCTGCTCAGCTCAGGTAAAATAAAAACACAACCCCAAGATGGTGTTAATATTTTGGTATTGAGTTGTGTATTGCATAATATTGCCAAAAGGTATGAATTTATCTGATAAGTAAGAATACATAATAGACAATGAGAAGACAGATGGGAAAATAACATTCATGCCCAATTAAATAACCAAAATACACAAGCAGCACAGCTGAAAAGCAACCAGGTGGCAGAAAAGGTGCTTCTTCTGTAGCCTTTTAAGCAGACAGAGTTGTTTCACTGAATAAAGCCCATGGCTCTGATTAGTGAATATTGCATTTATTTTGACATTTTACATTACCCTCATGTTTAGCTATACGAGTCAAACCCCCTCTTGGAGGTTCCTTGCATGACAGTTCTTAAATATCGATAATTAGAAGTAAGCCGGTTTCGAGCCTCGCGGCCCATCGGCCCGATGCTTTAACCCGGTTTCTGTGACATGCAACTAGGAGTATTACTACTCCCCCTGGATGGGATGCCAGTCCACCGCAGGTACTCCCCCCAGCTCTTAGTCAGGTTTCCCTGACTATTTGCTGGTACCCATTTATACACCTGGGTGGAGTGAGGCGTGGAGTGTGGGAGTGAAGTGTTTTGCCCAAGAACACACCGCGAAGGCCATGGCCGGGGCTTCAACTCAGGATCTTAGGGTCTCAAGTCAAGCCTACTTGACCACTGCGCTTCTGCGTCTCCCCTTTTACTACTTTACTTCTCATGTATAGCTATACGAGTCACACCCCCTCTTGGAGGTTCCTTGCATGACAGTTCTTAAATATCTATAGGATAGAAAAAAATTAATCATAATTGAAAACACATTAAAGGTTATACTTTGAATGTAAAATTTCTCTAAATGCAGAGGGACCAAATCACAACAATTTCATAAAATTAATATCCAACTTATTTACCCTCTTACTCCTTACATTAATAAACCTCAGACTGAGAGGTCCAATTAAGAATAAAACTTCATGAGCACGAACGAATAGGAAGAATAGGGGAACAGATTGCAATATATTCGTTCGTGCTCGTCATTCGACTTATCATGACTTTCAAGATGGAGGCAACTGGAAACCACATTGAGGTACTGTTTGCATAAATAGTAATTTTTAATAAAATACCGGTGCATTTTCAAAGTTCCCAGTGCCTCGTTCTAAATGTCAGGGCCCTCAGAATTCTATTGATGAAGTGTGGAGCTACTTTAAGCCTTGTTAATGATGAAAAAATAGCGATTTCTTTGCATGGCAACACGATGCCAGATTCACAACCATTGTAAGCCTGTTGGGAGCTTCGGCTAAAAATCCATTTATTTCGAAAAGTTGTGTGCGTACGGAAGTGGGGTATTCGACAAAAGTTAGAACTCATTATCATGTTTCAATACACCCCAAGTCAACTTCACACCAGAATTCTCCTTTAATTCCCATCCTGAATACAGCTAATGCCTTGTGTGTTTTAGTCTTAATTCCCATCCTGAATACAGCTAATGCCTGGAGTGTATTACTCTTAATTCCCATCCTGAATACAGCTAATGCCTGGTGTTTTACTCTTAATTCCCATCCTGAATACAGCTCATGCTGTTGTGATTCTGCCTTGACCATGTTCATGCCCTGTTTATTCTGACTGCCTTTTGTGTTTTTTGACTATTTGCCATGCCTGACTATTCTTTGTATTATGTATTTTGAATTGGTTACTTTGATTTGTCATGTTTTATCTAGTTTACTTTTCCATGTTTTACTTTTTGCCATATCACATTCCGGTTCATGTTTTCCATTTTGCTTTGCACTTTGTCTCCCCCGTCTGGTCTCATGTCTAGTCATTGCACACAGCCCCAGTCTTGTGTTTCACTCTTCGGGTGATTTATTGGATTCTGGTTTTCAAACTTCCTTCCGATCTCGTTTGCTGGCTTCACTCTTCTTTTCTATCTACTAACAATACTAACAGTTTATTATTTTCTCCTGAGATTACTAACAACAACCAACCTTGTATATAATACTTACTTACTAACAAGCACCAAGGAGTTGTATAGTTGCACTTACTAATTGATTAACAAGCTCTCAGCACTCGCCCTGTTCTAGTCTCCGCCTCTTTGCTCTCCCTGATTACCTTACCTGCATTTTCTGTGAAAGCTCACATCTGATCACGCTGTCCTGTTTCTCATTATCTATGCAAGTTAGAAACTCCGTAACTGGAGCTGTTTATCTTTGTATAGGTTTGTCCCGTGACGAATGTCCACGTTTTGGCTTCTGCCAAACTCCATGTGATCAGGTTCTCCCTCATGTGCTGCTCCTTTGTAATCAGTCTGACTGTTTGCACCTGTGTCCCTCACCATGTGATCTCCCCAGAAGTGTATATTAGGTGTCTCTTCACAGCCAGTCTCTGTCAGATCGTTTTCCTAGTTTCTTGTGCCACGGTTCTTTCTGCCTTGATTACTCAGTGTTTATCTTTCTCACTGGACCACCTGACTTTTTGATTTTTTGCCTTTGTGATTTTGGATTATTGTTGCATCTGTGAGTTTTGACCTTTTTCTGCCCAACTACGAGATCTATGTTTGCTGCTCTGGTTACGATTCGGATTACGCCCATTGGATTCTGGTTTTGCTTCTTTAACATTCCTGTACCTGCGAACCAGACCCATTTTTGTCCAACTACAATTATTGTGATTGCTGCCCTGGTTTTAAATTCTATTTTTGCCCAACTGGATTTTGATTTTGAGAGTGGACTTTGAACTTCTGCCTTCTGCCCTGCGGGAGTCCTCCCCTTTATTAATAAAGCAAGTTCTACTGCATTGCCTGTTTCTCGCGACTGGTTCCTGATCGCACCATTACACACGCCTGGTGTTTTACACTTCATTCCCATCCTAAATACGGCTAATGCCTGGTGTTCAACTCTTAATTCCCACCCACTGCTGCTTCCGTGTTCATCTGACTCTTATTTGACCGCTCAGCACATCTTCTCCTCTCCATACCCCTGAACCTCTCCATTCAGAGTCAACAGAACTGGACAGTAACACCCTCTATGTAGTGGACAAGATTATACACTACAGGCCAGAAGTTTGGAAGCAAGGCCAATGCAGGTCAATAATTTGGAAGCAACTTTAAGTTTCTGTTTACAATGCCTTTCTTAAAAACCAATATGAAATCTATGGATTTTGGGTAGTATTTACTGCATAATTAGACTTTTCTTTCATTGATATGCACCATTTTCCACTAGTTACCTTTAGGTACTGTATACATTGATATTACCAGAACATTGCTGAATACATGTTAACAAAAGAAAGGAGGGGCTTAGCTGCTGGGTTGAGTCACAACTTCAGTGAAAAAGTAAACTAATCAAAGTTTGCATTATTCACTTTGTCATGGTTTACAGCCCACCGGATGCCAATGGCAATCCGGCAGGCACTAGGACCATGGGCCTAGTAAGATGAGCCTGATAATTTGAGCAAAAATGTATTCTGATAAGTGACTCTTTATAAAATAATCATGTTTATTTTGTTGCAAAGTATGCCAATGAAACTGATTTTTTTTCTTGTATAAATTTTATCTTGCTTCTGAACTTTCGTCCTGTAGTGTACATAATGCGCAAACAAGGCCAGCATTTCACTATTTAGGCAGTGTACATTGTAGCAAAACAAACCTTTCAAAGCTTTATTACAAGCCAAATATCAAAATGCACATTGACACACTTAAAGGAATAGACAACGGAATTTCAAAATACAGTTTGGAAGATGGATCATGTCATAAACTAACGATTCATGTGAATGATTGAACATATAGAGCTCCTACAACTATGCCTTCCATCTCCGAAAGTCGGTTCTGAGGCAGAATTGACAATTTCATAGATGCCGCCATTGAAAATATTTCAACCAATTAGAAGAATCCTTGCAGAGATGCTCTGACGTCACATGGGTACAGCACGCTAAAGGTATACATGGCTAGTGAGACTGCACAAGCATTGGGATAGTTGTTAAATAACTCACTGTCACCATTTTTCGGTACCAAAAGACATTATTAGTCACAAACAGACCCTACTATTCATGATAATATTCAAGAAGGCTGTTTGAAGGCCAAGAGAGAGCAATATGCCTGCGTGTACAGCGGTTGGGTGTAAATGCAGGAATGGTTCAGGTCAGCAGCATGGCCGTACGTTCTATGCTGCCGTGCAAAGGCAGAGCACCGTAACATCACATTTGGTCGAAAATGAGTAATTCTCATTTTGGGGGTATTGAAGACCTCCATCATGTAGCTGAATATTTTCAGTCAATTCCATTGTTTTAATGAAAAAATCAAGGCCTGTGTCAACAGTAACTCCGAAAATCCCACCAGAAGCCATGACAGAACGCCATAACTGCAGTGATTGTGCTTAGCCTTTGTTTGGGATGCTGATGTTGAGTTTCGGTTCTCTGGCTTTGTTTAGCTGCGCATCAAAGCATTGTTACTGTACAGCTCTGAGGTTACAGTCAGTGATAATTAGTTCAGGCTCACCTATGTCTCACTCACACACCTCCCTGTCGGCTAGCCTGCCAGTCATCAGGCCCATAAACAATTAGATGCACATCCTACCTTTTCTTGTAAACCAATAAAATCCATGTCAGACACCTCATCTGGAATTTTTTTCACGATAATCCACAAGTGTTGGAGTAAATATTCCTTAGATGCTGCATGCGAGCAGACCAATTCTTTATGATCAACAAGTCCACAAGCTAGTCCTACCTAACGTCCATAGTTTGTTGCAAAGCAAATCGAACATACATTCCGCCTGCAAAACCCTGTCTTTGGTTGATTGTATCTGAGTTAAGCTACTTTTACATCGGATGCAAAACGAATTTTTCGCACGACAGATTACATTGAAAGTCAATGCAAAGACACAAATACAGGCGAAACACGTGTAATCACTTCTTTGTATTGACTTTGAATTAACAATAATTCCCTGTATTTATTCATACTGTATAATGTAAAGTAACTGATCTGCTGGCATCTTCTGTTTCTGGAGCCGCACACTAAACTGGAGCTTTTCTCTCTCATGAAGATGTGATGTAATGTCACCACAGCTCTGTAAAGCAATAACTAAATCTATCTAATTCATTCTTAATCATTCAAAAAAAATGTCATTGATGGTTAGGACTCAGGTAAGTGATCTTCTAATGGTCTTGTGTACAGAAAACAGCAACCGAATACTGAATTTATGCAAGTTCACGGTAGAAGACCAAATGCCCTACAAGCAGAGAACTGAAGAGTGGAGATTCCTTGAGCCCATGTGACGTCACGCATCGCCCTTCCTGGAGGCAAAATGGCAGCTCAGAGGTGGCCTTCGGACTGCCACACAAAAATGCTCATAACTTTTTTATAAATGGTCAAGTATGCCTGAAATTTTTCTCATGGGCTCTCAATATTACGAAATATCAACCTATGCATATACTTAAATTTCGTTGTCTATTCCTTTAAATAAGCTCCACATTTGCAGCAGTCTCAAATAGGACTTTAGTCTACTTATTTCCGACCGACAAAGAGAAATATTCCACTCTAGCCTCATGATAATTTAAATTCTGAGTCATTTTAGGAGATATAACCCCCCCATCTCTTTCTTTTCCGATGGCCACATTAATAACTGTGTAATCAAATTAGCAGCCCTCTCCCCTCTGCTCTTTCACCAATATGCTCTCACTAAGGAGCCACACTAATGACTGGCCCTTCACCTCAGACTCTAATTGGCCCTTGGGTACACATGCCACAAGAAGAACCTCGATCCATCTGATAGGTCCACTGAAGTAATGTAAAGTGAAGGGTCAGGATTCAATGCTTGTGAATCCACAGCAGTAACAGAGTCCAGAAAAGGAGGTACTGTACCTTAGGACCGGATCCGTTTTTGAGTTAGACATGCAAAATGGAAATCATTCTGCAGAATATGAAATTGCCAGCACATAAATTTTCTGTTCAAGATTTTTTTTTCGCACAGCCCTCTGTATCGCACCATACCAATAATGCATCATCTTTGAAACCTATAAAACACACAGGAACCAAATCCTCTGCCTCTACATGACACAAATATCAATGTCAAATGGACGCAATATTGATGTAGGTGCTGATATCCAGTGTCCATACAGTTTCCAGAGGCTCCAATGTCAGTCTTGAGAGGGTTATTTAAGAGGTCATGTATTGATAACCAGGCCAGACCAACCGGGAACAGGCAACAGTACAATATAAAGATTATGGAAACAGAGACAGCACCAATGAATAGAGCAGGGGGCTGCTTGGCACCTCATACACAGAATACTGTTTAATGTTTAAGTTCATGTAATTGGAGGATTCATATTGTACAGAATTTCTGTCGGCCTGTTTCCGGTGAATGGCCGTCTTTTTCCCTGCATATACTGTGCATCTGTGAAAGATGATTTGTCACTTGTGATGACTTGTCAGGATCCATGCAAGGCACAAGGAGGCAGTTAAAAAGTAACATCTCCACCAGTGAACACATCATCTTGAACAGTGATTTCCCATCTCACAGAGGGACGCTTTCTAAAGACAGAGTGTATGGGAGGGTGTGTGGAGGGTGGTGAAAAAAAGCTAAAAACAAGCCTAAATTCAAAAACACGGGTATAGAAATGTAATCAAATTATAACTTGCAAATTTGCAGTTATGCGTATTCATATACTCTGTGAGCCACAAAAAAAAATTGTGATGAGGCATAATTTCTGTGAAACTAAAAATATTGTTGCTTTCAAAAATCCTGCAGGAGCGACAGGAATTTAAAAAAAAATCTGAGAATGCATAATGAATGAATGAATGAATGAACCACAGGGAATAAGTCAACATACAAACACCTGCATATACTTTCCGCAAAAATGGCTGCCACATCTGAAGCACGTGTAAGGCCATAACCCTCATGAGACCCCAAATCCCCACTCACACCACTCAGCGATGAGCTATGAGTAAGCTTTTCTGTGTATTTGTCTGTTTGTGTATCCATTTGTCTGCATTTGTGTGTGTGTGTGGCACATCTCCCAGAAACAGCCTGGCCTCATTGTTCCACTCGGTGATCCAAGATATGAATGCAGCCGCTCAATAATCCTGCCATATTGCAGCCTTTCTGGGCTCTTGTTTCTCTCCAAACACCGGCGGAAACGGCACATACAGCTAATTCTCCATATCCTGCTAATACTCTGTCCATGGATATACTCTTCCAGGATGATTTCAATCAGCAGGAGAATTTTCTGCTTAAGCTCACTGCAAATTGGATCACAAGAAGTATTTAAATTAATCCCTCGCAATAGAAAAGGATAGTTGGATCTGAAAATTAGGCTCTAGTAACAGGGATCTCACTCTAAAAGATTTTTCCTTTCTTTACATGAAATTTCCATGCAGTTGTTACTTGCATCTATTCACGGTATACAAACAGGGTTGGAAGGGTTGGAAGTCTCTCGGGGAATCCTCCTAAGATATACAGATCATAGAAGACAGAATCTGTCGTGCACTGACCGAATTGTAGTGGGTTCTCCTTACTGCACTGGTTAGTACAGTCTAAGTGCAGTAACAACAGGGTAACCAGCACTCTTGGTCAGGATGACATCATAGTCACGTGATTATTTTATTTATTTATTTTTTGAGGAAATACACATACTACTGGAGTGTTTTTTTGTATGCTTGCTTGCTGTCAATTCTGGCATCGATTTAGATCAGTTTACTCTGTCATTTGAGTTATCGCTCAAAATTCTCTCAAATTCTTCATTGATTTTTAACATATTTTAAAAGATTTTCCTCAGTTTTTTGATTATCATGTCATATCAATATCTCCACACTGGCTCTGTGGCTTGATGAAGTATCGAGGAAAATGATAAATTTGGGCAGCTCGTCTTATTTTTGGTGCGTCCATAAAAACAGCCAGTCATCTTCATTGTCTTTTCTTTAAAATATAGTCAATACGGAAGAATACTGTAAAACAGAGCAAAGACAAAGTTAAATTTCTGTGGTATATTCCAGCACACACTATATTTTAACTATATTTTCCTGCTTGTTGCTACGTAGAAGCGCAAGCACGAGCATGAAAAATGCCCTGATGTCAGACCAAGAAAGTACTGAAGTCACACAAAGATAACCTAGATAACACCAAGAAATTGCACCTACAGCCAGTGTTCTCAAACTCGGTCCTGGTGCCTCACTGTGTAGCTGGTTTTTGTTCCAACCACAATTGAAACACCTATTACTAAAACCCCATAAGTCACACTTGACTTGACTAGTGGGGTTTTAGTAATCAGTGCTTCAATTGCAATTTTAGGATTTTCATTTGTGTTTAATATATGCATTTATGTTTACAGCAGTTATTTATCCTTTTCAGTCACATTTGACAAATCTATACATATCATGAAGAATAAAATATTCATATCCACATTGAGATCTATTGGAAAAATAACTGCAGAGGGAAGCAATTTAACCAAACATTTTATCGACATGAACGATCAATAGGTTCCTCATTGGTGAAACTGTTGAGACATGGTAGCAAAAACTAACAATTTATAGGGAAAAACAATTGAATCACACCAGTTTTAATTATGTAATTTTTATTAATAATAATTATGTTATTTAGTGCAGGCAAATTATTTTAAGAGAACTCAAAACACTGTGTTCAGCAACTGATTACTGATTACTGATTACTGATTACTGATTTTTTAAGCCTAATTTGATCAGCTTTTTGAAATATTTTCACCAGAAAAAAATCCTCACAATTTTGAAAAATAAGCACATTATATTCAAGGGTGTTCATTCTTCATGGCACAATGGATATGTCCATCGAAATGTGGCTTAAGATGGTAAATAACTGCTCTAAACATGTAATGCAGCTAATTAAGCCAAATAAACAGCTTTTTAAAATCAAAAGATTGTAAATGTGGTAGGAAAAAAACCAGCATGCACAGTAGGGTGCCAGAACCAAGTTTGAGAACCACTGATCTACAGTATTCACTCCAACATGTGACTGCCCTTCAACTAAATAATGCTTAAAGTATTCATATTTGGGGAGAAAATTTTGGCTGAAAATTGAAAATTAGATTGTCAATTATTTTGTGGCCATTTCCAGGTCTACACATTCCTGAGACTCTCTCAGGTCCCTAAAAACTCAACATTCTCAATATAATTTAAAAACAAGGCTGTAATGTGGATTAATCCAGTTTATTCGATTGCCTCCGCACTCCCCAAAATGTGCCATCGCAAAGAGTACGCAGGCATTGACTGCTGCAATAAAATAGACTGAAAAGGACTGAAAGCTACTGTATCAACCAACCACGAGTTTTTCATACTATACAGTATGTAGTGCCTCAAGTATTCATGCACTAAAGTATACATGTATTGATTTGAAACTTTACTAAAAATTGTCGTATTTGGTATCATCCAAATGGTCATGCATCATTTTCTACCCGGAGATGATAATTGAATAGCGTATTCATGGATGTAAAATGGCCTTTTAGCTACCCCCAATATCGTCTTTGAACAGCACTGTGAATCGGGCCAAGAGCAGTGATGTCACTCGTGGAATCAATTGTGACTCATAGCCTATGAGAATGAGTAATGAGTATTTTACATTGCAAGCAAAACATTGAAATCCACTAAAAATGTTAGAATTTTTTCAACCCATGCTTGACTTGTACATCGAACATACACTGTGATATTTTGAGCAGTTAGCAAGCAAAAATCCAGACAATCCATCCAACTGTGATGCAAAATTGCCACCCACCAGTTCCACTGTCCGAGTTTTGGATTCAAATAGAGTACTCTGGAAATTGTCCATTGCACATAAAACTTCAAATATGTTGATAATTATATGAACTACTACTTTATTATAGTTTGAAAGACTTTTTAGTTTCCATAAGGTGAAGTAAGGCAGACTTTTACGACTTTGTCAAGGAAAGTTTTACACTTCTGCTTGTTGCACGTAAAAAATTCTAAACACAATATTACAGGAAAGTGTGCTCTGTGTTATGAACAATTACATACTTACATGTTTTAATAACAGCATAAAAATTTTGCCATCTCCATTCCCACCCTAATCTTGAATGCCCAGTTAGCAATCTATGTACACAAGTTTGGTTGTATGCGACCCATGTGTCTATCGTGGGAGAGCAAAGACTGTTTGCGGCTCTTCTCCGGAGCACACACCTGTCAATTCCAGCTTCTTTACGCAATGATTTCTCAAAACTTTGCGAGCTCCGAATGCGGATAGAGGATACCCGAACATGTGCGAGCTCCGAATGCGGGCGGAGGATACCCGAACATGTGCGAGCTCCGAATGCGGGCGGAGGATACCTGAACATGTGTAAGCTCCGAATGCGGGCGGAGGATACCTGAACATGTGCAAGCTCAAAATTTTACTGACATGCGACCAGCCTGCCAAGCACAGGTGCTTGAGCAAGAAACGATGCTATCATCCTACAATCCCAAATCGGCAGTCCCTCCCAATTTATTTCCCAGCTGCACGAAGCCAATTGTGCGCGGCTTTGAAAAGGCTACCGACCACTGCAGACACTGGCACAGCCCTGGCTGTGCTGTTCACTACTGCTAGACGAAACGGCGTCTTCACCAGGTGAGCTTACCCGCATACTTTTTGAGGAACATAAATCTTATCCGCTAGAAATACAAAATGAAACAAGACCAAGAAATGAACAAATGACAGACAATAGTCGATGCACTCCACTTCCTTGCCATTTGTCCCAGTTTCCCACGACTTACGACATCAGAAAGGGGCTGTTTTTATCAGTCTTTTTTGGTCGTGCGAGACTTGAAAACGTGTTCAAAATGCCTCTTTTATTTTCTTCCTATTTGAGTGAGTGTCCAGAATGTGTTTCATTAATCATCTCCATGGCATTTGCTTTCTAAAGAGATATCATTTGCCCATTTTTGGATTTCTCAATACAAGTCTACTTTAAGGTAATGAGATTAGTAATGTAATAATAAAATGCATAAATAATTTAATTATTAGGAACAGAGCCACGCGTTTAAAGAATATTTCTGAACATATCTCACAGAAGAAAGAATTAGAATTGAGTCAGCCATATGGATGGAGTGGGGGTGTTCTGAATAATTGTAGAGGCTATAATTAAAAGTTTGAGTAGGTAAGTGAAGTGCAACGATACGAAATGCAAAGCATTTGGACAATACTCTATAAAGTATCAAGGGTGCATAATCCAGCCTCATAGACTAAAATTCCTCCCTTGCTCCATTATGTTCCAATCACCAGTCATTTGTCAGAATTAGTTAAATTTGTGGCTGATGTATTAGGCTGAAGAAACACTTGCTCCATGCTGGGAATTCTGCTTTACAGTTGAGAAGAATATCCAGCTGGAGGGGTTAAATGAAACATTGTACTTTTGAAGCAGTCACTTGGCTTATTTAACTAAAATTGTCGCATTTTCACAATGAGCTTGAATGTCAACCAAAAGACGAGTGCTTTTTACCAAGAGAAAAACTGCTGTTTATCAGCTGGAGAATCATAGTCATTGGGCCGCACAGCTGGACTGGCAGGTGTGAGTTTGAGCTCTGAATGCAGGTGCGGGCAGAGAGAGACGGGTTAGGGGTCTGATCAGAGCCACAGTTTTTTCCTCAGTGCCAGGGAAACACATCAAGGGCACATTTCCCTGGAACAAAGACTCACAAAACACTACACCCACCGGATTAATTCATGCAGTAATGAATTAATCATGTCAGCCTAAATAGCATCCAGTCCAAATTACCTCTCTGCCACACTTGACCGAAATCTCAATTGTACATGATAATTGAATCGCACATCGTCCTTTCTGGGGTTAGCATTTGTTTTGCAGTGATACACTGAGCTCTCTCTCATACCAGTCTCCCTCAGCACAGCTCCAGGAATTTTTCTTCTTAGTTCTTTGGCATGAGCAGCAATGACACTATTGCAAACAGACCAGCTAAAACCGCACCCAGGCCATTGCTGGCAGCACAGAAGAGTAAGACTCACAGCCCACAGTGATTATCGGCCTCTGCTCTCAGTGTGCACACTGAGCCCACACACAGACTCACAATACCTTCACAACCGCTGATTTTACGATGCATTTGTTTGGTATCAGTGATGGTAATTTGGAGTAAACAAGCTCATTAACAAGAACCGTGACCCCAGTCTCCTCATTCCTCAGGGCTGGTCCCCTCTTCCATTGCGCTGCTACTGCAGTCTTTCCCTCATTTGCAACAGAGGCAGAGAAATAAACAACAAAGTAAAGAGTTCTTTTTAAATACTCTCATTCAAGCATTAAATGAATTATGCATGTGAAGGAACCATCAATAATCTTGAGTTAATTCCTCAAGTCAGTTTTTGATGTTGTAGGCAATTTGTGGTGACGGCCCACACATTTAGAACTAAATTGCAAATAAAATTCCGCTCTTGAAGGTGAAATTATTCTGTATAATCTGTCAACACAGTCAGTGTAAATTTAGCTCACATATTTTTGCAACGGTTTGTTCATACACTGCATTTTTTCACTGCTTGTCTCCTGGGTTTATACGGCTGAATCTTGCCATGGTTACAATAGCAACTAGAGCACTGCACCTTGTTTGATGATAAAGAAACCATTGTCCTGACACAGACTGGCAGGAATTGAGAAACACAGCTGTGAAAGAAAGCAGAATATAATGCTGCTCAGCTCGTGAGGCATCTTTGAAAAGCCGAGGGCCATTCATGGCTACGGGTGTCTGAGGGCCTGTGAACTGAAATTTCACTGTTTTTGGTTTAAGACTTTCTATGCTAAGTACCACTAGTATACCATTAGCATCTGAACACAAAACTAACCAGGTGGTGATTAGATGTGAATTCGAGTCATATGGAAACGTCATCTGGGGCAGATTAGCGTTAGTTATTTGCTAATAATCCAAGCAGCTGAGGGTCTTCTTTTTGCAATTTTCTGTATACGTAATTGGAGGATTGCTCACTATAGATGCCTTTTCACCTGTGCGATCGCATCCTGACTGCTGTCAAAGTTTAATAAATAAATAAATAAATAATATGAGGAGGGCGCAAGGGGGCAGAAGGCACAATTCACCTTATATTTAGGGACAGCTCTGATTGAACATCTGTTGTAGCTGCACCTGTAGGCACCATGGTTCTCAATGCCGAAAGCTAAAGTCTCAAAATTTGTTGGTTACCCTTTTCGGTATCCTCCACACAGAAAATAAATAACCAGCGAAACAAAAATGTACGCTTCCCGAAAAATTTTGACTCAAAATTCACAAACAGTAGTTTGAAAATGAAACATTACTGCTTTGTATAATAAAGTCCCCTACCATTACAAAGTGTCTGCAATGTCCTGGCGTCCATAGATGTTAAAAAGGGTGCCAGGCGAGGGTTGGGACAGTACAGGACCCAGATTGCAGGAACATGATTTTGTTAAATAAAGAAAGTGAACAATTATAACAAATACAAAACTCCAAAGGGAAAAACAAAAAACAGAGTGCTCTAAACAAACGAGTGGAACATGTTAAGGCTACCTGCCAGTGAGGGGGGTAAACTAAGGTTTAAGTAGACAAAGGAATAATAATCAACAAATGAAAACCAAGTATGCTAATGAGGAGGGAGAGCATAGGTAATTGAATAACTGAGTGAAGGCAGGTAGTCAAAAGTCCAGAATGGACAAGGGGAAGGGGCATAACAGTGTCCGACTAAAGGATAAATGAAGCACCTATGACTAAAACCCCATAGGTCACATTTGACTTGACTTGACTTGTGGGGTTTTAGTAATCAGTGCTTCAAATTCAAAAGGAATTCTCTTGGACAGAATACTTAAGGGCAACAGGGTACATATTAGCACGCAGAGCATTTTAAAATGTCTTGATCAAAGCGACATACCTCTTTTGGGAACATTAAGATATGAATATACAAATTTAAACTCCTACGATGTGAGACTTGGTTCCAAGGCTGACATTAAGCAGGCTGCTTAAGTATTCTGGTGAGGAAAGACATGCAATATTCACTCAATATTTCTCAATATTTAAATCACAACACATTGCTGTTAACAAAGAAAAAAACTGTTGTAAGTTTAATGAAAACACATGCAAAATTTTGAAGTGTTGTGACTATTGGCGCTAATTACTGGTACGAGTTTTTTGTGAAGGAATCGAACATAAAGCCTGAACACATTCTGCTAGGTGATTCAAATTCTGAGCTCAAATAGAAATGGAAAGTTGGGGAGAAGGTGGATGGATGCAAAGAGTGGTTGGTAGGAGGTACATGGGGAATTTGGGGGGGCAGGATGAAGGGGAGGGGTTCTTCCCCCAGGAGAAGGTCCTAAAGCATGAGCAGACGGTTAGTGGGATTGTGTTCCTCTCTGCAGTGTGTTGAATGTACTTAGCCCAAAAACACATCCTCTCATCTTATCTCTCCTCTGGTTACACTGGAGGTCATTCTCACTCACTTGAGGAAACACTCATTACAATTCCAGCCTCATGGGCAGGAAGTGGACGCATTAGGATTAAGTGTCCACTAACATTCCCGCTGAATCCACGGTCAGTTCAATCAATGAGCCAGCCATGGGGAGAGGCAAACATTACCCCAATGACCAGCATCTCAATAGTGGGAAGGAAAAAGAAGATATACTGGATGTCAATCTCATTTCTGAACAAAGTGCTTAACTAACTAAAATTGCCAACATATCCATGGGTTTGATAATCTGAGGGTTTGAGGGAGAAAACAACCAAATGTTACGTTCAAAACCAATACAGTGCCCTCC